>OX638408.1:11518279-12135739 GCA_951813805.1 Limnephilus auricula | reverse complement strand
ATTTGCAGCACGTTCCAGAGTGGATGATACTTTCAGTATCGCCCTGGTGTAAGACCACCATTCAGAATTGAAACGTTGCTTAATAATGGTTTTAGCCGTGTTTATTAACTAGAACTAATTAGCCAGGTACTTTCCCACCTTCCTCTTCCCCATCTCCTTCCCTTCCCCACTTACCTTCAGCCTCACAACATACTCCAATTGGGGATGCCATAGTCTCACTGGCTCCAGAGGAGAGCGGTTAGGACTCTTGTGAGGTTTCTCTATAAAAAAAGGGTTTAACTGCTCAGAGCCAGTGAGTCTATGGTTACTCATCTGAGTTATTATTTGAAAGTGAAAGAGAAGAGAAATAAATCAGATAAAAAAAATATATATGTATGTGTGAAAACCTCACGTTCTTGAGATTTTGGCATCAAGCTGAAAGAAGTGGGGAGAGAAAGGAAAATTGGGAGATGAAGGTGGAGAATTACCTGGCTCTTCAGATCTAGTTATCAAACACGGTTAAAGCCATGTTAAGCAACGTTTCAATTCTGTATGGTGGTCTTACACCAGGGCGATACAGAGACTCTGCAGCGCTATATATATTATTTTGAAAGAGTGAAATAGTGAAAAAATACAAAATTAATAAATAAAATATTTTAAGCAAAAATTATCAGCCCGAAGCACTGATATATATATATTGAAAAAACCTCCCGAGAAAAGATACATGCCACCGACGGGACTCAAACCCGGTTCCCTCTGATTGCCGGTCAGGAGTTCTAACTAAGCTACGACGGCTTATCTCTTGCCTGCCAAATAATTCAATATAGTCTAGTGTTTGACTAACCGGTACAACGTGACTAACCTATATAACATGACTAACCTATACAACATGACTAACCTATGCAAAATGACTAACCTATAAAACATGACAAAGCTACACAACATGACTAACCTATGCAACATAACAAACCTAAACAACATGACTAACCTTTGCAACATAACTAATCTATACAACATAACTAACCTACACAACATGACTAAACTATGCAACATGACTAATCTATACAACATAACTAACCTACACAACATGATATAACATTTATGCAACATGACTAATCTATACAATATGACTAACCTATACAACATAACTAACCTACATACCACAATATTCATAGTGTTCAGTCTAGATACTGCTGTTTTAGTACCCATGAACAGCGGTTTTCTCTAAAGTGCGTTTGTGCAGTGAACTTCCATGAAAATTCTATGGAAATTATACAAATTTATAATTTAATTTAACAAACAGTGCACTTTTTAAATTCCGTGTTGAAAAATCCACCCGTCCGAATAATAATCGTACTGCCCAAGAACCGCTCCAAAATGAATCCTAAATCCCATAGGTGCGACATGAGTATCAGCACCCAGGGAACCTTCTGTCACATTTTTAAATCTCCTACAAAGAATAGTGGCGCCAGAGCGTTAAACCAGCAAATCTTGAGAATCCACTAGCTGCCTTAGTTCGCAGCACTTTTGAGATTTATTAACACCAAATTTGTACGGAAAAGTATTTTGCAAGAACAAACAGAATTTTCATCTGTGATTATTGTAATGCAAGTTGTTAAAATAAGTTAATTACTGAAAACGTAACCATCTTTACATTAAAAAATAAACACTCTCTTGCATAAATTGTTATTTTTTCTATTTAAAACTATTTTTTGGAATGCAGGATATTATATTCTTTAGCCACAGTAGTTTTAATGCATTGCCAAATTGTATATTGATAATAGGTCGCAAATCTATGGTGCCGTGATGTGTTGAAACTCCTTTAGACATAGAGAAAAATAAATACAGCCTGTAAAAGATCGACAGGATTCTTATCATATTTCTGAAGGATTTTTTTTCTCACTTTTAAATCTCCTGTGCTAAATTTGCTAGACGCATACGGATATGTATGTGTCTAGCAAATGTGTTAGGTACAAATAGCCCGAGGAGGCTTTCATTCCGCAGTTGACATAAAAATAAAGATAAGGCTCTACTCGCTACTCGTACTAGGGATTTGTATGTGAGTACAAAACGGTTGATAATAGGCTGCGAGGCCACCAGGGTTTGAGTGGAGAAAGGAATCTATTAGAGTATGATTTATATCCCAGCGTCCCCTATTACAGCGCTTGTCAAGTTAGGGATTGTGTCGGTAATTTCCGTGCAATGTACTCTAGAACTCGAATTTGTTTTGAATTTAGTTTCATTGTAAAAATTGAAAGTGTTTGTTTGAAGAATTCATACAAGCAATAAAGTACTTACATTTCTATCATATGTATAATATTTTGAATATAATGTATTTTAATTGCCGATACCAGGGCAGATGTGTTGACACAAACGTTGACGTTGTCCGAAACGTTGGCAAAAGAAGAAGTTAGCGTAACACGGCATAACATCCCAAAAATAAACAACAAAAATACTTTTGTCCGTGAAAATCTTAAAACATATTTGCTCCAAATAACTATATTTAGGTGAGGCACGGATTCCACTATATTACCGTCAATAAATTCAATTTGGTTTCCAAAGCTTCCTAAGCTCTAACGCCTCATGTGATAAAAGTGGAACACATTTCGACGAGATATTAGTAGGTATGCAATTGCGCCTCAATTACTTTTCAGAGGTTTTTAAGAATCTGCGCTAAATCTTATACTTTCTTTTGTATCTGACAATTTGTAGATTGGAGTGGTTTAGAAAATTATCCGCTGATTTCGCTAGATAGGTTGTTCCTGTATTCTAAGTAAATAAGAAGATACTTAAGTGCGCTAGTACCGTTTTTCAGCATGGCTTAATTAAATGTTTTTTCAGCCAATCATTAAACATCGCGATCCGTTTGATAGATTCTCCCGTCTTAACAAACGAGCTGCAATCTTTAGAGTACAGGCGTCGGGTAGGAATGCTGTCGTTGTTATACCGGTATTTCAATGGAAGATGCTCTGAGGAACTAGCATCATTGATCCCCTCGGCACTGGTGCATATTCGGGAAATACGCCAAACGCGCGCCTAACATATGTACACGGTTGACATTTGTTACACGAGAACGGTTATTTTTTATTTTTTTATTAATTTTTTTATTTTAATTTTTATAATGAATACCTCACAAGATTCCCAACTGCTCCCGTCTGGAGCCAGTGAGACTATGGCATCCCCAATTGGGATATTTTATGAGGCTGAAGGTAAGTGGGAAAGGGAAGGAGAGAGGAAGAGGAAGGTGGGGAAATACCTGGCTATTCAGATCTAGTCACTAAACACGGCTAAAGCCATTTCAAGCAACGTTTCAATTCTAAATGGTGGTCTTACACCAGGGCGATACTAAGAGTATCTTCCACTCTGGAACGTGCCGCAAATATACTATAAATTATTGATCCCCTCGGCACTGGTGCATAGTTGGGAAACACGCCAAACGCGCGCTCAACATTTGTACACGGTTGACATTTGTTACATGAGAACGGTTCTTTTTTAATTATTTATTTTTATTTTTATGGGGAATACCTCACAAGAGTCCCAACTGTTCCCGTCTGGAGCCAGTGAGACTACGGCATCCCCAATTGGGATATGTTATGAGTCTGAAGTTAAATGGGAAAGGAAAGGAGAAGAGGAAGAGGAAGATGGGGAAGTACCTGGCTATTCAGATCTAGTCACTAAACACGGCTAAAGCCATTTCAAGCAACGTTTCAATTCTGAATGGTGGTCTTACACCAGGGCGATACTAAGAGTATCTTCCACTCTGGAACGTGCCGCAAATATACTATAAATTATTTTAAATAATTAATTGTGAAATAACATAAATCAATTAAATTAAATTTATTTGCGCACGCCGGGTTCGAACCCGCGACCTTCGGAATGGCAGTCCAACGCCCTACCGCTGGACTACGCCGGCCGTCAATTTGCCGGCCCCCCTGTGTTTCATCCCTCCTACAACATGGGTCTTTTTAAGACCCATGTTCACTCCTTCCTCTCCTCAAATAGACCCTACTCACAGCATCTTAAAAAATGACATAGGCACTGAGAGAAATTATTTTCCTAAGGGCCTCCTGTGTGGAGTTCATGTAAAAAAAAAAAATCTAAAAAGTTAAAAAAATTTGAGACCACATTTTATGAACCACCACCATCTTGCACAATCGCTTTTAGTCGTAATTAAAAGGAGCGTCGCCAACGTGTTACATAAATTGTTACAAAATCGTGGTTTGGTAGAAAGCTGGAGCATATCCGAGCGATAGCGCCCCCCGCTACCGCCTTGCCTAACCGCCCCCGCCCATAGAAACGCCAGGAAGCTCGGAAACCAAAGTGTTACTAAACTTGTATAGATAATAGATATACCTTGGGCCTTGAAGCTATAAATGTACCTACCTGCACAGTCCACTGTGTTTAGTTTCCTTTGTGTACTGAACTTTGTAAGCCGCATATTCAAATGATATAATATAAAGAAAAACGCTTTCGTTCTAGAATGTTTCCATAATTGCCAATAATCTAGAATAAACGTAAAGTAACTTTAAACGCCGAATGTGCGAACTATTTCTACTCTTTATTTTTTACTAGCTGACCCAGCAAACGTCGTACCGCCCCAGAATCAATAAATGTTGTGTTTAATTTATTAGCTGAAATAAATAAAGTTTTTTTTAAGTTAAAATAAATAGGTACCTACTCTAAGTTGAAAAAATTAAATTGAGCTGTTGACTAAGCACGAAATGTTCGGCAAACTACACCATTGACAGTTCGAATAGATTCAAATTATGTCGACCAACGCACATTATTTGAAAAGCCGTTGCATAAAAAATATATGAAATAATTCATTTTCTTCATAATTTTTTTCCGTGATTTTTTCCGATGTTTTATTAGTTATTCTGTTAATCGGGACGGAGACAAATTCAATAAATCCAAGATCATAAAAATCGGTCCAGCCGTTCTTGAGTTATAAATGGTGTAACTAACCCGACTTTGTTTTATATATTAAGATTGTGAAAATATTAACATAGTACATATTATATAATATTGTTTACAATTGTTAAGTAAATATTTTATTTTATTTATATTGGTATAATGTAACATGTTTATTGGGGTAAATTAATACGTCCCCAATTGAGAAATACTCGTGTTTAGGGTGGGAGTTTTTTTTTCATGATTTAAAAAGTTTAGGGATAATAATAAATAACCTATAATAAACACTATAGAAATTCAAATTATTAAAGTATATGCGCTGAAGAACACACATTTAAAAAAAATATATAATGCTTAACCTTAACGAGAGTTCAAAAAGTTTTAAAAACGGAAAAAATAAATATGTGATATTTATCTATATAAAGTAAATATGATATATAGTGATTCTAATTAGCTAACTTAGTTCATATACTATTGTGAACTCAAATTTTATACATTTAAAAAAATATTATTGTTGATTTTTAGGATATTAGCAGACTAAAATTACTTTCAATTAATTTCAATTTGGGAGGCGAGTACCGCCGCTCCGGGAACCATTTATTGGACGACCAACACCTGTGCCACAAGTCACCCCAAGTGGTTCGCTACGTGTGGTGACTTAGCAGGGGTGCCCGGGTTCATGGGGTTAGGTTTGTCCGGGACTTGGGGGCGGATGTGTCTGCCAACCATCTGGTTGAGGGAGACCTTTTGCCGGACCCTCTCGACCCATCGCCATGCACCGCAGTGGGAGAGATAGCTTCACACGTCCATCACTCCTGGACATATTTATCCCCAGATTCCTACCCACTCATTAAACCTTTTTCCTTCTCAGGACTTCCTTTCCTTCCTTTCCCTTAAAAAACCCTCCACATAGCATCTTCAAAGATGACATAGGCCCTGAAGGAACTTTTCTCCCAGGGCCTCCTGTGTGGAACTATGTAAAAACAAAATACTTCAATTATATTCTATATCACCTACATTTTATCACCTCATATATTTTATTTAACCTATATATTTGTTCCTTATATTTTCTGTTACTTACCTATATTTTACCATCTCTTATTTTTACTGTAATTAATCAAAACATGTTTTGCTTTATATATAGACCGGTCAGTGGTTGAGTGGGCATCGCGTCTCACTTGGGTCGTCTCACTTTTAGTATTATATAGCATCTTGGGTCTCACCGAAGCGCTCCGTGTTCGATTCCTCGGCTGGCTAAGTCCTCCATCACAACACAAGCAGAATCTTCTGCTTAGTGTGGTGGTAGTAGTAGATTTTCAAATGTTTTTGGGTTATTCGTAACCCGGGAATGTTTGTCTTTCTTTTTATAAAAAAAAATGTAAAAGCCGTATGGGCGTTTTAGAAGAAGAGAGTTTGAGTTTTGTAAAATTAAATAAAGTAAATTCGTTTTTATAGGGTTATTTATTAAATAATTACTACGTGGAGATTGGTCGGTCCTTGCACAACAAAAAAAAATTAACCTAAGTACACCTAACCCAACCTAACTTGTAACTTCTCTCAACTTATTATTATTTAATCTAACCTGACCTAACCTAACCTACTCATACTTAACTTAACCTAACCTAGCATAATATAACCAAACCCAACCTAATATAACCTAACATAACCTAACCCAACATAACGTAAAACTTCTCTCTATACAAATATATTTTTCTTACAATAATTACAATAATATATTTCGTGATAAAAAATTGGGAATCCCAACTTGATCCGACGAGAGCATATTCACAACCAATAATCATAGATGATTTCTTCATATCACAACAGCAAAATATTTGAAAATTATTGTTCAAACGGAAAATAGCGCACCATCTGTGGAGCATTTCAACATAAAAAAATACATTTGATGCAACTTAAAATCCACGGATACAAGAAAACCATCTTTGACATATAAAATACGTTCCACGACAACTCAGAATCATGCAACTTTAACACCTCATTTAAAAGTTATGAAAAAAAAGAAAAATAGCCCATAACCTAACCTTAAGTAACCAATTTATTTTATTTAGTCACTTTTAATGACTTTTCAAATGAGATGTTCACGATTCTTCGTTTTCCGGTCATCATACAATTTTATAAATTTATTTATAATTACTTCGAGACAAAAACAAAAGAAAAAACATCTTACTAATATTATAAATGCGAAAGTTTGCATGGATGTATGTATGATTGTTACTCTTTCACGCAAAAACTACTGAATGGATTTTAATGAAACTTTATAATAATATAGGTAGCTCACACATCAGAATAACATATAGGGTATAATTTGTAAAGCTAGCTATTTATTTTCAATACATTGAAAATAATAATTATTGTTTAAAAGAAAATGTCAAAATTTGAGAATGACATTTTGAATAACAATGATTGTTAAATCAAAATTCTATTTTAGAAAATATTTAAATTGGTGAATTTATTTGAAGTATTCGCCTAATACTTTGAATCAAATCAAGAATTATACATATTTTAAATAAATAGGTTAAGAATTTTGGTATAAACATAGATCGGACATAATAAAAGAAAATAGATTACTCGAGATACTAATCCTACGCACATGAAGTCGCGGGCAGAAGCTAGTATTAAATAGTTAAATAAAATTCGAAACAAATATTATTTTGGAAAGGTCATAATAATATGTCATATTTTTTGTGCACCCATACTTTCAAGATCGAGAAAAATGTTATGTGTGTTTTCAATCTCATTTTCAGTCGCAAAAAGACAAAATAATTCTGTTTGCAGGAAGTTTCCATAAATCGTAAACATTTTAGTTTTTAAACAAAAAACGAAATGATGACTTGGAAATAAATCAAAAGAATTCGCCCCCGTATTTGGAGTTTTTCCAAAGAATCTGTCTGGAAAGAAATTCGAATCATTTCAGCATGAGCAAAACTACTCCAAAACTGTTGTTAGGAGGTGAAAATAAGTTTGGTTCTGATTTTCAAAAATATGATTGCTTTTTTGGATTCTTGAATATTTGGAGCATGAATTTGACATTTCGGGAAAATGCGTATTAACTTATTGAATTACTAAACTCATGCAAATATTGTTCAAATTATAAACAGAAATGTCATGCATCAAAAAAGCCTACTGTAAATAGAAAAAATGAACAAAACATAAGGAATAGTTGGGTGGCAATAAAAATCAACACAATATTGAAGTTATAAATATATCACTTGTGAAACAAAATTATAGAAATTTCTGATTAGATATTAATTTAATTTAATTTTAATAAATTAAAATGCCAACCAATGTAGCCTTTGTCTGGAGAAATAATGAAAAAGTTTGTTTTCGACGAATAAACAAAGAACAACTCTAGAAGTCTTGTGTTATGATTTGGTACTCGGACCGTAATTAGCTTTGTTAAGTTTTTATGTTTAATACAGATATGTAAACAGCCTTAAGAATTATAACCGACCTCTTTCTCTTTTCCTTCCCAAGCAACAAAATATATTCTAAATCTAACTAACCTTGTGAGTTCCACCGAGGGTTTACAAGTACCTATGACAAAGGCATTACGATTTTGATACGACTATGATTAATGTGGAAAATACAAAGACAATCCTTTCCAAATTCCGTCTCTCACAAATTACAAAACAAATTGATTATAAAAAGGTTTGTTTGGAAAAATTGTACAGTAATAACAGATTTAGTCAAAATCTGATTTTTTCACTTTATGTTAATATCATCCAATATTATCGGTTACAAGCTTCTGCCCGCAACTTCGTCTGCGTAGGATTAGTACTAAAAGTAATCTATTTTCTTTTCCTAGCTCCCATGTACGTTTATACCAAAATTCTTCACCTATTTATTTAAAATATGTATAATTCTTGATTCTATTCCAAGTATTAGGCGAGTACTTGAAATAAATTCACTAATTTAAATATTTTCCAAAATAAAATTTTGATTTAACAATAATTGTTTTGCAAAATGTCATTCTCAAATTTTGACGTTTTCTATTGAACAATAATTATTATTTTTAATATATTGAAAATAAATAGCTAGCTTAATAAATTATAACCTATATGTTATTCTGATGTATGAGCTATATTATTGTAAAGTTTCATTAAAATCCATTCATTAAATTTTGATTTAAAGAGTAACAAACATACATACATCCATACAAACTTTCGCGTTTATAATATTAGTAAGATTGTCGCAGATGACAAAGGAACAGTAAATAACGTTCCATTAAATTATATGAAATCTTTAATTATAAGAATTCACATAACAAATGTAATTTTAAGCTACCCGTACAATTCACAAAAAAAGATGCCATTTTCATGTGGCATCCCATTCTCAATAGTAATACTATCTTTCAGTTCTATCGGTATTACAAGGGAAGTTGCTTCGAGGAACTAGCGTTTTTGATTCCTTCGGCATGGTGCATTGTTGAGAAACAAGCCAAATGCGCGCCTAACATTTTCAAATAGTTGTCATTTGTCACATGAATTCAACATCTCGGCTGTGGAACGATCTGCCAGCCTCTGGTTTTCCTCCATCCTATAACATGGACCACTTCAAGACCCGTGTTCACTCCTTCCTCTCCTTCCTCTTCTTACACCAAACATCCTACAGATGACGTATGATAGGTGGCCCTGACAGAAGGAATGTGCCTCCTATATCGAGGTAATGATAAAAATGTATTAAAAATAATTGGCATTGTAAAAGAGCATTATTAAATCAACACCTTGTTTTATTACTAATTGTATCTAAGCATAAAAATAAATATGGACAAATAAAGCTAAATTACATGATTCTCAGTTGTTTAAAAATGTTACCTGCTGAAATTAAAAACTGTGCCCAAAACAAACAATTGTTGAATTTACTGAAGACTTGGCTTACGGAAAGAATTAATTTGTATTAGCTTACAATGACTTTAAAAAAAAAGTTAAATTTTATTTTATATCTATAATTGTAAAAATGTAACTATTCAATCACCATAAATAGATCTTTAATGTTAAGAACCCGTTAGACAAACTACTAAAAAGTAGTTTATCGGGACTTTTTGTCTTATATTTGTAAAGTGTATAAAATAAATAAATATAAAAAAAAGATACTCGCGGGGCAACGTCCTCTCGTCTTTCTCATAACCTTAACCGTCTTAATGCCATTACCTATCCCCCATTCTATATAGATATAGTTATAATCTCAAATATATTGTTGCATAATGCATTATGTAACTACAGGATTTAAAAGTTTGTTGCACTTCCATTTTTATTGCTTTTTTTATATTTGCCACTTAGTTCTGCTGTTTATATATTAGTTAAATTAACGAACAAACACGCTCTAGAGTCCAAGCTGCCAAAATGAGGTAATTGAGAGGAGTGGCAGGGGTTACTAAATGGGATCATATAAGAAACCCGACGATCCGAAATGATCTAAGCATTGAACCACTTCGACTCTTCATAGAAAAATCGCTAGGCTTGGGCATGTACTAAGAATTTCTGATGACTGAATTCCGAGGAAAATACTGAGTGAGATTCCAGAGGGTAGACGTCCAGTGGGCCGCCCCAGACACAGTTGGGCGAGGCAACTCCAGAAACTGTGTAAGGAGAGGATGGGTCTGCCATGGTCGGAGGCCGAACAATCAGCGCAAGACAGGGACGTATGGAGGAGCCTTTTCGACGCAGTGGGTCCCCAACCCGAATAGGACAAGGGGAAGAAGATGATGATGATGAGTTTACATTAAGTAATTAGCTTTATATTTCTATAAACCTATCTGCAAACATTATTAATTCGTCTGTTTTTTAGTCATCCTTCTCTGTATATTATTTTATTAAGACTGTTAATCACTGGAGCGACAGAGCAATTAAAATATTTGTTCTCGGATTGCTAAAGGAAATTTTTCCGCCCACATTAAAAAAATCATGCCTCCGAATTTGAATACGGAGACATACAAACTGATTACAGTTCTATGTAGCCAATGAATTTCCCTATCTTTTGAATATTATCACATATTTGTAGGATTTATAAAAAAAATATAATTAAATCTTTAACCTTTAAATATTTTATAGAATCTAGAGAACATTATTTTGAATGTACACTATATTACATAGTCGTTTTAATAAAACAACTTTTTTTTTAAATTTGCCACATTTTGGCAAGAAAGAAATCCGAGGTTTTGGAAATAGTGCCATAATGTGGCAAAAAGCGCTCGAGTGGTTAATATTTATATTACAAAAATAAATAAATATATAAAGTTTTATGACTAAATCTGAATAGCCCATAACTTATATAATGTGTCCTTCCCCTCTTTCCTCTCCTCCCATAGTCATTTTAGACTCACGACCAGCTCACTCACTGAACATTATGGTAATACTGTCGTGTCTAAATAACTTTATGCTTTAAATTTTTCTGCCCTCTTACAGATATATGGTGTGGTTGAAAAACAATTATAATCATTCGATGTTTGATAGTGACACATTACACCACAAACAGAAAATCAGACACTATTAAAATAAGGCGTGAAAATAAAATCGAATAAACCATTCCATGCGAACTTGCCATGGACACTTTTACACAAGTAAATTAACATAACGACGCCATCCGTGTGTTAATATCCCGTGTGAGCACCCTTCCCTGGTAATGGGAAATCAATGCAGCGATTATAGACAATATTAGCGGTCATAAAATGCGAACAAGTCGTATCAGCCCACGACCTTTTTCGCATCCCGGTCGTAAAAACCCTGAAGAGAGGATGCCTCGGTGACCCGAAACGTTGTTTTAAATTTATGAAGTAATTAGGTTCAAGCAAGGTGGATGCCCGGGGGGTCAAACGTTTCTGTTCGCTTTGAAAGCTCGCATATTCAATTAGGGGGTCATTTTATTTGATGGCTTAAAGATTTTATTATCGTTTGATAAATATGTCTCTGTTGTTATGATAATATTACTAATAAGGTAGATAATTTAGTTTCGGAGATGTTTACCGTACCGTCGTTTTGAACGACTGTAATTTTTTATAATTATATTTAAAAAAATTATGTTGCCTCGTGCTAAGTGGGGAAGGTCATGCAGAACTCAAAAAAAAAACTGCTGTAAAGTGTAATTGTAATTGAAGTGATTTTTATTCTGCAAACTTATTTTGTAGTACCATTTTAATTCAAAATGTATAAAATACTTACGATCGGGTTAAGTTTTATTAAAGTTCTGTTAAAAGCACCCATTGACAAACTATTTAAAAGTAGTTTATTGGGAATCTTATCTCTTTTTGTATTATATTTTTTAGTTTGATATTATATTCAAATGAAAAAAATTACTTTTCTGTAAACCACTATAATCAATGTTATAATATCTACATGTTTCACAACCGTTGGTTTCTTCGTCAGGATAATAACATGAATAAAATAACAAAAGAAACAAACAAGTATAGGCAAAAAGAACAGTAGACGAAAATATTACAGAGAGAGGTGATTAATTACTTAAAAATATCATAAAAACAATTATATAAAATGAAATATAAAAATTATTTTAGAACATATTTACATTAAATTATATAATAAAAGAATTTTTAAAAAATTAGAAAAGATATGCAGGTTGTTTAAACAACAAATATAAATTATTATAAATATAAGTATTAATATGAAAATAAATTTAGGAGATGGTTTTAAAAAAAAAAAATTGATTATTAATAATATTTAATTTACTATTAACACTTTTTCTAATTTCTAAGTTTGCTAATTGTAAATCTGTTGTGTTAGTGTGTAAAATTGTTAACCTTTATTTATAACAAAAGAATGATTTGTTTCTAAAATGTGGTTGTAAAATTCAGAATAGTTATTATTCAAGCACCTTAGATGTTCCTTAACACTAATATTAAAATTTCTAGAAGTCTTCCCTATATACAAAAGGTTACAATCATAATAAAATTTTGAATTAAAGAATAATTTTTGTTCATTTTTTTTTTATAAGAAAAATTCTCTTTTTAACTATTGAAGGTTATTACATTTGGACTGTCTAAACTGGGTTAATTTCCTAGTTGAGCAGCCAAAGATCATTGTAATACGTATTGTTTTTAAAAATAATAATAATAAAGTACACCTACTTGAAAAATTACGACATCTATCCAATGACATTATAAAACAAGACACGCTTTATTCTCACTAATCGAACAAAAATGTGGCACCGCTCATGAAAAGTTATCGTTATTCATAAATAATAGTATGTATATTGGGGTATGTGCCTCTAAAACTGGGTCTCTTCTTTCAGTATTTGTATATTGTCTCCTGCGACAACAATCTTACAACAAATGACCTTAACATCGTCAATAGGGGAGTGACCTTACACACAAATTCAATGTTCTTGTTTTCCGTGGTCGATGGAAAACACGACAGCACCTGGGTGAAGCGGGGAGGCAGGGGAGGGAATTGGTTCGTTATTTCATAAAGCCGCGCGGTTCTTGACATAAAGTGAACGTATGTCATATATTTTTGAGGTTATGTACAGTTATGTACGATTACCGTATTTATTAGGTGTGATAGAAATCGTCGTGTCTCCCTTATTATCATTGTTAGAAATATGATCATGGCGGTGTTAGAAAGAAAAAATATCACGCTTTATTTTGAGATTTAAAAGTTAACCGCAAAGTAATTAAAATGTACATATGAAGCAAAAGTTTGCGGCCGCAACTTGAAAATCAATTAAGACTCTTTGAAAAAATTTTATTAATTATTTTTACGAGTAAAAAGTAAGGTGACAGGTGACAATAACGTTTATAATACATTTTTCTTATAAAATATGTTCTGATGTGTGTGTTTTTTTTTTACATTAGAGATGATTTTAATTAGAAAAAACGTAAGGCGAGTCATTTTTTTAAAACTTTTTTATGTTTGCACGTAAAACGTTTATATTTCAAACATTATTTGTTTATTTTGAATCAAAAAAATTGATAGTGTATTTCATTACCTTTCCAAAACAGTTTTTAGATTTCGGATACATTCAGAAAAATTCCATTTATTTGGATTTTATTGCAAAACGGCAATATTTTAGCTCTGTAAAAATATGATGGTACTATGACGCGTCATGTTTTGTAGCTACGTTCACAGCGGTGCTTATTGAAATCTGTTTAGATATCAATAAATCAATATACAAACAAAGCAGGAGACGACAATCGGAAAAAACAAAAAATGTTCTCGACATGTTGAAGGCGTTTTGTTTGGTTTTGTTGTAGCTGGAGTTCCTACTTAAAGTATGCCCAAAATTCAACATGCACTTTGTCTTCACTCTGTTAATTATCATCTAAGCGTCTATCAAGCATTTGAATATGGCAAATAATGCCAATTTGTGTACCTAATTTATCATTTGTCTGACATAATAAATAGTTTGTTTATTACATAACCAACACCCCTGCCATAGGTCATCCCAAGTGGTTCACTACTTAGGGGAGGTTTCTCTTAGTCTTGGCACCAATGCTTTTGCCCATCTAATGCATGGCGGGCCGAATCGGGAGAGATTGATTGTAGACCTAACCTACACCCATCGCCTTGCACCGCAGTAGGAGGGATGGATTCATACGTCCGTCACACCTGGACACATTGACCTCCAGTTTTCTACTCATCCCTCATGTATTTTTCCTTCCCAGAACTTCCCAACCTTCCTTTCCCTTTAAAGATCCGCTGGATGTGAAGCCACGTAAAAAAAAAGTTTCATTTTGTAAATTAAAAGTTCACTGAATTTGAACGTTACGTTAAGAGTGATTGACCAGCGGCTGACAATAAAAGTTTAAAAATGCTTGCAACTGTACAGGGAGGTTCCAATGAGAAATACCGATTATACCCCGTATCAAATTTTTTAAATTAAAAATTTAATATCGACTTATTTCATTCAAAACTTGCTTTAATATGTACCTACATTCAAGTAAGCAATAAAAATGCTCAAAACGCACGATGATAAATTGTTAAATATCGTGTACTTCTTGTAAGTATTTTTTGATCATAAGTATTTATGATTTTTCAATAATGTCTAAACAAAATAAGTGTGTAAAAAAAATTTGAAATATTTTAGTTTGTAAGATCTTAAATAAATAGAAAAAATTAGGTATTTTTGTCACAAAACACGTTCTCGGATTTATTTTTTAATGATTTGAATTTAACTAAAATTAAAATTCTCAAAACTGTGTTGACTTGTTTATGTGTTGATTTATTTTGTTGTATGATTATATGATTTGAAATTTGTGTTGTTTAACAGAATCTATCGTTTGAAAATTGACAAATCTGCCAACGACCAACGGTATAACCTTAGTATCTCAAAAACACACTTAGTTTTTCAAAATTTAAAAACTGCGTGTACCAGATAAAATAACAATCTTTCAAAAACAATTTAAGTTTTTTTATAAAAAAAAGTGAATACGTCTAGAATTTGATTTAAAAAGGACTAATTTCCGGTATTCTTTGGTAAAACCTTCTCAAATAAGGATAAAAATAATTTTAACAATTATTTTTTGGTCAAAGAAAATATTTTTTTTCATTATGATTATCACTTGGCCACATTCTGATGTGTAGAAGGAGAGACCAATAAAACTTTCTTGTAACGAAATATGTTATGCTGAACCTAAAAGTCTAAAAGATTACATCGTAGAGTTACCATTTACTCGCTCAAGTACGATATAATTTGATAGCAGCAAGGTGACAAAAATCAGGTGAATACCTAGCAATGTCACAGTACCAGTTCTAAGCGCAATGTTGAGAATTTTGTCATGAGAGGATTTGATCGAGGCTCAGTGAAAAGCTCATTGAGGCTACGAGTGGTCATTACCGCTTGAAGGCATCGGTTACTAGGATTACCTTTGCCTGCCATCAATATAATCCTCGAGGTACACCTAATACCTCAATTCCACATTAATGATTTAATAATCCGCTTCTTCGTATAAAAGCCAACAACACTAATGCAGCACATAACTCACCAATTACTTGCGCAATCACAACATATACCCACCGTGAAAAATTACTAAAGTTGGCAACATACTGAACTAATTTATAAATTTTTTAGCGTGATGTAAATTATTTTGAGCACTTCACGTCTATTAAGAGTCAATTACTAGAAATTCGTGAGCTTCTAATTTTTTCAATTGATTTCAAAATTTCACTTCAATTCTCCACACGCTTTCATTCTTTTTTATTAATATTACTCATAATATATTCACTAGTTAAGATTAGGAACAGCTATCATTCCAGGCGAAATTAGTAATATATTGCGTGGAAGTATTTATTTAGTAGGTATAATAAATTTAAAATTTAATATCCCTTCTCACTGTCTATGTAATTACAATGTACACAATGTGTCTATAATTAAATAAATAAGCGTCTAACCTACCATTTAAATCTAAAGCCTTTCGTTTTCCACATTATTCAACACAATTTTCCTGACAATCCATTTCCATTTATGTAAACTAGCTTTTTGTCCGTTGCAGGAAACTAATTGGTTAAACCACTAAACGATTTGACGTTTGAATGCGGATGAAGCAAAATGTGTGGGCATACGTTTTGTTTAACTTAAATATTTGAAAAAAAAAACAAGTTTGAATGTGGATGAAGCAAGGATTGTGAGAAGTATACAAAGGGCCCTGTGAGTTAACCGCAAAATTTTGTACACCTGCTACTGAGCTACTTCGGTCATCCGGGTCAAGGCGTTCAGTATGGGCCTTTATACGCAAAAAGGGGCCTAGAAGTTTACTGCTCAATTTTTTCACTAAGCCCTTCGGGTTGTGTAGGTTGAGTCGCGTAGTTTGATATCCATATCATATTATCCTGTCCCAAAGAAGACTCCTACCACTGAGCCACCTCGTAAGTTCTTCACATTAAAAAAAACTTATTTTGATGTTCTGAAAAGAATACTAAAATATAATCTACCCACATTTTCGTAATCACATTTCTGGATTAAGAGTTAACATTAAAATCTTCATCTTGGATATTTTTTCATTATTGACATTTGAACCTTTTTCACAGCTTAGTCCGCAAAATGTGTAAATATTATTCTATCAAAGGGGGATCGAGTTAAGAAAAGGAAAGTAAATAACTTTTTTCACTTAATTCTTGTTGAAAGAAGAACACTGATGTAATTTATAAGGAGAGTAAAAAAATATACTTAAATCAACAAATATTACGCTGTGTTCTGTTCTGCAAGTTATTCAGTATTTTATTATTGTTAGGCCACGTTGAGACGACTTATGTGGAACTATTTACCTCCGTCAAATTTCAATTTTTATGGTGCCCACATTGATTTATTACCGGTTTATGGAGAAAATAATTGTGACAATAGATTCTTTATTCTGTGCGGTACTTTGAAATCTGTTTTCCCTACATTTTGGGTTGGGTAAATGGGAATATATTAAATGGAAGAATTACGTACGAATTAATATCTTTGTTAAACTAATTAAATACCCCCAATCTATTATAAGCAAATTGGAATATGGGAGTGTTATCTGGAACCCACATTATTTAAAATATTCTAAAACTATTGAATCTGTGCAAAAGAAATTCCTAAGACTGTTATCATTTAAACTTGGATTTAATGCCTTACTCCAATCTTATGAGGAACGACTACATCACTTTAATTTTACAACATTGGAAAAAAGAAGGAAATTTTCTGACTTGATATGTTTATATAAAATTATTCGTGATAAACTTCTTACCACTCATTGTCTGAGTAATATTCATATTAAAGTCCCTAATAGACGTAATTTTAGGAGTCAAAATATATTCCATATTGAAATATTTAATTACAATATCGCATACTTCAATCCACTGTCTCGAATGTATCGTCTATACAATACAATTGAATGTTACCTTATAGATTTTACCTTTCCTAGTTGGACAGGCAAAGCTTCATAATGTATAACTTGTACTTTCTTTTGTATCTATATATAAATAAATAAATAGATATCTTTGCAAACAGTCTCGCATATTTAAAAAAAACAAATTAACAATCTTCTACCACGATACGTCATGGAGAACAGACGTATAATTGTTTTATCATAATATCTTTTAATATCTTCTCTTTCTTTGTACACTTACTATATTTTGTATCTCATGTTTAAATTTATTTTCTTTTTTTTTTTGTACTTCGTTTGTGTGAAAGCACTATGAAACCAATACATGATTTTACTTCAATGGCAAGCCAGAGATGTTTTATATATTTTATTTTTACGCAAAATTGTTAATTTGGTTTTTAAAATATGCGAGACTGTTTGCAAAAATATCTATAAGGTCACATTCAATTGTATTGTATAGACGATACATTTTTTTATCTCATGTTTTATATATATTTTTATTATTATCTGTCATTTTCACTACTAGTATCACCGCCTAGTAACAACTAAACCTTGATTACGCATGCTTTGAACATTTTTAAATGGAGTGTTAATATTTGTGCACATTCCAACCCAATAATATGAATGAAATACTTGTTAACACTCTGTAAATGTTTGTCTGTAAATGTTTCAAATAATAAAAAAAAAAAAAAAAAAAAATTATGAATGCTAGTAGAGACAGCCCGGATTTATTTAACCTCTTCTAAAATCATGTTTAGATCTAACAATTCCAGAACAAGGCGTTTCAAACAGTCACTTGTGCCTTAGTTAGTAATAGATACGCAGATGTGGTGAACCTTTTTATTTGCTTGGAAGGTACAGATGTACAACATGGCTATACTATCACATCTTTTCATTCAATATTAACATAGCCCGAGTCAACTAGTACGTTTTTTAGATTTATATTAGATTATCCACTCGAACGCTTTTTGCCAAAATATGGCACTATTTTTACAATTACGGATTGCTTTGCTGCCAAAATATGGCAAATATTCTCTAGATTCTTTTTTTTTAAGTTAACGATTTTATAATATTTTTTTTATAAATCTATGAATATGTGATAAGAGAGAAAATATAGGTGAGTTCATCGGCTATAATAGAACTATATTCAGTTTGTATGTCTCCATATTCAAATTCGGAGGTATGTTTTTTTTTTAATGTAGGCGGCAAAATTTTCTTTAGCAATCCGAGAAAAAGTTTTAAATTGCTCTGTCGCTCCAGTGGAGTCTCAATTCATTTTCGACGTTCTGATGTCAATGTGCGGCTTCCGTGGTCGACTAGCAAACCGCAGATCTTGGATTTAAATCCAATGCATGCGCAGTAACATATTATTTTCAGGTTTACGGTAAATATATACTGTTGATATTAAATATACAATCATTTACGTAACATTAACAATTTAATTTGACTGTCTCTGGGCGCCTTATGGAGTGGGAACGTTGTGCGGCTTAATTTTCCAACAGTCTGCCAAAATATATCTTATTTTCAAATGATAAAAAACATTTTAAAATTCGTAACACATTTTTGATGATGCTATGTTTTAATCGCTTTATTTGAGCACGATTTAAGCAAATTAAAAAATAAACGACGTAACCGTTCCCGTTGAATTTACAATTCGCAAATTTTATTTTGTTTTGCGGGCAGAACGAATATGGTAAATCTTTGTAAAGTTTGTATTAGGTTGGCCCTACACGTCTAAAAGCAACCCTAGGAAATATTGGACTATGGAATACTCATATTAATCACCTTCTTCTTCTTAGTGTTATATTTTTCGAAGTAATTTTTCCAAATATCTCCTCACACATCCCTAGGAACAGCTTCTTTAGCGGAAGGTTTTCCCTTTGGAATAAAAAAGGAAAACTAGTTTTTGAATTACGGGTAAAATGTACCTTGGAAAATCTTTCTATTCTGGGATGTTCATCTGATTCCAATCTATTTATTTTAAGTATTGGTTACGTTGCTCGTCAAACTAAGGACTCCAGCTTAGAGAAACTCATAGTCACTGGCATCTTGGTAGACAGAAGACGCAGGGGAATGTTTTCAATACCCTGAAGTGACTGGCCGAGCGGTACGTCATCCGACTTAAGAAGGATAATTACTTCGACAACTATTGTGTCTTCAATGTCTCGAATGAAGTCGTCCTCTTCAGTGATTTTTTCTTACAAATATATCAAATTATAGCGTGCCGAGGATTTCATTTAAGAATTTTGGGAAAATACCAAATTGCAAGCCTTCAAAGTGTTGATATTTGCGGCTTGTCAAAAAGTTTGAGACGTTAATGGATCCGTTATACCCAAATCCACTTTGAAAGCTTATAACTCATTAAAGATATCGAAAAACATTTTTAATGTGGCTAAAAAAATTATAAAAATAGGAGATGAATGTACATTTAAGGTGTAGAAATTCCAGACGAAAAATGTGTTAATTTCATAACACAATAACTCACTAAGAGTTTTTGCTGTTATGTATAGTTTGGACTAGTAAGCAAATTTTATACGAGGTAGTTTTCTTTCACCAACTTAAAAAAAAGAAAACTTCTGTCGCAAGTTTTAAATAATACCAGATATGTCTATAAAATTGATTAATTGTTCAAGAAAGTTTTTGATAATATTTGCTTATTTTCACCCAAAGTACAAACAAAAATGTCTTATTTTGGGCACACATAAAACATTTACAGCACACTACTATTGTTATATTTTAATGAATGAAAAAAATTGAGAAAAAGATACGGATTCATCTGGGATTCGAACCCAGGACCTTCAGCTTTCCGGGCTGATGCTCTGACCACTGAGCTAATGTATCCCTTTCCGATTCGGTTATATTTAACTGTATCATACTTCGACTGAGAACTACCAACATTATTCCCATTTTCTTGACGCATTATTGGCTGCTCTCTTTATGTACAATTGCAAGATTCAACTCGAACTAAATGCTATGTAGATAGTGTCTTGGATATTTTTTATTTACTATGTGACATCTATTACTTGTTCTATACTCTGTTTAAGGAACCAAACTTGACAAAATTCATAAAGTCGGGAAGACTTCGGTGGCTGGGTCATGTGGAGAGAATGACCCAGCATCAAGCACCAAAGTCCCTGCTTAAATCTAGACTTGTAGGGCGAAGGAGCCTGGGAAGGGCAAAATTAAGATGGAGCGACAACGTCCTCAAAGACCTATGTACCTTGGACCTGCCAAACTGGAGAGAGCTGGTACAAAACAGAGTTGAGTGGAGGAAGACTCTTGAGGAGGCCAAGACCCACCACGAGTTGTAGAGCCAATTGTGATGATGATGATGATGCGACATCTATTGACTAATATACAAGTCTAGGTTTTTTAATTTAACATTCTGTTTTTACATAATTCAACATTAAGTCCCGTTAAACTGATTTATATCAGTTTGTCAACGGGTTCTTTTAGCAATTTCTTTTTAGAAAATTTAAAAAGGTAGATAAAATATACACATTATTGCATTATATATACATACATCCACATATTTTTACATATATAAAATAAAAAGCAGAGAAAAAACGAAAGAAAGAAAAAGAAAAAAGATTGTAATAATGGAAAACACATTAAAAACGAAATTTAGAAAAAGGTTAGTACAAAAAAAATCTTTCACATAACCATTTTTTTAGCATACATTTCCTTTTGAAAGTCAATTCCCAGCTTTTTATTGAATTGGGTAACATGTTGTAAATTATTGGTACGAGGTATTCTAGAGTTCTTTGACCGTATTTATTTAGGTATCTGGGAATAACAAGTCCATCGTTTGCAGTTAGTCTTGTATTATGACCATGTACCCCTATTTTATTATATTCAGATTGAGATGTATGCTGATTCGCAATTTTGAACCACAATGTAGCACGAACAGATAATAAACGGAGTTATATAGTAATGATTTTTATACATCAAGTCTTTGTTTGTATTCAGCTTTGTTTAATAATAATTTTACTAAGGAATATTGTAAATTTTGCACTGAAAGAAGATTTGTTTTTGTTGAATGCCCCCATGTAGTTATTCCATATCTTATTAGAGATTCCGCTAACGATAGATATATTATTCTAAGGGTATTCAGTGGAATGAAAAACTTCAGTCTATAAAGTTTGCTCACTAAAGCTCTAAGCCTTGTGCTAACTTTTTGTATATGTAAATCCCATTTAAAATAACAATCTATTGTTAAGCCTACCGTGGTTCTACTGAGTTTCGTTAATACTAGCCTCATTAGTTAAAATGTTATAATTTGAGGTTTAACTCTTTAAGTTAAAAAACAAAAAAACACATTTATTGGTTTATCGCATTGTTGTCTAAAATTTAGTCATTTTCTAGTTGCAGAATCCCATCTTGTTCATATTATTGAAATGGCGTCAACCCTTATTGAGTTATTAAAATTATTATGGTTGGCTATTTAACGGTGGTCCAAATTAACTCCACTTCGTTCCAAATGGTACTATTATAGCACATGGCAAATAATGAAAAAATAATTTATGAATTTCATTA
The DNA here is from genome assembly GCA_951813805.1 of Limnephilus auricula. Lineage (NCBI taxonomy): Eukaryota > Metazoa > Arthropoda > Insecta > Trichoptera > Limnephilidae > Limnephilus > Limnephilus auricula. The sequence continues at coordinate 12,113,493 of OX638408.1, read as the reverse complement.
AATCCCATTCCGGGTTACAAAGGGGGCAAAAAGGGTTAATAAATTTACCAGCGTTCGATTCCTGCGTTTGAAGGGTTAATTTTAATGCAGGATTTTTTAAATATTGAGAATTTATAGTTTAAGGATAATGGTTTTGCGGGCGCTGGAGCTCTGATTGAGCGGTTAAAGGTTCAATTAGAATACCTGATTAAGTTTTACAGATAAAACAAGAAAAAAGTAAAATTTAAGTGTAGTAATAACATGATTAATTTTTTGGTTACAGTTCCTGCTTTCTTTAATTAGATTCACTTAATTTTTATTTTAAAAAGGAATATAATAATAATAATAAAAGCGTTTATTCATTAATAGATTTTTTTTTTTACAATATTACACATTTTTGGTTACTCATTGGTTCGGTTGACGAAAAGGTCGCTGCTCTGTTGCAATTCGGGATTTCTCCTGGAATGCAGCTGTTTTTCTGCAGTGCCTCCAATATAAGACAGAAAATAAAAGTAAAAAATTAAATTATGATAAAATACATACAATTAATTTATATGAAAAATAATCACACCCAATCTTTAATTCATGATAATGATAAGTCTAAATTCATCAATAATCATGATGCCATAATCCCACAGGCTCCAGACGGGAGCAGTTGGGACTCTTGTGAGGTATTCACTATAAAAGAATATTTTTTAATGATAACATTGTGAAATAAATAAATAAATTAATTATATTTACTTGCGCAAGCCGAAATTCGAACCCGCTACCTCCCGATCGCTAGACGAGAGCTTTGCCCCGCGACCGCGAATGATATTTATTTTTTATGACTAATGTGTTGAACTAATTAATGGTTTTATCATTTATTTATTTATTTAATACATTCTTAATGTTTTTTTAAATAATACCTACATTTACAGCACGGTGTAAATTTGAAGAAACATCTATTGTAATTATATTTTCATAAAATAGTGTCCTCTCATCAGGACAATACTAATAGTATTTGTCGCCCTTTAATGCAATTAAATTATGATTTTTTTTTTAAATAAAAAAAAAATTTATATATCAAAATTTATTTATTAGTATGTTATTATCTGATTATATATATTGTTTTCTTATAAACCATTATACCAAAAACCCAAAATAAGAAGAAAAAAAATCAAATTTGTAGAAATATTATTGATTATTACGTTATTAGGAGATTATTTATATTGTTTTCTTATAAAACCACTCCAAAAAACCCCAAAATAAGAAAAGAAAAAAAAAACTTTAGTCATGAGTTAGTGTCGAGAGTTACCGCAATTTTTTTTAAAATGTGAACATTCTCTACCTGCTGTGAAAATAAATAACATAAACAGGAGAATAACGCTGGTAATTCGCACTCGTTACAAATATGCACACCAGCGATAAGCTGTTTTGGACGGCCAAATGAGTGCCAAGTGTCCAGAGATGGACAAAGTAGCCCATCACGCGGCGGGAAGATAAGTTCTTAATGGCCTAACGTGTCACTAATGCACGTGTCATTATAACTGGGGGAGGAAAACTACGCCATTTGAAGGGAGTTTCCTGCCAGGCGTTCGGAATGCTAAATAATTTACACGTGGAATTGAAGATTGAATCTAGAAATATAGTTGTGTGAAAGTATTACTAAGTTTTTTTTTGCAATTTCTTGTATCACGAAGCTAAGTATATAATTATGATATCAATAAATTGAAAATTTTGAAATCATTGAAAATGGTACCACTATATCCATTTAGTATATATACAATAGTCTAAAAGATTTTAATAGTAAATCATAAAAAAATGTGGCTAACGACCGATCTTAGAGAATAATGACCATGTTTGGTATTTAATTACTTACACATTTTACAGAGAAAAAATTACATTTTTTTTAATTTTGGAGAGGTTCTTTTGTTAGTATTTCAATGGATTGAATAAAATACGACATAAGAGCCATTGAAGAGAATAAAAGTTTAAAAATGCTTGCAACTGTACAGGGAGGTTCCGATGAAAATGATCGATTATTCCCCGTATCAAATTTTTTTATTAAAAAATAATATCGATTTATTTCATTTAAAGCTTGCTTTAATATATACCTACATTCAAGTAAGCAATAAAAATGCTCAAAACGCACGATGATAAATTATTTAATATCGTGTACTTCTTGTAAGTATTTTTTGGTTATAAGTATTTATGATTTTTCAATAATGTCTATACAAAATATAGTGTATAAATTTTTTTAATATTTTAGATTGTAAGACTAAGGTATTTTCTCACATAATACGTTTTTGGATTTATTTTTTAATGATTTTAATTTAACTAAAATTTAAATTTTGAAAGCTGTGTTGACTAGACTATGTATTGATTTATTTTATTGTACGATTATATGATTTGAAATTTGTGTGATTTAATAAAATCTATCGTTTGAAAATTGAAAAAATCTGCCAACGACCAACGGTATAACCTTAGTATATTAAAATTACGCTTAGTTTTTCAAAATTTTAATACTGCGTACACCAGATAAAATAACAATCTTTCAAAATCAATTTAGGTTTTTTGTAAAAAACAGTTTTGTAAAAATGACTAACTTCCGGTATTCTCTGGAAATACCATCTTAAGATGTTTGTTAGTATTTTAATGCTTTGGATAAAGTAATACTTAAGATGTATATTAATATTTTAATGAATTGAATTAAGTATGTCTTTAGATGTGTGTTAGCATATTAATGCATTGCATAAAACACAACTTAATATGTTGGTTAGTATTTAAATGCATTGAATAAAATACGACTTACGATTTTAATACATTGAATGAAACACGGCTTAAGATGTTTGTTAGCATTTTATTGCATTGAATAAAACACGACTTAAGATGTTTGTTATTATTTTAATACATTGACAAAAATACATCGATCTTTGTTATTATTTTAATACATTGAATAAAATACGACTTCAGATGTTTGTTATTAATATATTGAATAAACCATGACTTAAGAGTTTGTTAATGCATTGAATAAAACACGACACATTTACGAGATTTGATTGTCTGGCCTGGTGTTGACAAGTAAAAACAGATAGTTAGATAATGACGAAAATTAAAAAAAAACAAATGAAAATTCAGAAGTTGATGTGACAATCTATTTATTTATTCAAAGTAGAATCTCTTTTGTGAACGGGCAGTCGTATAGCGGATATCAAGCGGGCGGCGTGAATTTGATTTTTAGACAAATCTATAGTTTTATACCGAATTTTGTAGAATTTCGTTCTCTTGACTACCTATCAAAAAAAGAAAGAACTGTTTACGAAAATATCGAAAAACTTTGTGAAAACCCCGGAAATGTGTGGGACTTAGCTCGTAAAGAATATAGTATTTTCAAAATTATATCCAACGTAAATTGAACCCATGGGTCAACGCATAGAATATGATAGTTCTGTACTCATTGGAACATTTTTGGTCTATTTATATTTCAGAATATCTGTGCAATATCTACATAAAATATATTTTTTAAATGACTTTGTAAATGTTTTGAACGCCACATAGTCAAAGCTACCGTATCAAAATAAACCAGTAATAATAACCCTCTCTCGTCAGCCCGGGCTTAATGCATCGCCGGAGCTTATATTTTGTACCGCGCCGTTGCCGTAATTGCTTATCTCCATGCGAAAATGTGGGAAAACGGCTTCCAATGTGGCCCTAACGGCGGCGGAGCATTTCGACCGGCCTAACGACGAAACAGACAAACATCAAAAGCTGTGGATCTGTTTATTTTTATTTTTTTATTAATTAATATTTTTTGAGACCAATATAATACGTAGGTGTGTGAAAGTTGGGTCATTTTATAACATGTAATGTTCTCTAATCGAAGTGATTTTGATAACTTGATATGTGTTCGGAAATCTTCAATCTATGGCATCCCTAATTGGGGTACGTTGTCAGGCTGAATGTAGCACGGAGGGGAAGGAGATGGGAAAGAGGAAAGTGGAGAAGTACTTGGCTATTCAGATCTTGTCACCAACGTTTCAATTCTTAATAGTGATTTTACACGAGGGCGATACTCAGAGAGTCTTCCACTCTGTAACGTGCCGCAATTATGCTGTATATTATTTTTAATCAATTAATTGTGAAATAATACAAATTAATCGCAAATCATTCTCATTCGGTACTCATCTAGGACTAAATATTGCTATGTTAATCAAATAAATATTAGATACGCATTATTTTCATTATAAATAATGGCGATATGTCTGTTTGGCGAAGAGTTCATTTTTCATCGGAATTAGTAAATGCTTAAGAACGATTGACCAGCAGCTGAGAATAAAAGTTCAAAAATGCTTGCAAACTGTACAGGGAGGTTCCAATGAGAAATATCGATTATTCCCCGTATAGAATTTTTTAAATTAAAAAATTTAATATCGAGTTTTTTTATTTAAAACTTGCTTTTATATACCTATACCTACATTCAAGTAAGCCATAAAAATGTTCAAAACGCACGATGATACATAATTAAATATCGTGTACTTTTTGTAAGTATTCTTTGATCATAAATATTTATGATTTTTCAATAATATCTAAACACAATAAGTGTTAAAAAAAAAAAATATATATATATATATATTTTGGTTTGTAAAACCTTAAATAAATAGAAAAACTGAGGTATTTTTGTCACAAAACACGTTCTCGCATTAATTTTTTAATGATTTTAATTTAACTAAACTATGAAATTTTAAAACTGAGATTACTAGATTATGTATTGATTTATTTTGTTATATGGTGATATGATTTAAAATTTGTGTTGTTTAATAGAATCTATCGTTTGAAAATTGCCAACGACCAACGGTATAACCTTAGTATATTAAAAATACCTTAGTTTTTCAAAATTTTAAAACTGCGTATACCAGATAAAATAACAATCTATCAAAATCATTTTTTTTTTGTAAAAAAAAGTCAATACGTCTAGAATTTTATTAAAAAATGACTAATTTCCGGTATTCTCTGGTAATTCTAAGTGTAGTTGCCACAGTTAAAAAAAACGTAACATCAGTACATTAAATTTAACAATTCACAGTTATATCAATTTCTTTGCGCGGCAAAGTTTCAACGATTTCTTGCCCAAAATATCAGTTTCGTAAAATATTATTTGAACATTTCACTTGGTCGAAAAGTTTCGCCTGGGGTGAAATTATTCGGAATTATTGTGGTGGAGAACTGCCAGTTTGTTGCGGGAAGCCGAGAGGCGGAATGGCCAATATTCTTTAGACAGGGGCTAAAGTAATCTCGGACAGAAGAGACAGCAAATAATATCGTGTGCGGTCCAATAACTCTATAATATTTTTCATTTATATGAATCGTCTGTTTAGGTACCTTCCGTGAATTTTTTAAAGTTATTTTTGAATAGTATACCAGTTGATACCCGACATGCGTTGCAATTTAAGATAAATAAAGAAATTTCTTCGCTTCCCTTCCCCTCAAGCTTTTCCCTTTCACCTTAGCCCGCGAACCCTCACGCTTTCCCCTTCCACCTTCTCTGTCTTCCCCTCTTCCTCATCCCCTTCCCACAAACCCGCCTCCTTAATTCCCCTCCGCTCCTCCCGCATTCCCTTCCCCCTCCATCCTTTTTTCCCGGCCATAAAAAACACGCATTTTTCAAACAATGCCAGAGAAATGCAATTTTATCGCAATCGGATGAATTGATGATGATGATTCTTTAACTGATGTGTACGCACCTCAAAATTGTGTGTTTTTTTTACGTTTGGCGGGTACGACCAAATTCAAATTTGAAAATAAACGACAAAATCACTTACACGGAAACACTACATATTCGTTTGGTGCTTACAGCATTTTCAAATATTGCATTTAAGTGTTCGCGGTGGTTACCAAATTTTATTTGTTTGCTTTCTAATAACACGTGTCGTTTACTACAACATGTCAGCACTTTTTAGAATAATTTAGTTTGTTTACTACAATTATAACTGTCGTGCGTTATCCTTGTTATTGTAAACCAATTGAATTAAGCCCAAAAAAATAACGACACGCATTTATAGCCATTCAAAATTTTAATATTGATATTGTACTGGACGCTCACGCCAGTAGCAACGACTATAAAATACCGGCTTCCTCTTCAAGTTACCTTCGGTAATGATTTGCAAAATGAAACGCAGACTTCACGAATGTCACAGGACAACTAACTGATTTATATTTTAAACTGTTAACTTTAAGGCTAATGCCTAAAAAGTAAACAGTTCCACACGTGTTAATAGGTTAGTTATTTCTTATCCAGAAAGGAATGCATGAGACCGTGTATGAAACAATACATGCCTTATAGTCCGCAATTTTAACTAATAAGGTCCCACGGTTCGTCGTCAGAGTAATTCAACCTTGCAAAGGCAATACGATACGTGTATAGTCATAAAAGTAATACCAATAAGAGTCATTGTAGAAATGGGTGACGGTACATCACTGTCTAGTACCATGTGCTGTCCGATACTGATATATTTTGGCGCTTAAAGCAATTTAAGCAGCTTAAAATAAAGTTGATTTTCAGTATTCATACATTTAAACTATTAATTTGTGTTGTTTTCGTTAGTTTAAGTCAAAATGTGACACAAAATCGTGTGTTCTAAATAGAACTGTCAGAAAATGGTTCTATAGGTTATATTCAGAAAGAATTTGCATTTTAAGATCTTTATTTTATTATAAATTCTTGAAAGTGATGTTTTTTGGTGACTAAAATGCCTAGTACATATTTTAGTAAACGTATCAAAGAAATGAATGTCTTAAGATGTGCAAGAAATGTATTCAAACGTGAGTTTTTTTATTGTAAATTTTTGGGAATGAAAAGCTAATTTCAAGATTTTTTTATATTTTTTTATTGTGTGAAGGAGTAAATAGTGAGGTGACAGTTTTATTTCAAAATCATTAAATAAAAGGACTGTGTTTTTTGAATTTTGAATTTTTCCAAATATTTCAATGTCTTAATAGAAAGTGTTTGGGGTAAGTTAGTTTTTTTTTTCAACTTGATGTTTGAAGCTTAAAATACTACAGTTTTTAAACACTTAAGTATATTTTAGATATGAAAATCTTAAAGGTAATTAAATTTTTGTTCTAAAATGATATTTGTTTTTACGACATGTCAAAAAATAATCAATATATAGGACATTAAAAAAAAAATTCGAAATTCGTTGAAAATTACAAATGGAACAAATATATACAATAGATAAACTACCCTCCTTGGCCGTGTAAGCAATGTACATATCTTTCCATGAACAATTTTTTGTCAGTTCTTAATTAGTAAGGATTCTTCATACATGGTTGTTTGACCATTGTACAAATTTTTCAGAAAGTTTATTAGTAAGGCTGGTAAAATACGACGTTGTCAGATCAAAACAATATATTTTGTTTAGTAAGAATTTGAAAAACGAAATGTACAGACTTTACACAACGTGCTACAGAAACACCGTTTAACGGCCGCGGAGTGTTTTTTTTTAGTAAGGCTGTTAGTGTTTACAACATTTATGGCGTACAAAAAAAAATATCAACTGCTATAAGCGCCAAAAACATTGTCATTATTTACTTAAAAATAAAAATTTAAATATTGCCATTCAATAAATACATTTTTTTCAGCTAAGCATTTTAAAAATGGCATTTCTGAAACCACTGGGTTAAAGGTTATATTTTTTTTACTAAAATCTGAAAGGTTTTTGTCTCTGGTGAACAATTTGGTTTTTGGCTGTTACAGGAGTATTGCTGTCTTGCGATGATATCTGAAAAGGTGAGTTTTTATAATTTTACCTTTTGATTCTGTCGATTCTGACATAAGGTAATCTAGGTTCTTTAAAATAAAATTGATGTTAGAAATCCATTTTTATGGCGAGCCTTCAAAGATTTTAGAGTTAAAACATATGTACTTATTTATATTAGTTAAATAACTGTTACATTTGAAAGGTAATTTAATAAAGGTATCTTCCTTACGATCGATGATTTCTTCTCAAAATAAAATAATAATAATCAGAATCATTTACTCAAATTCGAGCACAAAGAATTCGCAGAACAATAATGAGTACATTTATTTATCCTTTCTCTGCGTTGTTTATCTCTTAACTTTTTTGAACCATGGTTCCTACCCATCTGTAGGGTAGGTTTTGCACTAGGTACTTACTTACGTACATAAGTGCTAATCAATACAACATCTACGTTATAACGTGTTAATGTAATTAGCACAGCAATATTATCCTGATTAATGTGATTAAATTCAATAGCTTAAACGCAGCTCAAATCTAATAGCATCGAGCTTCCAGCGAACAAGGTATTGTATTAGTTACCTATATAATAATATCGGTAATGGGTGCTTATCTATTATAGATCTATGATAGGCAAGTAGGTACTCTAAGATATCTCAGAACCATTAGATTATTACGCTTAGTAGGTACCTAAAGTTTCATTTGATTTACATTTTGTTTATATTCTTTTTTATTTTTTTTTTTAATATCATTTCAAATAAATCGAGTCGTTCAATTATCGACACAAAATTGTTTAAAAAATAGTTCGTTTGCTAAGATTTCAGATACGGCCGGCGTTTGTTGGTGATTGATTTTGTGGTACATACATACTTATTAAGCCATACCGTGTTGTCTCCTCCTTTAACCTACATTTTAACAGCTTTGGAGTGTTCAAGATCATCTGCCCTGATGATGGAAAAAAGGAAAAAGCGCACTCTGATTAATAGCATAAAATCAAACGTGTTATTATTACTTCTTCAATCGTCACAAAATCACATTGTGGCGTCATTTTTAATTAAAATAAACAAATTACTTTGTGTAAACCACATCGTAAATAATCACAATTATCTACATGTTTCAAAACTGATGGTTTCTTGGTTGTTATTATTATTATTGTTTTGATTCTAGTTATTATCCTGACGAAGAAACCATCGGTTTTGAAACATGTAGATAATTTTGATTATGTATGTTGTGGTTTACACAAAGTAATTTGTTCCATTTACCGATATTAATTGTTGGTTAATATTTACACAAAACCTTATTTAGAACATAAATGTAAATACGAAATTATGTAAACTAAGCTATTGCTCGTGCAGTTCGCTGCCGTATTTTCTTATTTAGCACTTTGCAGTTCTGCCTTTTATGGGTGTTTGCATTTTATCCCAGTTGTAATGGTAATGTCAGCCACCTTTGACTTGAATATCGGTGCATTTATGAGGAGGAGGATCTGTAAATACAGTGAAACAATGTTTATATAAAAATACAAGTGTGCTTTAGACCACACGACTGAAGTAAATACTTCTTTAGCTCCATCTATATGTATGTATATACATATGTTAAGTATAAAATATATACATGAATATACATGTATTAATTTCCTACAAATATTTATTTAAATTTATTATCATTTACCTCGCCCGATAAAGCCGTGCGCCCGATAAAATGCGGGGGAGAGCGGACGTCGATACGAACGACTTGATCGGGCAAGGCAAATGATAATAAATTTTAATAAATATTTGTAGAAAATTAATATATGTATAAATGTATGTATTTTATACATATAAATATATCCACAGATGGAGCTAAAGAAGTTTTACTTTAGTCGTGTGGTCTAAAGCACAGTCGTATATTTTTTTTCATCAAAACCTTTTCCTAAGCTAAAGTTGTCATTTATTTTAAAACCCTTTTTACTTCAGCGGAATATCACATATTTATATAAGGGCAGATAATGACATTATGCGCATTGAAGGTTCAATGTACCGTTTAAAAGTTAATCCTGAAAGACAAAAGAAAGGGTTTAGAGGATTTGCGAGAAAGCAGGCTTAGTTAATGCGATTTTCTTAATTGAATTACAATGTGGGTTTCATCATTTGCACGCAAAAAATTCATTGTTACTCAAACTTTTTATGATATGGCAGTGATAGCTGATATTCTAATAATATCTGATAAGTTTTTTTAAATGATGCAAAGCTACCATTTTTTATTTGAATTCACATTTTTTTCAATAATTTAATCCCCCTAAAAAACGGTTATTTTCACGTACCTATGTAATTCCAGTGACTAAAATTTAAGTAGGTGAAACTTTCCTTATTTGTAATACTGGTACGTAAAATTTACGCCTGCGTAATTTCATCTTGATACCACCTACTGTACATATTTTGTTTAACAGCTAAACAGGTAGTTTTAATAATCTAACTGATACCCGGCGTGCGTTGAAATGCCAATTAAATAAATAAATTGTTTCTCCCTTCATTTCCCTTTCGTCCCCGTTCCCCTTTTAACTCCTCTTTCTCTCCCCCTCCCGCATCTTCTACCCCTCCCGCGCCCCCCCCCCCTCCCGCTGTCACCTTACTCGCGACCCCCCCCTACCGTTTTCACCTTCTTCGCCTTCTCTTCTCCATTCCCCTCTTCTATTCACGGGCATGTTCACAAAATTCAAAAAAAAATTAACAGCAATCGGAAGAAATTTTAATCGCAAACAAGAATAGTAAAGAAAATAATTTCATAACGCCAAAGCTCACTATCCTATAACCATCGCGGGTACGCGCACATCATATTCCCAAAGTTTCATCGAAATCGGATAAACGGTATGGCCGCGCATAAGGTACGAACACACTAACAAACATAATTTTTTTTATATTATAGATGTACAAACATTACGCGCCAATTAACGGCATCAGCGGATTTTCGGGTTGATTTAACATTGAAACATCGGACAGATTTTTAATCAAGCAATAATTATTATAATTATTTGAACTTATGGTTGAAAGGTCTCTTCATTCTGTACGGAATGTTATAGGTTTGACCAAAAAATACCAGTACGATAAATGTATAATATCTAATGTTTTTGCGAACTCAGGACCTACGATATCACATATAATGGGGTCTTTGAAACATTTAATTTGTCAAGGTTATTCTTATTCAAAGAGGAATCTCTCTAGCGGTAACTCTCCGTCCACTCTCTGCATCAAAGCCCTCCGAGGTGGTGGAAGTTTCTGCATCCTTTGGAGGTTTGTCAAACGAAAAGCTATCATGAACTGTAATGTCATTCGTATAACAATGAATTTGTGCAAAGGACAAAAGGTCATTGATTTGCAAAAAAACAAAGTCAGAGATGGATCCGATTCCTGTGGAACGCCAGCATTTATCGAATGCGAGAAAGGGTAGAAACCACCGTTTGAATCGCCTCTCCCTCTCGTTTGAATCACCTCTCCTCAAGTTGAACTGTAATATAATAAGGTACATGAGCAGTTTGTCGTTGATCACACTTTCCATTGTCAGTGTACTGGACGCTCACGCCAGTAGCATTGACTATAAAAATGCCGGCTTCCTCTTCAGGGTACCTTGGGTAAGGCTTTACAAAATGAAACACAGACTTCACGAATGTCACAGGACAACTAACTGATTTAGTCAGTTACATCTCTTTTTATTAGCCTAAAAAGTATACAGTGCTACACGTGTTAATATGACAATTATTTCTTATCCAGAAAGGAATGCATGGGATTCTGGATTAAACAATACATGCATTATAGTCCGCAAATTTAACTGATAAGGTCCCACGGTTTGTCGTGAGAGTAATTCAACCTTGCAAAAGCAATATGACACGTGTACAGTCATAAAAATCTTATCAATAAGATTCATCTTAGAAATGGGCGACGGTACATCCATATGCTGTCCGATACAGTCAGGACAGAACAGATACGATTGCTATGGGGTGGTAGTTTAATAGGTTGGAGCGGTCATCCTTCTTTAGAATAATATAAATAATCGCTTTTTTCCAACAAGATGGTACGGAGCTAGACTTCAGGGACATTTTAAATGGCTTCGTCAAAATTGGAGCTATATCTGCAGCACATTTCTGCAATTACAATGTATTCCGTCAGACACGCTGGCTTTGGTAACAGCAAGCCCCCATAATAATTGGAAATCCCAATGCTTCATCCCAATCTCCAGCTTTTACATACACTCGTAGATAGTGAGAAACCGATGACCAGACATCACCTCGATCACTGAGGGTCGAGTATTTCCTAATTTTTTTATTTTTTTATTTATTTATTTTATTTAATAAGTTGGCCTTTTCCATTGCGGTATTTGCTAGCCACCCAGTCTGGTAAGAGGTGGCAGACTGGATTTACAAAAATTGCGACCTATTGAGACCGTAAGTGACGAAAGTGCTCTGCTGCCATGCAGTCTGCCAGCTCGTGCTTGAATTTTGACCAATTTATGATTCGAGATTAATAGTAAGCTCGGTAAGCTGAGCTTTTTCGTTGAACTGCTTCGGAGCATTGTTGACTGTACCGCGGCTTTGAGCCCACACTAGTTTCTTTAACCACTGGAACGACCACGCGAAATAAATAAATTTGCCCCGATTGCTCGAGATCTCCAGACGATAATTTTTTTAAATTTTTCGCCAACATTAAAAAAATCATAAACAGGAGACATAAAAACTTATTGAAGTGCTATATACAATTTATCTCATATTTGTAGGATGTATAAAAAAATCGTAAAGTTTATAACCGCGCGGATACTGCGTGTTTGATACTTTCAAACTGCCGTGAGAGGTACTTATTCGACTCAACATAGAATATTTTCGATTTCTGTATGTCGTCTCTGGTATACTTGATAATGAAAGGTACGTGTCTTTGGAAAAGGGACTTAATTTTAACCGTAAACAGCTGATCAAAAATGCTGCGCGAAAAAAATATTTTTAACATCGTTTTAAAATAGTCTACGAAGTTCGGATTTGCAACATCTATGGTTATAATAGATAAAGCATTTCAATAGCTCCGTGTTAACACCAAAATAAGATAAAATAAGAACAAAGTGGGAGCTACAAAGGTTTTTTTTTTAATTTTGCCGAATCAAGAAATAATTGGCTTTTTTTATACGAAAATCAATCGTAGACATTTAAAATGGCACGTATATAAGCCAAAAATCGCTCCGGTGGTTTTAACAGTAAATTTTGTGATACCATCCATCGCGGATGTTACGTCTTCACAAATTTTCTGGGTACATCTGGAAGTATCCGAAGTCTGAAAACAGACTTTTTTTTTTTTTTTTACATTAGCTCCACACAGGAGGCCCTGAGGGAAAAATTCCCTCAGGGCCTATGTCATCTTTGAAGATGCTGTGTGGAGGGTTTTTGAAGGGAAAGGAAGGAGAGGAAGTCTTGGGAAGGAAAAAGGTTTGAGGGGTGGGTAGAAATCTGGGGATAAATATGTCCAGGAGTGAAGGACGTGTGAAGCCATCCCTCCCACTGCGGTGCAAGGCGATGGGTCGAGAAGGTCCGGCTGGAGAGATCAAAAGGTCTCCCTTAACCAGCCTCTCCCGATCCGGCCTGCCATGCAGATGGTCGGCAGACGCATCTGCCCCCAAGTCCCGGACAAACCTAACACCATGAACCCGGGCACCCCTGCTAAGTCACCAAACGTAGCGAACCACTTGGGGTGACCTATGGCAGAGGTGTTGGTCGTCCAATAAATGGTTCCCGGGGCGGCGGTACCCATACCCGCCTCCCAAATTGACATCTGACAACGAAAAGATTGAGATGTGACCACGGGAAAGCATTGAGATGTGCCCGCAGAACCAATCAGCTGAACACAGTGCTCCACCTTTATCTTCGGCCTCTGAATTTGACCATGTAGTGATCGGACGGTTTTAGAGACACTGTGACCTAAATCTTTTAGATGTTTGGCACAGTGGTTAAAAATAAGTCTTTCTAAGATTGGAGCGGTGAGTCTGGACATCAGGAACCTTTGTAGGCTCCTGAACCATTTGCTCCAATCCGTGGCAAAGTGTAGAGCTTCAACTTGTTATCCTCCAGAACCACAAATTCTACCCAGGGATTTTTTTTTTTTTTACATTAACTCCACACAGGAGGCACTAAGGAAAATAATTTCCCTCAGAGCCTATGTCATCTGTTAAGATACTGTGTGGAGGGTCTGTTTGAAGAGAGGAAGAAGTGAACATGGGTCTTGAAGAGATCCGTGTTGTAGGAGAAAGGAAACACAGAGGCTGGCAAATCGTTCCACAGCCGAGCTGTTTGAACTCAAGAACGAATCGTAGAAACGACCCGTTCTCATGTGACAAATGTCAACCGTGTACATATGTTGGGCGCGTGTTTGGCGTGTTTTCTGACTATCCTCCGGTGCCGAGGGAACCAATGATGCTAGTTCCTCGAAGCATCTTCCATTGAAATACCGGTAGAACAAGGACAGCATTCCCACTCAACGCCTGTGCTCTAAAGATTGCAACCCGTTTGTTAAGACGGGAGAATCTATCAAGCGGATCGCCCATTTTTACACAGTGTCGAGGTTTTTTTTCAAGTATTGTGGGGTTCCAGACCAGAGGTGGCTTCCAAATTCTACCGTGGAGCGCAGCTGAGATTTGTACAGGGTAAGCAGTTGTGTACTATTAAAGTATCTGAGTGCCCTGTACGGTACGCCCAGTTTTTGAGAGGCTAGCTTGACTCTGGCTTCGAGGGGAAGCGGGGCATTCATCTTTTCTTTTCAACACTTTTCCTTAACATCTTGATTTTTCAATGAAATCCAAAAAAAAATTACGGTTTATTTCATTCCTTTACCACTACGCTATCAAACAAATATTTTACAAGCTACCTGCAAAGAACCCACGCTTTACAATGAGGAAATTCGCGTTCGTACTTTCTTTTTATACAGTTTTCTTTCACAACTTTCACCTTGATTTTCTTCTAAGGACCCCTTTCAGAACATCATACCCATAATGTGAATGCTGTCCTTGAAATGTCAATAAATTATTCACAATAGAATACCTTATAAATAAACCACAGAATATTACAATCCACAAAAAACATTTTTAAATCTTTTCGACGATAATGTTACATCTAATATAATATACAGGGGTTACAGGTTATAGATTTTGGATTACTACTTGTCTTTAATTTAACCATTAATTCCGGACATTATTTTAAATTAAAATTTTATTAAAACTTTGGTCTCTGGTGACTATTTTTTACGTTTATAAAAAACATAATTCTTCAAAACCAAACAATATTTTATTTCCACATTTCGTCACTGGTCACTTGGCCGAATAATCGCGCTAGCCATCAAGGCGACCCGGTCCAAAACCCATTGAATTTTTTTATATTTTAAGTTGATAAAAAAAAAAAATCAAAAATGTCATCAGAGATCAACATCATAATTGTCAGGAATCACTGGCTAAAGTAAGTACATTCTTTAACCCCTACGTATTTTGATGTTTTTAAGCATAAATATTTCATTGTGAATTGAGATACGGGTTCAAATTATAGTCAATATAATGAAGTTTTATAAATATAATCAGCTTGATCTCCGAGCTCACCGGAACGCCCAAAATATTAAATTTGATGAGAAAAAATGGAATACCATTTTTTATTCGGCTCAATTGCAACACGTTCAAAACTCCGTACTAAAGTCGTGATAAGTTCGGATATATTGGACCTGTTGTTATATTGTTTTGATATGTTCTAAGAAGTTAAAAATAGTCGCCCGTTTAATTTTCGTAAACTATGATTTTTTAGAGAAAACTCTTCAATACTTGAAGCAAGTGGATGAGTATGTTGACGTACGTGTATTGGGAGGTAGGTATGTTTACGGAGATGGAAAAGCTGATAGGCATATTGAAAGAAAGGAAAATGTAGGAAACTCCGTTATTTGTAGAATGAATGTCGGAGTCGTTGGACCTAATAAAAAAAGGTCAAGTAATCGAAGGTCATTATAACGGAGTGCTGATGAGAACCCTGGTGTATGAGCAATGAGGCATAGTTTCAAAAGTAAGAATGAAAGTAGACTAAATGATGCAGCTATTGAAAGTGGTTCCGTGAAACCTTTAACTACAGGTAATTCACAATACAGCCTTAAATCACGCAATGCTTTGTACAAAAAAATAATAAGAGTGTGCTTTGGACCAAACGACTAAAGTAAATACTCCTTTAGCTCCATCTATATGTTTGTCCATATATATGTTTATATGTATAAATTAAATACATATATTAATTTTCTACAAATATTTATTTAAATTTATTATCATTCGCCTCGCCCGATCAAGCGTTGCGCATCGACGTCCGCTCCCCGCCGCGTTTGGCGCGTCACTGGTATTTCGAAATACTGACTGAAATATTTCATGCACTGGCTATGAGAGGAAGAGAGAAAGAAAATGTGCGCCCGCACTGATCTCTGTTGCTTCTACAGTGAGTCCGTTCACCACGCAACGCATTTCAATTTCCCTTCAGCTTACCCCTAAGTCAAGAGTGCGTAAAGAAGTATTTACTTCAAAAAACTTTTTATACTTTTCTGTGTCACATTATAAAACCTGATAAAAAGAAATACCAGCCTACTGTAGAGTTTATACAGTACACAATTGAGAGAATGTTCAAATTATCACTTAACTTAACATCCCTTTAGAGCACATAAATTACCTATCATTAATGAATATTTTAAATATTCCAACTTTAGAAAACAGACGAAAAATAACTGACCTAACCATTTTATTAAAATTATTAAACTCAAAAGTTGATTGCTGTGAACTCTTGCATTTAATAAATATACATGTACCTACACGAACTACTAGACAAACATTAACATTTTATATACACACATCTCATTCTAACTATGAATTACATTCCACAATACAACGATTACATAGTCTTGGTAACCAAACAATATTGATGTATTTGACAATAATTTGAATTTGGGAAACTTTAAACGCCGTATATGCGAACTATTTCTACTAAATTCATAAACTATTGTAAATACCAATTTTATACATTTTCATTAATACCTATTATTGTTGATTTGGAGGATATTGGCAGGTCATCTATTTTTACTTTATTTATATTCTGTATCACCTACATTTTGTCAACTCATATTTTATCTAACCTATATTATGTGTCTTAATTCTTTCTGCTACTTACCTGTATTTTATTCACTTCCTACTGTAATTAATCAAAACATGTATTGCTTTATGTATGTAAAAGCCCTATGGGCGTTTAAATAAATAATAAATAAATCACCTAGATTTTCTATAACACATGATCCCACTTATTTTATGTGTAGTGTCCTTGACACGTTAAAACACAATTCAAAGCACAGCATTAGTAGTGTATACACATAGTAGAGTACCATGTCACGCAAAAAATTATAAAAAACCTTTAGAATGATAATATTTTGATATATTTTTCATCCCCAGGCAGTGTCTCCGCGTAGGGGGTGTCGAAGGTGGTATAATTCATCACTCCTAATGTGTTTTGCATACAATGGCGCCTAGTGGGTGTGGGTGGTAGGTGGTAAGGGTAGTTGGGGGTTGGAGGCCCTTTGTGCCAATAATGCGAGCGATTTGTCTTGGCAGAGTGTGGAGCGGAGTATAGACTATTCAATGTATTCATGCAGCCGTAGACATTATGGTGTTACGGAGACGCTGGGGATCCACTCGATTCTGACCGTAGAACAGAATAATTTTGTTGCGTAAAAGTTTACTTAAAATAAACGAAAGTGCAGTTGTGACGATGACATCGGTGGCAGAGTGATGAGTTCTTGAATTCGGACTCATACACGGAGAAAATTATTATTCTAAAATTCGATCATTTTATTCGTAAAAACGGTTAAAAATGGGACTGAAGTTCTTACGAACAAATTAACAGCGTTTCAGTGTTTATTGGCGGAAAATGTAAGAATAATTTGTTGGTATACGTACGAAATTACGTATACCAACAAATTATTCTTACATGTTCCCGCCAATAAACATTGAAACCCTGTTAATTTGTTAGTAAGAACTTCAGTCCCGTTTTAAACTGTTTTTACGAATAAAATGGTCGAATTTTAGAATAAAATTTTTCTCCGTGTAGTTTGCTGATTCGATAAGATCCATGTACTCCCATGCAGTATTTATCTGGAAAGAACATAGAATGACTCTCTCATGTTCTCGACTTCACAAAGGTATTAAGCAAAGCTGTGTAATGTCATGGTGGTTATTCAATGTATGTAGGGATAATTGTGTACAAGAATTGAAAGATGTGGGATTGGGCGCAAAATTGAGTATTGAGTACTGTTGTATGCTGTTGATGCGGTGCTGGTTTCTAACCGTATGGAAGGTCTACAGTCTCTCATGTGTAGGATTAAGGTATGAAGTACGTATGATGATTGAGTTAATGATTAATGTAAGTCTAAAGTCAGTCATGGTGTTCTAAAGGAAGTACAAAAACAGTCTGCAATATATTAGTGAATGCTGAATACTTGGAGCAGGTGGATGAATTTGTGTATCTGGGAAGTATATTTATGAGAAATGGAAAGACTGATAGAGATGTTGAAAGAAGGGTAAATAAAGGTAACTCAATCAATGGAGGACTAAATGCCGTTGGCGTTAACACAAAAACTGTCCAAAGAAGCGAAGCTAGCAGTCCACAGTGGAGAGCTAGTACCTACCCTGATGTTTGGAAGTAAGGCATGGAACTGGCAAGTAAGGATGAAAATAGAATGAATGCTGTTTAAATGAGATCCCTTAGGCGTAAAACCATGTTTGATCATGTGAGAAATGTGGATATCCGCAAATAATGCAAGGTTGATGTAAGCGTAATAAATAGATAAGATTAAAAAATGGACCCTCTGATGGTTTGCGTATGTAAAGAGAATGAACCAAGTAAATAAAGGTAACTCAATCAATGGAGGACTAAATGCCGTTGGCGTTAACACAAAACTGTCCAAAGAAGCGAAGCTAGCAGTCCATAGTGGAGAGCTAGTACCTATTCTGATGTTTGGAAGTAGGGCATGGAACTGGCAAGTAAGGATGAAAATAGAATGAATGCTATTTAAATGAGATCCCTTAGATATATGTGCGGTAAAACCATGTTTATTGATCATGTGAGAAATGTGGATATCCACAAAGATTGCTAGGTTGATGTAAGCGTAATAAGTAGATAAGATTAAAAAATTGACCCTCTGATGGTTTGGGCATGAAAAGAGAATGAACCAAGAAGGGGATGTAAGGAGAAAATATTACACATATAAGAAATCTCACGATTGTTCGTGACGGTCAATACAATCTTAACAGATGATCACGAGACAGCTTAGATCTTTTGGGTTCTAGTTCTACCTTAGGGAATAAATAGCCTGTATTTATTCATGTAAACAATATCTGAATGTAAGTTTATTTAGGTACGTGATATGAGAATATTCATTGTTTTAAACATTAAAAAATATTTCTACATAAATATATGAAGATTTCAATTTAAAGCGAGGCTTAAATGCCAAGAATCTTCGCATAATACACAAAAAGATGTTATTATAAAGAAATAAAAAAATTATTGCGCCTTCCTAGTGTCGGATACGAGTCAAATCACCCGCTTACTTTTAGCTTTTCACTTCACTGACTTGTTTTCTTTACTAACTGGCTCAAGAACTACCTGATGCCGCTACCCCCTGCCTTCACCCCTCTCAACACCTCACCCCACACAACTACCCGGAGTTGTGAAAGGATTATTTATGCAGAATATATTTTTGAAAAAAATATATATTAAGGGAAGGATATGGGGAAGAGAAAATACCTGGTTATTCAGATCTGATCACCTAACAGGGCTATAGTCATTTCAAGCAACGTTTCAATTCTGAATGGTGGTCTTACACCAGGGCGATACTGAGAGTGTCTTCCACTCTGGAACGAGCCACAAATATAATATAAATTATTTTTAAACAATTATATGTGAAATAACACAAATTAATCAAATAAAATTTATTTGCTCACACCGACCTTGGGATTTGGAGTACAGAGTCTTACCCCTGTACCACGCCGGCAGTAAAACAGGCAATTACTTAAAAATATTATTTAAAAAAAAAACATTTATATAAAATGATATACAAAAATTATTTCAGAATATGTAAAATTTGCGTTTTGTATAAATTTATTTAATTTTTTTATAAATAAACAAAATATAATCAGGTTATTTGAATAACAAAAATAAATTATTAAAAAATATAAATAAATGCGTAATTTTTAATTATTAATTAACAATGACGCCACAAAGTGAATTTGCGAAGATTGAAGAAGTAATTTATTTACTTTTTCTTTACATGTAAGGTATTATGGTTTGCAATTTAATATTTAACCTCACCAAGACAATTGTCTGTTTATTAAGGATATTTATGTAAATGACAAAAAAAAACTTGAGAGTCAAACCGTAGAAGCAGGTCAATTTAGTATCAATGAAATAAATAAAAAAAGCTACATCAAGGACATTAAATCTTGGCGGAATTACCGGAAAAAGAACTTACTAACATATTTAAAACATCGTCGTAGAAGTTTCTGGGAAACCTTACCCAAAACATGAAGTCAAACCATAGAATTCGCTGAAAACATATCCAAAACCTAGTCCCCCTCAGCACTGGATTTCCTAGTGAGATAATCAACTTCTATTTAACATCTACATAGGTATTCTTATAAAAAATCCATGAAAAAATAGCATGAATTCGTAAATAGATAAAAATAAAAATATTCGTAATAATATAATATAATAGTATGATAAAAAATGAGTTTCTGGTTGAGCGAGTTCTGTACAGTATAATATATTTACAGAGCAAATGGATTTTTAATGTGAGTTTTTTCTGTTTGCGAAAAGTAAACCCAATTATTATGACATTATCTTACCTTTGACGGATCGTAATTGAATTGTGTTGAATTATTTGCGGACCGACGTTCTGTATACATTGTTAATCCAAATGTCTTCCTATCAATCCCAGAAAATATATTATTTGTTAAAAACGTGACCTACGAAAGAAAAACAATTGAAGAAAGCAAATATACAACTTCTATCACTGAAAATCTTTATATATATATATATAAATCTCGCGTCACAATGTTCGTCCAAGGTAAACTCCGATTTTGATGAAATTTTCTCTTACTGTGTATAATTTGGTCCAAAGATGGGGTAGTTTTTATCTCCATTATTGACATCGATGTTTATTATTGCGAATTGAATGTTTTATGAGGGACAATTATTTGTAAGTTCCAGAAGTTTCTGACAGATGGCGGTGTGAGTTAATTTATTTACACAACACTTGGTCATCTAGGTTAGGTAACCATCAAGTAGTTGGCGTTGTATTTCTTTAGCCACAGGAACGTGTGGGCCGGTCAGCTAGAAATAATACACAAATGAAAATATAAAAAAATATTATGACAACCAAATAACATGATACCGGTTGAAAATAGGATTAGAACCCTGATCGTCTAGTATTACCGAGACAAGTTACACAACAAGGATAAAGTCATTTCAAGCAACGTTTAATTTACCTTTTTTTAAATTACGAATGGTTGTCTATCACATACAAAAATAACAGAAAAGCCTTTTTTTACCTTCGTCTGTTTTCTGCGGGACGTTGCAATAGTAAGGCAATACAGCGCGGTGTACTTCAAGATGATAAATACCTACCAACTGTTTATAATATGTAGCATAAAAATTAACGAAATAAATTCAAATTACTGTGCTTTTACTTACAAAAATAGAAAACCTGCGTTTCTACCTACCAACAGCGGTGACTAACAATTAAATTGCGATAACTTAAAAAAAAACTTCATCATATTTTATTACAAGATAAACGAGTAATGTTAGGTATATTATGTCTGTCGTAAAACATAAGAAATTCAAAAACTTCACAAGTCATATTCAACTCATTTTTGCTAATTTTGATAATTAGTACGTTTTTGCTTACCACGGCAGAATACTTGATGTACTTGGTGATCCGACAGTTGATCCCCCGACAATTGGACCCCCGATATTAATATTTTTTTTTATACGCACCAGACTTTAAGGTACACACTTTTCCATAAAAATGATCATCTAGTAAATCCACGCTGTGCAAGTGCATCATATAAGTATAATTAATGTAAAACAATGCAATAACAACATGTTAACCTACCAGACTATTAAATGGGAAAATAATTCACCGTATATATTGTATATATGGGAAAATAATTCACCGTATATTTTCATATCAGAGGGTTAGGCTCTGTGGAATTCCTAATTTGACCGATAAATCCTACTGATCCCTCAATATAAATATTTAAAAAATCTTTCGTAATCCAACATGTATTTAAAATGACTGATTTTTTCATTTTTATATACAAATTCTTTGACAAATCTAATACGCTTAAATTTTTAATGAGAGATCTAGCTATAATGCCAGTAGCCGAAATAACAAATGGTAATATTTTTATAGTCTGAGAATGCCAAATTCTTTTAATTTCATTTCCTAAATCAGTATACTTTCTTATTTTTTCAGAAACACATTTTTCAATATTACATTTTGGAACAGCTACATCAATGATTTAAGTTATTTTTTTTAATTTTGTCATGTAAAACTATATCGGATCTATTATGACTAATTGGTCTGTCTGTTAGTATAGTTTTATCATAGTATATTTTATAGAAATTATTTTATAAAAATGAATTTGGTTCGTATTCATAATATATTATGACAGTCAATCAAGTTATGTTTAATTACCAAACTTTGGTGAATTACTTATAAAATTATAATTGTTTGTGTAAATTTTACCAATGATCGTACTAACCTAATACTAACCTAAGATCGACTAAAAAAAATCGTTTAATAATAAGTTGGTACAATTTACAGTGCTGATTTTTTGTTCTCATACGTTGTTATGTACTCCATATGGACAAGTAGTTTTTCTTTGAAGCATTTGCAAGAAATTATGTTTTATATTTTTATTATTCGGCGGTTCATCCTTATTCTCTTTATCCTTATCCTTATCCTATTCGGGGTCACGTAGTCTTATTTATGCCTAATCGACCGTACATATATAGGTATACCGGAGGGTCAACTGTTGGAAGATCAATTGTCATGAAACCGGTATACTTATATGTGAATTAAAATGACTTGCGATGAATTTTGACCCCCGAAAATTCACTCAGACCCGAGGTCTTCTAAGTTGTTTGTTTAAGTGGAGGAAAATTTACACTTTTATTTTTAAAAAATATTAGAAAGTAAAAACATTATAGTTATCCAATAACTATGTTAGAAAGCCATAAAGAAAGTCTTGCTCTATAAGATAAAACACAGTGTACACAATATTATACAAAGTATTATATATAAATCATTTTTCATTTTGTTCTAATGTATTTTATATTTTATATCAGCAATAAGCCCCAAGTAATCACAAAAGTTTTAATGGTCATTTTATCTTACATCATCTCCAAATTTAGTCGAAAAACTTATTCCTAATAACATTGAGGGGCCTACGAAAAATCGCTTAAAGCGCCCTTTACGCTCTTTTGTTGGGAGTACATTAGGTATTTTGAACCCTTTAAAGTAAATGTTATTTTCAGTTCTGACAAATTGGTTTAAGAAAGTCTCAAATTGTCGCAATTTCTCTTGGGGCAGCCGCGAAATTCATGATTAATTTTGCATTCCTTCTGAAAACATTTCATTTTTACACAAAAAACAGTTTAGTAAATTGTACCCACCTACCTACATTATTGGTACTTTGCGCTACATAAAAAATCAATTATTTCAAGAGTATTTACAGTTATAAAAATGATTTATTTTCCAGTTTTGTTGAGCGTCCTTGCTTGTTACTGCAATATATTTAATAACAGTTGCGAAACCCAATATTAACCCATTATTTTCAAGCTTAATTAATGTGTTTGATTAAACAAAAAAGGTCGAAGTTAAATTTTTCATTAAGGAAAATATAATGATGTGTGTTAATTAAAAATACTTTTCAAAGGATATCTAGCGAGAATGGCAGTGTTTTTGTTATTGGCGGTCGGTAATATAATGATAAAATATATTAATCAATTCAAACACATTGAACTTATTTTGTGGTATATTTTAATTAAAAATTAATAAAGTATTTGGTTCGAAATTTTTCGTTATTGATAATATTTAAACTCATCTTTAAAAAGTCCCTCGTAATTGTCATCTGCATAATATTTGCAGAAAAATTACAATTTCTGTTTGCATCGTTCGATTTGTCTTTGAAAAATATATGAATAAATATTTGTTCATCAATAATTCAAAAAAATTACAACTTTCGGTCTCATGGCGCCTAACTTTCATATACCAAGATTTCAAAATTATAATAAAATGATTTTGTTTGTTTTATTATAATTGTTAGCACAGGTAAATTCCTCGGAACATATAAGGTATAATTTTAGAATTTTTGAAACTTATGTGAAAAAATTTGTGTAAGAACATGAAAAATTTCTGCAGAATGATCAGAAAAAATATTCACGACAATATACTAATTTATTGGCTTTATGTAACTTATAGGCTTGTCGGAATTCTTGGCGAATCTGATTCAATTTTGAAAATTATGTAAATATTTTTCTTTTAAGATATAACATTACAGGTATGTACTTTATCGCTCATCTGAATTCTTAACGCAAACGGTTCCAAATTTTAAAATGATACAAATTAAAAACTCACGAGTTACAGTGTTCATTGAACCAGAGTAATACAGGACAGACAAGCAATTTTTTTTGATAATATACATTTTTACATTGTAGAAAAAAATCACCTTTTAACAGGAAGAAATATTTTTACGATAAATACGGTTGGAGATAATGAAAAAAAAACCTAATAATGGCAGCGTTGCTGATGATTCTCTCTGTGCAGTGGCTTAGACTAAGTTTGCATAATAATATACAATACTAATAGCAGCCTTATTAACATTATAAGTGTACAGCGCCATTTAAAGAAAACGTTTTATTGAGTAATAAATACACCCATCTCCCTCTGGAAACAGTACTTACTGGTTCCCACAAAATTGGTTCCAAACCATTACAGCTAGATACATGTTGGTATCTAGCTGATTTTGGTAGCAATTTTCTATTCAAATGATTTAAACAATGATCAGAAATATATACCGTAAAGTTGTCCGACGGTTCATTTAGTAACTTACGGAGATGGCGTGTAGAACACGAGGTGAGAGTTAGTAGATACAAGCATGTTAAATAAATCACTTTCACATTTTTATTTTTATTTTATTTAATATATAATACGTAACCTTTAAGAGAGTGTAGAGGGAGAATTTAAACATTATAACTTAACATACATGTATAAAAAAATAAATTGTATGCATATAAAGTGAAGAAAAAATAATATAATAATATGGAATGGATGTAATATAAAACTAATAGTTTAAAAAGTGTAGTGACAATGAATAAACTGTCTTTTAATTCCACTTTATTATATACCTTTAACCCAACCGGTTTCGGTTCAATTTGAACATTCATTACGAACTATAAAGAAATAGGATAGGTCTACGCCTTAATAATCTAGAAGTTCTGGAAAAAAATGAAACAATAATATGGAATGGATGTAATATAAAACTAATAGTTTAAAAAGTGTATTGACAATAAAATAACTTTCTTTTAATTCCACTTTATTTTATACCTTTAACACAACCGGTTTCGGTTCGATTCGAACATTCATCATGAACTACATAGAAATAGGATAGGTCAACGCCTTAATAATCTAGAAGCCCTGGAAAAAAAATGATATAATAATATGGAATGGATGTAATATAAAACTAATAGTTTAAAAAGTGTAGTGACAATAAAATAACTTTTTTTTAATTCCACTTTATTATATACCTTTAACCCAACCGGTTTCGGTTAGATTTGAACATTCATCATGAACTACATAAAAACCATCATGAACTATATAGGATAGGTCTACGCCTTAATAATCTAGAAGCTCTGGAAAAAAATTAAATAATAATATAGAATGGATGTAATATAAAACTAATAGTTTAAAAAGTGTAGCAAACTATTTGCGTGATGAATGACAATAAAATAACTTTGTTTTAATTCCACTTTATCATATACCTTTAACACAACCGGTTTCAGTTTGTCTTGAACATTCATCATGAACTACAAATAATCAAAAAGCTCTGGAATAAATCAACAAAAAAACATTAAAAATAAATAAAACCAATTTACTAAATAAACCGTTGTTAGATTTGTCAAACAGTCCCATATTTAACACATTATTATTTCCCTTACTCCCGCTTACTTTTACCCTCCCCTCTTAGGCACCGCACCCTTGGGTGGGGGTTAAGTTGATGTTCTGTCTTATTCTTCTACTTTTCATTTAAAAAATCTGAATTTCTGTATTTTGTTTAATATATTTTATTCAACCCTTGATGAAGGTTCATGTATAACCGAAACGGGTTGGTTAAATATATATAATAGAGCGGAATTAAAACCAACTTTGTTTTCTAAATCTATCGCTCCCACCGTGGTGAAAGGCGTTTCAAAAAGACTCCCTCAATCGGCTTCTCCAGATCTAGCCCGAAACACAGCTGGTGTGCATACGCATCTGCCACAACGACCTGGATAAACCAGGCCCCATGAATTTGGGCACTTCTGCTAAGTTACCAGAGGGGTTGGCTTTCTAATGTATGGTTCGGGATGTGGGTGGCGCGTCGGTACCGACATCCGCCCCTCAAAATTAAGAACTCACTTCTCTTTATCCACTCGAGTGATTAATGTTCAGTTTTTGATTTCGACATTCGATTTAATTAATATCATTCCTTAAAATATTAACATGGAAACATATAAACTGTTTACTGCGGTTTAGAGATAATGAATCCACCTAGATTTCAGCATTCATCCCATATTTGTAGGTTTGTTAAATATGGTCCAATTTTGGACCGATATCAATCGCAGAAAAATAATAGCGGCTCAAATATGGGCCTAAATCGCTTTTGGTCTTCTATATTACGTCCTTAAAATTTTCATATCGACTTAAAATGACCCTTAATAAACAACGTCAAAAAGTAAGCAATTACCGATGTGTTCCCATTAGTTTAAATAATTTACGGACTAAATGTAACCTTCTTACTTTTCGACTTTATATACTTTCCGAGAATAAATTAAGTCCTCGGATTAAGAGTAAGCGGAATCACTTAAGTCCTGACTGTGAGCTTAATTCCGATTCATCATCTCCCCCTCCTCCTCTATCTATCGCTCCATCCCTCTCGCACTCCACAGATTAATTAAAGCTTTTAATTAACATTTTGATGTTGGCGTTGGTCGGTCGGATAATTTTGATAGTTTTAGGAATTAATATAATTTTACGACAAATACAATTTACTCAATTTTATAGAATTCATTTTCATACCACCGAACAGACAACTTATTTATAATTTATTTCAGGTATTTACGACCGCCTTTGGGCTTTTTATGAGAAAAATAACTGTGAAAAATTAAGTGAAAATTCAAACAACGGGAAATTTGGTTTGGATCTGGGATAGAACTTAACATAAGATTTAGAATAAATAGTTTGTGATTATTAAAATAGATGGCAGGCCAGTAAGTTTTACTCCTCTCAACAGAACTGAAGTTAATATCATCTTTGTAAAATTAATTATTAGTCTTTTCTGCATCAAACTACCTAGAAAGAAACACTTATCAGTTCCGTTGCGGGTAAATTAAATTCCTTGGGTTGAATTATTTCGGTGTCAATAAAAATTTTATACTTGTTAAACAAAGTATATTATTAAAAGAATCTCCTTTCTAACCTCTGAGTGAATCCTAAAACATTACAATAACGTTTATTTTTTGATTATTCAGTTTGGTTTTCAAGTTTCCGTATATACTTATCATGCATTAGTTGAAACATTTACCATTGCTCTACCTTATTTTGTTTTCGTTATACTGTTCTAATTAACGAATATTCCTTTCTTAAGACCCATTGACCAGCGGCTGAGAATTAAAGGTCCAAAATGCTTGAAACTGTTCAGAGGGGTTCCGATGAGAGAGATCGATTATTCCCCGTATCAAATTTTATAAACTGAAAATTTAATATCGATTTATTTAATTCAAAAGCTTAAATATATTCCTACATTTAAGTAAGCAATAAAAATGCTCAAAACGCATGATGATAAATTATTAAATATCATGTACTTCTTGTAAGTATTTTTTGATCATAAATATTTATGATTTTTCAATAATGTCTAAAAAAATAAATGTATAAAAAAAAATCTCAAATATTTAAGTTTGTAAGACCTTAAATAAATAGAAAAACTGAGGTCGGTACTTTCGTCACAAAAATCGTTTTCGGATTTATTTTTTAACGATTTATTTGAACTAAAATTAAAATTCCGAAAAGTGTCTTTACTGGATTATGTATTGATTTATTTTGCTGTGAGTAATACAATATTTTATTTGAAAATGTAACAAATCAATTTTCAAAAATGAAGAAGTGCGTTTTCAAGATAAAAAAACATTCTTTCAAAATAAATTTAGGCTTTTTTTTTTGGAAAAATAAGCCAATATGTCGACCCTTTGGAATAAAAAGGTTCCATTTGTTGCGGAAACGTCACGCGGTTATGGGATATATGGTAAGCTACCTTAGAGTTCATTATCGCATGACGTTAAAGCAACAGATGGAACCTTGTTATTCCAAGGGGTCGATGTGTAGAATTTGTTTTAAAAAGGACAAATTTCCGGTATTGTCTGGTTACGAGTAACGGTTTACATTAGGAAATAATATAATCCTTGTTATTTAACTCCTCCCAGAATTCACACCCCCTCCCAAATCACAACTCTCTCTACCCTCACCTAATAATATCTAATCATTTCTGCCCTGGTATAATTTTTAAGTTAGTTTTAAATACGCTTGTGAATGACACGGGTGTTTCGAAACCGTTAGCAATAAAAAAAAATGTAAATACATTGTCATTAAAATTCTTCAAAACAAAATGTCTAGATGCGGTTATATAGTAGTTAATACCCGAGAAATACAAAAAGAGAAATTAATATTTTGCACAAAATTATATATTTTGCAAATTTGTTGTTAACCTAGACTTTATATGTAATAAACATTAACCAATAAAAGAAAAAAAAAAGAAGTATAAAAGTTATCAAAACGCTGAATATTTATTTATAATGTACCAAAAAATAAAGTCCCAAGGTTTTCAACAAACTAAAGTTGACACAGTGCAATTTTTTGACCCCAAATCGCAAATTACAAAAATTTTGCTGCTCCAGCAAACCAATGTTCTTAAAAACAAATTTCCATTTTTGATCCACGTATCCTTAATTATTAAAAAAATTTAACGAAAATTATTGACAAAACATATTTTTCCCCGAAAGGTGGCGGTTTTTACAGAAAATCTCCTGTTTTTAATATAATAAGTTTAATCCTATCAATTTTGTAGCTACTTACAAAGATAAATGTATGATAACGTATTCAAAACTAAAAAATAACTAATATTATAAATTAATGAAGACAATATTAGCGAAATCCAGGGTTCGAGTCCCAGATGTGACCCGATCTTTTTCTGATTTTTCTGTTTGAAATTTAGATTGTCTTCAAGAATCAAAATGTTATGATTTGAGGTTTGAGTCGGTGAATTATTTTCCCATTTAATAGTTTGTAGATTAACATGTTGTTCTTGTATTGTTTTGTAATAATTATACTTATATAATACACTTGCATAACGTGGATTTACTAGATGATCATTTATATGGAAAAACGGGGAAAAACTAAACCCGTTTTCTATGCGAAAAACTAAACCCGGACCTGAAAATTTAGTGCGATAAATATATAGAGGTTTTACCTATTAAGTTAAAAATAAAATATTATTATAAACGTTAACTAGTCAAGTGATAAGAAACTAGCAAAAAAAATTAATGTTTTTTTTCTTCAAAATTTTTTTTGTTGTTATTTTATAATATCTCTTAAGTCTAGCATTAAGAAAAACATTTTCAAAGTTCTTTACTGTGTTGAGAGAAATCGGTAAATTAAATAAATAAAAGTTTTGTAAAGTTAACAACACCTCAAATGCCCAAGACATTGTTGTTTGTAGCTTTAAGATATTTGACGCTCTTTGTTCATTTTTCTAAAGAAGAGTTTTTGCTTTTAATTTTCCCTTTACTGGGAAATACTCGGTGAGCAATTTTTTTAAAGTAAAAACGTTGGATCTGTTTAATTGTGTTTTTCTTATGAAATATTATTATTTTTTTTATTGACACAATAATGTTAGGCAATTTCAAACATTATATTACAATAGTGTTGGCCTCACTTGGTGTTTTACATGTATTAGGGTATGGGTTCTTCAAAATAAAGTATGTATTGTGAATTATGGACGAATATGTTTTTTATTCTTTTACGATATAAAAGGACTGCAATTACATATTTAAAAATAAATTCTCTTATTTTTAATAAGTTTTGTTTTCATTTATTTGGTATCAAATTTAAGATATAATTTGACGGTTACATCCTGATTACAAAAACAGTTCATTTTTAAATTTATCTGTGGACACTCTACTATATGTGGTGTGATTGGTGTAAAATGAATGAGATCGGGAAAGGGGCGCTTTGATAATTTGTGCGTGTTGAGCCGATGAATTGAGAACGTTGTCGAAGGAGAATATATAATGCTTAAGTGGATGGCAAAATAAGTAGGGGTCACAATTTTTTGTATTTCTTGGGCATTAACTATGTAACAATTTCTAGACATTTTGTTTTGAAGAGTTTTAATTTTCAATGTACTATCGTTACTTAAATTTTAATTTTTATGCTACCGGTTTCGACACATCCGTGTCATTCACTAGCAAACTTAAAACTAGTTTTAAGTTTGCTAGTGAATGACACGGATGTGTCGCAACCGGTAGCATAAAAATTAAAATTTAAGTAACGATAGTACATTGAAAATTAAAACTCTTCAAAACAAAATAAGTAGGGGTCGTTCGATAAAAATGTAACCACCCAGCAAGTGATATTACAATATACTTCCTGAAACTTATGATTATTCACAGACGAACATAGAGAGAGTGACAGTGACTGAATAACTTTGTTTAAATTCTATTATCACTCTTTAGGTTATCTTTCTTGCTATAATATAACAAGCAAGTAGCTTTTCATTTCTGTTTCACTAGTTACGATTTAACATCAATACTATTTTAAATATTAAAAAAAAACCTGGGAACTCTAAATCCTTTCTGTTAAATACTTAACCTGGTTTTAACAAAAAAATGAGGCATATTCTCTTAATCACACCCGTTACGAAATAAATGATTTATACATTTAAATTATCCATCAAACGAATTTAAATGTGAGTTACGACCATTGTGTCACATAGCGCGACGCCTTTAGGCCGAACGCGGGGTGAAGCGTCTCCCCGCATCGCGACGCCCGGCGCTCTTCACGCGTCCCGGTGTCAGACGGAGTAATACTGCCGAGGCACGCGGGCGTCCGCACAACCTCCCTGTACCACGTAAACGATCGCAAGCAAACCTCCCTCCCGAAAGCGACGTCGGAATCCCTTGTTCAATCAACCCTAAACTCTACAGGTAGATGCGGAAATTCTAAAAAGACCGTAAAGTGTAGATGGCAAAGATTCGACTCGATAACTTGCAAATTTAGAACGATTTTTTGTATACTAAGTGAATTGATTGAATTAAATAGTATTTTGTATTTAAAAAGTGATTGTATATCTACTCGAAGTGATTTTTAGCTTGTTCTTTGTGGCATTTAGGGGGTTTCCGTTGTTCACTGAATGCCTTTAAGGCTTCGCCTGTGTATTTTATAGTTGCTATAAATAGTCGTGAATTAAATATCTTTTAAGGATTCATTAAGGTTTAGTATTAATGCGTTCGTGTTAGATTTTGACGGGTTTTGGTGAAACTGGACTTTGATGTGCACTTTTTATATGGTAGTTTGAGTGATGCATTAACTTTGACACTTTGAAGGTTGAAGTTGAAATGTGGACGATGCAGGTTGAACGTTGACACCTGGTTGCTTCAAAATATGACCGGTAAGCTATATAAATTCAATTTTCATCTACAATCTGCTATAAATTCTTGAGAATCCGTAGTAGGTCTTTTTTTTAAATTACGTGGGATTTTAACAAAGGTTTCATATTATAGGTTTGTGAGAGTTTTCTGTGTAATCATATCGTCGTTTCGGTATTTTTAACGAAATCGGCGCTAAAGAAGTAATCCGACCACTATTATTATTAGAAGGCTTTTTGTAAAAAGAATTTATGAAAACGATATATATATATATATATACATATACTTTTTTTTTAAATTAAAAAAACAATTGGTTTGTAATTTAAAACCTTTTACAGGCACTGTAATCAATGTATATAATTCTATCTTACCTGTAATGAGACATCAGGTAGGCTATGATTGAGCAGGTACCTTATTGTCTTGTTAGTAATATTTTACGGGTTTTTACTTGTAATGATAAAATAATTATATGATATATAGTTTAAAAAAAAAACTTGAATAACTCAATTTTTAATAATCGATAAGAATCAGTCTCTTTTTATAACTTTTGAAGGTTATTCCCATCAATGTAATATATCATGCGACCGTTATCTTTTATTTTTCTGTGTCTTGTTCTTTTTCATAATTTTGTTTAGGTTATTAGTGTTATCTACTTCTTCAATGAAAAATTAATAACTTTTATTATTATTCTTATTATTTTTACGACAAAACGAATACCCGCAATGTATGAATGAATACTCGTTCGAATTAATCAAACGAAGCCATACGTTGTTCCGGGAAATGTCTTTATAGATTACATCTAATTAAGTGTTCCATTGTCGAGGTTGATTATTACGGTTTAAATTATATCACAAAAAAAAGTTCTCCTTATCGATATTATTAAATTGAACGTACACTTTTGAGAATACATTACATACCTACATCAACCTGTTTAATATTAAGTTAGGGTTTTTCAACAGTGTATCATAAGTAATTTTTAAGTCAGATTATTATGAATCTATTCTATACTTAGAATAAAATTAGTTGCATTAAACGAATCAAACCATGCATATCTAACAAAATATGAAATAGTTTAATAATTTTTTTAATATAGTTATGAAACCCATTATTATTGTTTTACCAAACTCGGTCAATTTAATCGTAAGGTCTGTACAAACATCTTACTAATATTATAAACGCGAAAGTTTATTTGGATGTATGTATGTTTGTTACTCTTTCACCCAAAATTTACTCAATGGATTTAAATGAAACTTTTCAATAATATAGCTCATACATCAGAATAACATATAGGCTATAATTTATAAAGCTAGCTATTTATTTTCAATATATTGAAAATAATAATTATTGTTTAAAAGAAAATGTCAAAATTTGAGAATGATATTTTGCAAAACAATGATTGTTAAATCAAAATTCTATTTTAGAAAATATTTAATACGAGAATTTATTTGAAGTACTCGCCTAATGCTTTGAATCGATTCAAGAATTATAGATATTTTAAATGAATAGGTTAAGAATTTTGGTACAAACGTAGATGGGACCTAGGAAAAGAAAATAGATTACTCGAAGTACTAATCCTACGCAGAAGAAGTCGCGGGCAGAAGCTAGTCTTAAATAATCGATTAAAATCTATAGTGGCAAAATTTATTTGCGTTTAAACGAAAATAATTGAATTCAAACATTCAACCATGTGTAATCTCAAAGTTGCTTAAATAATTATTTCTTCTCGTTTTTCAATTTGTTATGATAGTGTTTCCATTCTAGATTTCCAACCGATTAATTCGAAGGATTCTGATAATGTAAGTTTCAAAGTATTTATAACTATTTGTTGTAGAAGTAGGTTTAAAGGAGATAATCGACTAATTGGTTTGAAGGATTCTGATTACTAAAGTTTCAATGGATTCGGAATGTGTGAGCACAGAAGAACAATGGATAAAGTGTTTTAAAGAAAAAGCTTAATGTATCTATGGTGCGTGAAGGATTCTTTAAAATAAAGCTGTTTTCTGCTAAAACATTTTGTTACTTTATTACACATTCCTACTGTCTACATGGGAAAATTATTGCATAACGAATAAAGCTTCATTTCTTCACCGATTTTTTTTCTCTTAAATTTATTGGAAACACTGTATTTTACCGATGTAAAACATGAGCTAGGTTGAGTAGCATCCCAGAAATATTAACTTTTTTATCTCAAGAAGGTAAAAAAACTTATTGTCATCGTAAACACGAATATTCCTTAACTGCAAACAGAAAAAAAGTTTTATTCAATTATTTTTTAACACTACCCCTTTTTACCAATAATAATGACCCTCTAATTTCAGTTTCTTCAATCAAAAAAAAATTGCAAAATTACTTTGTGGCATCATTTTAATTAAATGAAACAAATTAATTAAATAAATTATCTTTTGATGTTAAAACATGTGATTATCTGTTTTTATTGTTATAAGTCTCCTTCAACGATAGCATTTTTCCGAACAGGTCCTCCATTGATATGCTCGGTGTAACTCTAAGTGACCAGCTCAGATACGGGGGCTCCATCGAGGCCAGAGTTAAGTTAGCCTCTCAGAAACTGGGCGTACTGTACAGGGCCCGCAGATACTTTAATAGTACACAACTGCTAATCCTGTACAAATCGCAAGTGCGCCCCACGGTTGAATTTGGCAGCTACCTCTGGTCTGGAGCCCCAACGTACATAAAAACACCCTCGACTCTGTGCAGAAACGGGCGGTCCGTCTGATAGATTCTCCCGTCTTAACAAACGGATTGCAATCTTTAGAGCACAGGCGTCGGGTGGGAATATTATCCTTGTTCTACCGGTATTTCAATCAGGCAGGTGGGAATGTTATCCTTGTTCTACCGGTATTTTTATCAGGCACCGGTGCATAGTCGGGAAACATGCCAAACGCTCGCCCAACATATGAACACGGTTGACATTTGTCACACGAGAACTCGTCATTTTTACGACTTGTTCTTGAGTTCAACAGCTCGGCTGTGGAGCGATTTGCCGGCCTTTGTGTTTCCTCCTTCCTACAACATGGGTCTCTTCTCTACGCAGCATCAATTATTTTCCTCGGGGCCTCCTGTGTGGAGTTAATATTAAAAAAATATACATATATATATATATATATATTTTATAATAATTATTTTGAAAGTTTAAATGTTTCGGGTCTTCCAAAATCGCATAAAATCTATGGTTGTCCGTGCGAGGTCACCATTCTCAAAAAGCCTAAGTCTTTTGTGACACGCTTTGTTAAATTTAATGATGTTGGTTTGTACAGTGGCGTCGACAAGCGAGTCGTTTTTTAATCGTTTAACCGCTTTTAATACCGAGAAACACAAAAGATTCACCTGGTGCTTCATCTAAACTGAGGTCAACTTCCAACGTTTGGACGATTGTGTGTTTATTCGTTGGAGATCGAGTTGGAAGGTTGGAGTTTGAGTTGGCCCGGGATCGCTCAACGGGTAAGGTAATACACACCTGAATCAAATGATTTATATAATAAACTCTTAATCCAATTTATAATTCTCCCTTTTCATTCCCGCATTCTGCTTATAAAAAATAACACAATGTTTCTATTGTACTCAAGTAAATATAGAAATTAGCACTCGACATGAATAAATGCTAACTCCCTTTGAGCAAATACTTCATTTGCACCCTTTTACCCATGCCACGGTAATAGTATGAGACTCGAACCACTACTCTGCAGTGTTGTTTCGGGCTGCAGCCCATTGATGATGATAGCCAATCTCCGGTAGGAGAAGGTACCGGAAGAAAAATAAGAAGAAACACGATATCTTTCATATGAAAACATGGCTATAATTATAATTAATACCCTCGGGCTAATTCGTTTGCTTTGGGAAACAACTTATTTAGGTTTCATAAGAGTTGTCTTTTTTTTCGGAAAAGTTCTTTACTTACTATCAGTGATCAGTGATATAATATAAACGGTATGAAAAAGTACGGAAACGGTATAAAGAAATTAACGGAAAAAATTGTTAGCAATTGTTAGTTGAAATAACCATCTCATTCTGCCAACATCAGTTTTGAATACGGAGCTATTATTCGACCACGTTGGAAACTTATGAAAGTAAAAATCAATTGTGAGCTAGTGAACTCAATTTGGAAGTGAGAACCAGCACGTATTTGAAAGGTTAAGGAAGAAAAGCGGTAAGTCGGCATCCTCTCTTATCCATTTTCCTTCCGCCTTGCGGAAACCGATTTCTGTCCCCAACAAAAACATTACGATCTACATTGCCAACGTACGCACGTGTATTTAGCTTGTTATTACTCGTGTATGACGTACACCTGACATCACAATGAAAGCAATGCATAATTAATTAACAACACTGTAACCCGTAAACGTGGAAACTCAGTTATTTTCTCCCGGGACAACCGCTTTGTTGGTTCTGTAGCCGTTTCACCAAATCGGTCCTAATTCAATTTCCGTGAAGCAATAAAACATCACGTCTTGTTATTTCATATTCAATGTAATCCGACGATAATGAAAACATTACAAGCTCATGGTGAGAAATCTGTCTTTTTTAAATTAATTTTTACATTAGTTCCACACACGAGGCCCTGAGGAACATAATTTCCCTCAGGGCCTATGATATATTTGAGGATGCCATATGGATGGTTTTTTGAAGGAAAGAAAGTATAGGAAGATTTGTAAAGGAAAAAGGCATGAATTGTGGGCAAGAATCTAGGAATCAGTGTGTCCAGGTGTGACGGACGTATGGATATATCCATCCCACTGAAGTGCAATGCGATGGGTTGACTGTGTTCTTCTGGAGACGTAAAAATGTTTACCTCAAATCAGTCCCTCCAAATTCGCCACACAATAGGTGAGCAGACGCGCCGCCCGTTGCCACGACCTGAACAATCCTCACTCCATGAATGCAGGCATCCCTGCTAAGTCAGCAAACGTCACTACCCACTTGGAAGACTTATGTTATAGGTCTAATGAAAGTAGATTTGTATTCGATGGGAACGTATTAAAAAGTATAAGGAAATTCTTCGATTTTTTTTTAAATATGTTTATTCAGTTTTTATTTTACAATATTTTATTTTACAAATCTTACGAAACTGATCAATCAGTTTGATTGTAAGAAATCTCTCATTTTTTTCTAATTATTTAATACAGTATACTTTTCAGTTTTACATAGTAAATACTAAATATAATACTTAAATACTAATTATTACGACAAACTAATTATTATAATGTTTATGAATTGCGTTGTAGTAAAAATATTTTACACAGTACAAACATAAGGTGAGAAAAAAAAATAGAAAGGAACTATATAATTTGATTTCATGTTCTTCGGAGGTAGAAAGGTTTAACTTTTGTTTTGATTTTTGAATAAGATGTCTCATTTTTGATATTTTCAGGTAATGCGGCGTTAAATATTTCAGGAATGTTATGCCTATTTGTTCTATCTCCGTATACATTTTGAGATTTATTGATAATAAACATTTGTGCTTCTCTATGCCTAGTAGGGTAGTTGTGGTTTACAGGTTTTTTGAATTCTGTATTCCAGAATTCATCTAGCGTTA
Organism: Limnephilus auricula; assembly: GCA_951813805.1. NCBI lineage: Eukaryota > Metazoa > Arthropoda > Insecta > Trichoptera > Limnephilidae > Limnephilus > Limnephilus auricula. The sequence goes on along the minus strand of OX638408.1, from coordinate 12,076,202 downwards.
ATTGGTAATTTACCTTACTGTGTATAGAGAGGACATTACACAAGGAGAACATTTTTTTATAATCACCTTCACATAACTGGACTATTTATTTTGGAACGATGGCAACGGTCGGAGGTAGTGAGGTTACGGCATCCCTAATTGGGGTATGTTGTGAGATTGAAGGGATTTAGAAATGAAGCACATAAATAGGAGAAAAGTCAGAAAGTACCTGGCTAATCAGATCTGGTCAGCAAAGACGGCTAAAACCACTTTAAGCAACTTTTCGATTTTGAATGGTGGTCTTTCACCAATATCACTTCTACATATATAAACATGCACTTCATCACAATCTACACATTATTTAATTTTAAAACCCTTTCAAACGTCATGCGAAATTAACTGACATTCAGAGAATTTTTTCAATTTTTTCAATTCATTTAATTATTTTTATTTTAGTACATAAAACAGGCTATTTGCCCAAAAATTTACATACATAAATGAAAGAAACTTACTTACTAAAGGTAGAATATATTAGTTTTACAAAAAATTATTATTGATGCTGATAGGATGTAGCTTTAGTATGTACACTAATGCCTGTCATTGAATATGACATACGTAATACGTACTATAACTATGTAATTTAATTTAAGATAACTTATAACTTGTTTCGTAACGTACTGTGTATATCCTTATAAAAAATAAATAAATAAATCTGCCGTGGAAGAAGAAAGAACGTAAAAAAAATTTCAAAGTGCCTAATACTTTCGGCCATGAAAATCTCAATAAATATCTAAAATGAGAATAAATTTATTTGAAATGACGTCAACAATCTATTTCTACAACACAGAGCATTGTTTACTATTTACATTTACTCTACATGCATAAATAATTATTACTATTACCTACCAGTTTAGCTAATGCCCACGCTTTCTTAGAGCGGTTTTGTTATTTATAAACGAGATCTTCAATTTGTACACTGTACATTTTTAAAAACGTAACTGTTGCAAAATAAACAAAGTGAAGTAAATAATAAATTTATTTTTATGATGCTGACTCGTGGTGGAATTCCATTATATTGATTTATTAAATTTAATAGTTTTAGCCTTTGTTATTGGGCGTTTTCCAAAAAAGATGTCGGTGACGTAATAGGAATTCCACTTAAGTGAGATGCTGCATTTCGATTAAAAATATACGTAAATTTATTAAAGAAAGAATGAACTTCATGACAAAAAGTATTTAAATAGAAAATGTCAATAAACTTCGAAAATAATTGCAATTTAAGTTTAATACTATTGGTAAGAAATTCTTTTACGTCACTTTTATCATAAAGTTTATAAAGAAAATTAAAAGAAATTCATTATTTCAGATTTTTATTTACGAATTGAAAACACAATCAGTCTCCTAAAAAATATGAATAATCAAGCTTATTGAATTAAATATTAAGTTTTTCAATAAAAATATTCTTTTACGCTACTTTTGGATACTTTGTACTGTATATTTTGCGTTCTAGAAAGACGAATATAAGTTTTTGTTTTACGAATGTTTAATTATAACAAATTTAAAATTAATCATGAACTATATCAATAAAAAAAAGAACAAATTTCTTTGAGATATAATAATTGATCTTAGAAAATAAATCACAGCAATAACAGGACAGTGGCGTAAGGGGAAAAATTTGGTAACGTTTAGGAATTCTAAGGCCTCGGCCAGACTGAGAGGCTTGCCCGGTAGCGACAGCGGGCGCGAAATATCAGTCGTATGTGTACGCACGTTGTGGCTACACTGCTGAAAGCGCGACAAGCGACTGGTATGGGAAGAGTGGAAGATACTCTCAGTATCACCCTGGTGTAAGACCACCATTCAGAATTGAAACGTTGCTTAATAATGACTTTAACCTGTTTAGTGACTAGATCTGAATAGCCAGGTACTTCCCCACCTTCCTCTTCCCCACCTTCCTCTTCCCCATCTCCTTCCTGTCCCCACTTACCTTCAGCCTCAAACGTACCCCAATTGGGGATGCCATAGTCTCACTGGCTCCAGATGGGAGCAATTAAGACTCATGTGAGGTATTCTCTATAAAAAAGGACGATTTTACGTACTACCGCCACCGTGGAAGGCCCCCCGCGCCAGTACTTTTTCTTCCACTTGTTCTTTTTTCTTTTCTTTTTTTTTTCGTTTCTGTTCTCTCCAACGTCTTCTTTTTTCTATTCTTCTTTAGTTAGCTCTCTGATTATATTTTGATGTTATTTTTGTCTTTGTAACTCTTTTTTCATAAAGGCTTCATATTTTTCAGGGTCGTTTTTAATTTTGTCTCTGTACCTTTTTGATTTTTCTGCAGCTTTCAACGGCATATTTGAACATAAAATTAAAATAAATTATTTATAAAAATGCACAAATAATTAGATAGGTAATAATTGGCTACACGTGCATACCGTGTATAGCCTGAAATAGGTAACTAAGCTGAAAGGGTATTAAAGTACTTGTTAATGTACACAACTTTAATTAGGTACAGGATTAACTAAAACACACAGGAACATAAATCATGCTACATTTTATACTTACTTAATCAAAATTGTATGAACCAGCTGATTTTATACTGAATTTCAGAGTTGCCTCTACAGTAATAGTTGCTCATATTGCTGTCTATATTAGTACTTCGACACCATTTCGACTCTTTCAGAATTAATCTTTAATAATCTTAATTAATAAAAAAAAGAAAAAAAATTATACACATAAAAATCAAATAATTTTTTCTTTTTAGCTATGCTGTTCTTTTTTTTCAATGCTACATATATCACTCAACCCACATATCTACATGTAATAGTTACATTTTGAAGATACATGCAAAATATAAATTTAATTAGAAAATTGTAACACACCCAAATACCCTAAAAGACGGACAGAGTGAACCGACCTTTAGAATTCCATTACGTCACTTTTAAGTTCCATTCACGACACCGTTGCGTAAGAGAAGTAGCGTAATCGCGTCAATATTTTTTCGAAATGTATTTATCAATAAATTATGAAACTTCTGTTTGTTCTAACTAATCATTTCATAAAACAATAAATGAATCAATTTAATACAAAGTAGAGTCTAATACATTCTGGTAAATTACCTGGAGAAATACGGAAGCGTTGGTGGAACACTTTTTTAGTACAGCCGAGAACGACCACTTTTGTTACGATTTCTTGGCAAACTGGCTGTAAAAAACCAAGCATGGCCGCCCTTCATAGACTAAATAGGGTTGCTATTTTCGAAAATATTCATCAATTTGGTAATATTTTTATTGGAAGACGTCAATAATGTGGTGGCGTAGGCGGAAACTCCACCATACGCTATTTCGTAGGACAACTCAATATCTGGTATTTAAATTATTTTGCACGATAATTAATCTATATTATGGTTGCAAATCGAAAATATTATCATATACTATTAGTAGAATTAGAAATAAATACTGGGATAACATTAAATAACATTAATTTTTGAACTCTTACTGGTAGTGGTAGGTGTAGGACATACCAGAAACAGTGACCTGTAGTCGTACTTATTTTAAAATAATATCGAAATTTAATAGATTTATTCATTATTTTTAGTCCATAAAGGTATTTATTTGTTATTATATTGGTAAAATATATGGTTGGTCATTAAAACCGACACAACAAAAGTTACTGATCCTGAAAGTGATGGGACACTGACTTTTATCTATGTACACTTTTTTTGAAAAACGCCCTATTATATCTGACGGTTACCGATTTCAACTTACCGCGACGATCTTAGAGAATGGTGCAATTTTCCTTAAACTGTTGTTACTTGTATACTAAATTTACGGTTTCAGGGGTCGCAAACAAAGGATGCCTTTAAAAAGCATTAGAAAACCGCCTTAAGAGTAATTGACCAGCGGCTGAGAATAAAAGTTTAAAAATGCTTGCAACTGTACAGGGAGATTCCAATGAGAAATATACATTTTTCCCCGTATCATTTATTTTAATTAAAAATTTAATAACGATTTATTTTATTAAAAACATGCTTTAATATATACCACAAGTAATAAATAAAAATGCTCAGAAAGCACGATGATAAATTATTAAATATCGTTTACTTATTGTGAGAATTTTTCGTTCGTAAGTATTTTCGATTTTTCAATAATGTCTAAAAAAAATAAGTGTGTAAAAAAAAATTTAAGACCTTAAATAAATAGAAAATTTGGGGTATTTTTGTCACATAACACGTTCTCGGATTTATTTTTTAATGATTTTAATTTAACTAAAATTAAATTTCTCAAAACTGTGTTGACTAGATTATGTATTGATTTATTTTATTGTATGAATATATGATTTAAAATTTGTGTTAATTAATAGAATCTATCGTTTGAAAAATGAGCAAATCTGCCAACGACCAACGGTATAATCTTAGTATCTTAAAAATACAATTTGTTTTTCAAAATTTTAAAACTGCGTGTACCAGATAAAATAACAATCTTTCAAAATCAATTTATGTTTTTTTGTAAAAAAAAATTTCATTTGGTCTAGAATTTGGTTTAAAAAGGACTAATTTCCGGTATTCTCTGGTAATACACTCCTAATAATATTACAATGTTATCCATATTCAATAATTAAAAAAAAAAAAACAAAACAGGCACTTTATAATAGGCATAATAATACGCACTTTTAATATTTAACATAATTAATTATATTTGAAGTACCTTAAACCCCAGAATATGAACTATGAAACCAAAAATGTATAAGAAATTGTTTTTAAAAGTATTAATTAGCACGACGAAATGGGAAATTTCCTCTATGGTTTACGCTCAAACTTACTAGGTTATTACGGAAAAAAGAAAAAGTCTGGCTGAAATGGAAGACATGTGAAGGTCTTTCTAACTAAAAAAAAATCAAATATATTATTGCATACGTAAATTATATCTAATATTGTAAATTTTAATGTACTATGTATTATAAGCTCACACTTCTAAACTCGTAACATAACATTACTTCATAATATTTATGTTATAAATCTTTTTATTATTCCTCCATCTTGTTATCAGGTACCTGGTTTATAATTTTTAATCTTTGATTATATAAATCAATGTTTTCTATACTACCAACTTACCTACTTATCTCATACTCTGTAAATCTGAATATATTTATGTTAATTACCATGGTTATTTTGGTTATTTTCATTATACCAGGTTAATTCGGTAAATCCGAATAGAATATATGCTACAAGATTACTTTTTCTATATTGTCAAAAAAATTTGGTTTTCTACATTGTCAAAAAATCATACCAACTTACCTACTTATCTCGTACTCTGTAAATCTGGATATATTATATGTTACCAGGTTAATTCGTCACATTCGAATAGAATATATGCTATTTGATTATTTTTTTATTTTTTATACATCATAAAAAAAGCATGAAAATTTTTATCTATTTCTTAATTACACAACTTAGTTTCAGAGAAAAATGAAATTTTTTTGTTTTTTTGGTTTTTTGTTTTTGTGGAATAATATGAACTAAACCTGTCAAATTGTCTGTCCTGGAACGGGAAACTTTCCTTGTTGGACAGGCAAAGCTTCCTAAAATGTAATTTGTACTTTCTTTTGTGTCTATCTATAATACATAAATAAGTAAACTATTTTTCCTTACGTGATATGTTCATGTACATATAAAAAGTTGGCTAGTGAATCCCCAAAGTTGTTTTTTGACAACATCGAAAGTTCACTGTAAAACAATTTTAATAGTTTCTAGTCATGTTGATGAAATTGGATAAATCTAACGATGCCCAGGAAATATGTAATATGTTCTCTGAATTCTTTAAGTGAGTATTTGAACCCACCAATGACACAATCGACATCGACCAACACGAATCAGTTCATGAGTCTGGACTTGCGCACATTGACACCATTAAAGTTGATAAAATTATGCATACAATATCAGAATCTAGGGTTTGTGTCCATCCTCCTAATAGCTTATTCATACTATAACGAATATTATTAAAAATAGTTAGAAAATTTGGCCAACTTATCCAATATATGGCCACTATTCATATGTTCGAGTACCGAATAATAAACTTTGACTTAATAAATAAATAAACATCATAGTATGGAGGATAGTGAGATACCCTCTCAACCTAGATCTTACTACTTTATATTATTGTAAAATCATATTTGAAGGATCGGTAATACGCGTTCAAAAAGAAGAAGAAAGAGTGACATGGAAACATGAATGAAAGAGGAAGCGCGCTAACATCATAAAAACGATTAAAATTACTCATAATAGTGAAAATATTTTTAAAAAAATTATTCTTAAAGAATAAATGTATGTGAAATATAAATAATACGCATATAAATTAAATCTATAACATCAACCGCTTTAACAAGGAAGTCGTGAGAAATGTACAGAATTTTGAAAACTTTATTTTATTTTGAAAATTGTGTGACGTAATTATTTTAAAATTAAATTACTCTCTCGGAAAAGCTCCTTGTTTATTTTTAAATAATTTTTTAGATTGGCATAACAAGAAGAGTGCCACGATGACATTTTACAAGTTATTTCAGGAAGATTAGTAATTAGGCGAAGTGTTTTCATCGGATAACTTACGAGTGAGCTTGATTGTATAATGCAATTATCTCAGTAGCAGTTCTGTGGACTCAATGGATGAAAGGTCAGAGGTCAGGAGGAAAGTAGGAAGGAGGAAGATACATAGATGAATTAAGAAGCGAATGTTATAAGGAATAAATTATTGGGGATAGGAAAAATGTTTGAATTGTGGACAAATCTATTAACAATTTTTATAAGAACAACTCTCTTTTTATAACTTTTGAAGGTTATTCCCATAAATGTAATATATCATTAAAGAAGAAGATAATACTAATATTCTAAACAAATATTCATTATTATAAAGTTATTCCCATAAATGTAATATATCATTAAATAAGAAGATAATACTAATATTCTAAACAAACGTATGAAAAAGTACAAGACACAGAAAAATAAAATATAATTTTGAACCTTGAATTTTAAAGACTTGAACCCAAAACCTCTCGTCTTATCGGGACATACACCATCTCATAGTTCAAATTTCAGAATTAATAACATTGTCTTCGCGTAGTTTTTTTTCGATATTATCGGTAGCTGCCGATAAGTTTCAATAAGTGACAGTAGTGGCCTAATTAGTACGGAGTTTAACCCGGTATGACGAGAGGTTCTGGGTTCGAGTCACAGTTGCGACCGTTATCCGTAGTTTTCTGTATCTTGTTCTTATCTTGTTGTTTCATATTTTCGATTAGATAATTAGTGTTATCTTCTTCTTCAATGATAAATCTACTAACATTCATCATTAATTTTAAAGATCAGTTTAGGTACATATGAGATTATAAAAATATTTTATAACAATTGCACCGAGTGAGTCACTTTTCAAGATATTCAAACAAAAAAAATTTTTGAAAATCTATATTTTAAAAATTTAGATTTTAATATAATGTTTATTTGTCGCCAAAGATATACTGTCAGCCTTGATTTTTCATGTGGAGTATTTACATATATTTATATTATAGTATATTTATTTTTATTTAGTATTTTACACAGGAGTCTCGATTGCTTCCAACCGTCAGTGTATTGAACATTTTTCAATTAGATATGAAATTAAACAATTTTTTCACTTTGTTCCACTTGTTTATTTACACGAGGACCGGTTTCGTCCTACTACGGACATTTTCAGACTATAGATGTAAGAGTGGTGTAATTTAAGTAAGTAATTAAAAATGTAATAACCCAAATATATGGAGAACCCTAATAACAATAATTACCATAGTGCTATCAATATTTGTTAATTAAGCCCTAAGCAACAAGGAGGGAATATCCCAACATTACCAAAATAAAATATCAGTGATCACAAACCTTTTCAATTATATAAATTCATATAGATTCATGTCAATTAAAAATAACCTTTTACTATGTATCATCATTCATAATTTTAATAATAAACTTTATAATTATCTATATGTACTCTAACTTAACAAAATAACTGATAATACCTTAAATTAACAAATTAATACAATGGAATTCCACCATGAATTAACAGTTAAAAAAAAATTCAATTGTTTGATAATATAGAATATTTCGTAAAAATAATTTTGGATTCTCGGGCGAAGCCAGGTAGAATAATTAGTAGATACATCATTTGTAAAATAGGGTATGAAATTAAACATATTATTGCGTTTCGGTATGAAATGTTGGTTTCCACAGGTGTAAATACTTCTTACGTCTCGACTTTTTTCCAATGAATTATTTTACTCTGTCGTTTTTTGTAATGCAATACTTCTTTATGGCTTCCAATTTGTGAGATGTGGCTTTTGGGAAATGAAAATATACAGAAACAACATTATTTCAATTTATGTAGGTGCTTTGCTTCAACATACGCGTAAATTACACACCAGCGAACATAATATATTCATAATTCGTGTCTCTTTACTGAACAAATATTGTAGGAATAATATTATCGTAGAAGTGTTTTGATTATAAGATTTTCCCTTTGACAATATATGTTATTAAAAATATTATTATTTTAAAAACAGCAACATCAACATCATGCAATGTGCAGTTGTTTTTATAATATGCTCTGCGGGTCCAAAATCTTCTCAAGCAAAAGTAACTTATCAAAAAAAAAAACCGACACGCTAGTAGTTGATATCTATTTTATGTAAAAACAATATTTTCTCTAGTGTTAAAATCCAGAGAGATAAATAGGGAATACGTTTGTACGGAAAAATCACCGCCGGGTATCCCCTTAAACATATTTTTAACAGCATATTATATATTATATAGATTACATATTATATATATTAAATATTCTTATTATCCTGACGAAAAAACCATCCGTTTCGAAACATTGATCAGAAATAAACTATTTGGATTAACGGCGTTAGTAATCTTTAAAAATCATTATTTACGTTGTTTGTTTTTGGGGTGTTATGCCGTGTTGTGCTACCTCCTTCTTTAGCCGACGTTTCGGACAGCGTTGCAGTGTCCATCATCAGGGCAGATCCGGCAGATCCGACGATGTGTAGTTTTCAGTGTTAAGTGTGAGCTTATTTACTTGGAAGCGATACCGTAGGGAGCGCAACACGGCATAACACCCCAAAAACCAACAACGAAAATGCTTTTGGCCGTGAAAATCTAAAAACGTATCATTATTTACATTTAGATCTGTAAAAGATTTAGATGTACATCTCAAAAATGTAAATAATAATAATAACCTTAGCCATCGTTTCGGACAACGTTACAATGTCCGAAACGTTGGCAAAAGAAGAAGGCAACGCAGCTTTTGGCCGGGAATATCCCAAAACAGTTATTTATTTTATTTATTTTATTTATTTTATTTATTTTATTTATTTTATTTATTTTATTTATTTTATTTATTTTATTTATTTTATTTATTTTATTTATTTTATTTATTTTATTTATTTTATTTATTTTATTTATTTTATTTATTTTATTTATTTTATTTATTTTATTTATTTTATTTATTTTATTTATTTTATTTATTTTATTTATTTTATTTATTTTATTTATTTTATTTATTTTATTTATTTTATTTATTTTATTTATTTTATTTATTTTATTTATTTTATTTATTTTATTTATTTTATTTATTTTATTTAATTTATTTAATTTATTTATTTTATTTATTTTATTTATTTTATTTATTTTATTTATTTTATTTATTTTATTTATTTTATTTATTTTATTTATTTTATTTATTTTATTTATTTTATTTATTTTATTTATTTTATTTATTTTATTTATTTTATTTATTTTATTTATTTTATTTATTTTATTTATTTTATTTATTTTATTTATTTTATTTATTTTATTTATTTTATTTATTTTATTTATTTTATTTATTTTATTTATTTTATTTATTTTATTTATTTTATTTATTTTATTTATTTTATTTATTTTATTTATTTATTTATATTTAAACGCCCAAAGGGCTTTTACATACATAAAGCAATACATGTTTCGATTAATTACAGTGAAGAGTTAGAAGTGAATAAAATAAATGTAAGTAACAGAAAATATAAAGACACATAATATAGGTTAGATAAAATATGAGTTGACAAAATGTAGGTAATACAGAATATAAATAAAGTAAAAATAGATGGGCTGCCAATATCCTCCAAATCAATATTAATAGGAATTAATAAAAATGTATAAAATTGGTATTTACAATAGTTTATGAATTAAGTAAAAATAGTTCGCACATACGGCGTTTAAAGTTTGCCAAATTAAAATTATTGTCAAATACATCAATATTGTTTAAATATTGATTACCAAGACTATGTAATCGTTGTATTGGGGAATGCAATTTATAGTTAGAATGAGATGTGTGTATATAAAATGTTAATGTTTGTCTAGTAGTTCGTGTAGGTACATGTAGATTAATTAAATGCAAGAGTTCACAGCAATCAAATTTAGAGTTTAATAATTTTAATAAAAAGGTTAGGTCAGTTATTTTTCGTCTGTTTTCTAAAGTTGGAATATTTAAAATATTCATTAATGATAAGTAATTTATGTGCTCTAAAGGGATGTTAAGTTTAAAATTTACAAATCTTAGAAATTTTCTTTGAATTCTTTCAATATTATGGATATGAATTTTGTAGAAGGGCGAACAGACTATTGAGTTATGTTCGATTAGGCTTCGTACTAAGGATATGTACAACAATTTTACGATTCGTAAAGATTCAAAGTTTTTAATTGTTCTTAAAATAAATCCTAATATTTTCATACCTTTATTTACAGTTTGTTGAATGTGGACCGTGAAATCTAGTTTCTCATCCATTATTACGCCAAGATCTCGCATTTCCGCTACACGTTCTAAATTTATTTCATTTATAGAATAGTCGAACAATAGTGATGATTTTTTTCTAGAGAAGGTCAAAGTTTTGCATTTATCTACATTTAAATATAAATTATTTTGTGAACACCAGTTATTTAGCATGTCTATATTATATTGAAGAACTTCACAGTGATTAAATAGAGTTATTTCTTTATATAATTTAATGTCATCGGCGAATAGCAATACATTGACGTCTTTAAAGCAGTTGACTATGTCGTTTATAAAAACAAGAAATAAAACTGGGCCAAGATGACTACCTTGCGGTACACCACTAGTGGCGGAAAATGGTTTAGATATAATATATTTAGTTATAATATATTTACATATTTTCAGTTTTAAAAATATATTTCATGATGTGGTTAATAATGAAATATCCATTTTAAATATAGAATTATTAATGGAATAAAATAATTTTTGAAATCTACAAACTTTATCGCTTGTCTGATTTGATGTTATACTTATCAGTTTCAATTTTTACATGGAAAACAAGAAAGTTGTACGTTTAATGTTTCATTGAACTTAAATAATAACAGGTATACAATTTCAAATGAGGCACCAATGCACCGACAACCGTAATAGGTTTAATTACTCCGCAGTTGATATCAAAATTACTGTTACGAGTATTAGTTTTTAGTTTTCCATTGCTGAAATATAAACGTACTTGAATTTCGAATGCAGAAACTTCAACTCAAAGCTTTTGAAAACTACCCGTGGTAACAACACGAATTTCAAAATAACTGATTAATACATACGCTTGGTATTTACATACAAGACGATGCTTTATGTGGAGGTGAAATGTGGCAGTGTATTTATATTATTTAGCCATATATATTTCATTTGTTCAAAATTTTTTATTTTCTCTTTCAATTACTGTTTTTTTTGTATACTGTTTTTCTTGTATCATCCAAAAATAACAAAATGGTTACAAATTTTAGGCCAGAAACACTATTAAAAAAGCTATCTTATAATTAAGTACTACCAAAAATTTTTGGCGCCTTAAATATTTCTTTTGATAGTTCTTTTGATCGAAAATTTTTGTTTTCTTTTTTTTTCTTATTCTTTTACTGTTTTTCTTGTATCCAAAAATACGATACCTGTAAAATTTGACTGTCCTAGAACGGGAGATCTACCTAGTTCGACAGTCAAAATGTCAATACAATGTAAATGTATTTTTGTTATAACAAAATAAATAATTTAATAAATATATCATATTTCCCAGTACTCTATTGCAGAATATTAAGTTATAAGATTGTTATAAGATTTAGATAGATTCTCCAGGGATTGTTCTAGGTGAAGACCAGAATATAACGTTGGTCCTCAAAATTAGTGGTCAGATCTGAATAGCTTGACTATATTATTCCATACGTCATTCTCCTACATACCTCCTCCAGTTCCATAGCATATCCCATGGTACCTGTGTCTTAGTCCTACTTGCTCCCGAAAATTAAGTGTTATTCACATTTAAAAAATATATATAATATATTTTAGTTAATTAGGGACCCAAAGAGTTATACATACTTTTTTCTTCTTTTTATAAGAAAAACTATTTTTTTATTGTTATCTTCTTATTCAATGATATATTTCATTGATGGGAATAGCCTTTAAAAGTTAAAAAGAGAGTTTTTCTTATAAAAAAATAAATATTCATTTAGACTTTTACAAAAAGTCAATAGGTGCTCCATAAAAATAAAATCGGATATATTTATCCGAGACACTATCTAGGTAACAAATACATTAATTGAATACTTGTTTCCAATGAAAAAAATAACTGCCAATAATTTGGAAAAAAACATTAGTCGAAGATAATGTTGTTAATTCTAAAATTTGAAATATGAAATTGACAAATACGACAGTCTTATAATAGGGTACAAAAGCAAAATTGGTTAATGCGTATGTCCCGGCTAGACTTGAGGTTCTGGGTTCTAGTCCCAGTTGCAGCCATTATATTTTATTATTTTTCTGTGTCTTGTTCAATTTCATATTTAAAAAAATTAGATTATTATTGTTATCTTCTTCTTCAATGTTATACATATTTTATTAACATAATTATATGTTACTTGGTTGCATGAACAAACGAAGTCTCCCCATAAAATTCATATTATATACAGAAAAACATACATAATTTATTTAAAAAACGTAAAGTGGAGTTGGTATCAAATAAACACGGACACAGATTAATTAATACACAGTATTTAGGATATAAAATGTGAAATTGAAATATGTTACGATATAAAAATAATTCATTTTCACATCATAGGAAAATGTTCAAAGGTAAACATGATTAAAAAAAGAAAAACATTATAATGAGGATGAGGAAATAACACACAGCAGGAGTAGAGGGTTCGTAATTAAATAAAGTTTTTGAATATTTCTATTTTTGAAACAGACAATTCGTGGTGGTATATTATTTTAATAATGTAATAAAACAAATATACAATTAGTTTTAATTTTTTCTAAAACACGTTTAATAAATTGACCTGAGGACATACAGATAATATCAGAGTCTGAAAAGTAGTATTAGATTTTGTGCACGTCCTTCTGAGAAAAAAATGTTGTGCACTTAGATAGTTTTTGAGTGTGGGATGTGGAATAGTTGGTATGATCGTGTATTTCGTAGAAGATAGTTGTTGTCAATAACGTTAAAAAAACGAAGATGATTGCCTGCATTTATGATTATTATCCATTTTTCTTATTTTCTGTATGGTTTGGAATAGTTTGTGGAAGTCAAAATGGATTGTTGGGATTATTCAGCCAGTCCACTGCATCAGGAGTCAATGGGTTCAGCACAGATGTGCCACAAGGAAATCGATGAAGGAGACATTCTTCTACGATTAATTCTGATGAATTGAAATAAATTCCGACGATGAATTCTTGAGTGTGAATATTCTCATTCACATAATTCAGACACCTTTGGTCTCATGTATGCATCGTATAATGTGCGCAACGCTTGTGCCTGCACAGGATTTTCAATATGACTATTAAACAAGAGTCCCAAGTGCCCAGAAAAGTGGGACTTCGAAATCTGATTGGGCCACATTGCGAGTGAAATGGGGATAGGAAGTAAATGATAGTTTAGAAGAGCACGATTGATAAGAATGGCTATTAAGTCTCTAAATAAGAATTAAGCCATTTCAAGCCTCGTTTTTAAACGTAATTTTGATGTGGCCTTTCACTTTTCAGATATAGAGTAACGAAACATATCGAATATGTCATATTATTGTTCAGGAGAGCGACAAGGTTGTTTTTTTTTTCAAAACATCATACTACCTGTTTTTGTAGACTTTTCAGAATACTATGAATATAACGAGGTTTACAGTTAATGCAGCAATTAATTTATGATAATGAAATTTACATATAATATAGTAATTGATGATAATAAATGATGATGTTCACAGGTAATAAATATAACAAGGAATTTATGACAATGAAGTTTACATATAAAATAATAATTGATAGATGAAGTTTACAGATAATATAACATTGAAATTATGTTAACGAAGTTTACAGAAAATATAATATTTGATGATAGTGTAGTTTACTGATAATATAACAATGAATTTATGGAAATGTGGGTTACAGATAAATAATAATTTATTTATAAGTTACATAGTATAGTTGATAAATTGAATTATAATTTACTAAATTATACAAATTAAATTAAATTAAAATACAAATAATATACATCGAGGTTTCTAAATATTTTAATAACGATAATTTATAATAATAGGTTAATAATTATGATATTGATAGATATTAGAGTTATACAAATCAATTTGAGTAAAAAAAAATATGGATTTATTGTTCGTTACAGCATTTAAAATTGCCATTAAAGATATACATTGTTAAATACATATGATAAAACTTATTTGCGATCCAAAACCCGCGATCACCGGAACCGGAGTCAAGGACGTCAACGGCTCGGCCACTGAAGTCATCAAGCGGTCTAGTTATTAGCTACCCTTCCTCAAGAATTCCACAACATCGCTATTGCTTTTGTTCCGAATATTCCATTCTTGCTTATTATTTCTCATGGGTTGAACACACATCGATTTTGCACACTTCGACTCATCCATCCATGGTGTTCTCATCTCGGTGGATAAAATAGATTGTTAATCTTCAAACTTTGAGTGGCCCTTATCTCTAATGGATCAATACACAAGGTCAACATTTTGAGGACAAAACACCCAACTTCAAAACGCTTATTAAATTCCCTAACAACCTTGAAAGGAACTCCGTATAATCCTGGCTACACTTGGTTGGTTAAGGCTTTCGGGATATTATTAAAATACATGTTAATATCTCACGGAGAAGCTCACAAACCTCATAAAGTTCCGTTTTCGCTGCCTGAATTTGTATCACTTAATCCTATCTGGTTCCCAAAACAAAACAAACTGATATACGACAAGAGCCCCCAAATATGGTGGTTTGTATGCGGTGAGCTTTATTTAATGGGTAAAATAATAATGGTTATGTTATGATATAATATCACTGGTGATTTGTAATGATATTTCTTTCTTATGAAAAATAATCGTCCATTACGCTGGTTAATATCGGTTATGAAAAGACAACAGAAATAACATTATGGAATAGGTTCTATACAATTAACCCTTAAATACCAAGGTGTGGTCTGACAGACACCTGGACCGTTGGGAAATCCCAGTTACCTATGTTAGGGTAGTAGTATTACAGTAGGCAGTGTCGGCGTGTGCGATGTCGGTAAGTTATGGCTGTTAAAAGATCGATTGGTCTGTCAGACCACATATCGGTACTTATGTAACTTTTTTTGATTATGACTTTTTTCAGATTATATGGTTTTCGTCTTTTATTTTCAGTCAAATATTACAGTGAATTAGGCAGGCTCTTCCAGTATAAAACGGGTAACTTCAATTGAAAATATTAGTGTTTTCTGAACAGATAACTTCAAAGGAAATTGCGCTCGTCGATAAAAAAGAGTTGAGCCAGATGTACCGGAAAATGTAAGGGAAAAAATTAAATGGAGGGTAAACAACCTGGAAAACTCTGTCATATGTGTCTCTCAAAATTAAAACCCAAGACTGCTTTCAAATGTGACACTATCATGAAACACGAGTGCCTACAATACAGCAAGCCTGTGTGCAAAGACTGATTGTGATATTTGATAGTTCCTACAACTTGACGCCTTGTGGTTTTTCGTAAAACTGCTGATTATTTATGTTCTCTTTATTTTAAAAGTTTACCTAGTTACTTAACTTCAAGAATATTTTTTTTTTGAGTAAAAAAAAAACAGTATTATTAAAATTAAGGTAAAAGTCCTGTTTTTTTTTTTTTTCCAAAAAATCGATGTCTGCGATATTAATGCTTGTAATTATTAATAAGTCTGTAAATCTGTATATTTTATTTTACCTAAATAATAATGGATATATAAATAATATTGAGAAGCAATGTTTTTATTAAAATACAAAAAATACAGTAATTTTTTATATTAAAACTATGGTGGTCTAGCAGACCGTATTCTACTTATGAAACAAAAACGGCACCTCGGTACTTGGAGGTTAAAGTGTGTTAGGTTATCTTTTGGTAAAACGGAATGTACCTACGTGGGTACTGCGCAAGTTCAAGTAAAAACAGTACATAATTTGGTCAGGTTACGTCAGAGTCGGAATAACAGGTGTTTATGTAAAATACGACGCATGAATTTGAATGAAGTTAGGAATTTACGTATAAGGTCGTTCAATAAGGCCGCTTGAATTAAAATGAAAATAAAAAAGTTGTCTGTAATATAACCACTCAATTTTATTTTTATTTAAAAGTATATTTAAGACGATAGACTTCGCTTTTCGGCCCATACAAAAAAGACGCCCGGGAAAAAACACTTTTCTACATCGAAAATTGCACAAAATGAATATATTTTTTTATATTGCCTTCTAGAGGGTGAAAACTATCTCGGTATGTTTTCGAATTTTTGATGCGTTTCGTATTAACGTAATTATTTCGTATTTCGTATTAACATTCACTGTCAAACATGTACGATTTATCAAAAAATATTATTTAAGGAAAAAGTGCTGCTAACTCAACTCTCAAAAAGAATTATAAAAGTATAAAAAGCTACCGACGTAGCTTCTTCTTTCTAAAAAATATATATTTTTTTTAATTTCAATTTCGTGAAAGTTTCGGTGTAGAAAAGTGTATTCTCCATAAACCCCTTTTCGAGTGATTTCTGTAGGTAAATTTGAGCGTTGTCTCATTGGCACATTTCGCATTCGCATGTATTGTAAGTGTGCGTGAGCTTATTGTGAGCGGGACAGAATGACAGACGCGGGTGTTCCGCGTGTCGTTTAAAGTCTAGCCTCTTAATGGCAATAAGTTTGGATTATAACGTCTTTCAAATGTTTGCGCGGCTTAGCTTGGTGCCACGTATTCAGTATGTCCAATTTTCTATGATTTAGTCGCATAAATCTGGCTGAATTTGCTGGAAGTCGTTTGTTATGTTTACAAACAATATTTATAAACAATACCACCAGACCTAACCATCCTAACGATACATGTCTCGATCACATATTTATAAAATCAAATAAAAATTACCAACATAAATCCGCTACACTAAAAATTGACATAACTGACCACTATCCCACTTTCTACGGACATCATACTCCAATTTCACCCATCTCTACTGACCCAAATAACTCTAACAAAATAATTACTAAAATCAATTATTCTACTTTAAATAACTTACTTACCGAAGAATCGTGGATCGCAGTTCTATCTAATGATAATCCGGATTCAGCTTTGAATACCTTCTACAAACTACTCCATGAATATATTCTTAAAAGTCAAGAACAAATAGCACCACCAAAAAGTAAACATAAACACATAAAACCATGGACCACGCGCGGACTAATAATCTCAATTCAGCATAGAAACAAACTTTTTAAAATCTATAAAAATCAGGAAAAACATTGCACATTAAACAACGAAACGCAGACTCACACCAAACGGCAAGAATACATCTTATTTAGAAACTACTTAAACACAATCATAAAAAAACGAAAACAGGAATACTACTCTACACAACTACTTAATGCTCAAAACGACTCAAAAAAAACATGGCATGTCATAAACGAAATTTCAAATAGAAATCAAAAGGTTAACAAAATTCCTCAAAAAATCATCACTGACAACAATACAACTATAGAAGACGCTGAGAGCATTGCAAACAATTTCAATAACTTCTTTACAAACATCGCCTCAACCCTCATAGATAATAATCCCAGTCTTTCTATTCACTCAAATCAAATACTTCCCGGCCTTCCAGAGTCTAATGACCCCACCCCTGAGCTATCTACATTCAAAGAAATAACAGAACTTGAAATTTCTAAACAAATTGAAAACCTTAAAGAGAAATCTGCAAATGGCCCCGATAACTTAAGCAACATCACAATTAAATCAATTAAAAAACATATAATCATGCCATTATGTCACATCTTCAACAACTCCATCAGGCTCGGTATTTACCCTAATTATTTTAAACTCGCTCACATTATTCCAATACATAAATCCGGATCCCAAAGTAAAACAGACAACTACAGACCAATAACCTTAACTTCACAATTATCCAAGATCTTTGAAAAGTGCTTAAAGGGACAAATTATGAACTTTCTAGATTCTAATTCAATACTCTCAGCTAATCAATATGGGTTTAGAAGTAACCTGTCCACCGACGATGCTGTCTTTAGTTTAACTAAAAACATATACTCAAATCTAGACCATAGCACTAAAACTCTAACCATTTTCTTGGACTTAAAGAAAGCGTTTGACACAGTCAACCATAGAATCCTATTAAAGAAAATATCAAACGTTGGTATTAAAAACAAAAGTCTCATGCTATTAAAAAGCTATATATTAAATCGCCAACAATGCACAAAAATAGGGTTAAGCTTAAGCACTTATGATCTAGCAAAACATGGCATTCCTCAAGGAACTGTCTTAGGGCCAATTCTCTTTCTAATCTACATCAATGACCTATGCAATATTGCAATACCCGGTAAAATTCTCTCCTTTGCAGATGATACTGCAATAACAGTACAAGGTAAAACGTGGGAAGAAACAACCACTAAAGCCAACAAATGCATTGCAATAGTCAAAGATTGGCTGGATAGAAACCTTCTCAGTCTAAATTTTGATAAAACCATTTGTATTCCCTTCTATAATTCCCTAAAGTCATCCCCTAAAAATAATCTTAACCTGAAGTTCCATAATATAAATTGTAACCCTGCTACATGCCCAAACTGCGAAGATGTGAAATTAGGAAAATATACTAAGTACTTAGGTGTAACTATAGACTGCCAACTCAAATGGACCTACCATTTAGAGAAAACAGTCAATAAACTGAGATACCTAAGTTACATATTCAAACGGATGAGCAATATTGTCAATATAAGAACCATGAAAATTGTTTATGATGCATTGGTGCTTTCATCCATTACCTATGGAATAATCGCCTGGGGAGGAACATACAATAACCATGTGAAACCTCTAGAAACTGCCCAGAAGTCCATCATTAAAATAATGTACCAGAAGACCAAAACTTATCCCACTAATCAGTTATTTCAGGAAACTGAAATTATGGAACTAAGGCAGATCTACTGTTTACAATGTCTCGAAATTTATATTTACTCGTCCTAACAATTTCGATAAAAACCCAAATCGCTCTAGTCAAAGACTCACCACTTGCATGTACACAGTGCCTCATTGCAAAACCAGGCTGGCCCAAAGGCACATTAACTGTATTGCCCCAAAATTGTTCAATTCCTTACCCAATTCCATCAACACATGCCAAAACTTGAACTTATATAAAAAATATACTAAAAGTTGGTTAAAAAATAAGGAAGTAAATAATTTTTTCCTATAATTTTGTACTGTTTACATTTTAAATAACTAAAATATGCCATGTCTTTCCGAATCGTTAGATTTAAAAAAAATATATATATAAAATTGCGTGTATGTGTATGTATACATGTGTGTGAGTATGTATACATGTATGTGAGTATGTATACATGTGTATATATGTATGAGTATGAGTATGTATACATGTGTATATGTGTATGTACATGTGTGTACATATATATATATGTATATATATGTATATATATCCACATCTAAATATAAAAATACAATCACAGAAATTCCTGCAACATCAATTACCTCTGCACATATATGTACTACATTTTTAATTCTTAATCTTTTTATTTTAACCACCACTGTTTTATACCCACATATTATAATGCCCACGCACAGGCTTCGCCTTTGTGGGATTTTTTTGTTACCTTTTCATTTATGTTATTATGTATGTATCTACTTGTAAATGTATGTATCAAAAAATTTTGCCAATAAAAAAAAAAAAAAAAAAAAAAACTTTGGGGGAGCCATTGTTTGCGGTTTATTTGCCTAGACGTGCGATTTAAGGTAGCCTAAAGGAAGAAGTCTAAAGGCATTGAATCGCACAGACTCTGTTGCTAGTTTGACGACCGTCCGTGGTCGAGTGGTAAGACACTTGACTCCCAATCGGAAGGTCGCGGGTTCGAACCCGGCGTGCGCAAATGATTAATTTGTGTTATTTCACAATTAATTAATAAAAAATAATATATACTATATTTGCGGCACGTTCCAGAGTGGAAGATACTCTCAGTATCGCCCTGGCGTAAGACCACCATTCAGAATTGAAACGTTGCTTGATAATGGCTTTAGCCGTGTTTAGTGACTAGATCTGAATAGCCAGGTACTTTCCCACCTTCCTCTTCCCCATCTCCTTCCCTTCCCCACTTACCTTGAGCCTCACAACATACCCCACTTGGGGATGCCATGGTCTCACTGGCTCCAGACGGGAGCAGTTGGGACTCTTGTGAGGTATTCTCTATAAAAAAAAAAAAATAAATAAAAAAACGATAAAAAGCCCTCAATTCGCTTGTGCACCACCAAGCAAAACCGCAGCGGACATTTGAACAACGTTATATTCTACCCTTATTGCCACAAAATACACTGCCAAAATTTTTTTTTGTTTATCTCACATACAACTTGTTTTATTTACGTTTTATAAAATAAGCGTCCTTATTGAAATACCCTATATTATAAGTAGAGTTGTGTGGAATTCCGTCTTAGGGCGTTTGTCTACCGCCACCGTCGCTGAGAACGAGATTACGTTGCCGAAGTAGCAATACATTACTATCACTGCACATCCGTCATCGAGATTGTGCGTAGTTTCGCACTAATGCCCCGTTCACATTAGGCAAAGCAATTTAGTAGAGTAGCAACTAGTAACTCGCCACCTGACTACTAAAAAAATGCTACTAGCCAGAAGATGGCATCCCCAATTGGGGTATGTTTTGAGATTGAAGGTGGTGGGGAGGGGAAGGAGTTGGGGAAAATGATTTTTTCCTTCCCAGAACTTCCCCTCTATCCTATCCTAAAGATACCTGCCTCTTAGCATACCCAAAGGTGACAAAACGACAGAGGGAATTATTTTTCTCAGGACCTCCTGTGTGGTTCTAATGCAAAAAACGCGTACTTGAAATAATATTTTTTTCACATTTATTTTACGTACCTAAAGTATGCGTTTACAAAGACCTTTAATTTATCATTGAACATATTCGCAATTTTTATATAGTACTAACATCAAACATAAATACTCTTTGTCCAATTATTTACGTACGTCATTAATAATGTCTATTTTCCCTCTGTCATGCTTTTTTCCCTTTATGCGTCATGTTTCACTGACAATAAATAGCTGATTAAAAATATATTATTCACAAAAAACCGTTTTTTATCTGTGCGGATGAAAAACAGGACAATAACTAAATAAAATGTAAAGCTTTTTTAACCGCTCTTTAAAATTTTGAATGAATAGATCCAATGCATTTATGTATGGTTAAAAATTCATAATGGAAATATATGAAATACATTTTTATTATTTAATATTTTTGCTCTCACCAGTTTATTTTTAGGAATCAAACGGTTATCGAGTTATGGTCGAGAGGCAAGGCTCGAATGGGCAAATACATCATATATTTTTATTTTTAACTTTTTAACTTAAAGAGTTAAACCTCAAATTATAATATTTTAATTAATGAAGATAATATTAGCGAAAGTCAATCGAAAATCCGAAACAGAAAAATCAGAAAAAGATACGGATGCATCTGGGACACGAACCCAGGTCCTCCGGCAATCCGGGCCGACGCGCTATCCAACTGCGCCAACGTATCCCTATCCGATTCGGTCATTTTTAACTGTATCATACTTCGACTGAAAACCACCAACATTATTTTCATTTTTCTTATCGCATATTTTTATTGGCTGCTACCTTTATGTGTGATTGCAAGTCCCAGATGTATCCGTATCTTTTTCTGATTTTTCTGTTTCGGATTTTCGATTGACTTTCGCTAATATTATCTTCATTAATTAAAATATTATAAATACATTATATTTGATTAATTTGTATTTTTCACAATTCATTAAATAAAAATAATACATAGTATAGTTGCGGCACGTTCCAGAGTGGAAGATACTCTAAGTATCTGCCTGGTGTAAGACCACCATTCAGAATTGAAAAATTGCTTGAAATGGCTTTAGCCGCGTTTGGTGACTAGATCTGAATAGTCTGGTACTTCTCCATTTCTTTCCTGTCCCTGCTACCTTTTGTGAGACCTAATTAGTCTCACAACATACCCCAATTAGGGATGATATAGTATCACTAGCTCCAGAGGGGAGCAATAAGGAAGTTGAGTCATTTTTTTCCTTTTTTTAATTAATGTTCACATGCAAACTTAAATACTAGTTTTTTTTTTTCAAGTTCGTTTTCGTAATTAAATTAATTCTACAAGTTTGAATTTTATTAAGCCGGCGAAAACGCCGGTAATAGTATAATACCGAGCGGGAGAGTTCGTGACGTCACCCGGTCCTTGATTGTGTGAAATATAAGGGATTTTTTTTTACAAAACCAGGGCACGCTTAATATGGACGAAAAAAATAAATTTAATAAGTTGGAGTAGTTAGATATTAACTAGTACTAATCAATTCATTCACCGGAATTTTGAAAAAAAGTGCAATAAATTTTAACAATATATAATCGTTTCCTGAAGTTTCAGCTGCTTTTATTAACATGAACAAATAAAATCCAATCGCCAAACCAAGTAAATGATAATAATACTAGATTTCATTTAAACAACTTAGTGATATTAATTTCTCGGCCGTATTTCTTAGAAGTTAGTATTGAATAGATTACCGCTGAAACGGGGTCTTGAAAGAGCCAGATAGGGAGCCTGAAAGGGCCCGAAAGGGGCCTGAAAGGAGACTGAAAGAGGTCTGAATAGGGCCTTAAAGGTATTTGGAGGCCTTTTGGCTGCTTTCTTTCAGTGGATCTCATAACTTCCGGAATAGATTAACGATAATCGCACCACTATTAATCCTGGATTGCTCCCGGCTTTTCGATAAATAACTAACATTATTCGGGGTTATCTTTCCAGTAAATAAAATACTACAAAATAAACTAAAACATCATTATTTCTTTTTACACGATAAAAGCATTTTTAACAAAGTTTCGGTAGAAAGAGAATATTCTATTTAAAATATTTTGAGAACAACAAAGTTTACTTCAACTAATTTGTTTTTGTTTTTAATATGTGAATACCGCACAAGAGTCACAACTGCTATCGTCTGGAGCCAGTTAGACTATTTCAAACTAAACTGGGAAATGTTGTGAGGCTGAAGTTAGTGGGGAGATCTGATTACAGTTAAAGCCATTTCAAGCAACGTTTTAAATCTGAACGGTGTTTTCCTCCTAGCGACATTAAGAGTATCTTCCACTCTGAAACATGCCACAAATATACTTTATAAATATTTAACTCATTACTGAAAGTATAGAGTTTTCGTTTTAATTTTATTCAATTTGGCTATTATTTTTCGAGCATTAAGTATGGTTATTTGCGCAGTAAATCGAATAATATTAAGCAAGTTCACTGTACATAGGGGTTGTTACTTTGTTGATAATTGTGAGACAGTAGGATACGGTAGGAAAAAAGAAATGGGTGGAAACTGCGAAGCACTGTAATAAATAAATTAAGAACCTATCAAAAAATGATAAACAATTCTTTTACAGAGATAAAATAAATAATTAATACCAATTCTTACTAAATGACCTATTTTCTAAAAAAATAGACAAAAAGGTTTTGGAGGTTTGGAATTTTGACCGCCAAGCCAATAGTAAGTACTAAATCTTTTTTTATTTTATTTAACATAGATATAAGTGGGTACAGTGATGTTATATAAATTACGTATCGATACAAAATATATTTATAATCGCAATCACACCAAAGAAGAAACTGGTTCTTGTGCTTGGTGAACGAGTTACACTAATTATAAGGAAGATAGAATTACATTTAATGTTATGCAAAAGGTAAGTATAGGTATAAAAGAACAATAGAAAATTCTGGATCATCTATATGTGTAGGTGTACATATTTAGGGTTTGGTTAAATAATGTAATATTGAGCACTTAAAGTAAATACCTAAATAAATGAGATAAAGAATATAGACTGATAATAATTATAAAGAAAGAAAAAAACAGGCAATTATTTAGTTGCTAGTTGAAAACTTTTTTTTTTTTAGTTAATTATTCTATTTACATTATCTTATTGCTGTATTTATTGTTTTTGTGTTTAATTCGTAGAACTTCATTTAATTATTAAAAATCTTATTGCTCCGCTACCATAACTTGTAAATGTCTTTTTAATTTTACACACTTTTCTTATTTTTTTTTTTATAGCGCGAATTACAGATTTATGCTATTTTATTAAAATACATGTTAAATAAAAATAATAAATTTGAGTGATTTAGCCTAAAATAACTCTTGCAACCTTCAAGACCTTTTAAAAATAATAAAAGGTATATTTGCGTCACGCTCCAGTGTGGAAGATACTTTCAGTATCGCCCTGGATATAAGACCATCATTCAGAATTTAAAAAGTTGTTTGAAATATCTTTGGCCGTGTTCGGTGACCCGATCTGAATAGCCAGGTACTTCCTTACCTTCCTCTTTCCCATCTACTTCCCATCCCCAAAACATATCTCAATGGGGATGCCATAGCCTCACTGGCTTCATACGGAAGCAGTTTGAACTTCTTTGTCATACTATGAGGGGCTAGCACGTTTGTTATACCAAGTGGAATATATAACAGATCGTGGTGTTGACCTTAGCTATATTTGTTGTAACATACGTCAGTGGCTGAGTTGGCAACGCGTTTGGATCCCACCCAGGCGTCGCGTTTTCAATTCTTCGGCTGGCTAAGTCATTCATCACGACTATAGCAACATTTTCCGTTTAGTGTGGTAGTAGTGTAATAATATCAAATGTTGTCGGGTTTTTCACTACTAGATTATGTTGTCTTTTAAAAAAAATTTATAACAAAATAATTAAATACTTTAAACAATTTTACGCCCAATTCGAGAATTTCGTGGCTCGTCACAGAGAGTAAATTCATGTGACACATGAAACTTCTTATCTGGACAAGTATTTCTACCGCCCAGAGTATGTGGAACTATTGCATCCTCGCTAGGGTATTTTCACAAACGAGGGATTCTGTTGAAAATGTATGGAATATTTAAAGATAATTTTTCTGATTTTAATCATCGAACAAAAAATTTTTATTTTTTACGATTTCATTCAAATTTATCAATTTTAAAAACGCTTATAAACTTGCAAAACTAAAACGGCCCGTGATTGCCAACGACGCTTCGTACGCACGTCATCAAACAAATAAAGTAGAACAGTCGGAAATTTTTCAAGAACGAGCGACCCTTGTGACGTCACACGTCGAAAATGTCGTTTTGGCGGGATTACAAAAATGAGCAACTTAGACTCGCTGTAAAAAAATTATTCGTTAACATAAAAATAAAATAAAAATGTCATAATAATCGTAATTTTTTGCTTAATTTTTTAAGCAATAAAAAAACGTGGAATGTTTTGATTTAAAAATAATGTATGAAGAGGGGACTTGCATCTCCAAAACTAGCTTTTTAGCAACATTTTATAAATTTAAATGATGGTTTCTCACTGATGGAATTTTACACTTATTCAAAGAATTTAATATTACAAAAATGCTTAATTCAACTAAAATCTAAAAAAAATGTCATCATGTTTTATTTAAATTTAGGGTATGATTGAAAACATACGAGATTGTTTTCGAAGCACTTATAAATTTAAATCGCAAAATTATCAATCTCTCACAATATCTGCTTGTTTGCTTAAAAAACACTTTGAAACTTTCTCGTCGGGCCCGTCCCCAAAAAGTTTTTTGTTTGGAAATACATTTTGCGTTTCAACTTCGGCAAACTTCGGAACTTGTCGGGCTAATTCGGAATCAATGTTTACTTTCATCTTCGTGATATTTGCTCGGCCGATCGAGTTTGCTAAGTAAATAATAATCTTGGGGCATGTGTGTTTATACTAGAGGCATTTCCCGTAGATTCTTTATCGCTTAGCAATTAATCTATTTTACTCTGATAGAAGAAGACTTAGTCACAAAGATGAACATCAAGTGAAAATATCTATTTTGTCAATGTTTATTTTTATTTGATTAATTTAGTTATTTAATACAAAAATACAAAATAGTATAAGAGAGCTTTGACTGTCCATCTTTTTTATAACATTAGATCCACACACGAGTTCCTTAGGAAAATAATTCTCCTCCGGGCCTATGTCAACTTTGTGGATGCTGTGTGGATGGTATTTTTATGAGAGAGGAAGTTTTGGGAAGTAAAAAAATTATGAGGGGTGGTTATGAATCTAGGGGTCAGTGTATTCAGGAGTGACGAATGAAAGATTCCATCCCTCTCACATGCGGTGTTAAGCAATGTTTCGAAAGAGTCCTCCTAGTCGGTCTCTCCCGATACAGCCTACCACGCAGTTGGTGAAAAAACGCATCCGCCTTCAAGATCCGGAACCTCTCCCCAAGAACCCGGGCACCATTGCTAGGTCACCAGCGAAACACTTGAAGGGACCTACGGCAGAGGTATTGGCTCTTCAATAAATGGTTCCTGAGGCGACAATATCTATACCCGTCTCTCAACTAGGAAGGTTTCCCAATTAAGACAGTCAAATTGATATGTTAAGTTCACGTTGGGTAGGTATGTGCTGTTATTTATTAACTTAATACTAAATTAATCACAGCACAAGTGTCATGCACATAATTGACATATAATCAAGTAGGTACTGGGTTCTAAAAGCAATAAATCATCGAATTAGTGTCTTAGTAGTAATAAAGATGCTGAGAAGACCAAGTAAAAAAATTGAAAAGATAATAAAGGATAGCAATAAAGAAAAAATACACTCATTAGTTAGTGATACAGAATTTTTTTTTCTTCGATATATTTTTCAACTTGAATGTTTTTTAATGATTAGATTATGCCGTAGTCTCACTGGCTCCAGACTTATTCACATAAAATTAAAAAATAAATTATTTCAAAGCTAGTTTCATATAAAAATAATTTTAAATGCGTAGCTACCAGGAATCGAAATAGTGTAAAATTTATTTGTAATAAATTGAAATATCTGCGTAATGCTTTCTCACACATATAAAAATATGACTTTGATTCATTTTTATTTGTTTGTCTGTTTATTTTTTAATCTATTTTAATATAGTCTGATGTAATTCAATTATATGGTAGAAACCGTATAATTTAATTACAACGTATTTATTGAAAGTACAAATCAAATGTCTAAATATAATCAAAATGTGTACATTTTATTATTTCTCTTCTGATGTCCTGTCCATGAAATGACTTTATTTGAATAACTATGGTGGTATATCTCAATTTGGCGTAAGCGCCTTGCATTCAAATCAACAAGTGAGAAATCTGCGGACCATAATAATAAGATATTAAAAAGACGTATCTCGTCTACGAGAATATCTGGACTATAATATTATTTTTATGAAAGCATACAGATAAATGTAATATTTATTCGGTAAGCACTTAAAGAGTCGGTAAATATGATACATGATATTAGCGTACGTATTTTTTGTTTTTCTTGTTAATTCATGGTGGAATTTAATAAAAAAAGTCATATCTAAACGTATTTATTTTGACCTTATAACCTGTGGAATATATAAAAGACATTCTAGAGAATCTGACGTAAGAAAAATAAATGGAATAAAAATAAACATCATTGTCCTTATTAAATAAGTAATCAAATTTAAAATACAAAATGTTTATTGTATGGAAATATATCTTGTCTTTGAAGAAGAAATTTGTTTTGCAGCAAAAATACTCAAATGGAGAGTTAAAGCAATATTCGTGTATTAAAAATTCCGTACAGGTACCTATTAGCTCCCCTTTAATAAGAGCTTTATTTTTTTAATATTTGCCCTTTATCCTGAGACTTTTTCAGCTAAGCTTTGGCAAATAATCTATTTATGATATTTTAGAAGATGAGCTCTGGCATCTTGGAATAGCACAACGTTTATTTACCGGGATATAAAAACAAACACACTATGGTAGTAAAGTTATGTGAAGATTAGAAGTAATGTTGATTACTCCGACTTGACAGCTCATGCACTCTGGCGGAATAAAAATGTACTATCCAACAAGACTTTATTATTATATTATATATTGACAGGACAGACCGGACAAGGAACACACAAACAGCATTAAGGGGGTATTATTACCAGAGAATACCGGAAATTAGTCCTTTTTAAATCAAATTCTAAACGTATTGACTCTTTTTTCATAAAAAAACATAAATACATTTCGAAAGATTGCTATTTTATGTTTTAAATTTTGAAAATCTTAATTTATTTTTAATGTGGTATGTTTGGTCGTTGGCAGATTTGTTCAATTTTCTAACGAAATATTGTGTTTTATACAACATACATTTCGAAAAATATAATCATACATTAAAATAAATCAATACATAATCTAGTAAAGCTATTTTTAAGAATTTTAATTTTAGTTAAATTAAAATCATTAAAAAATAAATCCGATAACGTGTTTTGTGACGAAAATACCTCAGTTTTTCTATTTATTTAAGGTCTTACAAACTAAAATATTTTAGATATTTTTAAACACTTATTTTGTTTAGACATTATTAAAAATCATTATTACTTATGATCAAAAAATACTTACAAGAAGTAAACTATATTTAATAATTTATCATCGTGCGTTTTGAGCATTTTAATTGCTTACTTGAATGTAGATATATATTAAGGCAAGTTTTTACTGAAATAAATCGATATAAAATTTTTAGATTAAAAAATTTGATACGGGGAATAATCGATCTTTCTCATCGGAACCTCGCTGTACAGTTGTAAGCATTTATAAACTTTTATTCTCTGACGCTGGTCAATGCCTCTTAAAAACAGTCGAAATGCAATATGGTCGCGTCGAAACAGGACTTCGCCAGTTAATAATTTAATGCACTTGTATCTTTATAGTCTTCAAGAGCTAGTAATCATTTCATCGTTGTAAAAATCAGAGAGATGCAATATTCACCGTGGTTCCAATTATAAAGGAGCAGTTAAGCCACTTGTGAGGGATTCACATAAATTTTTAAAAATTACTTCTTCTTCAAATAAATTTAATGGTTATCATAGTTGTACCAACTCTGGTTAGCAGTAGTTCTTATGGTTTGCTAAGCTGAAGGAAAAAGTATTCTTAAACATAGAAAATTCTTCAAATCATCACGATTGGTTGCTTACAAATTGGCGAATGTCTGTCTGCCTCCTGTAGGAAAATAATTGCTGTCAGAATCAATTCGACTATCTACCGGAACGCATTGGAGCATTTTGATGGAAAAGTGGTAATTGTAGTAGGTACTTCGACCTTTAAAATATCGTCCCTTTGTAATAACAACGTTCCATCTGTTGAGGAAACTTCACGCGGTTATGGGATCTATGGTAAGTTACCTTAGAGTTCATTATCGCATGACGTTAATAACTCAGGTATGGCGCATACGTCATTCCAATGTCTACCCACGTTAAATTAACGTGAAAATAAGCTTATGTGTCCAAGCGGTTAAAGCAACAGATGGAACCTTGTTATTCCAAAGGGTCGATATGTAAAAATATAATCAAATGGAAAATCCTTATACACCACAAAATATTAACTGTTTTTAACTTACCTGCTGGAGTCAGTGAGACTGTGGCCTCCTTAATAGGGGTATGTTGTGAGGCTGAGAATCTTGGGGAAGGGAAGGATATTGGGAAAAGACAGGTGAGGAAGTAGGTACTTGGCTATTTAGATCTGTTCACCAAATACGGCTTAAGGTATTTCAAACAACATTTTTTTTCTGAATGGTGGTTTTTCACCAGGGTGATACTAATGGTATCTTTCGCTCTGTGGACTACATAACATTGTAAGTGACTATTTTTGACTTTTTCACACAGACTAAGTAGGATAGGCACTTTTTTCTTTCACATACAAACATTTTTAAAACAATACAATAGGAATTACAAAAATATATTTATCACAAAAAATATAATTGGTATTTTGACCGTATATAAGGGTAAGTATGTGATATAAGATATATCTTAACGTTTAATACATCTCTGATTAAGAATGACTCGTGTTCGGGAAAAGAGTATTACCACGAATTATGTAGATTAAATAATTTCGGGAATACTACCTTGAACATAGATATACCCATATACCTGTTCACTAATTATTGGAAAAAAATTTAAAACAGAAGATTTAAATTAAATATATGTAACAATTATTATAAACACTAATTATTATTTCTTCAAACTTCGCAAAATCACTTTGTGGCGTCATTTTGAATTAAATTAAAACAAATAACTTTGTTTAAACCACTAATATAATCACAATTACCTACATGTTTCAAAACCGATGGTTTCTTCGTCAGGGTAGTAATGACATTAATGTCCATCAAATTTGTGGCAGGTCGGATCGAGAGAGACTAGTTGAGGGAGACATTTTAACTCTCTAGCAGTGCTGTCTCAGAACATCGCAGTGGGGGGAATGGATTTATTCATCTGTCACTCTTGGACACACCGAACCCTGGATTCGAAACCACCCCTTATACCTTTTTGCTTCTCAGAACTTCTTCTCCTTCCTTTCCTCAAAAGTCCATCGACACAGCATCTCCATAGATGACATAGGCCCTGAAGAGGAACTATTTTCTTTAAGCCTCCACTGAGGATATAATGTAAAAAAAAAATTATCAACTGGAGCGTCAGCGCATTTTAAAACTTTTTCTCGGATTGCTTGAGATATTTTAGTGATCATTTTGAAAATTTAAAAAATCACATCCCTATATTTTAATACGGAAACATATGAACCGAATAAAATGCTTTTAATTCACCTTAAAGTCCAAAAAGTCCAGTCCAAAAATAAACTTAAAAATAGTTCTCTATTAACTCTTAACTCAAAATGGGTTCAACGACACACCTTTGAAGTGTAGAAACCTCATGAAGCAACAGTTACTTTTTAGTTACATCTATCAAAAGATGGCGTTAAAATAAATGAGGTTCTTAAATTCCACAAGAAGGTTACAGTCAAAGTTTTAAGTGTTTTATCTTTATGTCATGCATTTAATAGCTCTCTGTCCAAGCAAAAGTCAGATTACTTAGTTTTGGTTGGGAGCATATTTTCTTCATAAGTAATATGCTAAAAGCATATCTGCCATTATATTATAACCTTTCGAAATGTTTATACCGTGTACGTGTATTGTCTGACCTCTGAAAAGTTACGAAAAACTTTTAAATGCATTCCAACTACAGTGAAACCACAGTTGGCACACAGTTGAAAAGGGTCTTAAAGGATCACATTTATGTATATAGCGCGAAGTGAATTTTATAAAAACGGCGCTACAAAAATCTAAATCATTTTTATTATTATTAACCACTCGAGCACTTTTTACCACAGTATGGCACTATTTTTACAACCACGGATTGCTTTGTTGCCAAAATACGGAATTTTTTAATTTTTATTTAGGACTATATTTATAATATATTGTACATTCAAAATATAACAAAACAAATATTCTCTAGATTCTTTCTAATGTTTTAAAGTTAACGATTTAATAATATTTTTTTATTAATTGTACGAATATGTGATAATAGACAAAAAAAAGGTGAATTCATTGGCTATATAGAACTGTAATCAGGATGTCTACATATTCAAATTTGGAGGTACAATTTTTTTAATGTGGGCTGAAAAATTTCCTTTAGCAATCAGAGAAAAAGTTTTAAATTGATCTGTGGCTCCACTGTTTAAAGAATGAGATGGTTTTAAAACATCGCATTCAGTGTGGTACCGCAAAATTACAAGGAGAATTTTAATTCATAAAAACCCAAATAAAAAAGTCTAATTTGGTTTATATTAAGGCCATATTCTAAATTAAAACAATTTTTTTTGGCGCTCTTTGGAGTTTAAAACTGCGTGCTCTGGATTAATAGCGGAAGATCTTTACCGCTCAGCCACGGAGCTTGCCGTATAGGCAAATAGATCCCTTTTTGCGAGGATTTTCAACAATCATGTCTAAGCACAATGTGATTACTAACTGTGGAAGTGAATGTAAGTATTTGAAAGAATTGTTGATAGAATTAATTTTAATAAGCCGCTAACAAATTATATTGAACAGTTCGACAGAAATAAATTATATTATGTACAACTATTAATCATAGACAATAATATTTTCATTATTGCCAAACAAAATGGTAATTTGCAGTAAAATTGAGGTTAATGTATCAACTTTTGCGGGAAACATTCATTTTATGATCCTACTACACAATAGATTTTGTGAAATTGCTGGGAAGAATTGGATCTCTACCAAGAATCTAAAAATTGTTATTTTCAGCTATTCGAATTCTGTAAATGAAACAGACCTACTTATTATAAAATATTCGGTCCGATAGATTATAACACAAACCATTACGCATAGATTCAATCGATAAAAAGACGATTCGAGTCAATGCCAAAAACCAATTTCGCCCACAGTTATGCTAGCTTTTACCTGATCGGCGATTTATTTTACTACACTACTTTTCTCCCATTCTAAAATAATAATTTCACTAAAGCCGGCCAAAGTTACCCCAAAACGAAGTCATAAGAAGAAATAAGAAAAGTCTTTTTATTATTGACTTTTCATACAGCCGTTATTTGCGGGGTGAAATTTTACGCTTTACAGCAGTTTTATTATTGAATTTGTCATTTTAAAGTTCTTTTCCTTTAATCTTTTCCTAGAAGTTAAGTGAAATATCACCCGGAGAGAACGACCGCTCAATTTCATCTAAGCCCCATGCAAATAGTTGAACACTCTGGATCAAATTTCTCCGAAAAAGGATCAATGGCTTTTGAGAACATGTTGCATCAGTCGGAAGTAATTGTTTTATTGCCTTTTAAAGTTAAAATTATCTTTAATATTAAATTGAAGAAAATCATCCGTTGATAGAGTAAATTGATGATAAATCTAGATAGGTGTAAGATAAATTTTAAATTTCAAGGGAAACACGAGCAACTTTAGTTGCAGGCAAGTTGTGTGCTTCAAAATCCATTACGATACACGGAGGCTCGCACACGAAACGGGAGAATTATTTATTGTCATCAAGTTTAACTTGTAGAGTAGTACTCCATTTTTTTCTTTTACATGTTAAATAATATTATTATTCAATTTCATTTATTTACTAGCTGATACACGGCATGCGTTGAAATGCTAATTAAATGAAAAAATGGTTTCTCCCTTCGTGTCATTTCCTATTCGTCCCAGTTCCCCTTCAGACTCCTCTTCCCCTCCCACGTTACCTTCCCCTCCCGCGTTCTCTTTTTCCCTTCCGCATTCCCCCTCCCCTCTCCCGCTCCCAACTTTCTCGCGAACCCCCCCTCTCTTGCATTCCGGTTCCACGTTCTTCACCTTCCCCTCTCCCTCGTCCCCCTCCCGCGAAACCTCACTCCTTAATTCCCCAACCGACTCTCCCGAATACCCCTCCCCCAGCATTTTTTCCCTGACGCCTAACTCCATAAAATACAATTATTTTTCCAATAACTCGACAATATATAAAAGTATTTACGGGCATGTTTACAACAATTAAAAAAAAAATAGAAATCGGATGAAATTTTAATCTCAATCGTATGAATAGTATAGGAAATAATTTCATAACGCCAGAGCTCACTATTCTATAACCACACCGAGTATGCGCACATCATATTCCCAAAGTTTTATTGCAATCGAATGAACGGTATGGCCGCGCATAAAGTAAGAACAAACAAACAAACATTAATTTTTATATTATAGATTTCTATTCCCGAACATACATTCTACATATGGTTACAGTAGTTTACATAGATAATAAATTCAAGTAATACAAAAACATGTTTGTAATTAGTAACTGTATATATAATGTAAATGTATGTATATTGGTAGTAGAGTTTTGTGAACACCTCACTAGGAATACTTATGCTGAGATGTTCGCCTATTTTAGATTAGGTGTTATTCTGTCGACGCGACGTAAGTAAAAAGTATCATCATCATAAGTTGATATTGTCAAGAAGCTGCAGTATCCTTATTCACAAATTTAAGATTAGTAGAAGTTAAAGTAGGATAAATAATTTTATTTTAAATGTAGGTGTATTTTTCTATGGACCACATGCCACTGGTAAAAATAATTTTGTGGTTATATTTTCTGTCCAGAAACAAATATTTTTTTATTTTACATTTTTTTTTTTTATTGTTTGGATTGGATTATGTTGGTTAGTCATTATAATGTTTAACTAATCATAACTATCAATGGCATTATTGGATAGTTTGATAATGCCTTCAGAAGGTGAAACAACTGTCACGCGGGATAATAATTACAATGCAGAACCTTTTAATAAATAAACTGCTTTTATAAATTGAATAATAACATTATTGAATATGTTTAAAAAAAAAAACAACAGAGCGACAAAATCAAGTAAAATCCAGTCGAAAATTAAACATTGTAAGAACGATGATAATATTTTGAATAAATCCATTTCATTTATTAATTCACAGAAAGTCGGTAAAAGAATATATTTCTTAGGTTTACAAATAATGTATATTATTAGTCTGCATCCTCTTCATCTATTTTATCTAAATTCTCGTAGAGCCATTGAAATATTAATGGTAAAATGTTCAATTCGTTTTTATGGCCCTTATCCAGCGCTCATTTTCCTCCAGCAATAGGATGGGTAGCTGGGAGGGGGTGGGTTACCCACCCACCCCACCTACCGAGGGGTATCTGCCTACCCGGGATAGGGCAAAAGGTGCCTGCTGTCTGTAGGTACGGGGGTATATATTATGGAGGGGATTTGCAGCGGGATGTTCCTATCACGCTGCGTGAAGGGGTATTAATTTGCATACGTTTTAAATTTATTGTCGATTTATTTACTATGTTGTTAAATACTTAATCATTTTAAATCACAAATCTGTTTTCCGAGTCCATTTTTTTATTTATTATTGCAAGATTCAACACGAACTAAATGCCATCTCGATAGTGTCAGGATAAATTTTATCACTTTTTATTAATATGCGACATCTATTGACTTTTTCTGCAAGTCTAGGATGAAATATTTTTATTTTTATTTTTAACTTTTTTAACTTAATGAGTTAAACCTCAAATTATAATTTTTTAAATAATAAAGATAATATTAGCGAAAGTCAATCGAAAATCCGAAAGAGAAAAATCAGAAAAAGATACGGATGCGAGGACCAGATCTCCAACCAGCCTCTAAACTGTCGAAGCAGTTTGTCAGCTGATCAATTTAACAATCTCGTATTACGAAAAACTACAATATAGAAGACTATCATTTCTTCAAGTAACTAGAACACACGATGTCAATAAAAAATATTTTGTAATTAAAACGTACGTAAACATCCATGTTTATACATTTTCGGGTATCATGCCTGTCTTATATACGAAAATAAAATTAAACACATAAACACATTGATATAACATAGTTAACATGCTCATAAGCATACACGTACTCAAAGGCATACAACATACTTTATTATTATTTAAATTTTATTTTTTTATTGAAAGAATAATTAATACGTAATATCAACAAACAAGACCTGCTAAACCAATTTAATTGGCTTGTAAACAGATGCTTATATTGTAGTTACATATAAATTTAAAAAAAAATTACATCTTATAACTACAATCTACAGATTCAACATTTTTTCATACATATTAATATAATTTTTTTTTCCGATAGCCTATTTTTCACCATATATTTAAACTTATTCATAGAATTAGATTGATTTATAGTGTCAGGTAATAAATTAAATATCTTCGGTACGTTGTATTTGAACGTTCTCTGTCCGTACTTATTATTAAATTTAGGAACTATTAACTCGTTGTAGTGCTACATTTATGTTCAAATTTCTTTTCACGCTGCGGGGTATATATATATAAATATATGCTGAATTATAATGTTGTGCCATAGTATAGCCTTAACACGATTTTGGCACTCTGAAACAGCATACAGCAACGGTGTATTATGTCTCTGTTTGAATATTTTTCGTTTTGTATAACTTGGATTTGTTTATTTAGTAGTATTTTATTAGTAGTATTTCTGCACATTATTCATCCATATCTTATAATAGATTCTGCCAGTGACATATACATTTTTTTAAGTGTTTCAATTGATAGAAAAAAAAATTATTTGTACATTCTTAATCATACTTAGGCACATTAACATAAATAAAATACAAGCATACAATCAATGCTACATATGGTCAGGTGCTTAGAAACAATATCAATGTAAAAAAGTAGTAAATATTTTAGTATTTTGAGTATATATATATAATATATTATATCAGTACTGTTAATTTTACCCTGTTTTTTCTTTCTGCATCATTAGCCTCCCAGCTATTGCTCCGCTAACAATGTACCAAGGAGAAACAACGAACAGTGATCCGATTTCTCTGGTCGAAGTGTTTGAAAGGACTCAAAATTATCGTAGAATTTTAACACAATTCGAAGACAGTGGCTAGAGAGGGTAGCTGTGCAGAAAATTTATATAAATGTTTGACCCCTGTCTTTGAGAAAATAATTGTAACAGAACAAAATGTGTAGATAATTTTTCTAGTTATTTAAAAATAATTCACCTTTTTTATAACATACAAATACATTATAACGTACTCCCATGGACTTAAGCTCATTCCGAGAAGAGCAATATCACAAAAGCATTTAAATTCAAATAGATTCAGCATTAATGGATACGTGTAGATTCTCGTATGTAAATATGAGAATAATAAAAATGAGAAAAATAAGAAAATAAAATAAAACTGCAAAAGAAGGAGTGTTATATTTTAAAAGAATTCAAATAGACACAAATATAATATTTTAAAAAAATGTTTACGAACTTTAAGTTCTTTAAGTTAACTTGTTCACAATAAATAGTTACCTTTTAGACGCGTATTATTAAAGGTACCTATTTGTGTTTATTATGATAGGGATTTACCCTAATTTTTTACATACTACCTTTGGAGTAAAAACTATAATATCACAAAATTCAGTGCATTGTCAGTATTAACGAGTTACAATCGTGAATAGCTTCAGTTTAATTTAACTCGGAGTTTTGTGATGTGTGTTAAATTAAAATCTGGTTAAAATTGAATAGTGAAAGGTGATGCCACCGAAGCAGAATCTGGGTAATTGTTTAGTTCCATCTATGTCCTCTAAATCCTGAAGTATCTCTACCATGTAGTTTAGCCATATGTCAGAATATGGTCTAATAATTTAGAGACTTGTACAGGATTGGTAGTAGACAATCGTTGTGTCCAAGTGAGCCGTATTTTCACACAATACCCATGGAAATTTTTCATAAAAGATATCGCGAAATTTCTTTTGCTTTTATTATAAAAATAAAATCTGTTTTCTCCATGCCTTTTAAAGTTTAGAGAGAACAAAGTAAAGGTTAAGTAACACTTCAAAAGAGAACAATCAAAGGCGCACAAATTCTACGTCAAAGTAATAGATCAGTCCTGCCGGAAGTTTTACACTTGTATGTAAATATACTTAAAGCTGTACAAGATTCAGTATGAGCAACTTACATACCTTGCAATAGGACTGTATGCATCTCTTTTCGATTATGAATCGAGCATACGTATACATGTTGTTAAGCCATATTTTGAAAGTAAATTTTTAAACACAGTGTTGTTAACATTGAAATTATGTAACCATTTAGAAACCCTAAATGTAATTTCTCACAAAAACGGAGCTCTACAAAATATCCAATATTAGTTTTTTTTTGCCACTAGTTTTTATTTCCGGGTTAAATCTTCCCCACAAAAAAGGAAAAACTAAACCCTTTCACCCACTTTTCCGCAAACGATTATCAAGTAAATCCACGCTATGCAAGTATACTACATACGTATAATTAATACAAAACAATACAATAACAAGATGTTAACCTACCAGATAACCAAATGGGAAAATAATTCACCGACTGCAAATATTTTCATTTCACGGGGTTCGGCTCGGTAGAACTCCTAACTCAATTTCATTGCCGGCAACCCGGGCGTTTATTGAGGATAACTGAGGTTAACTGGACCGATAAATCCTACTGATCTTTCAATATAAATATTTAAAAAATCTTTCGTAATCCTACATGTATTTAAAATGACTAATTTTTGCATTTTTATATATAAGTTCTTTGACAAATCTAATGAACCAAATTTTTTTATGAAAGAGCTACATATATATATATATTATATAATGCCAGTAGCCGAAATAACAAATGGTAATAATTTTATAGTCTGAGAATGCCAAATTCTTTTAATCTCATTTCCTAAATCTGTAAATTTGCTTTTTTTTCAGAAACAGATTTTTCAATGTGACAGGGATTTGAAATAGCTAAATAAATGATATAAGTTATTTTTAATAATTTTGTCATGTCAAAATATATCGGGTCTATTATGACTAATTGTTCAGTCTGTTAGTATAGTTTTATATTTTACGCACCAGACTTTCACACACTTTTCCATATAAATAATCATCTAGTAAATCCACACTACGCAAGTGTATTATATAAGTATAATTAATACAAAATAATACAAGAACAACATGTTAATCTACCAAACTATTAAATGGGAAAATAATTAACCGACTCCAAATACTTTCATATCGGAGGGTTCGGCTCGGTGGAATTCCTAATTTGACCGATAAATCCTATTGATCCCTCAATATAAATATTTAAAAAATTATTATTATTAATAAAGCAAAACAACACGCACATTGCGATGAATCCCAATTGCTGCACCCAAGACACCGTCTTTGGGAGATTTAAAGATTTTTTTTTAAATATTTTCACATATTATGAGCTGAGTTTGGCGGCGTTTCCCGGGCTTCACGTCGAGTTTTTTTTAAATCAAAAAAATACAGTAATTTTCCTCTTATTGGAACGTTAAGGATACATAAATTCACTAAGAAGTACGGAAAATTCTGCTCGAAGAACTGGGAAAGGTGATTGGGCGGTTTATCAAAATATCATATAAGCCGTTACCTTTCTACGTTGACCAAAGAAGGGCGAAAACATCTACGACAATTAGGTACAATTTAATTTGGGAGACGGGTATGGGTACCGCCACCCAGGAATCATTTATTTAATAATCGAGAGTTTGCAACGTTTGGTGTCTTAGCAAGAGGTGTCCGGCTTCATTAGGGTGAGATTTGTACATGTATTGTTGGCAAACGCGTTTGTGCAATGCTTACTGCGTGGCGGGCCGGATTAGGAGAAAGTGGTTGATGTAGACATAAACTAGCACTCTACAGCCAGACTCTCTGGACCTATCACCTTGCAACGCGAGGGATTGTTACTCCTAGATATATTGACCTCTAGATTCCTATCCACCCCTCGTAT
This sequence comes from Limnephilus auricula, assembly GCA_951813805.1. Classification (NCBI taxonomy): domain Eukaryota; kingdom Metazoa; phylum Arthropoda; class Insecta; order Trichoptera; family Limnephilidae; genus Limnephilus; species Limnephilus auricula. The sequence goes on along the minus strand of OX638408.1, from coordinate 12,036,461 downwards.
CTTTTTCCTTCACAGAATTTCCTCTCCTTCCTTTCCTTAAAAGGACCCTCCACAGAGCATCCCAAAGTTCAAATAGACCCTGAGAGATTTTTTCCTCAGGGCCTTCTGTGTGGTGTTATTGTAAAAAAAAAACACCTCTACAAAGCGCAGAAATTTAAAAAATCCTTGGAATTTCTCTCTTTCTGAGACCTTTTCTGGATATTGGATCTTATAACATGACCCTTATTTACTCAATACGTAAAATTAATGTTCGCCAATTTAACACGTGTGACATGTCATTATACCATTAGCTCCGGAGCTCCAGAACATTCTACAAATACATCATCCTTTATATTTCGTCTTCCGTTCTGAATGTATATATCATCTATTACATATTTCATCCGATTCCAGACAAAAACTGATACGGATTAACGTTAGAATCAGAAGTCGACAACCTTTTTTAAATTTTGAAAATACGTCAGTTCACTGAAGATATCCTCAATTCTTCATCGGTAGTATTGATGAATAAAAACTAAAATTACCCGAATATATTTGAAAATTTTTCACTATCACCACTATAAGTGGAATATTGCTTGTACAATGAAACCGAAACCGAAAAAATGCCTCAACCAATTTGCACATGGAGCTACTTACAAGTGATTCGAGCTTCACGTGCTTAGCACACGCGCCGCTCGTGATTGCCCGCCATACCATTTTGCTAACAATGCGCGTAGCATCGTGTAGTGTATAAGCGGCGCGAGTGATATGCGCATGAAGGTGGGGACAGGCACAAAGCTAACATCAAAAGATAATGTGTTATAAAATATCTTTTCTACCGACACACTTCGTTATAAAAGATTTCTTCCTACGGCAGGAGAGGGGTCGGTTGAATTCGGAAGCGGCCGAGGGAATATCTTTTCTTTGTACTGAATATGTCAACTTGACGGCTGACAGCAGCTCAACACGGCGCTCCGTGTATTAAAAATGACCCCCTCTACTGTTTACGGCGGAAGGGGAGTCGCATAACTTTTCTGATATCGCGCCGCTAGCGGTTACGTAGAATAATAATAAATAGCGAAGACTCGTGCCGCGCTTATAACATACCATCTTTTTACGTCTGGCGGGTCTGTGTGGGATTGTTAGCGCTATTGTGTTATAAAGTATCTTTTTATATGATTTATAAAGTATCTTTTATCGGATTTGCTTGTAAGTAGCTCCATGTACAAATGGGCTTCATTCCACTGGTTCTGTTCAGTTGGGACTCTTGAGCTCTGATAAATACGTTTTACATCAAAAGAATACTAGATCTTTGCCTCAATTACATTCCAGTATATTAGGAATGTAAGATTCTGTTCATCTCCTACTATTCTTCAATTTGGGAGGCGGGAGTACCGCCGCCCCGGGAACCATTTATTGGATAACAAACACCTCTGCCACAGGTCACCCCAAGTGGTTCGCTACATTTGGTGACTTAGCAGGGGTGCCCGGGTTCATGGGGTAAGGTTTATCTAGGTCTTGGCGGCGGATGATCTAGACACACTGAACCCCAGATTCCTACCCAACCCTCATACCTTTTCCTTCCCAGAATTTCCTCTCCTTCCTTTCCTTAAAAATACCCTCCACACAGCATCCCCAAAGATGACATAGGCCCCGAGGGAAATTATTTTCATCAAGGCCTCCTATGTGGACATAATAAAAAAATTAAAAAGATTATAAGAAAAACTGTTTTTTGAATTTTCTTTGTAATAACGTCATAATGGTAGATTCAGAATGGGTCGACGTATGTATGCATCGCTACGCCTAACAATATCTGGGCTACTTAGCAACCATAGATTTTCAATGAAAATTTATGTTTTAGAACCACATTGGCCTCACGCATCGCGACGTGCGATTTCTGTGGCCATTTTCATAGAAAATATATGGGTTGCTAAGCATTGTTTGGCGTAGCGATGCGTACGTACGTCGTCCAGTCTGAATCTACCTTAAGTATTGTGTTTGAATTTAAAAATAATCGATTAAATATATTTTTTAAATGTGGGAAGAAAAATTATTAAAGTTATTGTTTTCGATAGGTGGCTTATTGACGGAAAATTTAGTTTAGGGTAGGAAAAACGGTGGAGGGGTTGGATTAGGGTTGAGATTGGTTAGAGGGATGGGTTTTGGAAATGATGTAATAAGTTTTAATTGAAAATTAGTAACATGGGAGAAACAGGATACGTGGAACATTTTAATCGAAATTACCTTGAACTAAACCTTATGATGGCGTATAATAATGTTTATTTTTTATGACAAAATTAATGGTTTCCCGGAAATCAATTACAGTGTAGAGAAGCTTTAAAAGTAAATATTATTTTTTTCAATTAAGATGTATAAGGGCTTCTCTTTTCCCAGAATTTTATAAAAATTAATGTTATGTCTGCTTTACTTCTCTTTGGTAGATGTTCTTGTAGTGTTTGTAATTTTAAAACAATATTTATTTATTAATCTATATTATGTTATATGTGCGTATTCGATGCCTGTATCAGTAGGATATACCTGCGTCGAGACAGATATAAATATAAATTTAGTGTCAATGCCTCTCATCAGATGTCGTTAGTATATGTAGTTTTAAGATGTTTCAACATGGGTCAATAGTACTGTCGCCCGTTCGGGTCTTGTACAATACGCGGTTCTTCATTTGATTTTAATGGTTTTTCACCCTTTTTTGACGTATTAAATGGAAAAACAGAAATACAACATGTAAAATAATGGTGAAACTAAACTGGTTAACTTTTAAATGATAGTTTATGGTAAAAAAAAATATTGGGGATAGATGAAATGATATGAAATAATCTTTCCAGCGAGTTACGAAGTGACAAGTTTCAATCTCTAAGATATATTGTAACTACTAAAATATGGTTCAATAGAAAACTGTGGAATTGAAATTCTAAAAAAACATATTATTTACCATTTTACATTAAAAAACAAGAAACACCTAAAGAAATAAATATAATAATCCATTCTGTCAAATACTGAAAACCAAAAATTCAGCATGTTATGTACAAACATAGAAAGCAAGACTGATATTAAGTTCCTGGGCATAACAACAGACCAGCGTTTAAAATGATCCCCACATATAAATATTCTGAACGACAGAGTAAGGAAACTAACATATATATATTTAAATGTTTAAGAGATATTTTAAACGAAAAATTACTAAGAACCACATACTTTGTTGTCTGTCAATCAATTATACAATACGGCATCATAGGATGGGGCGGTACATATACATATCAAAGATAAATAATTTACAAATCACAAAAATTTATAATAAAAACCATTTAAAGAAAACCCTTTAAATATATATATATTCGTCAGAACTCTTATTCAAACAATTTAAAGTCAGAAAATTAAGCGCATTATACTTCTACCATGCAACATTACAAATTTATAAAGATTATATTCAAAATAAAGCTGCACCATTTAAAAATAACAGAAATCTTGGACAAACTTCTATACTTCCTACTCCAAAATGTAAAAAAACAACAATAGAACAGTTAAATCATAAATATCTCGGAGTAAAGTTTTTTAATTCATTACCAGAAAAAATTAGAAAGATGAAAACTATCATAAAAGAATTTAAAACTCACCTTAAAAATTATACTGAAAACTTGAACTTAATCATGTTAAATAAAACCAATGTAATAACACCCCCATATATACCCAAAAATATATCTTGTTCGCAAAAATTAAATTTAAATATCGTTTATCGACGGTACGTAGAGCAATATGATTTCAACTATACTTTGTGGTTTTTTTCTCACTACTGAACAACTTATTTCATTTCGCTAAGGCGATATTGTATGCCGAACGAAAATATGAACATATAATCGTTAAATACAGTTTTTCCGTGATTCGCTCACCAAATTTTTCGTACCTCTGTAAGTATAATATTCCGAAGAAGGTATTCATATCAATCACCCAACCGCTTACCATGCTCGAGACATCCAGGCATTAGGAACTAGGCACTAGGAACTAGGCAGTAGACATATCCCTGCCAAAAAACATGTTGATTAATTGAGTTGCATTTGGCAGCGACATACCCGTACTGTTTTCTTCGAACAAACGACATCCTACATAATTATTCTTCATAGTGCTATGTATGTAGTACGCGTGGGATCCTTTTGAGTAACGATCATTTCCTTTAGATATTAAGCATGCCTTATTATTTGCCTTTCCGAGGCCTTGATATAAAATATACTAGATATTAGTTTGACCTAAATTCTTCTTCACTCTAATACAAAATGAGACAGACATTTTTATATTATTTGATTTATGTTTGGAAGGTCGAAAAAAATTGTAAGTAGATATACTTGCCTCTATTTCGATGATTTAAAAACTTACCATTTCAAACGATTCGTTTATAAGTAGAAACAATTCATTTTTTAATTTAGGTAATTAATCAAATTTCGTTTCCAAGTACAAATAAGTAAATACTCCAATAATAAGTAACATACTCTACTACTAACAGACTCTAGATTCTAGAGACTAGAACACACGTACTCGCCTTTAGTAGCATTTTTTCGCACCGTAAATTCATCACAGACATTCGTTCACATTCAATCATTATGAAATAATCAACTGAACTCGTTCTTAGCTAACTTCTTAGCTATGACGATTGCGCTAAGTATGACTGAATCACTCATACTTTGGCTATCAGCGTAAAGTCATATTCTTTTCCAAAGATGGAAAATACATTATACCAGAATCATTATAAATACTTATCAATTTTTATTTACCGCTTAGCGTGTTCTCGCTAATACGTTTTTCGTTTATCTAACGTTCGAAGCCTAGGTACGTAGGTATATAGTTCCGGAGACGCGACGTAATGAAAAATGTCGTTTTCTTTGTTTTCATACACAAAGCTTTAAGTGAAAACGCATATAAAAAAATAAGCAAAACTATCTTTTCCAGGTTACAAATAAGCTAATAATTTTTTAAATCATCTTATCACCTTAACTCCAAGTGAGCGAAGGATTGTACCAGCGACGCCTGAGTGGTAACCCGTCACTTTGTCAAATCAAGGACTAGCTGGTAAAGGATAAGTTTATAAGAATCAAATTGACGCTGATTCAAAAACGTGAATCCGATTCTGTCTAAATTTAACCTAACCTAACCCAACACACATAAAATTACACTTTTTGAGAACTTATAACGTAAGCACGCCTTTCATAACCTCTGTAATCATCCAATTCCGTCTAAGATTAACCTGACCTTACTCAACACAGAATAAATTACACTGTTTGACAGCGTATAATGTGAGCAAGCCTTTCATAACCTCTGTAATCATCCAATTCTGTCTAAGATTAACCTAACATTACTCAACACATAATAAATTACACTGTTTGAGAACGTATAATGTGAGCAAGCCTTTCATAACTTCTCCAATCATCCAATTCTGTCTAAATTAAATCTAACCTTACTCAACACACAAAAAATACACTATTTGAGAAATTATTAAATAAATAAAATTATGAAAAAAAAACATTATTTATAAAATTATAAAACTTAAGCAAGCCTTTCATAACCTTCTCAATTATAAAATTCTGTCTAAGATTAACCTAACCTTACTCAACACACAAAAAATTACACTGTTTGAGAACGTATAATGTAAGCCTTTCATTACTTCTCCAATCATCCAATTCTGTCTAAATTTAACCTAACCTTACTCAACTTATAAAAAATTACACTGTTTGAGAACGAATAACGTGAGCAAGCCTTTCATAACCCTCGCAATCATTATATTCTGTCTAAGTTTAACCTAACCTAACCCAACACACAAAAACTACACTGTCTGATAACGTATAACGTAAGCAAGCTTTTCCCAACCTCTCCAAAGCTACCTAAACTCAACCTAACGAAATTAAAACATCATATATAAACAACATAATTGAATAACATGGCAGAAGAGGCAGGAAAACCATTTTCTTCTTCATAAACTAGCTCAAGTACAACTGAATACGAGCCATTCAGAGCTTAATTACATACTCGTTGCTCCAACATCAGACCAGACCCACACTACCAACTACTACTTGACTTCGCAAACTGTACTGTGCTTTACACCGAACACCGTATCGTGGTGGATGTTGCAATTTGTACCGTGTCACAAATTGAAAACTGAAAACTTTGGAACTTCCTTAAAAGGCATTAAAACTTTTTGTGAGTTGATATAGTTTTCCGATTCTTTGTAAAGCGTCATCGAGAAGTTTAATTAATGATATTTTGGCGATAGAACTTTTAAAATCATTATTAGAGATTTTGGTTTCTTAAGTGTTATTATTGCAGTTTTTACTACGATAATATCACCTCTGATATGCAACTGTTAAAGTTAAGAGCGATTGACCAGCAGCTGAGAATAAAAGTTTAAAAATGCTTGAAACTTTACAGGGAGGTTCCAGTGAAAAAGATCGATTAATCCCCTTATCAAATTTTTTAAATTAAAAATTTGATATCGATTCATTTCATTAAAAACTTGCTTTAATATATACCTACATTCAAGTAAGCAATAAAAATGCTCAAAACGCACGATGATAAATTATTAATTTTTTATTTCTTTTATATATTCAATAATATTATTATTCAATGTATAAAAACAGTTTATTATAAACAAGTTCTGCTTCGTATTTATTATTAAGCGTTACAGCTGTTTCGCCCTCTGAAGGCATTATCAAACTGGTGTCAGAACCACTTACAGACGATGAATTTATACTAAATCTAGATCAATATTTACGATGACTAATTTATAATTTCTTAGTAAAATGACTGAAGCTATTAATGGTTATTATTTCCCTAATTGTAAATTCCCAAATTGCATTGTTAAAATTCAACTGAAGGTCGCTATGCACTCTAATTATGATGTTAGTCATTTGCAAATGATGACTCATATTTTTTTTTTTTTACATATTATCCAGCATAATTAAGTATTTAAAATTGGTTTGAACATATCTAAAAGCGGTGAGTATATTATATTTTTTTGTTCATTTATTAAAATGGCTCTAGGATTATTATTATGTTTAACATAAACAGCGTTGCTTTCATCAATGCAACGCTGTTTATGTTGGGCAAACTGGCAGGTCCTTTAATACTAGATTCAAAGAACACGTACGATCGTTTAAAAATAATAATAAATTACAATCACAATTTGCCAAACATCTCCTAGATGAGAATCACTCACTTAGCGATGATAATAATCCAACACCTTTACACGTAGAAAATAAAGGAAGAAAACTTAATCTTTTAGAGCAGTTGGAAATTAATAAACATAATAATAATCCTAGAGCCATTTTAATAAATGAACAAAAAAATATAATATACTCACCGCTTTTAGATATGTTCAAACCAATTTTAAATACTTAATTATGCTGGATAATATGTAAAAAAAAAAAAAAATATGAGTCATCATTTGCAAATGACTAACAACATAATTAGAGTGCATAGCGACCTTCAGTTGAATTTTAACAATGCAATTTGGGAATTTACAATTAGGGAAATAATAACCATTAATAGCTTCAGTCATTTTACTAAGAAATTATAAATTAGTCATCGTAAATATTGATCTAGATTTAGTATAAATTCATCGTCTGTAAGTGGTTCTGACACCAGTTTGATAATGCCTTCAGAGGGCAAAACAGCTGTAACGCTTAATAATAAATACGAAGCAGAACTTGTTTATAATAAACTGTTTTTATACATTGAATAATAATATTATTGAAAATATATAAAAGAAAAAAAAAATATAAAAGAAATAAAAAATTAAAATGGAGTTCTACAAAAGAAACTTAATAACAATAAATAAATTATTAAATATAGTGTACTTCTTGTAAGTATTTTTTGATCGTAAGTATTTATTATTTTTCAATTATGTCTAAACAAAATAAGTTGGTAAAAAAAATTTGTAAATTTTAGTTTTTAAGACCTTAAAAACACGTACTCGGATTTATTTTTTAATGATTTGAATTTAACTAAAATTTAGTTTATTAAAACTGTGTTGAGTAGATTATGCATTGTTTTATTTTGTTGTATGATTATATGATTTTAAATTTGTGTTGTTTAATAGAATCTATCGTTTGAAAGTTGAACAAATCTGCCAACGACCAACGGTATAACCTTAGTATATTAAAAATACACTTGTTTTTCAAAATTTTAAAACTGCGTGTACCAGATAAAATAACAATCTTTTAAAATCAATTTATATTTTTTTGTAAAAAAGAGTCAATACGCCTGGAATTTGATTTAAAAATGACTAATTTCCATTCTCTGGTAATGCCCTATTAACTACAATCAAGTCATGCGTTATTTTTCAGGACTAATAACATATTTGAGGCTGTAGCACAATACTATAAGAAGGCTACTTAGTCTTTAAGAGGTCATTATTGCAGAAGGAAGGAAATGAAAAATGCCCATACGGAATATGTCAACCATTGTATTGTCGGGTTTCTACAGTGTTCTAACAAGAACAATCACACTAAACCCATTTTAAATTCTTGCAAAGGTTACATTAATAGATGTACTTTATGTTAAATCTGAATGCTTATTAATTTATTAAATTTATTTAAATATCTAATATTTTTTATTACATTTCTCTGTGAAATATCTGGTGAATACATATATGGTGTGATACATGTTTTGCCGGGCGGGATTAGTGGGTATATGCTAGATTGAGGTGAAGCTAAACTATATAATATTTAAAATTTATACGTGGTGATTTATTGAGTACACACATATACTCAACGAGTCCGTGAGTTTTGAGTGAGCTAGAGTACTAAGATTGAAAAAAACGTTGTTATTGATGTTGTTGTAGCTGAGAATGACTTTTGTTTATTTAAATAAATTTCAAATTTTTGTATGAAGATCTTTCAGTTTATGGATGCGGCGCATTCCCAAACAGAAAGAATCCTGAAGATCTTCTTACAAAAAGTTGAAAATTAAAAAAAAATATATAAATATATATTTTCAGCTACAACAACATCAGTAACGTGGTTTTATTTTGAATCTTAGAACTCTAGCTCACTGAAAACTCACGGACCGCCCGTAAATATATATTAGTGATTATATTTTGAGTGCACACTGACTAAGTTAAGAGTAGATAATGTTTTTTCTTAAATCATGTCATTTATTTAATTAAATTATTATTTGTGTAGCTGTGGACATGTCATATATTAACGTACACGAGTATATAACGCTAGTTTCATGGCCACGAGGCAAGAACATATTTTCCTAACCACCCAGAACAGGGGAAATAATATATAATGTCTGTTTTTTTCAATTTTTAGTGCGAAATTTTAAAAATAAATTCAAATCCTTTATGTATAATCCCTTTTCCAATTAATTTCCCCTTTAATCCATAAAACCTTACTTTTCCTCTTCTCATTTAATCGCGATATTTTCCGTGATACTTGTACAAGGATACCACAGTCTGACCTCCGATTGACTCCGGAATCTGAGCACTTAAGCTTTAGATGGTATATTGTATTTTTTTTTTTTGACTGATGAAATTGGGTGTTATAACGTCACGAAAGACAATGTCGTGTAACTTTTATCATTGGTTTTTAGTAATGTGCTGAATATGAACATGTTCAGTTGTTCTGCTAACAAGACGTGGGACTGTGATTAATTAAAAAAGAGGATTAGGATATTAATGAGAAATAAAACCCCAGGCTTCTGAGCTTAAGTTACAAAGACAAATTTGAACACTTTGTTGCCTGGGCTTAAATTATTAACTTCGAGGAGTTTCAGTTAGTGGGTTGTGTACAACATAAATAAGATGTTGTTGGTGAATTTCTCAGTTGAATTAAACAGAATTGTCCAAACACTTGAATGCTAAAAATGAGGTGACTCTTTGTTATGCGTCTAGCGGTGAGACGGTTGTCGTGAACTGTCAAGATTTTGAAATAGTGAATTATTTTACAAAAAATGTTTATTTTTCATCTCTAGAATTCCATCGTTATATGAATTGTAGTCGCAATATTTGGCTGTAAAATAATTTAAATTTTATACATCAGGTGGAGTTAAATAAAAAAAATGGTGCATCACGGAAATATCACAATGAACAGTGAATTGAACGCTTATTGACATAAAATATACTTTCAAATATAATAATAATAAAAAATTGAGCATATCTTACACAGAACTTGTTTTTATTTACTATTAAAAATTGAGTATATCTTACACACAACTGGTTTTATTTACATTTTAAAATTGAGTACATCTCACACACAACTTGTTTTATTTACATTTTAAAATTGAGTGTATCTAACACACAACTTGTTTTATTTACATTTTAAAATTGAGTGTATCTAACACACAACTTGTTTTATTTACATTTTAAAATTGAGAATATCTTACACACAAGTTGTTTTATTTACATTTTAAAATTGAGCGTCCTTGTTGAAAGACCATATATTATATATTGATCGTCCACTTGACTAGTCGGACCTCTTCTAAATTTGAGCTGAGTATGAAGTTATATGTAAAAGTGTACCCTTTATCTGGTTCAATACTCAGATTACTCATAAAAGAAACCAAATCAATTATAATCCATAAAAACTTGTTGAGTATTAAACGAATAGAAGATGTTTTCTGGGTCACCAGTCACCAGGATATTTCAAAATGTATTTTTTTTTAACATTAACTTCACACAGGAGGCCCTGAGGAAAATAATTTCCCTCGGGGCCTATGTCACCTTTGAAGATGCTGTGTAGAGGGTATTTTTGAGGAGAGGAAGGAGTGAACGTGGGCCTCGAGGGAGGCCCATGTTGTGAGAGGGAGGAAACACAGAGGCGGGCAAATCGTTCCACAGCCGAGCACACAAGAACGTCCCATTCTCATGTGACAAATTTCAACCGTGTACATATGTTGGGCGTGCGTTTGGCGTATTTCCCGACTATGCACCGGTGCCGAGGGGATCAATGACGCTAGTTCCTCGAAGCATCTTCTATTAAAATACCAGTAGAACAAGTATAGCGTTTCCACTCGAGTGCGACGCCTGTGTTCTAAAGATTTCAATTCGTTTGTTAAGACGGGAGAATCTATCAAGCGGACCACCCTTTCTGCAGAGAGTCGAGGGTTTTTTTTAGGTACATTGGGGCTCCTGACCAAATGCAACCGTGAGGTGCACTTGCGATTTGTACAGGGTTAGCAGTTGTGCACTATTAAAGTATCTGTGGGCCCTGTGCAGTACGCCCAGTTTCTGAGAGGCCAACTTAACTCTGGCTTCGATGGAGCACCCGTACCTGAGATGATCACTTAGAGTTACACCGAGCATATCAATGGAGGGTCTGTTTGGAAGAATGCTTCCGTTGAACTAGACTAGATTGTAATTCCGATCCCTTTTAGACGTAATCAGACTTGATTGGGTCTTTGAAACATACTAATTAATGTACTATTATATTGCATATGTTATACATATGATACACAGGCACAATAAATAATATTTGTTTAATGGCGAGCATTTGAATACTGCTCTCTTCATTATCTCAAAATTTTGTATTCAGTGATGTCTGACTGATCAATGATCGATATACACACGTTGTTTAGTGTTGAAATAACTTTAGGAAATTAATCCATTTTACCCATGTTCCTTACCAAATATTTCTTCTTTCTGATTCCCCTCCTTTCACATCAAGGCCCTTACCTAAGAAGCAAAAGAAGACGAATAAAAAACGCTTGAAAAAATAACACATTTGCACCTCGTTGTTTTGAATAAAAACATTCAATTGTTATATTTGAAAATTCTGTCGTGCTGGTACAAGCATTTCGCAAATCTCGCAAATAACAATCATATAAATATATTATGATTTTCGTGAAGACCATCGGGTCATCATTTTAACATTGGAAAGTGACCGCGAATGAAGAACTGGGAGCTGTCACCTCATCATCAAGGTAAGGGCCATTCCTGTCTTTTCCTTCCCATTGTCGATATAAAAATACAATCTTATAGACACTCGTAATTCGCTTCATATATAATTAGTTTTACAGTCCGCACGGTGTCATTGGACACTTAACACACGTTATACCATAATCATTTAAATATGACGTAAAGAATTCTGAAAATAAACCGCTGTTTTGTTACACATTTTTAAACCACCAAAAGAAAGTTTATTGATTTATTCGGAAATCGTAATAGTTTTATTCTACAGGGACATAAGGCTGTCATCAATAATTTATTTTTACCTCTCCGTATTATAGATAATACGCATTGAACACATGAACACAAGAAGCGTGGTGCTTCATAATTCCGCCGATATTCACTAAATTGAACTACGCGAGACTCTGCAAAAGGGTTTCATATTCTGTTGACCAGTTACATATAGCGAGAACCACGGTCCTTCAGAGTACAAAAGCGTGTAGTCACTTTGTCAACCAAACGACGTGGAAACGTTTGTCATACTGACCAACCGACCAAAACCCGAGTTCTCAAAACGATAAATATATTACTTTGACTAGGTACTTCATCAGGTTACAAACAAAGTCAGAAGAAGAGTGCTATAATTTTTTTTCGATAATTTATTGACAGTAAATAAAATGTAGAAAACAAAAACAGAATCATTAAAACTAAAAAAAGGTAAAATTAAAAAAAAAGCATTATCGACGTAACCCAACATTGGCGATTATTACATGTATACGTAAATAAATACCTAGAGCGACTTTTATTTTTATATGATTGACTGCGGTCCAATATTGGACCACATTTTCCTACCATTCGTGAAAATATTTTTTGGTTTTTTTCAAATGTTCCCGCGTTCTGCAGTGAACGTTCGAAAACTGAAAGCCTACTTCTAGTACTGATCAATAGATGTCAGTGTTCTTCGTTTTCGTGGCGATGTACTTATTAGTTTATTTCAAACCGGTAGATGTCGAAATATCGTCCTTTAAATTGTCATATTTACATGTTTTTTCGCTTTTTCAAATATATTTGCTTACCAGTGTTATAATTGAATTATCAATGTTGAAGTTTTTAAATGTTGTAAAAATTAAAACTATGTTCAAAATAGTGCTTCGTTGGTTTCCTACAACGCAATAGAATGTTAAAAATATGCGATAATTAAATGAGTATCGGTGATTTCATTGGCTATAAAACATTTTATTCGGTTTAAACGTCTCATTAAAATTTGGAAATTTAAACGAAAACAAATTTTAAATTGCGCTGTCGCACCAGTGGTTAAGAAAATTAATTATGGTACTTAATAATATTGTTGTTGTTTTCTTTGTACGAAAATATAAAAATTGCATTGTATTTCTTGGACATTAACTTCTAACAGCAAATAAAAAATCTGTTACAAATCTACAACCGTCTGGAGCCAGTGGTATTATAAGCACTCCCAATTTACTTGTGTTGCGATTCTGATAGAGAAATGAAAAAGATGGAGAGGAAGTTTTTTTTTTTTAATAATCAATACCTCTCAAGAGTCCCAACTGCTCCCGTCTGGAGCCTGTGAGACTATGGCATCCCCAATTGGGGTTTGTTATGAGGCTGAAGGTAAGTGGAGAAGGGAAGGAGACGAGGAAGAGGAAGGTGGGTAAGACTTGGCTATTCAGATCTAGTCACTAAACACGGCTAAAGCCAGTTTAAGCAACGTTTCAATTCTGAATGGTGGGGTGATACTAAGAGTATCTTCCACCCTGGAACGTGCCGCAAATATACTATATATTATTTTAAATAATTAATTGTGAAATAATACAAATCAATTAATTAAAATTTATTTGCGCACGTCGGGTTCGAACCCGCGGCCTTTGAATGGGAGTCTAACGCCCTACCGCTGGACTATGCGGGCGGCCGTGCGAGGATATAGCGAAAAACCTGATTCTATAGATCTTTTCATAACAAAAGGCTGAAGCCGTTTTAATCTACGTTTCAATTCTGAACGGTAGTCTTTCACCATGGCGTTACTGACAACATCTACCACTCTTTATCGTGTCATACCTCATTTTATTTAGTTGTGCTAAAAGTAGATACCAATAAGAGTTCTTAATTCACATTTAGAAACGGTCACCATTTTTTAATATACTGACACAGCTCTCGATTACACAGGTAACAAATTACTATGCTATCTTCCCAAATAATTAAAATCTATTATATTTCTAACTCTAATCCTAAGCCATTCATATGATTAACCACTAAGCAAAGGTTTAATTGAATTGTTAATAAGAATTATCTATAATAAATGCTTGAGCGACCGAAGTTACACTTAAATAAATAGTCCCTTCGAAAACACCGCTCCGAGTAATCCCGGATTCTCACGGTGCTAAGTGATAAATCTGGTCGACTTCTCTAATATTAGTTTTATACAGCCTAGTAAGACGTTGGCTGAAGTATCGGGCTTACCAAAAAATCTAGCACCGACTTCACGGTAGCTACGATTAAAAATATGAGGGAGAAGCAGGAAAATTAAAAAAAAAAATACAAGAATTTGAAAACAAGAGGATCTATTTTTGAAAAATGTTTGGTTGAATTTATAAGCGTTTAAGTATGAACCGTTCCAGTTAAGCCGGATCTTACGCTTTAAGGTTAACTTCAACTTTACTTTCAACATTTCGAGATTATTTTTTGTTTTATTCCACATTGTCGTCTCTTGCGTTTGTTTAAACATTGGAGTGCGGTAGACGGGGTTACACACATGACGCGTATATGCGCTGCACACTTCTATATGGGATTATTAATTAGTCTATTTACAAGAAACTCCATAGAAAATATTTAATGTTGCCGCAAAATTAAAGTTCGCACGGCAGATTTTAACTAGAAAACCCTGAAAATATATCCTTTTGGAATGTTTATGATTTTTGTATTAATTTTTTTGTGAATTTTACAAATTTAGGATGATTATTTAAATATAGGTGAATTCATTGTCTATATAGCACTATAATTTGTTTATATGTTTACGTAAACAAATGTGGGGTAATGATTTTTTTTATGTGGGAGTAAAATTTTCAAAATTAATTTTTATATGAAGATCGCACCGTGCAGCCGTTATCAAAAATATAACATTTCCCGTCCCCTGCCTTTTCCGCTTCACCCACGGGAGGACAATGTTTTTTCCACCGACCACGGAAAGCACGAACATTGCTTATGTGTGTAAGACCACGCCCCCATTGACAAAGTTTAAAGTTTAAGCAAAGGTGGAAGTAAAAGTTGTCGAGGAAACGACAATGTTGAAGCAAGAGACCCAGCTTTAGAGTCATTGCCAATGTTTTTACGTTTTTACGTTTTCAGTAAATTTCAGTTTGGCGCACACGAATTTCCTGAAAATCTTCAAACAATACCGAAATTTCGAAAAAAAAATTTTTTTTCGGCTACAGCAACACCAAATATGCTTTCTAGCACACCAAAAATCGCGAGTCTCCACTAGTCCTGGACTCAATTGACTCTATATGCGACCGAATCTTTTTCTAATTATTCTGTTTTTCGTTTGGGGAGTCACTAGAATTGTCTTCAATGATTAAATATTACAACTTGAGGTTTGAAGTTAATCTTTAAATAAAAAATATGAAAACTAAAAAAAAAAGAATGCACAAGTAGCATTAAGTGGCCCGAGTGGTGTATATAGTGTATATGCAAATGCTTTTAATGGAACACCAGTATGAATCAACATGTACCATTCTTAAGTTAATAAAAAAATTATTTTTTATTTTATTAGTTCTAAAAAGTTTAAATATAGTTCAAAGTTTAAATTAACTTAAAATTTTCATAAAGGAATCGGTGTAACACATCCCCTATTTTCGTCAATTATTAATAGAAAAGATCCTCCCAAAGAAGCCGCATGATTCCTCTCTTAATTCCACCTTTCGCTACCCAAATGGGAAAAATGATTAAATTTCAAAGGAAATCGTTTTCAATTAACAGACAAATATCTTTAGCAAAGACATTCACTTTCGGGTGACCAACGTTTGCGTCTGAAGACGACATATTTCATTAAAGTTTCTGGTTATTTTTCATGCTCGGTAAAACGAGATAAATGAGTGACAGACTAACTCGTTTTCTATTCTACCAATACAAAGTATTTAAAAAAATATAAGCAGTTTGCTTGTTTGTAAAGCAGAAACACTTTCGATCTGTGAGTTCTTGTGTCATAAAATATGAATTTTCATGTCAATAGTTCTAGTTAATTTTCAAATTTTTTTTTTATTAAAATGATTAGGTATATAATATTCATTTATTTATTAGAAAAACTTTATTTTTAACTTAAGAAGGCTATTCCCACAAATGTTGTATATCATTGAAGACGAATATAATAATAATAATCTAATTATTTTAAATATAAAAATGATTAAGACACAGAAAAAAAAATATATAATGGCTGCAACTGGGACTCGAACCCAGAACCTGACGTCTAACCGGGACATACGCATTAACCAATTTTGCTATTGCACCCTGTTATACGAATACATTCTTTGAATACTTGTTTCCAATGAAAAAGGTAGCTGCCAATAATTTGGAAAAAAAACACTAGTCGAAGATAATAGTGTTAATTCTGAAATTTGAAATATGAAGTTGACAAATACGACAGTCTCACAATAGGGTGCAATAGCAAAATTGGTTAATACGTATGTCCCGGTTAGACGAGAGGTTCTGGGTTCGAGTCCCAGTTGCAGCTATTATATTTTATTATTTTTCTGTTTCTTGTTAATTTCCATATTTAATTTTTTTTTGAGTATTATTGTTATCTTCTTCTTCAATAACTATACAATATATTGTACATTCAAAATATAACAAAATGAATATTCTTTAGATTATTTCAAATGTTTTAAGGTTAAAGATTTAATTATATTTTTTTTATAAATCCTAAAAATATGTGATAATATACAAAAGAGAGGGAAATTCATTAGCTACATGGAACTATAATCAGTTTGTATGTCTCCATATTCAAATTCGAAGGTATAATTTTTTTAATGTGGGCGGAAAAATTTCCTTTAGCAATTCAAAAAAATATATTTTAATTACTCTTTCGCTCCAGAGGTTAAGCAATGGTTTCGAAACCTGAACAGGATGATGGGAAGAAGATAATGAAGAATATCATGAATATATGATACTTAGAATAAATGGTTCTCAATACCTATCGAATGTTTACTGAAGGGTGTATAAACCAAAGGCTAACTCGCTCGCTACCCTCTTAAATACCATCCGTAAAGGTCAGCCCAAACACTTGCAATATTTCTCTTCCAAGCATTTTTTCACGATATAGATAGGCCTAAGAAGAGATAAATTTTCATTATAACCTCGCTTTATCTCACATTAAAAATATCCCCCACATATTTCAGTCTTACCATTATGCTCTTTGGAAAATAAGTAACGGAAGATAAGACGTATGACCCTACAATGGTTTAATCTGTTCATATCTTCTGGTTAAGCCTTTGCTATTTATGAAGAGGGAAACTCATTTTGTGGGCATTTAATAAGATTTTGAAATCAATATCGTGATTCTGTGATCAACATAATATAACCGAACTATCATAAAATATGTTCAATAATTCTGACAAAATTATGTCCGAGGCAAACATTTTAAAGAGGATACTTTTTAATATATTTGCTCACACCCTTGTTGTAAGTTGTAACCAGTGGCATCTCGTGACTTTTGGTGAGCTAGAGTGCTAATATTAACAAAAATGGCATTACGGATGTCGTTGTAGCCGAAAAATATATTTTGTTTTCGTTTCTGTGCGGTGCACGGCAAAACTGAAATTTCCTGAAAAATAAATTTTCGAAAAAAAAAATATTTTTCGGCTGCGGCTTTTTCAAGAGCGCTGCAACAACCAACTATCGTTGATAGTTGGTTGTTGCAGCGCTCTTGAGGTGATTTCTCACAAAAATGGCGCTTTACAAAATATCCAATTATTATTATTATTATTATTGTTTATTATCTAGTTAATAATTAGAAGTTATTTTTAAAAAAATATTTTTTATATTAAAGTTTACAATTTTTTTTTAAATTGTAATTCGATTTCAAAGAAGCTATTATTAAAATAAAGGAAATAAGGATTGTTTATAATGTCGACAACAGAAAAAATAATTGCATTAGCTCCGATATCTCACAGCTCACGTTCTGTGAGTTTTACTCCTTCAAATTAACTGATTTTTTAGTTTAAAGATGAGATTCTACGAAAATAATTTAAAACCTTGCAAATCCCGCGAATTCGTTCTGAAAACATGGTCTTCCAGTTATGAAATATGCAAGGACGGTGTTTTCTCGCATCCGCAGTAAAATATGATTCCATTGCTGTGGCCATTATACTGTTTTACGGCTGTATTACGTTTTATCTTTTAGTGCGATTTTAATTATTTTGTTGTATTCGCCATCATCGTGAAGGTGGCCGAAATACCCTACCGAATAATAAAAAAACCTGCAGCGTTTTAATTTTTCACATTATTTTCAAAAAGTAAAGAACCTAATAACGGTTTTATGGAAAACGTTCAGTGTCACAGGTAATGCTTTATTTGTAGGCAACTTAAACAATGAATATCCTTGAAATAATTTAAATATTTCAACGGTGACCAAAATCATTAAAAAGTTTTGTGAAATATTTATTGGTTTATTTTGTATTTCACGCCCAGCTGGGCATTTTCATGTTATTTTTTATTCACAAAGATCATCCCAATAAGAATAACAAAATCAAAAGACAAATGTTTTTAACCGTTTTGAAGAATAAAATGATCGTATTTTAGAATAACTTTTTTCTCCGTGTGGTCACAGCATTATAAGTTCCATATATAACTATTAATTGACGAATATAACATATTAACACATTAATTTTAAGCTTTAAACGGTACAACCAGACAATACCGGAAATTTGTGCTTTTTAAATCAAATTCAAGACGTATTGACTCTTTTTTACAAAAAAAAAACATAGATTTATTTTGAAAGATTGTTATTTTATCTGGTAAACTAACTTTTAAAATTTTGAAAAACTAAGATTAATTTTAATATAGTAAGGTTATACCGTTGATCGTTGGCAAATTTGTTGAATTAAATCATTTAAAAATAAATCCGACAACGTGTTTAGTGACGAAAATACCTCAGTTTTTCTATTTATTTAAGGTCTTGCAAACTAAAATATTTCAGATTTTTTTATACACTTATTTTGTTTAGACATTATTGAAAAATCATAAATATTTATGATCAGAAAATACTTACAAGAAGTGCACCATATTTAATAATTTATCATGATGCTTTTTGAGCATTTTTATTGTTTACTTGAATGCAGGTACATATTTAAGCAAGTTATGAATGAAATAAATATATATCTAATTTTTAGTTTAAAAAAATTTGATACGGAGAATAATCGATCTTTCTCATAGGAACCTCCCTGTACAGTTGCAGGCATTTTGGAACTTTAATTCTCAGCCGCTGGTCAATGAGTATTAACACATCTATTGAAAATGTAAAATATAGCTATCCAAAGAACTAAAATTAATAAAGGTATGTAAGGGAAGATTAGTATCAAATATCATTATTAACTTATTAACAGTCCTGCATTATTTCAATTGATTTCATTTTATGTTCCTAATAGAGTTACACCAACAAAAAATATCTTAATAATGTAAATAAAGATTCGTCCATAACTTATTCATTTTCAGAAGTAGTAGATATTTTCAATAGCACTGAAAGAACTTACAAAAAAGCAATTTACGTATTTTTCTAACGGTGATAAGTAAATTTTGTTTCAAATAGTCGGATTTTAAGTTTTAATTCATTTAAATCATTTTCAGATGTTTTTACTGGATTTTCAATATTTTTTGTGTAAAAAACAAAAAAATAAATTATTCTGTGTTTAAAGATAATTGTACCGTATAGAAATTGATAAATAAATATATACGAGTACTCGAACATCCAAATAAAATCCTTTTCGTAAACTGCAAATATTATTATAATTCATAAACCGAACGGTAGAGAGAAAAAAATTCAAGGATTTTTACCGTAAAATGTTCAAAGGAAATTTACTTAATTTGAAATGAATGAGTCGAAATTTTAATAAATAGAGAGAACTAAATCGTGAATCAGTCTATCGAAGTAATGGTTACATTTTTACGATAACGGTTCCGATAAATTAAATGGGAAAGGATTAATTTTTCTGTGATTTCGTTAAAATTTATTTGAACTTAATTGTTTTGGTCACGTCATAAAGTAATAAACACAATAGCTAAAACTTTCAAAAATTGTCAATTATTTTTGATGTTGGTTTTTAGGATAAGAATGTTATTTTTTTATAAAACCGTTGTTTGAATATGAGTATTATTCGCTTTATTAATTATGATAAACTCTGTATTACAAGTTAATTGTATCTTGCCTTTTGTGGGTGATTTTTAATTATTTTGAAATTATAACCTAGTTATATATTAATATATCTTCATTCAAACAGTCAACTCAAAGTTGAGTATTTTAAATAAAAATAGTCAAGTCAATTTTTTTAAATCTGTCTTCTAATGTATGTATATTAGTGGTTATACTGTTTAATATATACGTTTAAAGGGATGTCTAAGTTGTTTCTCTAATAAATTAGTTCAATATTGTCTCTTGTCCTTGGGTAAAATAATAATACTTTTTAAGTACGGCAAACCAACCCTTAAGTGAACTTTAAATTAAATAATACAGTGTGTCATTTTTCAAAAACTTAGAACACTAACCTTAACCCCTAGCTTCTAAGAAGTTAAAAATATGAGTAATTTGCTCACGTTTTTTTAATGTACTTTTGCATATTATTTTTTATTATCATACAAAAATTAACGGTTTCATTACTTCCAAAATATTTTTTAACAATTTAAAAAAAAAAAAAGTTTTACAGCTTTTTTCGTTGTTTGTTTTTGGGGTGTTATGCCGTGTTGTGCTACCTCCTTCTTTAGCCGACGTTTCGGACAGCGTTGCAGTGTCCATCATCAGGGCAGATCCGGCAGATCCGTCGATGTGAATTTGTAGTGTTAAGTGTGTGCTTATTTAGTTGGAAGCGATACCGTGCCGTTAGCTTAATTTCAGAAGAAAGTGAACTACTTTGAAAGGGAAATTTGGTGAAAGCGCAGTATTTACGTTAGCCTGGGGCCCTGGGGAAGTATAAAACCATTTGTTTATACCTTGATATTGGCTACATTCGCTTCAGATTGGTTTTTTCTATTTCTAGAATTCGCCACAAGATGACACTACTTTCGTTTGGAAATTTCGTTACATTTCTCCGTGGACGGGCCCCAGGCTAACGTAAATACTGCGCTTTCACCAAATTTCCCTTTCAAAGTAGTTCACTTTCTTCTGAAATTAAGCTAACGGCACGGTATCGCTTCCAACTAAATAAGCACACACTTAACACTACAAATTCACATCGACGGATCTGCCGGATCTGCCCTGATGATGGACACTGCAACGCTGTCCGAAACGTCGGCTAAAGAAGGAGGTAGCACAACACGGCATAACACCCCAAAAACAAACAACGAAAATGCTTTTGGCCGTGAAAATCTAAAAACGTATCCAAGTTTTACAGCTGTTTTTTAATTAACATGAAAAATCTACTTCATCCACGTTATGCAAAGCATAATTTTCTCAAAATAAAAGTAAGCAATACGTGTGTATCAACAATTTCATTAAAGAATTATGAATACAATGAATAAAATTTACAGAAAACTTTTTTTCGTCGTGGGAGGCGCTTTGATTTGGAAAAGTGTAACAATGCTACCAAAGGGTTAAACTAAGGATATTATATTTTCTCATAAAGAAATGTAGCTTAATTGCTGTAATGTCGCTAACGGAAAAGATATTATTTCGCTTCGTGGGGAGCAAAATAACTGCCGCTGTATCAACATCATTACTTAATAACTACATTTTTATTACAGAAAATACTGGAATTAATAGCTTGCGACCGGCGACCGGTGAAAAGAGTAATTTACCGATTTATGACTAAAGAAAAAATAATTTCAATAATAATAACATTTAGCAAAAAGTTACCTTGGGTACTCAAGGGATGGTTTGGGCATGTAGAGCGAATGAAGTTAGATAAATAGTTAGTGAGTTAGTTTTAGGGTACTAATTTTTTTGGAAATAAATACAATTTTTTATATATTATTTTTAACCGTTTTTTAGAAGTAGGTATTATTATATCTATACAATACTGTAAAACTTAGGCAGCTGGACCCCAATCTTCATTTAAGTTCGGGAGATACATCTAATTAATAACTCGGAATTCTTTTTGGTAATGAAATAAAATTTTATTTTCAGTCAGCTTCTATATCAAAATGTTTGCGCAATTGATGGTGATTAATTTGTTTACTGTTTTTCCAACAGGTGTTCAAAATAATATTAGTTTATAAGTGCTTTTGTACTGATTAACATTTGGCAAGTATTCACTAACAGGAATCGTCATGCACATTCCTGTTACAATAATATTTAGAGGAACACGTGAAGCCCCTATTAACGCAAACACCAGCTGCCTGCTTTCAAGTAAACAACATCTGGCAGGTGTTTTACTGAACAAGAATCGTCTTGTACATATGGAAATATCCATATTTACTTAACCAAGAATACCAAAATCACATTTTGAAATTTCGCGAAAATCGGTAAAAAAGTTGTACCATTTTTGGATGAAGGTCTTTCGTAAGTTTTCCTTTTTTTCGTCACAGAAGGTATGTTTTCATTTGGGGATTATTCGTGCAAGACTTTTCTTCTGTGAAAACGGCTTTAAATTAGGTTTAAATCTAGCTCCTATAAAAAGAGAGTTTCAAAAATATACCCAGCTTTTCGACGGTTATCAACCTTTCTCTCTTGATGAAAGTTATTTTTTACTTGGGCCAATTTAAGAATTCTCCCAGTTAAAGGTAAATACACGAGGCTGCTACCCTCTGGGGCGAAAGAACGGTACCTACAGGTAAGGGTACATACAAAGAACCACCCTTGAAGATCGATGTTCTGTGGGTCCAAAGTATCTAAGGGGAGCTTTTTGGGTTTCCTTGTTCATTAAAAAAGAGCATTTGTGATGAAGCTTGTGTCCCATTCAGAGCGAGTAATAAAATAAATACGCTAGAACTTTGTACACGTAAAAATATCGGTATAATTTTCTTTTTGTACGTTTCTTTATGTTCAGAGGTTTCTTTTTTTCAGCTTAAATTTAGGAAATTAATATACTGGGTTGTTGTATTTTTTCGTGGCCTTTTACAAGGTTAGCAAAAAAATCCGTTTGAAGTTATTTTAAATAGCGCAACGTTTGAATTCTTTTTCGAAAATGAAAAAAAAAACCACATGAATACCTTTAGTACATTTTGACAATATGTCAGAAAACCTTGTTGTTTATTCAATATCTTTAAATATACCATAAATTTTCTGTAGCACAAAATTAACTATATCACCACGAGAAAGCACCATCTTTCGCACCATTACGTAGAGCAATAATCTAAATGTGGAGGTTTTGGATAGTTTTATAAATGAGCTCTTTAGTGTTTCTATTTAGTTTATTTCACTGTCTTCTAAAAAAATTGACATTTTTTCATACCTACTTTGGCACATATTCAAAATTTGTTGTGAAAGTTAGTTTTGAATCGAGTATTACACCCAGGTATTTGATTTAATTTTTTCATCATTAATTGTCCATGGCTGAAATGAGAGACGTTTTTAGGAAGGATAGAGCCTCGTGCTTGGGTCAAACAATGTAAGCGTACGCGTATGCTTACTCGCCATTCAGAGGGTCACGTATCTTAAAAATGAAGACAAAAATATGCGGATAAACTTTGCCTAAATAAGTTTTGTGTTAAATGAAACAAATTTCTTTGTGTAAACCACTAATCACATGTTATAATATCTACGTGTGATTCGTGGCTTACATAAGATATTTGTTTCATTTAATTAAAATGATGCCACAAAGTAATTTTGCAAAGATTGAAGTTTTGTGTTATTTACATTTGGTTTGTTTGCATTCCACCGGCATAGGTAATTTCCATTAGCAACAACTTGTTCCCTGACATAGATATTATTTGTAGGCATTTTCAAAAAAAATAAAATGTTATTTTTTACTTAACTAAATACAATGTGGTTTTATTATTGGTTATATTAACTGTAAATGTACATTTAAAATAAAATAAATACTCATTTATATATACTTCTTCAATCACCACAATTCCACTTTATGGAGTCATTTTAAATTAAATGAAAACAAATAACTTTTGTACACCTCTTATATAATCACAATTATCTACATGTTTTGAACCATTATTATCCTGATGAAGAAACCTTTGGTTTCAAAACACGTAGACAATTGTGATTATTTAAGTAGTGTTTTTCCAAGATTTTTATTTTCAGTGCTCTTACTAGTATTATTGTCAGAAAATTTCGTTTCATAGGTAGATTCGTCCAGGTATTGGTCACCAAATTGTAAATTCCCACCTTCATCGTAAATTTTCCTCAATTCTTGGGTTAATGGAATCCATAGTTTCCGTGTTTGATGTCTTTTCTTTAGAGAATTCTTAATTTTGGTAAAAACATCCGTAGTAGTTATGGCGATGTGTTTGCTTGCAATTTTCAAATCATCACGAATATCAAATACATGTCTATCGGATGTCTCGATTGATGTTATGCAGATCTCATTGGTTTTTCCATCCGATGCTGCTAATACTGTAAATGTGAATCGTAACTTTTCCATTTCTCTTCACTAAAAATTGTCGTTTTATAATACTGTTTGTTGTCTTTAGGTTTTAAATGACATATAAAATTATTAAATGACATATAAAATAAAGTTATTTGTTTTCATTTAAATATTTATATATATTTTTTAATGTCCTCCACATAGAAGCCTCTAATGAATATAATTCTTCCTAGGGTCTATGTCGTCTTTGGGAATTTTTACATCTTTGGGAGTAAGAGGATGTTCTGGGAAGTAACAAGGTATCAGGCGTGGGTAAGAATCCGGGGGTCAGTGTGTCCATCAGTGAAGCTGCCTTGTCAATACTAATATAGTTGATAAACCTACTGCTCATGTTTTGTATAACAAAGTTTTACAAATGTATTTTAAAAACGCACTAAATTTTATAATTTTGTACATTTTTGCAAGTTTGTGATCCAGACAAACCTCACCCCATGGTCCACTGCTAAGTCGTCTAATGTAGCGAACCGAACAGAGGTGTTCATAAAACAAAAAAATGGCTCCGGGGCGGCGGTATCCATACGCGCCTCTCAAATTTAAAATCTATATATAGTACAAGTAAATAATGGAAGTATAACTCAGAGTTTTTTTAAGTTCCCAAGATCAACAGTTAATCCATTCCGCACCACTTAATACATCGTACTGAAAAATACCGAATCCCTGGTTTAAAAAATAAAACTTTTACCGAGACGCGAAAAAATTTCTCCGAACATTTTAATAAATCCTCACGTTTTAAACCGCCGGATAAATTCTTTGAAAAAAAAACATTAGGTGATTGGATTCAGTTTCTTGAAGCGTTTTGAAAGAAACCGAGCGATTTTCTTCACCAAACAAATACATTTTCAGCATTGAATGATGGCTATATGTGGTTCAACTGAGGGGTACTAATGCTCTGAATACCAAAGGTTTTTGTTGAACTTTCAGCCGAAGGTATAACTTCTTCACATTCAAAGAATTCATTGAAAGGGAATGATGTAAGTTTAGTTTGGGATAAGTTTTCTGAATGGCGTCATGGAAGAATGCATGGAAATTGTATTAATTATTACATTATGTTTTTGTGTGTGTTTATATTCGTTTGTGGTCCTTTGGGGCCTTGATTATTTCTGTGTTACGACAAGTCAAGTCATTATTTAATGTGTTTAGAATAAGTTTAAAATCTAAATTAACCCCTTTCTCGCCACCTTCGTTGTATTGTAGTATTCTGGTAAAAAGGTTTAGTAGTTTATCGACAGATGGCAATAGGCAATAAGTTTACACTAATTTCCGTCAGATGGCGGGAGGTTAGAGTTGGTCCAAGGAATTTATTTAGTCGGTAGCGTAGCGCTCTGCGGACCAGAATTAACCACCAGTCAGTTGAAGATAGTCGCTTTTGCGCAGTACCAATATTATTGTATCACTTAAATAAACAGTTTGCATCAAGAACCTGATCTTATTGAGAATACCCAATACATTGTATTTGCATGTAATCAGGCAAATATGATAGTAATACATATAGAAATTTTTTCACTTTAAATTTTAATTAGTTTTTTTTTTTTTTTTTAAAAAGAAAGACAAACATTCCCGGGTTACGAATAACCCAACAACATTTGAAAATCTCCTACTACCACCACACTAAGCGGAAGATGTTGCTTGTGTTGTGGTGGAGGACTTAGCCAGCCGAGGAATCGAACACGGAACGCCTGCGTGGGACCCAAACGCGATGCCCACTGAACCACTGACCGGTCAGGGGGCCTAGTCTATATCTCTCACAGCGCCCGTAACGCGGGTTTAGCTACGTCACGAATCCGTATTAACCCTCCTCTGACCGTGCTAAAAACTTTCTCGCGCTCCGATGCTGTACACTCAGTAAATATTAGTGTAATGTATTTATTTAATCCAATACATAAATGTATTGTGGAGGAATACCTAAAATGTTAACTCTATGTTTAGTATATTTACAAAGATATTTCATTAAATACAAACCGTGACCGCTTAGTTGGCAGCACCGTCAAGAAAGGTTAAACGGCAAACGTGCTTGTTTGTGAAACCGAAAGATCGAGACTAGGCCCCCAGTTTGTTATTCAGTTCAGACTTTATATTTTATTTTATTTATTTGTTACACGCGCTAATGTGATTTTAGATTCAGCTTTATAAGTTGAGTATCATAATTATTTTAAATACTTCAAAATTAAAATAATAAAGAAAACATAGTATGACGAAAAAAATGAATCAAATCAAAAACATGCAATGAAATAAAATACATTGGTTAAAAATTATAAATACGTCTATTTGTGTCTATATATATATAAAAGAATTGGAAAAAACCATTTTTATGCTAATATTAGTGTGACCAGGAGTGATGGATCTATGAATTCATTCCTCCCACTGTGTCACAACTGGTTGGAGAGGTAAAATATACCATGTATTAGGTGGTCAAATGCTTGGGCCGCCAAGACCTAGACAAATCTCCTCTGTAGCGATTTTTTTATTATTATTTTTTTTTTATAGTAATACTTCACAAGAGTCCCAACTGCTCCCGTTTGGAGCCAGTGAGACTATGGCATCCCCGATTGGGGTATGTTATGAGGCTGAAGGTAAGTAGGAAAGGGAAGGAGACGAGGAAGAGAAAGGTGAGAAAGTACCTGGCTATTCAGATCTAGTCACTAAACACGGCTGAACCAATTTCAAGCAACGTTTCAATTCTGAATGGAGGTATTACACCAGGGCGATACTAAGAGTATCTTCCACCTCTATCTGGAACTATTACTACATATGATTAACATTGACTATGGTTCTGTAAAGATTCTTTCTTTGAATATTGTAATTTTTCAAATCTGCAAATGTTTATTTGAATTTTTTTATTCGCTCTTTTTAATTATTATGGTGTTTATCTGCACGTAGAAATTTGGAAAGAAGAAAAGTTATTTTTTATTTTATTTTATTTTATTCGGGAGACAAAGAGTTTGCATTAATAACAAAATATAATAGTATTTAAGTCGTATTTTTATTAGAAAAACTCTATTTTTAACTATTGAAGGTTATTCCCATCAATGTAATATATCATTGAAGTAGAAGATAACAATAATAATCAATTTATTTAAAATATGAAAATAAACAAGACACAGAAAAATAATAAGATACTTGTTTCCAATAATAAAGGTAGCTGCCAATAATATGGAAAAAAACATTAGTCGAAGATAATATTGTTAATTCTGAAATTTGAAATATGAAGTTGACAATTACGACAGTCTCATATAAAATCGCAGTAGCCCAATTGGTTGAGGTGTATGTCCCGGTAAGACGTAAGGTTCTGGGTTCATGTCCCAGTTGCGACCGTTATCTTTTATTATTTTTCTGTGTCTTGTTTATTTTCATATTAAAAAAAATTAGATTATTATTGTTATCTTCTTCTTCAATGATGTATGTAAGTCGCATTAATCAGCTTGACTGAAATAATCAATTACAACTATAACATACAATTTTGTGTCTAAAATTACAGGATGACGGAAAAACTCACCCTCACCAAACCGCTCGGGTGGTTAAATAAGAGAACATTAAGGAAAAAAACATTAAAAGGAAATATTTTGGACCTTTTTAAAGCAAGGTCTATTGCTCACAAAACCAACAGCTATTGAGTTTTTTTTTAATTCTGTTATACATAATATATGATAAACATTTTTGTAAAGAACGTTTTATAAAAACAATATTTGTAAATACTTAACGAAGGTAAAATCCACAAAGTGCTTCAACTAATTTAAAAGAAGTGTTTTCAGACAGAAACGTGATTGTTTGACCGCTGGCTAGTTCTATGTTCAATAAAATAAAAACAAATTTTCTTTGCCAAAGGGAAAACACTGCTTTGACTGCCTTCTGGAAAATTTGGCCACGAGGCCGAAAATCATTAAAAGTTTTAACAAACATAAAAAAAACCATGATGCTTTCAAAGGCGAAGCAAGGTTTAAACACCCCGAGCGGTTAAATTGACTGATCGATTTTAGTGGTTAAATGGTAAAACATTAAATTTTTCAATTCTGAAATAGAGCTGAAATGAAGCTTCCTAGAAAATACCATATTTTGTCCGTAAGAAAATGGATTGCGATATTAAGTAAAAAAACGTAATCAAAATAAATTATGTAACAACATATTCGATACATTTTAAAACGAAAAATTTCGTATACTTGTTTTTTGTAATATTTGCTTTCTTCGACACCTTTCATACACACGTAGAAAATATTTTTTTTTTATTTAACGAAGACAATATTAGCAAAAATCAGAATCTGAAACACTAAAGTCAAAAACAGAAAAAGATACGGTCTCATCTAGGACCGGAGCCCAGGACCTTCGCCTTGCCGGGGCGTGTCATAGAAATGAACGTCTCTCTTTGTGATTTTTCTGATTTAGATTTTCGATTGATTTTCGCTAATATTGATTAAAATATAATCAACGTTTTAAAAATAATTCACCAAAGTTTGGTAATTAAACATAACTTGATTGACTGTCATAATATAGTACCATATTATGAATACGAACCAAATTCATTTTTAGAAAATAATTTCTTTAAAATTTACTATGATAAAACTATACTAACAGACAGACCAATTGGTCATAATATACCTGATATAGTTTTACCTGACAAAATTTAAAAAATAACTTATATTATTGATGTAGCCATTCCAAATTCCTGTAATATTCAAAAATCTGTTTCTGAAAAAATAAGAAAGTATACAGATTTAGGAAACGAAATTAAAAGAATTTGACATTCTCAGACTATAAAAACATTACCATTTGTTATTTCCTCTACTAGCATTATACCTAGCTCTCTCATTAAAAATTCAGGCATATTAGATTTGCAAAAATCAGTCATTTTAAATACATGCAGGATTACGAAAGATTTTTATTAAATATTTATATTGAGGGATCTGTAGGATTTATCGATCAAATTAGGAATTCCACCGAGCCGAACCCTCTGATATGAAAATATCTGGAGTCAGTGAATTATATTCCCATTTAATAGTTTGGTAGATTAACATGTTGTTCTTGTATTGTTTTGTATTAATTATACTTAATAATATAATAATACACTTACATAACGTGGATTTACTAGATGATCATTTATATGGAAAAGTGTGTGAAAGGGTTTAGTTTTTCATATGGGAAAAAATAAATAAAAAACTAAAAGTCTGGTGGGTAAAATTTTTTTTCTCTTTCTACTTCTTAACTAGAGGGGCAAACCTATATGCTAGAGACATCTCTTGGAGAACTATATAATCTCTATAAGCCACTAGAACTACGGTTATAACCTTGAAAATTTTTAAATCTTGTTCCAATTTTGAAAATGTGTTAAAAAGGTAAGTACGTACTATATTAACTGTATGAAATATTTACACAATTAGTTAGAATTTTGAAAATGACACTAAAATTCAAAACAACACTATAATTCAATTCAACATTGAGTGCTTATTTTTGTAATTTTATACAATTATAACTACTAAGCTGATAAAATGAAAACATTTAATAGCGATTTATTTAAAATATTATATTCTGTTTCTTTTCTAAATAAATACATAAATAAACAACAAGACGGTAATCCTTCAATGAGACTTATTTCAGAAAACGTCTAACGTTCTTTTTACAGGAAAAGTACTCCGACAGTTTCAAAAAGAAGCAACACGGTCTTTTCTCTGAGGAATAATAAATTACTGGATAGATAGTCCATGACGTCATGGTTGGTTTGCCAGATAACTTAAGATTTACCGAAAAATGCCTCAGGCTAACGTGTAAGTAATATTATTTGAACATGATTATGAAAACTTCTGACAAATCGTTCAACAATTTTTTAAGAAACGGTTAAAATGCATAATGATCCAGAGTGGTACTTTTTAGTATCGCCCTGGTGAAATTGCTTTATCATTTTTTAATGGCCAGATCTGACTAATAAGGTCCTTCCTCACCTTTTCTTCTCCGCATTTCCTTTACCTCGTCGTTACCTTCAGCCTCCCAAAAATTCCAAATTGAGATGACAAATTCTCACTGGCTCCAGACGGTTGGGATCTGTTGGAAATATTGTGCGGAATTGACATTTTTGAACAGTTCTAGGATCTGCCCTGATGATGGACACTGCAACGCTGTCCGAAACGTCGGCTAAAGAAGGAGGTAGCACAACACGGCATAACACCCCAAAAACAAACAACGAAAATGCTTTTGGCCGTGAAAATCTAAAAAACGTATCAGTTCTAGGAGTAGGTTTAAAATATCTAAAATATACTCCCTTCTAAATAGTGGTATAATTCCAAGGCGATACTGATAGTATCTTTCACTCTGAAACCATATCCATTTGTTTAATATTGATACAGCTGTGAGCTAATTCCACATCCCGAGAAACTGTTTACTGTCATCTTCCTTGATCCATTATTGCCTTGGCATAGTCTTACCGAGCAAGAAAGAAGAATACGATTTAAAAATATACCACCTCCTCGGCCAGTCAGATGCATTGTTAATTCAATGGGTTTGTAATATGGTCGTAGTCGATCTTGGGTCACCTTTGTGGCTCTCAAAATATTGTTAGGTTCCTACAAATTTGGATCGTTTCTCGCCAAAATTGTGCATATCCAATCGAGTATCGTGTTTAATTTAAAAGTGATACATGCGACCTGATTAATCTTCACAAAGATCAAACAGAAATTAAAGTCATGGATTATCCCTTCCGAGGCCCTAGCACGGTCGCTCTATATCGATCGATAGGATAACTATCGGTAACTTCTCATCGTTCCCTAGCATGACTACAGATCGTTAACGAATAAGTGACAGTTCACAATGACTAAGTGTCCTTAACATATTCAACATCAACTGTTGTTTGTACGTTAGCGATGTGCAGTTGTCCTAGGGAACGATGAGAAGTTACCGATAGTTATCATATCGATAGTTATAGAGCAAGCGTGCTAGGGCCTCTGACCTCCTTTTCCCCCCTTTTAAATCGATCGAATGGGTTTTAACAATCGATTATAGTCCATTTAAACATTTTCATTCAACCGCCATCAGGCGTTAACAATATTAAAATAATAAATTGTTTAATGACGCTAATGACCAAAGAAAATTTACTTGCGCACGCTAGTATTTGGACACTGGGCACGTCACCTCCGTATTGCTATTCCAGAGTCTTAACCATCGACCACAGAGGCTTGCTCGTATGTTATAATCACAAACAGGTAAATATTATTTCTTCAAACTTCGCAAAATCACTTTGTGGCGTCATTTTGAATTAAATTAAAACAAATAACTTTGTTTAAACCACTAATATAATCACAATTACCTACATGTTTCAAAACCGATGGTTTCTTCGTCAGGGTAGTAATGACATTAATAACAAAATAAACAATATACTTGTTTGTTTATTTTGTTATTAATGTCATTACTACCCTGACGAAGAAACCATCGGTTTTGAAACATGTAGGTAATTGTGATTATATTAGTGGTTTAAACAAAGTTATTTGTTTTAATTTAAGGTAAATATTAAATAAATATCTATATCTAACCGCTTTTAAATATTATACTAATATTATGTGTCAAGTACTTATTATATTTGGTAATATCATTTGTAAAATGGCAGCGTCTAGAGTATTGCTTGTACAATATGGTTAAATGATCTTTGACCTTTGTTAAATGTGTATTATTTTAAACTTGACTTTAAAAAAGACAATACTTTTGGAAGCCATAGTCTAACAAAGTCCACTTTAAAAACCGAGAGTTCTTCACAGTCTTAAAACAATATTTACGTGAATCCTTTTGACGCCTCTGTTATTCAAATGTGGACATTTCTTCTAAAAATCCTTTTGAAAAGGCTTTTATACCAAAAATGTCCACTCAATTTAAACTTTACGCAGAATTCAGAGGGCGTTAAAAATAAAATAAAATTTAGAAGATCCTATTATTTACTCTTTGCTTGTTGAAAGTAAATAGTCCAAGAGACTTTCGAGCTCTTTCAGGGAATATTTATGGGAAAGTCCTGACTACAAAAGCACTGTTAGGTCCTCTCTCAAAACATCTTAAATTATTCTTTGTTGGAACGCCTTCAAAGTGACGACAATAATAATAAAGGAAAACTTTTTAATGTGTCCATTTATTTTAACACCGTAAATTTTTCACTTGAGGCATTATTCTTTATTGGGGGATTTTACAATTGCGGAAATGACGGTGTGAAAAGTATTATGACAAACAATATCATGGTAAAAAGTCTATTCGGCTAGTAGATTATATTGAGTTCATTTGTCATTGTGAGAACTAATCGAAGAGTGAGTCAAGTTAGCCTCTCAGAAGCTGGGCGTTCTGTAAAGGGCCCGCAGATACAATAATAGTACACAATTGCCGGCCCTTTTTGGCCACATGTTGGCCCTTTTGCAAACAATTTTCAATTCCATTGGTCAAAATGTGGCCAATTTGAAGAGATATTTTAAAACACTAATTGGATATTTTTTTTTTGTAAAGAAAGACAAATATTCCTGGGTTACGAATAACCCAAAAACATTTGAAAATCTCCTACTACCACCACACTAAGCGAAAGATGTTGCTTGTGTTGTGATGGAGGACTTAGCCAGCCGAGGAATCGACCCAAACGCGATGCCCACTCGACCACTGACCGGTATTTATTTCAAAAGTTCAGTTAGCTAAGTAGTTTTACACTTTACCAAGAGGCTTCTCGCATCTCTTCTGAATGATTTGTTATTGACATTCCGCGAACCGAAATTATTTAAATATGTTTCTTACAAATCATTGATCATGTTTTTACTTAGCTGATAAAAAAAGACGTTTGAATTTATATTAACATCTGCGATTATCATCCATTGTGATATAGTTTTTGAAAGAACACACGAAATTTCCAAACCGAGCGCTTAAAGATTTCTGAGCGCTTAGGGCTGAAATTGATTACTTTTCCGGAATGTTCCAGTGGTTGAGTATAAATCGCGAATGTGCCCCACGCAATGGTGAATTTGGCAGCCACCTTTGATATGAAGCCTGAAATCCTTGAGTGTATGCAGACACGGGCCATCCGTTTGAAGATTTCCTCCTAACAGATTACAATGTATAGAGCACAGGGGTAAGGTGAGAATACTGCTTTTGTTCTACCAGTATGTCAATGGAAAATGCTTCGAGTAACTAGCGTCATTGATCCTTCGGCACCGGTTTTCACACGGTTGATATTTTTTACATGAGAACTACTCATTCCTGATTTTAACAGCTTGGTTGTGGAACGATTTGCCAAACTATGTATTTTCTCTCTCCTACAACATGGGAATCTCCAAGACCTTTGTTGAGCCATTTTTCTCCATAAAAAAAAAGGGAATTCATTTTCCTCAGGACGTCGTGTGCGGAATTAATGTGAAAATATATATATTTTCAAGTTATTTACGGTAGTTTGGGCATTTTTAACACAGTAATCATACGTATATTAATTTAATTATCAGTTTTTATCAATAATTCATTTTTAGTATTTAGCGGAATGGTAAATTGGGGTTCTAATATAAACCACTAGCTGATACCCGGCATGCGTTGAATGCGACTTAAACAAAGAAATTCACGATTCCCTTCTCGCGAACCTCCCCCTCACGAATTTCCCTTCCACATTCTCCGCCTCCCCCCTCCCTCATCCTCCCTCCCACGAACCACTCTCCTTCATTCCCCTCCGCCCCTTCCGGATTCCCCTCCCCCTCCAACCTCTCTTCCGCGAAACTCCATAAAATACACTCATTTTCCAAACAACTCGCATGTGCCTTAATGCAATTTTTTTTCAAAATTAATAACTCTACAACTCACCAATATATAAATATTTCTATATAGAAACCTTCACAGGCTCCACAACAACTCACCAAATTTTTATTGCAATCGGATGAACTGTCAAACGTACGAAGTTAAAATAGTCGTTAAGTTTTCTGAAATTATCCGATTTTCTGCGCATTTTTTTTATTTTTCTTTCCGTAACACCCTTATACAAGGTATTAAAAAAGATGCATGAAAAACTTTGTGGTTTTGAAGTTATGGCGTGACCAAGAGAAACATTGATTCATTTTTATATACAGGATGTTAAGCATCGTACTTGACTTACTTTAACCAGTGATTCCTGACATTATTTGGAGTAAAAAATGTAAATGAAATTTTGGTCTCCGGTGACTTTTTGAGTGTAATATTTTTTTTTTTTAACTTTTGCTTCAAAGTCAAAGAAAAAAAAATCTTCCATATGTCATCCCTGGTCTCTTAACCAAGTAACCAACCAATCCCTCACCCCGCCCCTAACTTCCCAATACCTACTGATTTTTATGTTTTTGCAGAAAAAAAAAACTTTAAAAATGTCACCGGAGACCAACATTTTATGTACATTTTTTAATTCATAATAATAGTTTCAGGAATCACTGGTTACGATGTACTTGAAATCTGTACACCCTGTATACAGATTTCAAGTTTGATTGCTGCACATTTGAAGTACTTAGATGTAATAAGCCCTTTTTAGCAAGTACACGTGCTTTAAGTGAAGTCAAAAGCAACAATCAATACATACAACTTATCTTATTTTGTCACCATGGCGTAATGAAAGAGATGGATAGTCTAGTTTAGAACGACTTCAATTATTTATGGTAAGGTAATGGACAAGATGATCTTAATTAATAAAACAACTTTGTTATACTAAACTCCTATCTAACAATGCAAATGTCCTTGAGTGATTCTCTCAGATTCAATTCCGACTAAGAAGTCTTCAATTTTAAAAGTCTTAAAATTCTGAGAAAATGCTTAATTTTAGTGTAAATAATTGAATAAAATATTCACTCTATTTATTCTATTGGGGTTAAAATATGAGAGGACATGAATATGATGTTATAATACGGTGAACTGCGGTAATTTTTCTCTAAGCAAGGGGTAGAGAGGGTGAGGGAAGGGGGCTAGAGGACGTTTGGTGATTTATCACGATGCTGGAAGATGAATCCCATGCCAAGATCAGTGTAAGATAATGCAGGAAGATAGATATTTGCAAAGCCTCGTACGTTGGCGGAATATGAGAAAATACAACACCCTTAAACCGAGGGGTGAACACTGTACACTTTCAGGGTACAGGGTACAGCGTACAGGGTTATTACGAAATACTCAATATAATAATACAATTTTAAAAGTACATTTTTTTATTGGTATAAAGTTTAATTTGTATAACTCACTTTGGTAATGCCTTCAGAAGGCAAAACAGCTAATAATTAC
The DNA here is from genome assembly GCA_951813805.1 of Limnephilus auricula. NCBI lineage: Eukaryota > Metazoa > Arthropoda > Insecta > Trichoptera > Limnephilidae > Limnephilus > Limnephilus auricula. The sequence continues at coordinate 12,000,632 of OX638408.1, read as the reverse complement.
GCGTAATAATAATCACAAAGGAAACAGTTTTTTTTAAATAAATAATAATGTTATTGAATAAATAAAAAAATGTAAAAAAATATAATAAATTAATATAAAAAAAGTATCAGAATTAACCTTTCAAAGGCTTGCATAGCCAAAAAAAAATTAAAAAAAACAAACGTCAAATATGCACTTCAGATTTTTTTTTGTCGCATTTTATAAGTTTTCAGTAACAATTCTTTCAAATTTTGGTAATTTATACAACTATTAATATTAATGTTATTTTGTAACAGAAACTCGTAAACAAATAATGCCACAATTTTAATTATTTTTTACGACGTAAAAAATTTGACATTTCTTACGAACTCAATATTTATGACATTTCTTTTCTGAAATATTACAAAAATTACATGAAAATAATGAAGATAAAACGATCTTCTTGATGTGAATTTATATCAAAAACAATTATATAATCGGGAGATTATGTAAAAACGGCTGCCAAAGTGACGCCGCGTTCATCATAGACATTTTATATTAATTATTCCGAGAAGCTAGACGCTATGCTGCTTTCTGTTACGTCGATAACGAGAACTGCCCAAGCGATTCTGACCTTTACTACATACAATTTCTTATTACATAAGGGACAAAATCGCTTCAAAAATGATTTTTTTTAAATTATTGCGATGTCACCGGTGACCACACGGCCATTTAGAGGAAAAATAAATAATTCAAGTAGTTTTAAATTTTTGTAAAGTTAACATAAATAACCAAATAAGCGTTTGAATGGTTTTAAAAATGCTATGAACAGTGCAAAAACAGGTTGAAGTGAAAATCAATTAATGTTCCCAAAGCAATTCATATTGATTGAAAAACAAGCTTTAATTTAATCCAGGAAAAATATTCCCTCATGGCCTATGTCATCTTTGGTGATGCCATGTATAAAGACTTTTAAGGAAAAGAAGGAGAGGAGGTTCTAGGAAGGAAAAAAGTATGAGGGAGGGTGAGCTGGTATCTGGAGTATCAGATGTGTGAAACCATCCCTCTCACTGCAGCGTTAGGCGATGGGTCGAGAGAGTCTAACCGACCGGTCAATCGATACCTGGACAAACCTCAACCCACAATCTCGGGAAACCCTGCTTGCCTTTCCACTTGGGGTGACTTATATCAGAGAAGTTGATTATTCATTGAATGGTTCCCGGGGCGGTGGTTTCCATACCCGCCTTTGAAATTGTTGATATGTGTATGCGATACTATTGATTACATGTGCCGGAAGCCGGTACAGCTCTGGCATCACGAAACTGAGAAATATTGTGATGTTGGTAGTAGCAGCTTTGCTCTAAATTATATTTGAATTATAGTATCGCCACAGCAATAGAAATCCTTGTTTTAAATATTGTTATATTTCTTTGTGAGTTTCCACTTTCACGGGCACGGAAAAAACACACGTACTGTTATGATGGTAGGAGCATCCTCATACTATCGTTGTTGATATTGTCAATAATGGCGATGTTTTCCTACAGTTATGTATACCTATGTAATAACTTATACAAACTCATTTCATGTGTCATTCGTTTTGAACAAATAATGGCGATGTTGGTTAACTGATGAAGTATCGAACTTACATTTTTTCCTACAGTTATGTATACCTATGAAATAACTTATACAAACTAATTTCAAGTGTCATTCGTTTTGAACAAATAATGGCGATGTTGGTTAACTGATGAAGTATCGAACTTACATATTTTCCTACAGTTATGTATACCTATGTAATAACTTATACAAACTCATTTCATGTGTCATTCGTTTTGAACAAATAATGGCGATGTTGGTTAACTGATGAAGTATCGAACTTACATATTTTCCTACAGTTATGTATACCTATGTAATAACTTATACAAACTCATTTCATGTGTCATTCGTTTTGAACAAATAATGGCGATGTTGGTTAACTGATGAAGTATCGAACTTACATATTTTCCTACAGTTATGTATACCTATGTAATAACTTATACAAACTCATTTCATGTGTCATTCGTTTTGAACATTCTTTATTATAAGAGCATATCAAACACAAATTCTTTTTAAACAGCCGATAGAAATATCATCGTTGATTTTACCATCAGTCGGTTATCATGTCAAAAACGGAAACATCCTATATTGCCTACACGAGCAGGTACATAGATTCCTAGCGCAACATGTAGGTCGAAAATTACACGAGTAGATACCGAGAAGATTGTGGCGGATTTTAATGTACTTTAGCATAAAATAATCTCATTTTCGTAGTAGACCTCATATACCTTAACCTAAGTAGTAGATTTTACCGTATGACGGATGAGATCACGGTAAAGAGTTTGGAATAAACATGGGAAATGTGGGTGGAATTAGAAGTTTGACTCGACCACAGAAAGGCTTTCAAAAGCTCGCTTCTCTTATCAAACGAAGGCTTTAGTTTGCTTTGGGTGAAATATTATTTCTACCAAGCTATATAAAACGATCCGGTTATATTTCTTTTATATGAAGCGAGCCAATGGGATTATGGCATCCAGAGATGGCATATATTATGAGGTTTATAGAAATAGGTTAGGAAGGAGTGTGTAGGTCTGTTCACTGAATACGGCTTTGCTTTTTTTTGTTTATTACATTAAAGACGTAGATACATTTATAGAGCAAATAAAATTATAGGAAGTACGTAATTGGTAATGTTTAACAACTTATAAAAATAAGAATATTTAACCCCTTGTCTCTCAGGTCTAGTGAGGTCAATATTAGTTCCTAGCAAGGCTTCCTGTTATAGGGAACGAAATGCTCCATTTATGTGAAGTATTCAATATTCAATAGGGTATTTCAATTCTCGAACTTTGTTTGGTTATAGCAGCCATGTTGTTAAGAGCGATTGACCAGCGGCTGAGAATAAAAGTTTAAAAATGCTTGCAACTTTACAGGGAGGTTTTAATGAGAAAGATCGATTATTCTCCGTATCAATTTTTTTTAATTAAAAATTTAATACCGATTTATCTCATTCAAGACTTGCTTTAATAAACACATACATTCAAGTAAGCAATAAAAATGCCCAAAACGCACGATGATAAATTATTAAATATCGTGTAATTCTGGTAAATATTTTTTGATTGTAGGTATTTATGATTTTTAAATAATGTCTAAACAAAATAAGTGTGTAAAAAAAAATTGAAATATTTTAGTTTGTAAGACTTTAAATAAATAGAAACACTGAGGTATTTTTGTCACAAAACACGTTCTCGGTTTTATTTTTTTAATGATTTTATTTTAACGACAATTGAAATTCCTAAAACTGAATTGACTAGATAATGTATTGATTTATTTTGTTGTATTATTAAATGATTTGAAATTTGTGTTGTTTAATAGAACCTATCGCTTGAAAATTGAACGAATCTGCCAACGACCAATGGTATAACCTTAGTGTATTAAAAATAACCTTAGTTTTTGTAAATTTTAAAACTGCCAGATAAAATAAAAATCTTTCAAAATCAGTTATGTTTTTTGGTAAAAAATAGTCAATACGTCTTGAATTTGGTTTTAAAAAGCCTCTTATTGTAGCATGGTTATATTCCAGAGTTTGCAGCCGTAGTTATTGTTTGTTGTATGTTGGAACAAGCATTCCTTCATTCTTTGTAAACCTATTTCAACGTTCATGTTCCACTTTCCTCTTATATTCAGAGTCAGATATATGCTGAATCAGTATTTTGTACCATAATAAGACCTGCACCAGTAAGATAGTTAAAATCCGAAACAACAATGATTTGTTTCGTCTCTGTGAAAAAATATGTTTTTGTACTAGTAATTTAACCATAGAATTTTGTACTGATTGTAGGTGGATACGTTTTTAGATTTTCACGGCCAAAAGTATTTTCATTGTTTGTTTTTGGGGCGTTATGCCGTGTTGCGCTACCTCTTTCTTTAGCCGACGTTTCGGACACTGCAACGCTCTAGCCCAACACGGCATAACACCCCAAAAACAAACGACGAAAATGATTGTAGGTGGTTTAAATTAGCTTTATAAGAGTGTCCCCAAGTGGTTATTCCATACCATATAATGTCTCTACTTATGGATTTCTGGTCATCACAAGCAGATCTAAAATAAATTGTACTTCCCGATATCAAGTTACATTTAGATTCTGAATGGTGGTCTCTTACTTGGACTACACTACAAGTTGATAATAAGAAATTTCAACATTTTAAGTCTTGCTTTACCCGAAGCTGGGGAATTTCACTTTGTTTTTATTATATATCTTCAGTGGTTACATTTAATACTGATTACAATTATTTAAAATATATTTTTCGTCTTATTTACAGGTTCTAGAAGACTTCGGATTGGTTGACAAATAAGGAGCCATGTTTTGCTGTTGCCATGGTGCTGACTTTTCGACTCTTGGGAGGGCTGACGACCTTAGGTTGGTTTAATCTCAAATAATAATCTTAAATAACCTACTTAAAATGAGTAACCAAATTTCGGCCTCCAATTAATTTTCATTATTTTTAATAATTTTTCTGGAATTTTTTGCGTTCGACGAATTACATTAAAATTGTAATTTTGTCACGAATATTTTTTTAAATTTATTAAATTTGTAAAAAAATAATCTTGCGAAAATACGAGTATGTAGTTCTGAATCTTTGATGCAAGTGGATGAGTGCTTAGTTTTTAGGAGTGTTGGTGGGAGACAAAAGGATTGATAATTTGATGAGTACAATGACAGCAGGATAAGTGCAGGCAGTTTTATATAATATAATAGAAGACTGAATATATTACTTACTCCCTTGTCGAGTTAAACCTTATCAAAGGAAACTAGCCTAGCAATCAGCCATGAACTTTTGATTTCAGCCCTGATGAAAAGCAGTGAGGCAAATATTTGAGATTATGAGTGAAAAGTTAGTGAGTATACTAAACAAGCAGTGGATTGATTTTGACACCAACAATAAATAGACGGAGAAATAATGAGAGTCAGGAGAACATAATAATTTCGTATGAATTTGGCTGTTTAAGAATTCAATTACATTTTAAAAACTTATTTATTATGCGAACAATATGGAATACATGACAAGACCTAATATAAGTATTTTAATACCTAATATAAATATAAGAGTCTAGTTTTATAACTGTTAATTCATGGTGGAATTCCATTGTATTAGATATGAAATTAAACAATTTTTTTTCACTTTGTTCCACTTGTTTATTTACACCAGGACCTTATTTTCTTTGTATTACCTAAGTAATATAAGTATTTTCAGCTCATTACCGTAGTCTGAAAAGATTGTTTTCGAAATTTGTTTTCACAACCCAACTGCGAGATACAGGTAAAAAGAACTATGCACATACAATATTATGTTTCATACGGGAGTTGTGCTTCAAAGGTACCTGAACTCCGCGAAATGTTTTGAAAATATTACACACTTAGGTACCTACCCATTTATTCATTTTCAAACCTTCTAACATACCAACACACCCTTAGAAATTTTCAGGTAAAAAAATGTTTAAAATCATTCTATTAAAGCAATGTCAAAATGGCTTGTTTTTTTCTTAAGACTTTAAATATTGAAATAATACAATCACTTTGTTTATAACTACAAACATTTTTCAATTTTTGTGGTTAAAAACAAAGTGATTGGTTGGGCATTTACACAGCTACACTTACATACATACATCTATACAAAACTATACACGTACATGAACTGCTGTACTTGTAGCTAGTATTGTCACATTTCCTTCCTACCCTTCCCTATAAACCTGTCACTTTCCTGTTACCCACATCAGTCAATAATCGACCATCAACCTGTGAACATCAACATTATTTATCGCATCCGCATTTTTTCGCTATTGACCGCCGCAGAGAAGAAAGTACAAGTCCCGCAGTGAGTAATTCTCTCCTTTTCCTTGTGTGCTTACCTTCTACTTGTGCAGTGGTTCAAACACATAACATACACATTTCAAGGTCCTTCTTTTAAAAAACTACACAAAACACGCATCAGTGATTGTTCTGACCAGTTTCGCTCAACACAAGCATTTCCAGGGTACAAATTAATCTGTTTTCATGTTTCATTTTAATTATCGGAAAGTCTTAACAATGAAAACAAATTTCAAGGTTATACGCAAAGTTATTGTTTCTTGTCAATTTTTGTAATACCGTATTTTTCAACCTAAATTAAAATAACAGATTTATCGATTGTAAATAGTCTTACCCTTTATTTGCAGCATTCCTCAACATGGTTCTTCTGACGCTGTTGACCAGCGCGGGGGCGACTCCTGACTGGACAGACTGCCCCCCGCCCTGTCTCTGCAAATGGACCTACGGCAAGAAGAGCGCTCTTTGCGCCTCCTCCAACATCACTGCTCTTCCCGCCCTCAACTCGGACCTTCAAGTCCTCGACCTGCAACATAATTTCATCACTTACCTAAAAAAGGACGAATTCTCAACAGCGGGACTCATCAACCTACAAAGGATCTTCTTGAAAAATTCAAACTTAAAGGAAATCCACAGGGACGCCTTTAGGGACCTAAAGATCCTCATTGAAATCGATCTGTCCAACAACCAAATTTCTGTTATCCCAAGGGACACTTTTGCTGGAAACGACAGATTAAAAGTTTTGATCCTCAGCGGAAATCCTTTAAGGCAGCTTTTCAATGAGCAATTCCCTGTCTTACCTCATTTACGATCCTTGGAATTGGATAATTGTCAAATAAGAGCAGTCGGGAGGGACGCTTTTGTGCATTTGGATCAGCTTGAAAAACTAAATTTACAGCACAATGAATTGGAGAATTTATCTGAAATGGTTTTCATACCGATTTTAAATCTAAAATCTCTGATTCTAGATGAGAATCCATGGAAATGTGATTGCGCACTTAGACCGTTTCGGAATTGGTATCTTTCAAGTAAATTGCACTCAATCTCGTTAATTTGTTCGGAACCGTCAAGAGTTAAGGATAAGCTTTGGGAAGACGTTTCATCGCTAGATTTTGCTTGTCCTCCAGAAGCAAGAGTTACAGATACTCTTTTGAGGTTGCAAACAGGTGATAACGTTACTCTGGGATGTCACGTGAAAGGTGATCCCGAACCCGCAGTTATTTGGATGTTCAAAGGCTATCCCGTTGGAACACCAAACACTTCCCACGTCGATCAAATTCTTATCGTAGAAGTTGAAGAAGGGCTTGTAGATAAATGGGTCAATATTAGTATGTTAAATTTGACTAAATATGACTCTGGTGAATATTCTTGTGTAGCAAAAAACTTTTTGGGTAAAGTAAGTAAAAATGTGACTTTGTTTGTTCAGCAAGAAGTTATCCCGGTGACTTTGAGTAAAGCTGATTCCCCCATACCAGTAGTTGGACTAGTTGGTGGTAGCGTTTTCACCGTGGCTATCTCGGTGGTTTTAACAACATGCATGTGCCTAATGTGTGGATATCAAAAGAGAAGAAGAAGGCACAGGAGAAAAGGTCGGATAAAAAGCAGCGATAGTTTCAACGAGCAAGATAAAAAATTATTAGATGTTTCAATCAGTACGGAAAGACAATCGGGAACTAGAACCCAAAGCTTGGAAATGTTTGGAAGCTGTCATGGAGATTTAAAAATGCCGGAAAGCGTTTCAACGATGACGATGGAACTTTGCGACCCTGTTCACATGTCACATGACAGACACTTGCAAGATCCAAATGCAATAAGACCGATCGCAGCATCGTATCCAAACACATTCGGAGTCTATCAGCAACAAGTGGATTACAATAATTCTAGACTTGTGCAAACAGGAGCATATGGCAACATTTTCATTTCAGTAAAGCTAGGCAAAGATGCATTCCTGGATTCTGAAACCTACCCGGACTTATTAGAAGTTCCTTGTAAGAATAAGAGCAGTGGACCTGGCGTTAGCCAATTACCTGAATCAACATACTGCACCATTCCCATTTCTTATGCCACCTTACCAAGAAGGCCAATGAGGACCATAATTGAAAGACAGCAACAGCAGCAACAACCGACGATGAACGTGCCAGTTTACGACAAGTTGGGAAGAAGAGTGACGATGCAAGGAAGTTCCACCTTATCTTTGCCCGATGCCCAGAATGAAACCGTCGTTGAAATAGTCAAAGAACCTCCAATTACTATAGAAATGGATGAGTACGTTTCTCTTTAGGCCACACAACAAAACCATTAAAATTTTAATAATTTAATTATATGAAAGATGCTGGAATATTTTTAATACATCATGAAAATAGTCCATACGAATTTTAATTTAAGTAAAACAATAATATAGGAAAAAGCAAATAATTCAAATGTTCTTTGTAAATACACACAGCCCCTCAAATAAGAGATCACCCAAGTTATTTTGGATTATTAATGACATAATTGTACTGAATTTTTTTTTTGACAGATTGATCAAAGTACTTATTTTATGTTGGGTATTTTTTTTAATATATCAAGGGAAATTATTTATATCGCCATGATATTGTCTAACTGTGTTTTAAATCACATTTTATAAAAATAAATGTAAACCGTTTTATCATCCAAACTCGTCATGATAGCTGCAAAACATGCAAAAGTGGTCATAGTCAGTTTTATAATACAGGTACTGCTGCCTAATCTGAAATCTTTTTTGATATTATTCCTGAATTTAAAAAAAATCAAAATACTTTAAAAATTGTCACGTACAATGAATTATATTAAATATTTTATCTTTAGAAATTCCTGAACCAAATAAATATAACATGGGTACCTACCGAAATGATTTTTTTCATACTGGACGCGTTGGAAAAATACACAAACAATTCAACTGATTTGAGTCGAATTCCCTCACGATCTCCTGCGTGGAGAAATGGCGGCGAATGAAAAATAAAAAATTAAACCGTACAGTTATTATTAACCCATACATGAATTTGATACAATTCAATGAATAATTATTGTTAAACTAACGATTTTGAAAATTACAAGATTGTTTATTTTATTCATATATAATATCAACTGCTTTAATGTACATCAATAAATAAATAAAAATATTGAAATAAATATATAATTTTACACTAATAGTCTTCGAAACATGGATATTAATGTCTCTTTTATATTCGGCTTTTTTTTTCTTTTCAAAATGATTCGAAAAAAGAAGAAACCATTGGTTTTGAAAAATATTAATAATTTTGATCCAATAAGTGGTGTGTACCAAATGATTTCTTTTAATTTAATTAAAATAAAATTATTCACATCACACAAATCATGTATTGACCAACAACCTATGTAAATATTTTTTATCGGGCCCCTGTGTGTGTATCGTGTACCTAAAAGTAATCAATTTGATCGTGCATATCTCATTGTAAATAAAAATGAAATTATTCGTCAGTATGTTTTAAATTACCATAAAGAATTCTGAATTTAATATTTTAATAGCGTTTACATTTACGTTTGCGGTTTTAATGGGGCAATGATGCAATATTTCTTTATAAGTTAGCTGAGTGCTTTTAATAAAAACATTAAATATCGTATGAATTTTAAAACAAAATTTTATTCCAATTTGAGCCAGTAAAATATATGAAATTAATTAAATATCTATCTTTTAAATTTTATTTTTTTTGCATTTATTTGAAATATTTCTGTGTTTAATTGCTTAACTCATACTCAGATTAAATTCTTTCGTTGGAATCCTTGATTTTTGTCCCCATAAGGTTAAAGCATTTTTTGTTGTTCGTTCACAATGAAAAGCACAATATTCTAAATTAATTCTATCTTGCAAATAAAACCAGTCTAAGATAAAAAATATAATTTATAAATATAAAACCATTTTATTGAGAGCCAAATAATTATAATATATGTAGATTTATGTATGTAATTAAAAAAAAAGGTATTTGAGAGAATGCTTTGAAAATTATTTTTATCCTAATGCTTCCCTTCATCATTGTGGTATCATCAACTTTAATCGGTAAGGTGAAGTGAGTGCTGGAGAAAGTAAAAAAAAAACTATAAGAGTTTTATTCAAAACGATGCCCTGTTGTTCAGTCAAAATTGACATTCAAGGTTACAATAATTCGCATAAAGCTGAAAATTGGAACAAATGTTGGGAACACCATTATAAATGATATGTGAAAAGTCCCCATCGATTTCACATATGAATTTTTTTTATCCAAGGTCAAAGGTCGTATATATGAGTTCTTTGCATTTTTCAGCCAAACGGTAAGTTTTATCATAAAAATTAATCCGACAAAAATTGTAGATCATGCAATTATCTATAAAAAATGTTCTTGCACTTTTTTTCTTAAGAATCACCAACCCTGAGATAGATTGGGTTTTTAGGAGGACACGTGGGCGGCGTTTTGTGCAAATATTTTATTAAAGGTCAAAGGTCGTATATGTGAGTTTATTGCTTTTTTCATCGGAAATTTTTATCATAAAAGTTTTTCCAAACGGTAAGTTTTATCATAAAAATCGATCAGACAAAATTGTAGATCATGCAATTATCTATAAAAAATGTTCTTACACTATTTTTCTTAAGAATCACCATTCCTGAGATAGATTGGGTTGTTAGGAGGACACGTGCCCGGCGATTTGTACTCCATTGATGAAGGACAGAACACTTGAGCAGCAACAAAAAAAATATCCATAGAAGCGTATCTAGAAATCTCGAATGGAGTGCTGATACTTACTCTAATGCATGGCAAAGGAATAATGAAATAAAACTGATATTGATGATAATAGATAAATGATGTGGCTGAAATTAAATCTCGGAGGCATATGTGTAGTAAAACTTTATTTGAGCATGTTAAAATATTGTTTGGCAGGTTGAAATATAATTGGCATCCCCAATTGGGGTATATTATTTATGCGGGTGAAGACAGAGGGGAAGGGAAGGAGATTTGGACGAGCAAGGTGGCGAAGCACCAGTTCAATTCAAGCAACGTTCAAATTCTGAAGGGTGTTTTTACACCAGGGCGATTCTGAGAGTATCTTCCACTCTGGAACGTGCCGCAAATATACTATATATTATTTTTAACTAACTAACTAACTAAGCATCACGCCGTTTCCCCGCAGGGGTAGGCAGAGAGGACGGACCGCTAAACACCTCGGTCTTGGCACACACTCTTTGCCTCATTCACATTCATACATCGTCTCATACATACTCTTCTATTTTTCTGACTCTTGACATGGCCCGACTCAAGTATCTGATCCACTTGATCGTGCCATGTCTTCCTCGGATGTCCCCTACTTCTTATACCATTCACACTTGCATCATATATTCTCCTTACCCTCCTTTCTTTGTTCATTCGCTCTACATGCCCAAACCATCTGAAATTCCTTTCTTAATTTTACTCATTACGCTTACATCAGCCTTGCATTTTTTTAGAATCTCTCATTTCTCACACGATCATACATGGTTTTACCACACATACGCCTCAGGGATCTCATTTCAACAGCATTCAGTCTACTTTCATCCTTCCTCTGCCAGTTCCATGCCTCACTGCCATACATCAGGGTAGGTACAAGCACTCCATTGTGAACTGCTAACTTCGCTTCTTTGGATAGCTTTTTGTTAGCGCCAACGGCATTAAGTCCTCCATTAATGGAGTTACCTGCATTTACCCTTCTTTCAATGTTTCTATCAGCCTTCCCATCTCTCGTAAATATACTACTAACATACACAAACTCATCCACTCCAAGTATTTATCGATCACAATTATATTGCACACTGTTTTCGTACTCTCTCTTTCAAATACCATGACTTTAGACTTGCTTCCATTCATCATTAACTCATTCTTCATATATACTTCGTTCATTCTAGACACGAGCGACTGTAGATCTTCCATACTGTTAGAAATCAGCACCGCATGATCAGCATACAACAGGCAAACTTTTTAACTAATTGGTTGTGAAATAATACAAATTAATTAAATAAAATTCGTGAACTTCGGATTGCCAGGCAAGAGCCTTTCCCCTCAACCACGAACGCCATCGAATAACGTTAAGTAAGTATAATTTTTTGATTAATTTAAATAAGGGATGATTCCTACTAACAGTCGTACAATTTTACTTTCTCTTTTCTCTGTAGGTCATTTTTAGGTTTCCAAGTGTCCTGAAACTGGTTTAAAACACATTGCAATTCCAGAATCATCATATTCTAATCGTGTTAAAATAAATATAAAAGCCCTTTAAAGCACAAATATAAAACTTTTGAAGCTCCGAGCAACTGAAAAGCGGATTTTAAACTATTTTAATGGAAACTCCCGAGCTTTTAGCATTTTTGAAGTTCAGTAATCTCTTAAAGCTTTTAAGTAGGTTAGAACTTAACAATAATGTTGTGGTTATTACTGAATTGTGATTCTTACTGAAATCATAAAATAATTTTTTAAATTGTGCGGTTACGATTATCAAATGAAATTATAACTTGATAGAATTTTTTAAAACCAAAAAATAATCTCTTGATTTATGGTCACCATTATAAAACATTGTGAAAAATTGCTTCCAAATATCATAAATCTTACTATAAAATATAATCATAGTACAAACGCCTAATTGTTTCGCTAATAACATCAACATTACAAAAAAACTTTTAATTTTGTAAATCTTTTCACGAAAAAATTAACTAGCCACATTGATGTGTATTTTACGATGACCCCACAGTTGGCCCCAAAAATTGGTCCCCCGACAATTGATCCCCTGATAGTTGGTCTCTCTGTCAGTTGGTCCCTCGGACAATTGATCCACCTGATGGATTATTTATGCGAGACGTCTTTATTTCTAAAGTAAGTACCTACATTATGTATAGAGGATATACGGCAGTATGACTAAAGTCGAAACACTTAAAAAGCAAACCACTTAAAAAAATATTATTGAAAAGAATAATGCCGTGTAAAGGAGTATGCAGTGAAGATATGCCACCAAATAAAAAACATTATCTTTGCAGTCGATTTAGGGAAAATGCGTTAGAGGTACCAAATACTTTTATATAATATAACTAATTGTCTCCGAAAGGGTTCATAAAGAGAATATAGGGCCGTATGTTTATTTATTTATTTATTATTAATTTTCAACGCCCTGATGGGCTTTTACATAATAAGTATATAATACAGTGATATATATGTAATACAATGTTTAAATAAGAAATATAAACTTAAAGCAATTAACATTATAAAAATGGTAGGTATGAAAGTAAGTAAAAAATATTATATTATAATAAAAGAGAAAAAGTAAAAATAAATTAAGCTGAAACCAGTTTTTAAATTGCAGATGGCATAAAAATAATAATATATAGTGTAAGTTAATATTAGAAATTTACAGATGAGTAATACAAGAAAAAGTTTCCAGTACAGAAAAACAAAAGAGAGTAACAAGTTTTTACATTATAGATAAATAGAAACAATACAAAAATATGTGCAACAGCTCCTACATTATAAGAAAATGCTACATCAAAATATTATGGAATCTTTTAAATAACAGTAACTAATATTAAACATGTCTGATTTCACATTCTGACATGAATGATTTAATAATTTCATGTTTGTATTGTATCAGCGACACATTCCATACATCTACGTGCGAATACATATTTCCCATGTTTTGAATTCTCTGTAGTGGTATATTGTAATAAACACGATATCTGCAGGCTTCTTGAGTGGAAATCGGCTATCCAAATATTTTCCATATGGAAAATAAGCTGTCGGTATTGTAATGGTTCTAAAACCTTTTGATCCCCCTGACTTAAATCAACCCTATTTAAGGGTGATCATTTTTTTTTTCGTATAACTTTAAGTTTTGAAAACCTTAAGTTACTGCTGGAGCTGCCAGTACATAGGCAAGTACGTACTGATAAATTGTTGTTTAATTACTTTTGAATTAACTAGACACGTTGTGATTATTTTTGTTTCGCCTTTATAGCGCTAATTCAGGTAGATTAAACGGATTTGTGGTAACTTTTGGTTCTTAGCTGTGGTGTGTTGCAATTTGTCAGATCTTCAACAATGACGATATTCTATCTAACTGGCTAATCATTTAACTTCCCAGTATATCTTACTATTTACTGATCTAATACCCTTCCCCATGCTATTGACGAATAGTCTAATTACGATATACCTAACTCTCTGTGCCGTTCTACCTAAACTCGGAGTTATAAACCCTTTTGTTAGAGTATATCAAAACATCATTCATACAATAATTCAATTAGTTATTCTAAGTTCCTATTGGTTGTTAGTTGTATGCAATCTACTTACAGGTAGGTATAATGGGTAGGAATAGGGACAAACATGTGCTTGCTACGATTGGTCTCCTCCAATTCCCAATTAGCTCGATGAAGGAAAACCTGTCGAGCTAACCCCCTGAAACCGCCTGTCCTGGCTCCACCCCTCCTCTACTTGACCCGGTGGTCTTCTAGGCGCATTCCGCTTCGTGGAACCAATTCATCCCCCTCGACACACTGGCAGTTCTAGGCAATACTTTATCACTAATCGCCCTCCTTGTCATGAATTCGATGCTTCCAAAAGATGCATTCATCACTGCTTAATTGCCCTCGCTGAAATTCGAGTTAAGATTTCAAATTTTTCTCCAGTGGCGTGTCACCCCCGCTAGTCTAGCCCATTTTGGCCGCTTCCATAATCTGTACCTGTTTTGTTAATTAATTATATTTTTTTCCACTGTCCGTGTGTGCTATTTACGCGATACCGAATTGACAACTGCTATTCTCACACTTACCTCTAAATATTTACCGGCCGTTGGTCTTTTCTGGGATTAAATATCCGTTTTGCCCTCCTTAATTCCAACCAAACGTAACCTCGGCGACGCCACTGGGAATCTGTTTCAGGAATTCGTCCACACGTGGTAACCACTGGCTACTAACTCACGGGCGATCTATCGTACGGTGCGTGTTTCGTATTTTTTTCTTGCGCCCGGTCATTAATGCCTGATTCATTGTCATCTCAAGTAAACATTTCTCTCTGACACGTAGGTACATGTTTGTGATGTGAATTTCCGTGAATCAATATTCTAAAAGGAGATAAATTGCACAAACAGGGAGGTGCCTAACCAGCGCAATTTTTTATGTCGTCTCCGGATTCGTCTTCACAGCAAGCAGAGACAGAAGATCTACCCTGTCTTCCTTTAGTTAAGATATGTGCTTTCCTTTTTTTTAGGTATACTGAAAATACTAATGCTTTGGCTGAAAGGCGAGATCATCACAGTATTAATTGACATATTAGTTATGGGCTACTAAGCAAAGTAATAAATCATTGGTAAAAGCCACTAAATAAAATGGGTGCTATGGAAGATGGAAGCATTTTAAATGGTGAAAATCCAAAGGTGCAAAGTTTACCCATCTCATTATTCAGGAAAACACTTTTTTATTTAGCCAACGTCTCAAAGAAGGAAGTATCGTCACACGGCTCGATAACCGAAAAATTATTCACTATAATACTTTGGACTGCGAAATCAACCGACTTTCCACGGATATTCAGAAGAGTGAAGATAAAATAATTATGAAATTAATTGCAAAGAATCCATTTCGTCGGCAATTATTAATAATTTTAATCATGAAAAGTTTGATCAATTTTTTGAAATTAAAAATAACTTTTTTAACAAGTTTTGGTGACAGATGTTTGGAAATTACAATCGAAATTAAATTTGAATAATCACTGAAATTCAAAATAATTATTCTTCGGAACGGAATTGCAGAATGATAACTTTTTTTTTCAAGTTTTCGATGAGTACACTCAAATAAATAAATGTAGATCAAGGGGCCATGGTATATTTTTAAAGTAAATAAAAATATTTTTTGTTTTCATAAGAAAAACTCTCTTTTTAACTTTTGAAGGTTGTTCCCATCAATGTAATATATCATTGAAAAATAAGATAATAATAATAATCTTTTTTTTTTTTAAATATGATAATGAACAAGACACAGTAAAAAAAATAAAAAAAGTCCCAGTTGCGATCGTTATCTTTTATTATTTTTCTTTGTCTTTTTCATTTTCATATTTAAAAAAAAATTAGATTATTATTGTTATCTTCTTCTTCAATGATAAATAAAAACAGTTCGAACAATTCCTCAGGGGGGTTATTCTGTTGATAGCTGACCTTACTGGAAGTTTTTGAGTGTAATTTATTTTTTAAATTGATGCTCAATACTTGTGTTCATGAATATTTGAAAAATAAGAATATTAATATAATTCAAAATCATATGAGTTTGGTTTATTAAGAAATTAGCAAGAAATTATTGAAAAGCATCAAAATTATTAAGATACCTAAAAATTTGCTTTTAATAAATACTTGGGAATACAAATTTGCATTTGAAATAATCGGGTAATTTTTTTTTATTTTATAACTTTTCTAATGATAAAAATCTCCTATTTAAGAAGTCTGTCCAGTTATGGTTTTATTGTATAACGTAGTTAAAATTTTTTTTTAAGAAAATTGATTGTTAAACATTTAAATATTTAGGCCTGAGCTTCGGAAAATAAAATAAAACACCCCTTTCAAATCAAATCAAAACAGGCTTCTGGTGTTAAATGGGAATTTAAAACTTATCGCCATCCGCATTAGGAGTGTTATTGTTTGCGGCCTGATGCATAATTTATTACGCATTGCATTAGTTATATTAAATTAAACAATAATAATAAGCTAAGTAAAAGTTATGCAAAAGTAAATGCCAAAAAGATTACAGGTATCGGTAAATGGTACAATATGTAAATAGGTACGTAAACAATTTATTATTGGCACCTGTACTGATTGCGCACTGAGTGGGCGCTAAATATGGCTTCTATTTGAAATAAAGGGCTTCATTACACTTTTTAAGCTTGATATGACTAATGGTAGAATTATTTTCAAAGTGATAAATCCAGTTAAAAGCCATTGACCAGCGGCTGAGAATAAAAGTTTAAAAATGCTTGCAAATGTACAGGTAGGTTCCGATGAGAAAGATTGATTAATCCCCGTATAATTTTTTTTAAATAAAAATTTTAATATCGATTTACTTCATTCTAAACTTGCTTTAATATAGTACCTACATTCAAGCAAGCAATAAAAGTGAGTAAAACGCACGATGATAAATTATTTAATAAATTCTTGTAAGTATTTTTTGATCGAAAGTATTTATAATTTTTCAATAATGTCTAGACAAAATAAGTGTGTAAAAAAAATATGATTTGTTTTAGTTTGTAAGACCTTAAATAAATACAAAAACTGAGATATTTTCGTCACAAAACACGTTCTCGGATTTATGCTTCAAGAGAAAATTTAAAAGCATTCATTAACTGTTCGTTCATAGATGGCGCTAATTAAATTATTTTAGGAAAAATATTTTTCCAACTATGCTTTAAAATAATAAATGAATTATTTCATTTGAATAGGTAGGTAGTACCCATAAGAAAACCATCAAAAGAAGATTTAAAAAAATTTAATGTGTTCAGCATTATAAAACTGTACTAAAAAAATGCACTACTCAAATTTAAAGAAAAATATGCATACCTTGCTGACCAACACACCTATATATACTACAAGGACAAAATCTTCAAATCTACTAAACATTCCAAAATTAAATACAGCTTTCGGCCAGAAAAAATATTATTTCCATGCTACAAAATTATATAATGCCCTTCCGATTGAAATTAAAAATACCATGGATATACAAAAGTTTAAAAAGGACATCAAATTATGGCTAACTAAACATGAAGATGAGGAACTACTTCAAATTATTAAGTCACCCAGATGCAACCTACATATAATGAACATAAACACTTTTTAAAACAACGCAAAATAATAAACATGAACACTTTTTGCTTTATTTATTTATATTTCGTGGAAACCAACAAAAACAAACAGCATTGATGAGGAAATCATGATCAACACCATACGGCAACCTGCAGTCCACCTCGGAACAGGAATACCTAGTGGGGAGGACTGAGGATAAAATATTTTACTTTGTGTTCTTAATTTATTTAATATTGTATTTTAATTTTAATTTGTATTGTCATTAAATAAAAAATTAAAAAAATACCCACACAATATTGTCTTTGTGTGTCATTTTTGAAATAATACGAGCCATATTAAAGTTTAATACTATTCAGAGTTAATATTATACAGATATATTTTTTTAATAATATTTCTTGTGTATAGACGTTAACAAACAACTTATCTTAATAATATGAAAAATTAATGTCTTCCTTGTTGATTTTCTTAACAGTTTAATGTTCGATCAACTGATTTATGCAGAATTTTGTGTACTCGTACAATCAGATGATACATCAAATAGTTAACGTCTGGCTATCTATAATGCAAATTTCGATTATTTTGTGTTCCAAATTGATCAGATAAACCTTTATAAGCATTTATCTACGCGCGTCAATTTTATTTGCATGGATTAATTACAAAGAAATACCGGTAAAACGAACACGTAATCGAATCAGACATCATTGATATTATTAATTTGTTGGTGAACGGACAACTCAACAAAGTGACACTTCACCATAATATCTTTGGAAAGGAAATGTGATGAAAAACGAGGTTTAATAGGTTTTTGTGCTATTTTTTTATGAAGGTCAATTTAAATGCCACTGTGTTGAGTTCTCGCGGAACCGAATGTGTTATGCGTGGTGAGATTAATTAATGTGCTTAGGTAATTGACTTTTATATATTATAATAAATCCATAAATTTTCAAAGAGTGACAATGGTGCACAACTGCTGATGCTTTACTAGTCAAAACTGCGCCCCACTGTTGAATTTGGCAGCAAACTCTAGTCTATAGCCTCAAAGTATTTGAAGAAAACCCTTGGTCCGGTTGTCAGATTCCTCGATGTTTATGATCGGACTGCCATCTTTAGAGCACAAGCATCAGATGGTAATGCTGTACTTGTTCTTTCGGTATTTCAATAGAAGATTCTCCGAGGAACTACACGGAGAATATTTTTATTCGTAAATTCGATCATTTTATTCGTACAAACGGTTAAAAACGAGACTGAAGTTCGTACGAACAAATTAACAGGGTTTCAATGTTTATTGGCTGCAACATGTAAGAATAATTTGTTGGTATACGTAATTTCGTACGTATACCAACAAATTATTACCAATAAACATTGAACCTGTTAATTTGTTCTTAAGAACTTCAGTCCCGTTTTTAACCGTTTTTTTACGAATAAAATTATTGTATTTTAGATTAACATTTTTCTCCGTGTAGCTTCACTGATTCCTTCGGAACCGGTGCACAATCGGGAAACACACCGAACGGACGCCTTAGATTTGAATAGGGTTGAGATTTGTCACATGAGTAAGGGTGGTTTCTACGACTCGTTCTTGAGTTCAACTGCTGATTTTGAATTTACTCCTTCCTCTCCTCAAAAAGATCCTTCACACATCATCCCTAAATATGACATAATCCCCGAGAGAAATTAGTCTCTTACGGAGTTAAAGTGAAAAAAAATAACGCCAGCTATGAAATAACTTTTAAAATTGAAAATATCCTGCAAGTTCTAAGTGTAGCTTTGCTTTTCCTACGTGTCCGTGAACTGTAATAATATTTATCGCCCTCCTATCACAGCCTGTGGGCCAAGTACGCTAGAGTGCACTTATGTTCCATCAAGATGACACGATAGAGCAGGAAAAGTGCACTTAAGATGTTTCGTCCTGAGGCAACGATATTTTATGGGGTGTGATAATATTATGAAGACACCTATAGTACGGTAGAGATTCTAAAGTATTTTGTATTCTCCCAGGAACTTTACTTCGGGAAGAGATGCACTCGAAACTCCTGACTAAAGGAAATAGCCCGTCTAAAAGGCTTACTTATTAATTTTGCAATATTCTATACAATAGTAAAGTTGAGAAGTAATTTTAATATGTGATTTAGAACTCCGCAATCAACATAAAATATCCAGTGTCGAAAAATATGTAATAAATTGGAATTAATTTTGCAATATGGCATGCAATAGAAGTTGTGAAGTAATTTGGATACTTATGTGATTTCAAACTCTGCAAACAACATAAAATACCCAATATTCAAAAATTAGAAAATACGATATTTCAGATCGAATAGTTTAAAAAATATTATATAATAAAAATGTATCTACTAGATTCAATTAATTCAAAAAAAATTAAGTTTGATAAAAAAATATCGTTTAACTGAAATATACCTACAACAATTATTCAAAAACTCCACTTTGTTTGTTTTGAACAACTAATAGGTACTTCATTTATAAAAATAGATTAGATGGAATTACTTTTGAACGCCCGTGGAAGACAAGGCACGATTAAGTGAATCGAATGCTAGAGTCGGGCCATGTCAAGAGTAACAAAATTATTTATTAATAATAAAATAGGATTTGCGAATATGATTGTTAAGAGAGGTTTATGTTTTTTTTTTGCATTATCTCCACACAGGAAGCCCTGAGGGAAAAATTCCCTCATGGCCTATGTCATCTTTGAAGATGCTATGTGGAGGGCAGGGAAAGGAAGGAGATAAAGTGTTGGGAAGGAAAAAGGTTTGAGTGGTGGGTAGAAATCTGGGGATAAATATGTCCAGGAGTGAAGGACGTGTGAAGCCATCCCTCCCACTGCGGTGCAAGGCGATGGGTCAAAAAGGTCCAGCTGGAGAGATTAAAAGGTCTCCCTCAACCAGTCTCTCCCGATCCGGCCTGCCATTCGGATGGTCAGCAGACGCATAGGCGGTACCCATACCCGCCTCCCAAATTGATTATGTGGCGCTCGATCCTCTCTGCCTACCACTGCGGGTAAAGGAAAGATGATTTATTTAGTTTTTTAGTTAGGTAATGTAAAAAGTATTATAAGTTGTGCATTTCGACGTACATATTACATTATAAATATGCATTCACTGGACAATAATGTATCAATTTTTGTTGTTTGTTTTTGGGGTGTTATGCCGCTACCTCCTTCTTTAGCCGACGTTTCGGACAGCGTTGCAGTGTCCATCATCAGGGCAGATCCAGCAGATGATGGACACTGCAACGCTGTCCGAAACGTCGGCTAAAGAAGGAGGTAGCGCATCACGGCATAACACCCCAAAAACAAACAACGAAAATGCTTTTGGCCGTGAAAACCTAAAAAAAGTATCCAATAATGTATCAATATTATAAGCATGTGACTTTTTGAGGGAGAGGTCGATTCAGACGGTTGCTGATGGCTTCACCTCTTCCTCGCACTCGATAAATGCTGGCGTCCCACAGGGATCGGTTCTGTCTCTGACTTGTTGCACATATATGACATTTTGACATGTGCACCAATTCATTGCTACGCGGATGACAGTACAGTCTAGGTGCGAACAAGCGTCGGGTGGGAATGCTATCCTTGTTCTACCGGTATTTCAATAGAAGATGTTCCGAAGAGCTGGCGTCATTGATCCCCTCGGCACCGGTGCATAGTCGGGAAACACGCCAAAAGCGAGCCCAACATATGTACACAGTTGACATTTGTCACATGAGAACGGGACGCTTCTACCACTCGTTCTTGTGTTCAACAGCTCGGCTGTGGAACGATTTGCCGGCCTCTGTGTTTCCTCCTTCCTATAACATGGGTCTCTTCAAAACCCACTTTCTCTCCTCAAAAAGACCCTCCTCACAGCATCTTCAAAGATGACATAGGCCCTGAGGGAAATTATTTTCCTCAGGGCTTCCTGTGTGGAGTTAATGTAAAAAAAAAAAAAGTGTTTTGAATTTTTTTAATGTGAATACTGCAAAAGGGTCTCAACTGCTTCCGTCTTGAACCAGACTATGGCATCCCCAATTGGGATGTGTTAGGAGGCTGAAGGTAGTGGGGAGGGGTAGGAAATGGGAAGAGTAAGGTGGGGAAGTACCTGGATATTCAGATCTGGTTATTAAACACGGCTAAAGCCATTTGAAGCAATAATTCAATTCTGAAAGGTGGTCTTACACGAAGGAAAAACTGAGAGTATCTTTTACTCTGAAAAGTGCTACAAAATAAATTGTAAATAGTTTTTCATTAATTAGTTGTGAAATAACTTAATAAAATTCATTTGCGACCTTGCGACGATTGCTAGTCGAGAACCTTACCCTTTGATAACGGAAGCATTATAATCTTCAATGGGTTTAAAGATAAGAAACGCCGACATTATTAAAATTTTATTATTGCTAAGAAAATTTAAATCCTCCTGAAAATTTGTAGAAAATCTTAACACCAAAAAACTTTTTAAAACTTTTAGTAGTTGGTTTTTACTCATTGATTAATTTGTAAAACATTTTTCTTAGTTTTAATAATAATAATAATAAATGGATAATTTGTATAGCGCCGTTTTTGTGAGAAATCACCTCAAGGGCGAGAAATCACTTCAAGGGCATCACCTTAAATCACCTTAAATGACATATATTCGATTATTACATGAATTTTAGTAGGGATTTAAAATAAACCAATAATGAAATGCAATCTTATTTAAAGATATTTTCAAATTCCAAGAAAATTCCAAATTCAGAATAATATCCCAGGGAAAAATAAAGAAGAATAAAAGTTTTTGAGTGAGTTAGGGGATAAATTTATTATTATTCCTGAGAGACGTAATTCTACGCAGATTTGTAGGTACGGGGTACATTTGTACAGGCCGTATTTGTATGGAGGTACGTCTGTACGGATCATAGATCTTCGTATTTCATAGAATGGCAGTTAAACATTTTTCTTCTATTAGCTGAAATAATTAAATTTAGAATTAAAGTCCCTAAGAATGTTTGAATTTATAACAGTTTCCAGACACGAACAAATTTCAGATTTCAAATTGTACCTACTAAGATACTACTCAAAAAATTATTTTATAAAATAAAATCGTGATTTCAAAAAGCATAAAAAAAATCAAGTAGTAGTTCTGTGAATAGTTAAATAGACTTGAGTGAAAAAAAAATGTTTCCGATTTTCTTTTATTTATTAAATCAAAACCAAAATTTTCATGATATCATAAGATTCGTATATAGAAACTTAAAACTACCTTCTTAATGGCCGATAGGTACGGTAATATATTATAATTTTTTTTAACGAAAGACAAACATTCCCGGGTTACGAATAACCCAACAACATTTGAAAATCTCCTACTACCACCACACCAAGCGGAAGATGTTGCTTGTGTTGTGAAGAGGACTTAGCCAGCCGAGGATTCGAACACGGAACACCTGGGTGGGACCCAAACGCTATGCCCACTCAACCACTGACCGGTCAATAATTATTATTGTTGTATTATTATTTTATTATCGTATTGTTTATTCCGATTTGACAGCTCGTAGCAGGAACCACGACCACGCTATCACTGAGCGATAAAAATGTAGTATCGAACACAGCCACCATTTTAAACCAGAATCAGAACGTAACAAACAAATTTACGTACAGTTGAAAATACAATAAAAGATGGATAAGAAACAGAACTTAGTTATGCTTAGTCAATGATAGTATCTACTTTATCTAACTTGCGTAGAACAAAGTTGTCACCGACCATACTATCTTTACCGATGCAAAATAAAAATAAAACGATTTTCAGTCCAGACAAATTTTCTAAGCAATAAACTACAAAAAACCACTCTCTTTTAAAATTTTTTGTTAATTGTTTATTCCAGATCTCGGGGAGGGTGGTGCAATCCCACGAGCTCCATATTATAATGTCTGGGATTTGCAATCAATAAGAAAACGGTTGACTTATTATGACGTTTATTGACACTCCGATACATTCCAGGTTATTCTCCAAGTGCCGCTTGTGGGCTACCAACATAACGATATAAATGACAAGAGAATACCAACATATCAATACATAACATCCTTTCCTCCTTTCATTTTTTTTAAACTTAATCACAATGACACAACTTAAACATAATCACTATGGCTAAACCTGACAGGGGGTTTCACCACTCTGCCAGACCTAGTAATAACATCATTTTTTGTGCTGGGTTCAGGTTCACTATCATGTTTATTTTCTTGGCTTCCCAAGTCGAACCATTTTTCGGGATTTTCATAATTAGATTTAAACTTTAAACAACTTTTTTTTATCTGGTTAACATGAACCTTTTTTATTTCTCCTCCCATTCATTTAATTAAATATACCCATGGACTTAATTTTAGTACAATTATTCCCTGCACCCATTTCATCGGACTTTTTAGATGTCTTAAGTAGACTAAAACACTATCAATTTCCTTATACTCTTTTACGGCATTTTTCCTCGATTGTGTGACCTTTTGTGATTCCTTACTTTTATTTACATGATTTTCTTCTGACAAAATGTGTAGTGGTGTACGTGGCTCATATGAAAATATTTTAGCCATAGGAGACACACCCGTGACAGAAGTAGGAGTGGAACGATAAGTATACAAACAATCTATTAAACGTTGAGCTGGTGACAAATATTTAGAATTTTTTGAAAACATAAATTTAATTAAAATCTTTTTGAATGTTTGAACAGATCGTTCAGCTAATCCATTTGACTCAGGATTATAAGGTGGAGAAAATAATAATTTAATAGATTTTTCTTTACAAAAAATAGAAAATTCTTTACATGAAAACGGAGGACCGTTATCACAAACAATGGTTTTCGGAAACGCAAATCTGGAAAAAACTTCACCTAATTTTGATAACAAATCCGAATATTTAGTATTTTTCATATAAAAGCATTCTACCCACTTTGAATATGAATCGCAAACTAATAGGTATTTGGAATGGAGAATATCATCAATTCCTTCGGTAGACTGTTGTTGACGATTATAAAATTTGTATCTTTGGGCGATTGCACATGTTTTTTCTTCATATTTATTTTGTAGTGTTGTTACAACCTCGTTATAGGTTAACTCTTCAATGTTTTTCGGATGAACAGTTTCTTTTAAAATATTATACTTCTCCGCACCGATAATCATACAAAGATATCCAATTTTTTCTTTGTCCGTGATATTAATAATTTTTAAATAAATATGAACTCGTTCCAAAAACATTGCGAAAGTTTCATAGTTCGCTTCGAATTGCGGCACGGGCAAGCTATTGTTAGACATTTTGAAACTGGTTGTTTTTTCAAAGACGAAATCACTGTTTTACACTGGACACATTTCACTCGTTTTTTATTTAACTTATCCGATTTATCTCGTCGCCAATTATAATGTCTGGGATTTGCAATCAATAAGAAAACGGTTGACTTATTATGACGTTTATTGACACTCCGATACATTCCAGGTTATTCTCCAAGTGCCGCTTGTGGGCTACCAACATAACGATATAAATGACAAGAGAATACCAACATATCAATACATAACACATATTATACATAGAACATATTATCAAATTAATATTAAAAATATAGATATATTTTGTGAAATACTGCACACATAGTAAGATAAAACAGAATAAAAATAATACAGAAAAAAAAAACATGAAACACTCTTTTATGAGAGATATTTCCAATACAATCAATCCGTCAACAAGTGTACTTAAACAAAAAAAAATTGAAATATTTTCCATTCTATTATAACGACTTTTCTGTGCTTTGGGGTATACTCCAAAAGTTTTCTCTTTAAACAAGTAATACGTCTTTCTTTAGCTCTAGTTTTTAAACTCCTAATACAAATGTTTGTCGGTAAGGGGCAGGTCGGTGCTTTTAATTATGTTTGCAGGAGTGGCGCGGGTTCGAGTCTTCGCTGAATTAATGAGCGGGGCTTTGGCCTTTTATTTTAACATTTTGAATAGTATTTTGTGGGAATTTAATAGTGTTACGACAGACTGTATGAATAGAAAGCTCTTGTTGCGGAAATCAATTTGCAATTTATTTGAGAATTTAAATGGATTTCTTTGTTTCCTTTGCTATACATTCTTTTGAAAGGATGTAACTTTACATGTATCAAATTACTTTAAAAATAAGTTCTTTTTTAATCCATCAAGTGACAAATTAACAATACAAAACAAGTTATATTCAAATTAATCGGAAAAAAATGCTATTCATAGAATATGTATATGAACTGTCAAGTATGTCCACTGGACCTAGTTCTGTAAATTAGAATTATTAATTTATGAATTAATTTGTGTGCTTTCTTAATCGCTTGTCTAATGAAATAATGGTACAATTTTAAATATTAAAAGTTTATTGAACTTGATTATTTTTACGTATTACGCGGAAATATTTCAAATTACTTATATATTCAACAATAACTGATTTTAGTATGTTTAAAGTTTAAAAAATATAATATGGTGTAATGGTATGTAGGTAGGTTAATATTTAAGTTTCGTTAATATCATATTCATTCATTAAAATATTATTTTTTGTACCTGAAAGAACAAAAATCGCTCCAGAGGCGGTCCTTGGCGTGTGTTCCATTTTTGCATTGCATTTTATCTTCGGTCTTCACATAAATTACAATGACATCTGTGCCTCTAAAAATGCACGAAATACTCGAAAAAATGACAGCTCCAATCATAATTTCCGTCAGGTCATTTGAACTATCCTCTAGTACAAGAATCCTATTTTGTGCAAATTTCGATAAGCACAAAATGTTATTTTTCTAAACTACGAGACAGCTTGTCCCGCCAAAACGGTGACACAAGCGAGACAAATTACGCTCATGGCGGCAAATCACGTGAGCAGTGCGAATGCGCGATTTGCCTAGGCAGCAAATGTATTTTGAACCACTTTGAACACGCTTACCCGATGCGTCTGGAATGTTTTCTCTTTTACATTAGCTCCACACAGGATGCACTGAGTACAATTTATTATTTGCATTATTGGGAATGCAATGTGAAGGGTCTGTTTAAGGAAAGGAAGAAGATGAAATAGTAAGTTATTATATATAAAAGGTATGAATAGTGGGTAGGAATCTATGGTTCAGTGGGTCGAGGTCATCTGCCGCCAAGATCTAGACATACCTCACCCCATGAATCCGGGCACCCCTGCTAAATCTTGAAGTGACTGGCAGATATTATCCATCAAATGGTTCCCAAAAAAAGTATTTACAATGCTATCGCTAAAACATTCACAAATGCGCAGTATATGGACGTTTCCGCGAGATTATCTAATATATAAAAAAAATATTGTTTGTTTGTTTAAGTGTTCGTATGTTATGCGATTGTTATGTTATCCGATTGCGATGAAAAATTTGGGAATATGATGTGCGCATACCGGAAGAGTTATAGGATAGTGAGTTCTGGCATTATGAAATTATTTCCTACACTATTCATAAGATTGCGAATAAAATTTTATCCGATTGCTATTCATTTTTTTTTAATTGTTGTTAAAATGCCCTTGAATATTTATATATATACATATATACACTGGTGAGCTCTGGCATTATGAAATTTGCACTAAAAATGAAATAGGCAGTGAAAAAAAGCTGGGGGAGGGGTGTGCGGGAGGGTCGGATTTGGAATTAAAGAGTGGGCTTCGCGGGAGGGAGAGGGGAAGGTAAAAGTGCAATGCGTAAGGGAAGGGGTGGTGCGCGAAAAAGGGGAGAGCGGGAATGGGAGGGGGAATGAGGAGAAGGTGAAAAGGCAACACGGGAGGGGAAGGGGATGAGAAGGCGGAAGGGGAACGGGAACGAATGGGAAATGACACGAAGGAAGAAACAATTTATTTATTTAAGTAGCATTGCAACACATGCCTGGTATCAGCTAGTAAGCAATAAAAAAAAATTAATTGCTCTTTACTCTTGAGATAGTTTTGCGAACACTGGCAGAGTAGTATGATGTTTACAACCATTCTACAAATAAAGCTTAGTCGAGTGAATTACTAGCACTAGGTGCCTATTGCTCTTTAATTAATTTTTTGCACCTGTTTTACGAACTAGGAACATTTTAAAATGAAAAGCACTGCCGGCAATTTCAGTCTTTGTCCACCTCTGCCAACCACCCTGTCCGTTTTGCAGCAAGTATTTTGAGGTTGGTCCAGGCATGTTCAGAATCCTATAGCAGTTGGTTCCAGCGCTAGGGAAGGCAGTACCGGGTGGACGTGTGTCATAATAACCTGCATTGTTGGGGAATCTCTGGAAGTTGAGAGTATTTACTACTGAGTTGGAATTATTCATGAATATTTGCAGGTAGCTAACTTTGCATTTTGAAATGCGTCGGATAGTTTGTCGACAAGTTTGGTAAAATTACATATTAACAGGTGAATTCTCACATGTAAGCGATCATTCATAAGTTTTCGTCATGTTACATATTTGTGGAAAGCAGTTAGGTTTTGAATGGCAACACTTGCATTGTAATAAAATATATTTAATTTTATTGGTGTATCTTTTTTTAATAACCCAGGAACTGTCTTGCCGGGACAACGCCTCTAACCACTCTGCCATTATGGCCTGCTTTTACACGTCAATTTTTGCTGATCTCAATTCAGAATTATTAATATTATACTCTTCCCACATTTTTTTACATAATTAATAATAATAATAACAACGTTTGGATGATTTTTATGGTGCTATTTTCATGAGAAAATCTCCACAAGGGCGCAAGCCAATTAGCTCCTAACAGGAGGTCCTGAGAAAGTAAATGCCCGTGAGGGCATATGTCATCTTTAGGAATGCTGTATGAAGGGTATTTTTGTTAAGTGAAGGACAGGAAGTTGTGGAAAGGAAAAAGGTATGAGCGGTGGATAGGAATCTGGAGGTCAGTGGGTTCAGGAGTGACAGATGTGTGAATCTATCTATTCCCCCCATTGCGGAGAGTGGTTAAAAGAGTCCTCCTAGAGAAATCGAAAGATCTCCCTCAACCAATCTCTTCCGATCCGCAGTTCCTGACAAACCAGTTATGACTATGAACCCATGTACCCCTGCTTAGCCACCAAACGTAGCGAACCACTTGGTGTGACCCAGTGTGTTGGATATGCAATTAATGGTTCCCGGGCGGAGGTACCCAAACCAGTCTCCCATATTAAAAAACTTGGCTAAATGCGTTGTACCGGTAAAACCAAGATCCTAGTTCGTTTTCCATTTGAGACCGTCACCGTCTTTTATTGTATGTCTTGTTCTGTTGCTTCTTTCGTTTGGAATTTATTAATATCGTTCTTTAATGATACAGATAATTATTTAAATCGCTACATTTTATCACACTAAGCCGTTTGGAGAGAGAATTTCGTTCAAAATAAAAAGCAGCTTGATTGTGGCATTATAATTTGAAAATAAAACAAATTAGCTTATCATTTTTTGCCTATCAAACTTTATGACTGTTCCTAGCCATTGAATCAAAGTGAGAAGTCATTGAAGTTGTAACGTATAAAGGAGTGTTACAATTATTGTATGCTTATGTGTGCATGTATTAACAATAACCCAGAGCATGAAACAACCAACTTTTATAATGAAACTCAATATTAACATAGCATAATTTATTTAATGACATATAACAATCTAGAAATTATATATTACTAAAATAATTATATAATCTACAGGGGTGCATTTATTCAAAGACACAAAAAAATGATGATGACATATCAATATAATAATGTCACATGATAAGAATTACTCTACTGAAGTTAATGATGTAAAAATATTACTTCTTCAAACTTCGCAAAATCACTTTGTGGCGTCATTTTGAATTAAATTAAAACAAATAACTTTGTTTAAACCACTAATAAAATCACAATTACCTACATGTTTCAAAACCGATGGTTTCTTCGTCAGGGTAGTAATGACATTAATAACAAAATAAACAAACAAGTATAGACTAAAAAGAACTATGGACAATAATATTTTAGAGAGAGGTGATTAATTAATAAAAAATATACTTGTTTGTTTATTTTGTTATTAATGTCATTACTACCCTGACGAAGAAACCATCGGTTTTGAAACATGTAGGTAATTGTGATTATATTAGTGGTTTAAACAAAGTTATTTGTTTTAATTTAATTAAAAATATTACTGTTAATCCCGAACGCCATCTTATTTATTAAAAACAAGAAAAATATTATTAATCTAAGATAAACCACAATAAATTACAAAATTTTAAATAACATTACGATTGTCGAAAGCCGGCTTCCAAGCCATTCGAAGACTTCCAAGACTGCTCGATAGGTGTTTTGTTCAGAGAGATCTCAATCCAAACCAAATCCAAACTGATAAGCGAACGGCTAGCCCTCTCCAAGTTCTGGGGTCATGGTACCTACGCATAATGGTGTGCATCAACATAGATAGCATTGGGGGTGGGGTAAATTGAAACTGCTACAAAGTTGATTAGTTTATTCGAAAGAGAATAAATATATGTTCAGAATACTTATCTAAAAAAAGTACTGCCGATGTTTTATTTTTATTAATAATTTTCTATTTTCATATATTTCCGTCTCACCAAAAATTCTTTTCTATCGTTTACTCAATTCATTTCTATTAAAAAACAATAGTTACCCCCAAACAATTGACGACCAAAGTTTGCTCTAGATTTTGTTCTTTTACCAACTAATTTTAATGCTATTTATAACTTTGATCACAAGTTTGACAACCATACATCAGATTGAACGCACTCAAAGATCAAAATAACGTTGCTCATCTTCATATCAAAGCCTTAGAAGTCTCCGTCAAAGCATTCGGAGTTTACAGTTCGGGAGAGGGCGCGCCGCGACACCGATGCCACTACCACCGACCTATACCTCCCGGACTATATTATCTCCAAGGAGCAAAAGTGAAAACTGAGAGCGCCATGCTTCTTGGGGAAGGATATCAAAGGACTGAAACCTTGATTTAAAATGTGTTAGATTGGTCTACATGAAACAAAATAAAAATAGGAGTACAACAATAAAATCAATATTCAAGTTATTGTACAATATCTGATCGGTAAACGTAACTTCCGACGATTTTATAACGATGTACTGATCACGGTTTCACCGTTGATAGCCGAACCGATATGGACAGGGAATAAATAAGAAATCGATATAAGCTGGCAACACTGGCTGATCCGCCAATTGATGATTTATATTTCCCTCATCGCCATAATTTAAAATATCAATATAATGTAATACTTACTGTATTAAACAATCACACTTCGCATATACTTTTTGAGACAAAACGGGAGTTAATTACTTAATGAGGTCTTTCGTCATATTTGAACCACTTTCGTTTCTTCGAGGTCGAACGGAATAACTAGATCGCGTCTTTGATGATTGAATTAAGTCTATGGATCGCGAATACAATTTATTTCAATGCTAAGAAATGCATTAGTTCACATCCGTTGATTAATAAGCGAGTTGTTTTTCATATCGAACGACATTATTAAAAATGTCTTGTATATTGACAGCTAACTGACACTCGGGAGGCTGCGTAATTTTTTTTCAATCGTCTGTCGGAATATCTTTTGCTAATTGTTGACTGTGCTTGCAAATATTGATAACTGACCACTGATGACGGATTTAGTCCATATCGTATTGATGTAGGGTTTTGTTTTATCGATTGTCCATGCTAGACCTCGAGGTGAGATAATACTAGTACGAAAGAAGAAACTTAATTTTGGAGTTTAGCGATTGATTTTTTTTAATTCCAGTATAAGCGTTAGAAGAGTATTCATATACTAGTGCTAAGTGTGTATATTACGGCAGTAGCTCTGTGGAAAAATGCACGTTCACGGACGGCTCAGAACGGTTTCCATTCAGTGTGGCGTTGGAGATTTACTTGGAGTCGGGTTCCTTAATTTGAAACGTAGGGCATTGTCGTATTAATATATTTCGATTGAGAACTTTCTTTCAGGAATACCAAGTAGTGCAATCCCATTATTGAAAGTTTATGTTAACAGCCAGCAGCCGGTGAGATCATGTTTTGATTTTAAGCCAAAAGTCTCATTTAGTCAATTCTTATTCAGTGTGTATAAAGATTTATCCAGGGATTATATTACACGTGAACAAATATACATATGATCTCGTTTGTTCGCGTTCTTAATCGTGGCTTTTCTTCTGGTAAAGAGATTAAGTAACCATAGAGCAAGAGACTTTTTTTTTTTCATGACTCATCTCAGACTTAAGTATAATGAAGGATATATTTTTTTAAATATGTATATTGTCTTCGATTTTTTCATCCCCAGATAGGGTTATATTTAAAAGTACATCATAACTTTTTTCTGGAAAGGACTTTTAGGGCTTTGTCTTTCTATACATACAAATGGATATAAACTATGAATTATTTACAACAGTTAATGAATTTAGCAGGTATTTGAAAAGGTTTGTAATTTTTAATTCGGAGGCTGGTATTCATTGGATAACCGACACCTCTGCCATAGGTGACCCTGAGAGGTTCGCTACATTTGGTGACTTGACAGGGGTGCCCGGGTTCATGGGGTGAGTTTTTTTTCTGGTGTCTACTACGTGGCAGCTGCGTGGCGAGCCGGATCAAAAGAGAGTGGTTGAGGGAGGAATTTTGACCTCTCCAGCCGGAATCTCTCGACCCATCGCCTTTCACCGCAGTTGAAGGGATGTTTTCAACCGTGCGCCTCTCTTGTACCCACCGACCCATAGATTCCTACACATTCCTCATACATTTTTCCTTCCCAGAGTTTTCTCACCTTCCTTTCCCAAAAAAAAAACATCCACATCGCATCCGCTAAGATAAAACATGCCTGATGGAAATTATTTTCCTCGTGACCTCTTTTGTAGAATATACGCTTTCAAATTTTATTATTATAAATAACTATGAGAATTTTTTCGTAAATATTTTGGAAGCAAACTTTAAAAACTTAACGTTTTTTTATTTATCCTAACCAAAATAACTGGTAACGAAAAAAATATAATATAAACATATATTTTATTAGACAAATTAATTATAAACGTGACTGTCATCTCACTTTTTTGTCCTTTCATGTAAAAAAAAAATCATAGAAAATTCAGAAAGTTTCATTTTTTTTTTTCAAATTGCGGTCGGAAACTTTGGTCTCATAAAAGTGTATATTTCAATTATTTTGTGGTTAACTTTTACATTTGAATATATATAGCTTATTGTATTCCCTTTTCAATACCGTTTAGAGTCGGTGAATTATTTTCCCATTTAATAGTTTGGTACATGTTGTTCTTGTATTGCTTTGTATTAATTATACTTATATAATACACTTGCATAACGTGGATTTACTAGATAATCATTTAAATGGAAAAGTGTATGAAACTGGTTCCTAAGGGAAAAACTAAACCCGGACCTGAAAATCTGTTAAAAAAAAAAATATATATATAATTATAATATAATTAATTAATTAATTTAATATGTAATTAATTCATTAATATAATAAATTAGAATCAATAGGTGTTCCATAAAAATAAAATCGGAAGAAATGCATTATTTGAATACTTGTTTCCAATAATAAAGGTAGCTGCCAATAATATGGAAAAAAAAACATTAGTGGAAGATAATATTGTTAATTATAAAATTTGAAATATGAAGTTGACAAATACGACAGTCTCATAATAGGGTGCAATAGCAAAATTGGTTAATTCGTATGTCCCGGTTAGACGTGAGGTTCTGGGTTCGAGTCCTAGTTGCAGCCATTATATTTTATTATTTTTCTGTGTCTTGTTTATTTTCATATTTAAAAAAAGGATTATTATTCTTATCTTCTTCTTCAATGATATAAAACCTTTACTTTTGTGTTCTAAGTCTAAATTACCGATGACACTTGGTGTCCGATGGGAGAACGAAGTACCAACTTTTAAATCTATCAAATCTCCAATACGCTGTAGAGAGCTGGGAGCTGCATACAAAACAAAATAGTTGAAATTATCCAACGTCTAATTATAAAAATAATATTGAAAAATCCTAGAGATTATTCAACACACCTTATTTTTGTAGAATTTAAAGCATTAAACATTTACAGCGCCCTTGAGGTGATTTCTCACAAAAACGGCGCTCTACAAATTATTCAATTATTTTTATTAGTATTAAAACTTATTAAGTTTTAATGCTTTAAATTCTATCTTTATTTCTATCAATAAAAGAAGAACAAAATCATAGCTTTTTAACGTACTCGTCAAGAACATAAATATATTTCCAACACAAAAATGTACATCATTTGCACGACATCATTACATATATCTAGGAAAAAAAATCTTTAAAAGATAAGAAAAATTGAAGATGATAAATGTCCAATAAAAGCGATTTAAGAGCAATTCAATGTAAAAATAAATAAACGAAGAATTTATCTTCATAATTAACACATCAAACTGTCTATTTATCTACTTATTTTTAAGTTAAAAATTCCATTCATAATTAATTATAGGTACAAAATATTTTTCATTCTTACAATCGCTCCTCTTCTAAACACAAGCGTCCGCTTCTGTAGAAAAGAAACATCAAAAATAAAAAAAAATCTGTGAAAACCTATTTCATAAATAATTGTTATTAAACATTGTTATACCTTATAAACTTTTGTATGATTTTTAACGATTCCGCAACAAGTACCTGCATACCTTTGTAGATGTAGATTCAATATCATACCACATTGTTCCCGTCTTGCATGGACCTATGAACAAACATGAAATCTTCACCCTTTATAATATAACCATCCCTTTGTGTCAACCCCCATACTAAGAAAGAACTTTGGAATGAAGACGTTTATAGTTCTTAGCTCAGAAATCTGTTTTAACTCGTACAGGGTGGAATAGAAGTGAAATATGTTTTTGCATCTAAAATTGTTAAAAGTTACCGACGTCAACCCAACTTGAGGTTGAAAGGGGTGAGGTAGGTAAGAATATGGGATAGATGAAGGTTGGGAAGCAAATGGCGGTTCGGATCTGGTCATTAAAATCACGGCTAAAGATAAATCAAGCTACGTTTTTGTTTCGGAATAATCTTTCTCCACGGCGATACTGACGACAAACTGAAAATAAATACCTCAATAAATCGTAATGTGTTAAAATATTATGTTTTTTATTATTATGCTATATTTTAAATTTTTCTACTGTTGATAAACAACATGAAAATTAAAAGATAGCGTGCTTGTAAATATGTTTAATGAAAAAATTTAATAAAATTTATCACCGATTGTTTTGATATTTGCACACAAAAAACGAATTACAGAGCGAAATTCACACCTGGCGGATGCGGCGAGTGAAATCCCTATTGCGAACGGCTGCCACGCCGAGACTAAACGTCGCAGAGAGTGCAGCGTGGTGTGGATTTAGTGTGGGGGAACCATGCTACAGGCCAGTGTAGAAGGATTGGACATAAAATCGTTCCTCGTGACCGCAGCACCTTAGAGATCTTATTTTACGGACACCCTTCGTACATAATATTACTTTGAACTTTATGAAAGGTTTATTGAATTAGGTGTTTAATATGTACTAAAAAGTATCACGAAAGATAATATGAAATGAAAGAGGTTACGTGAAGAAATAATCATTTTTTTGTTGTATATTCAATAATATCAAACAATATTATTAAACAATAATATGTTAAAATAATAATAAATTAAACATGTTCTGCGATCTTACTATTATATCTCGTGAGAGCTGTTTCGCCTTCTGAAGGCAATATCAAACTAGGCATTACAGTTTGATAATGACTTCAGAAGGCGAAACAGCTGTCAGGCGTAAAAATAATTACATAGCAGAACTTTTTTATAAATAAACTAGTATATGAAAAAAATTATAATATTTTTGAATATATATATATAAAAAAATTAAAATAGAGTTTTACAAATTCGACTTGATAACAATAAAAAAAGAAACAATTAATTACCCTAAGAAAGAACTTGGCATACCGATTCAAGATTGATAAAAAATTGTATAAGACCTCATGTGCTTACCTATGCCTGTGCTATTGTTGTGACTGTTTATTTATACTAAATAAATTATATTTCAGTGCCGGAAATCCGGGCGGTTATTAAGGTAATATAGTATTTTATAAATAAGTAAGTTACCCGCCTCACTAGACGTTTTCTGTTCTGAGACGGATAATAATTAGAACATTAAAAAATATAAAAAGTGTACAGGAAAATAGTCAGAAAATAAACATGAAAATACAAGTTGTATTAATTAAGAATAATAAATCAATAAGAAGAAATAAAAAATCTCTATAATTGGAAATAAAACATGTGTAAATAAAGGATGAGAAATTATCGATTAGGAAGAGATTAGCGTTAACTTGGTGATACTTGTTTGTCATACAGGGTGTTAAGGTACGTACTTGAGTTACTTTAACCAGTGATTCGTGACATTATTTGGAGTAAAAAATGTAAATGAAATTTTGGTCTCCGGTGACTTTTTTTATGTAAAATTTTTTTTTTTTCAAAATATTTTTTCTTCAAAATCAAACAAAAAAAAAAATCTTTCACATGACCTTATTGGTCACTCAGCCGAGTTACCGCCCCACCACTTACCCCGCCCCCAACTACCCAACACCTACTATTATTTATGTTTTTGTAGAAAAAAAAAAAAAAAAAAAAACATCAAAAATGTCACCGGAGACCAAAATTTCATTTACACTTTTTTACTCCAAATAATGTCAGGAATCACTGGTTAAAGTAACTCAAGTACGTACCTTAAAACCCTGTATAACGCTTATACTGCTATTTTCTAGTATATATTTATTTTTGTACCTTTATATTAATTTAACCACTTTGTCTACATGTACCTTCTGTCAACATACGTTGTCTACATGTACCTACTGTCAATTATTGATTGGAGTTCTAGACTTTTCCAGTAGGTGGCAAAATATTAATTATTCCCGCGAGCCGCTCAAACATATCAGCGAATCAAAGACCTATTATCTTGTTATTTTTACCTTAGTACTATTTGATTTGGCTATGGACCCTTTGTTCATTCGTTCTTCATGAAGTATGCATTTAAGCGATTAACGATCCTACCTTGCCATCGTCCCGTATGCGTGGCGAGGGTAGGTCGAACAAATAAACTTCTCCCAACTTGGCACAATGATTCTGTGCAATCTTAATCAAATTGCTTTGTGTGGTACATTGATTGTTCTTCGGGCGTTTAGACTGAGAGAATGGTGGTCAAAGGATTTTAGAGGATATGGGGGTATTATCTCAATTTGGGTGGCTAGTGTGGGTACCGCAACCTCGTTAAACATACAATGTATTATCATCACCTTTGCCACATGTCACCAGTGGCGGCCGTTTCATAGAGGTCTTTTGGTCAAAAGCCCCCCAAAAATATGCAGCAATATTATGAATTTAGTAACTTAACGAACTAGGTACCCGATTTTAAATTTATTATAATATTCGTGCAGATTCGTATCGTAAAAGCGGGTTCCATTGCCATAGCGGCCTAATATGAAGCTATTGCATACATCAATTGTGGGGTCACTCGCCGATTAGACCGAAAAAAAATTCTCTTTTCCCTTTCTTTGCTATAAAGACAAAGGAGATAAACTCTATCATATCTGGGGTATGCTTGGAAGTGTACAAATTATATTTTAAAGGGACATATGACCGCAGTGCAATAGAGATACACAGATCTATAGATATTAGAGTGAGATGCCAAAAAATGTCAGTCGAAAATATTTAGTGTGATAAACAATAGCCATCTTGAATATTAGTTCACAATTAGTTCGCGAATGCGTGTTTATCATTGTTGACTTAATTTGCTTGGAATAATTTGAACTGTCAAATTCTGTACTGACAAAACTAGAGAAAAAATCGTTGAATCTTGAGAGATGTTCTGTTACAAGAGATAAAAATAAAGGGCTTAAACAATATTTCAATATGAAAAGTTATAATTTGCGAGTGGATCAGTGCAATAAAAGGAATGTTTACTTCTGTTTTCATGTTTTACTTCTATACTCAAATGGTAAACAGTAGACCGAGATTGGAGTTAATAATTTAAAACACTAAATAGAAAAAGATTTTTTTAAAAACATTCTAACCCTATACTGATTAATAATAAATTCATTACTAAATAAAATGTATTAAAGTTATTGTGTTAATAATTCGACAAATAACCTTAAATTAAACATTGTACTGGCTTCACAATGGGTGAGTACCGGTAAATTAATCAATATTTTGGCGTTTTAATAGTATTCACTACCCATTAGCTCTGTTAGTAGTAACTCGGATTAATATATATTTTCCATGCTGCATCTCTAGAGCCGCCCCTGCATGTCACCCCGAGTGGTTCGCTACAGGTGTAGGAACCAGAGAAGCAATATTGTCGCTACGCATACTGCTAGAAAAAAGAATAAAAAGAAACCAAAACACATTCATTGCATTCATAGACCTGGAGAAGGCTTTCGACAAAGTAGAATGGAAAAGGCTCTTCGAAATTCTGAAGAGAATTGATATCAAATATAGAGATAGACGAATAATCCAGGCGCTATACAAGAATGAGGCCGCTATAATTAGATGTGATAATGGTACAAAGGAAGCCAGTTTAAAACAAGGGGTGAGACAGGGATGCTCTCTGTCACCTGTTCTTTTTAACGCCTATATACAGAGTGCGATTGATGACTTGAGAGAGAGAATGAGTCACAGCAATCATGCAAAGCATTCTTCAAAACAACTACAACATGAAGATAAATAAAGACAAAACAAAACTGCTGACTGTAGGCCGAACGCAACATCAGATGAGAGTAGAGATGTCAGGAGTTCCACTAAAGAACACCAAGGAGTTTGTCTACCTCGGGAGCAAAATAACATGGGACGGTCGGTCTAAGAGCGAGGTCGACAGCCGTATACACCAGGCTAGGCTTGCATTCAATAAAAGGTCGAAAATAATAGAATCGAATAATATAGACCTAAAACTGAGAATGCTCCTCATCAAGACCTATGTATGGAGTATCTTGACGTACGGCTGCGAAACATGGTGCCTATCCGAAAGAGATAAACGGAGACTAGAGGCTTTTGAGATGTGGTCCTATAGAAGACTATTAGGAATTTCCTGGAGAGACCACATTACAAATGAGGAGGTTCTCCAAAGAATCGAAGGAGGAAGGCACCTGCTCAAGACCTTGTCCGAAAGGCGTGCAAGATGGATCGGCCATATAATACGACAAGAAGGCCTCTTGCATGCCATAATGGAGGGTATGACCGAGGGGACAAACTCCAGGGGACGCCCACGCCGAGAGTACCTGGAGGACCTGCTGGTGGACATGCGCTGCTCATCATATGCAGAATTCAAAAGAGCCGCACAAGATAGGGAAGAATGGAAGAAGAAACTAAAGGAAATTGCTGCAAACCAATCCCAGGATTGAAACCAGAGAGAGAGTGAAAAATTTAAAAAAAAACCAGGGATGCTCGGGTTCATGAGGTGAGGATTGTTTAAGTATCGGTGGCTGATGCGTTTGTGTCTGGACAGATTTGAGAAAACTAGTTGAATTTTACCATTTTCCCCTCCAGCAGGACTCTCTTGATCCATCGCATTGCACTCCTGGACACACTGATTCAAATTCCTACTCATCCCTCATACCCTTTTCCTTTCCAGATCCTTCTCTCCTTCATTTACTTTACAAAACCCTTAACGCATCATTAATAAAGGTGACATAAGCTCTTGAAGATATTATTATTATTTTTATTAACTTAAAAATGGTACGTGTTAGTTCATACTGGTCTTCCATTAAAAGTATTTGCTTGTGGATGGAAGAAGAGTTTACATTTCATATATGTTCAATTAATACAATCACGTGTTTCACATACTCCTATGTACAGTTAATACAGTAACTAAAATATGTAAACATATATTTATTCATTAAGAAGAAATACAAGTATAATTATTATTAGTGCGACTTTCATATGGAAATAGAGGAAGCAGTCTTCCTTTTGATGGTTTCTTTAAAATATTTTTTGATTGAGTTCAACAGTTGCACTTTGTTATTAATGTTTCTGATTTCTATTGGAAGTTTATTAAAGAAGTATTTTCCTTGGTGTGTATAATGGTGTTGGGCAAACTAAGTGTTTAGTTTGGGGCATACAAATACATGTTTAAGTCTAGTACGATTTTCAGTTATTAATGGGTATTTATTTATCTCTTTCTTTTATAATTTGTACGATTGAATTTTTGACAAATAAATTTTTAAATGTTGGAACTTTGAATTCTTCGAATACGCGGTACTTTTTTGGATGCAAGGTCTTTTGTTCACAGGAC
Source organism: Limnephilus auricula (assembly GCA_951813805.1). NCBI lineage: Eukaryota > Metazoa > Arthropoda > Insecta > Trichoptera > Limnephilidae > Limnephilus > Limnephilus auricula. The sequence goes on along the minus strand of OX638408.1, from coordinate 11,960,715 downwards.
TGGTCATAAGTTTAAATCTACATTTTTTTTCACAGCTACCCGTATAAAGTCATAATATGTTCCCGTAAAAGTGCTAAAGGGCGTAAAAACAGAACATTTGATAACTTATACAAATAATTTAGGCTATCGTAAAGCTGCATCCAACACTTTTAAAATCCCCAAGAAATCTCCAGTACGTACTTACTTCAGCGTCTACAGATCCTGAAGCGCCGGCGTCTCACGGAGGCTAATGTCTTCGACCGAGGTTCCGCTTCCGCTTATTTATCTTGCAAAGTCAACTGAGTCCTGCCCGTCAGGGAACCAGGGGCAGAGGGCGGGGGTGAGACGACCCTAGGGATGGAAAGGTAATAGTAGGGGTGGTGGTACTGCGGAATTACCTGGAATATGCATGCAAGTTTTCAAAGTACATTCTGACTATTGTAGTTTCTGTAAAGAAATCTGCATAATTTCTGGATTATCGCACTGGGAATTTTGTTTTGTTTCTGATGTAAGAAGGTCTTTGTTCTAAATAGTATTATGGCAGTAAATATATATTATGACTTGCGACGCAAAACAATCTCTAATTTTCATACCATACTGTTCACAAACGTCTAGAGTCAGTGGGACTATGGCATCCCTTTTTGGATGTTGTTTGGGATATTTTGTGAAGGAGTGTTGAGGGGAGTGGCATAAAGAAGGAGATAAGGAAAAGGAAGGACGGAAAGTAGCTAAAGTGGCTAAAGATATGAGGCTATTTCGAACAACTTTTCGATTCTGAATGCTCGTCTTTCACTTGGGCCATACGGAAAGGTAATAGCGGAAAAGAAAACCCAAATATCTGTTTGTATAATACACATTCAAGTTAAAAGAAATAAGACTCTAAGAAAAGACTGTTAAGTATGATTACAACTATTGAATATTTTTGAGTTCTCGACTTGTAGAAGAGTGGAAGAAATACAAAAAAGAATTTATTCGCTTGAAGTCAATTTCTCGGTGCATCACTCGAGCGATCGCGTTACTGATTGAAATACGAGTCCAGTAACCGAGATTTCTGAGCGTTGGATTTGTTCATTTTCTGCCCTCAATAAAAACAATCATACCTCAAAATTTAAATATAGAGACGTATAAACTGATTGCAGTACCAAAAAGCCAATGAATTCACCTATATTTTACCGTTCATCCATTTTTTTAGGATTTAGGACAAATTGTATAATTCCTAATTTGAAATAAAAAATGGAGAAAGAAGCTATCCATTTTTTGTATAAAGTTCATTTTTTGTTTAAGTCGTATAGTCATGATCATGTTACAAATTTATCAGGAAATAAAAATATTTTCATTAAGTTATGGGTTCATAACTTTTTTTTTTTTTTTTAAATTTATATCTAAGAAAAAAACACTAAACAAAGTACACGGTTCAGACAACAAATAGGTAGTTCTGCGAAGCCACCACATGATTGCTTGGCTGCAAATTCTACCTCTATATGCAATAATAATGAAAATACAAGTGTGATTTTGTAAACCTCTACAAAATAAAAAAAAATAAACTTATACATACACACACACAATTCATTAAAAGTCCACAAAAAGTAGCAAGTACACAGACATTTTACATTAATATCAAATTCAATATCGAAATTTCCCAAACCACCGGACACTGCTGCGGTCTCTGATGAACTTAATATAATATTATAATATCATAATTTTTTGACAAATTTCACTTTTGTATAAACTTGATAACTCTTTTTTATACATAAATAGTACACGAAATCAATTAAACCAATAAAACATATCCAGATTGAATTTAGAGAAAAAGATCTCATGTAAAATATTATATTTGCACTTATTGTATCATGATGACTATACCCCACAGAATTATTTTTCTGGTGGTAATAAACTCGTTCCAATACTTTTCCCAGAAATTTTTCACCAAATCCATTTAGTGGTGGCTCAGTTTACCGCATGGGAAAAAGTTCAAATGCATTTTTCACAGATGCAGATGAACGTATCGGCGAACTTAATTTCGATTCAGGAAAATAAAAATCAGCGATTTGGTTTCATGAATTTCATATCCACTGCATTTTCAATATTTTGTTCTTTTTATTTTTGTTTGAGTTAACCATCTGGTGTTCAAAATGAAAAGAAATCAGAATACAAAAACCTTGTTGTTTTATTGTTTTTTGAGATTGTAGTAAATAAGCCATGTTGAACTCCTCTTCAAATGTTCTAGGCAGTATTGGAAAGCCGTGCACAGTGTTGGAAAAAGTTATTGAATACAACATATTGTGAAGATGTGATTGACTCCAAAAGTCAATTTCAAAGTTAAATTAATTTTATGAGAGATTAAAATAAGGTTTTTTTAAAAAATAAAACAAACACTTAATATTTAACTACTTATAAAAAATAAAAAAATTATAAAAAAATTTAAAAATTTAAAAAAAAGTTTAAAAAATTAGCGTCCTTAAATTTTTTTCTTTTTTAATATTTTTAGTTATAAAACTGATAATTCGTGGAGGAATTCAATTATAATAGTATAATAAAACAAATTTAAAACTTTTCCAGTGGCTAAAGTTTTCTTTTTTGCAGTTTTTTGCCTCATTGCGATATTTATACCAAAATTTTCTTAAGCATAAAAAAAAATTGCTGTCCACATCAAACCTGCATTATGTCATGAGGGGATGCTGTGTTGAGGTTTCTTTTAAGGAAAGGAAAGAAAAGAGGTTTAGGGAAGGTAAAAGGTATGAAAGATTCCTGCACAGTCCTTCCTAAACCAGCTTTCCACGCAGTACAGTAAAATATACCTCATGAATCCGTGCACCCCTACTAAGTCACAAAACCTAGTGAACCACTTGGGGTGACTTATGGCAAAGGATTTGGTTATCCAATAAATGGTTCCTCGGGCGGTGGTACCCATACCCGCCTCCCAAATTAACACCCCTTCAACTATATCCAATCCCTACATTAGGTAACCGTATCTCCGGCAGTAGAATTTTGGTACTGCGAAAAATGCTTATTTCTAATAAGCACTATGTAAAAATCCCACTTTTTCAGAAAAAAAAATTAAATTCGCAATACACACCTATACGTTCTGACTAAGAAGATTCTAAGAACATAACGTTTTTATTTCGCTAATTTACCGGGAATAATTTCTTCACAAATGCAAATAAAAAATTATGGCCAGGTTATCTTGCAAATTTCAAAACGTAAAAGAAGTCATAAAAATGCCACTTTAGATAACCAAAAAATTAGCATAATTTTACACCCTTATTATTTACCCTCGCAATAACCATAAATGGAAAGTGGTCTTACGCTGCAATTTCCACCCCCAAATATTTTTCCACACTATAAGGGAAGAAAATACACCTGACCTTTTAGGGGTGGCTACCGAAACCCTCGTACAGAGTAAAGCCTTAATCGAATATTAGAAAATTCCGGTTTCTGAAAGTTATATTGATTTTGTGCCCAAAAGCACCTGTGCTTCCGTTAAGTTTCTGGAGTTGACATAAAGAACACTAGGTGAGATTCCAACTAGGAGGCAAATACACTGTGAAGATAAAAAAATACATATAAATCTTAATATATAAAACAAAGTCGGGTTAGTTACACCATTTATAACTCAAGAACGCCTGACAGATTTTTATGATCTTTGATTTGTTGGATTTGTCTCCGTCCCGATTAACAGAATAACTATTAAAACATCGTAAAAAATAATTATGAAGAATATTAATTTTTTCATATATTTTGTATGGAACGGCTTTTCAAATAATATGCGTTGGTCGACATAATTTGAATCAATTCTAAGCGCCTCCGCCCACTCAGGCAACTGAAAACTCTCAACTGCCAACTGTCTTTGTATGACAATGTGATGGCCCGCACATACACTATCACACAAAACCCCGTTGTCAATGGTAACGCAAGCGGTGACTTGCGACTTGCTCTACTGGTTGCCCTGGGCGGCCATTGATAGTTGCCAACTGTCAGCTGATTGTTCTTCTTCTATGGTTAACCAAGCTTTTTGACCAATCAAGACAGAGAAACAGACGGTTTTAGTTGGTTTTCAGTTGCCTCAGTGGGCGGAGCGCCTAACTGTCAATGGTGTAGTGTGCCGAACATTTCGTGCTTAGTCAACAGCTCAATTTCATTTTTTGAACTTAGAGTAGGTACTTATTTATTTTAACTTAATAAAAACTTAATTTATTTCAGATAATAAATTAAACACAACATTTATTGATTCTGAGGCGGTACGAAGTTTGCCAGGTCAGCTAGTTGGAAATAAAAAGTAAATATAAAAAGTAAAAATATGTTACATGACAATAAAGCCAGTCTATTTACATGTAAACATTTTAAAATAATTCAGATACAACTGCTAGTATATACTAAAAACATACGTTTTCGGTAAAAAAAAAAAGAGGCAGTTTTTTTTAAAATTTTAAATATCATTTTTTACTTTTTATTAAAAGGGGAAATCGTTAAATAGCTTAGGTCCTAGGTATTCGATATTGTGTAGTGCAGCTGTCATGTTGTATCCAGGATCAAATATATTTCCATTTCTAGATCAAGGCTACCCAACCCCAGGCCTGGGCCACATTGTAGCCCGCGAACGAATTGTAAAATGGTCCGCGTTAGCAAGTTTACAGAAATTCTCTACCCCCCTTCAACCACTGACCGGACTAATATAACCGAGCGGTTCCGACAACGGAGCCGCACTTCTACGGTTTGGCAGTCAGCCTTCGATACTAGTAATAGTTTTTTTTTATTTTAATTTTATTTTTTATAATTATTTCTGGCTTTCACCCTTCAAGGGTGTTCTAGTCCATCATTTAAAGTTATGGAGAAGTGAAAGGCAAATTTTAATATTCATATTATTTAAATGGAGAAATTTCAAAATTATAATGAAGATTGGAGTCGAGTTCAGACTTAGAAGAGATGAGATATTGAATGGAGGCGAGGCAATTTTTGACAAGGCCTGATAGAAGTGAGGATACCTGTTTACAGAGGGATTGCCAAAAAATATGTGATCTAAAGTTTCCACTTCTAGACAACAGAATGTACAATCTGGGGAGTCAAGGACGTAAATTTTAAAAAGGTGAGAAGGAACAGAACAATGTCCGATTCTCATTCGAATAAGTGAGGAAATTTCTTTTTTGGAAAAATTGGGGAATTGTTGGGACCATGGTTTTGATGGGACAGTCCTTTGTATTGAGGCATAGAAGGCTCCCTTGGATTGACTAGCAATGTGCCAATACTAGTAATAGTTGAATATGTGTATTATTATTATCTACTAATAAAAGTGTAAAAGTGTACGATGTACCTACGAGTCTTATTATTAAGTACCTAAGAGGATTCTACAAGATAAGGGAGATATTGGCCCCGTATCAAGTAGCAGAATCAAGAGGATTATCGTGATCATTAAATTAACACACGATAATTAACAGTACATTACAATTATATAATCCAGAAATTCTTGACGTTGTTTTGAAAAAGCTTTTAATAGTATAATTTATTTATTTATTTATTTATTAAAAGCTATTAAAAAAGCTTTTAATAGTATAATAAGTATCGATCCGAAAGGTTTCAGGGATTTTCGTAAATTTCTGCTACAAATTAAGATTAATTTGATTAATTTTAAAGATGAATCATAGAAATTGTTTCTGATTATATCTCATCTATGTCTTCTTTTGGCGACTTTGAGTAAGTGAGTGAGTAAGTCTTTCAGTACAATAAAATATTTTTATCTTTTTCGTATGGTGGGGGGGTCAGAGGGGGACATCTAGGTCTGCGAGCCAGTCCAGGTCCTCAGGCGTCGCCCTGTGGACCTCATCAACCCCGCCTGGAAATGAATGGAGCGGGCATTCGTTGACCACATGTACGGTGGTCTTCACCGCACCGCATTCGCACATTGCCGACTCTTTAAGGTCTCATTTATGCATCATATGGGCACAGCGGCTATGGGAGCACCTTAGCCTATTGATGGCGGACCAGAGTTCGCGAGGCAATGAGAATCCAGGCTGTCTCTCAGTGGGGTCTTGTACGAGATGGGCATTTTCAACGTTGGCCGATTGCCACTCAAGTTTCCACCTGTCTTCAGGGTTGAGGGGTGATTGGAGGAGTCTTTCTCCTTCCGTCCAGAAGGGTTTTCGGGACTTCAAGCGGCATGCCGGGTGGGAGACGACATCGTCGCGCAAAGGGATTGCGCTTTTTTGCAGCGCCTTCTTGTATTCCCTCAGTGTTTCAATCTCTCGCCTGATGCTTGGCGGGGTTATATTTGCAAGTACGGGGAGCCATGAGAAAGGAGTAGATTTTCATATCATATTACATTGTGCAGATTTTTTGATTATGCTATTGCTGTACAGTTTATTTCAATGGTGTACGGCTCTACGCTAGAAAACTCGACGATCCGAAAATCCAAAAAATACGCGGGATGTGTAAGCTATTTTAGTACTTCTGGAGATATTGGGATTTTGATTGATGTAATCCGACACCCGCGGTATTTTTCAGCTCGAGCGCAGACGGTTGTAAATAAATCATCTGCTACTTTCGGCTTAGTTTTTAAGCCCGACAAACAAGGGAATCTTTACAACCCGCGTGCATGATAAATTATAAGGAACCACATGTCTTATTTATTGTGGATGAGCCACGAACCCACCATTTTTCAGGAGGTGTGATGTATTATATAATGTACCTACGTATCTTTCATGTTTCTATCAAAATACAGTATGTGTTGGGATAGTGGAAAGGAATTACCGTGGACATTAATAAATTAAGTAGAAATCTGCATTTGGGCATGTTGAGCGAATGAATGAAGAAAGGAGTGTAAAGAGAATTTATGACGCGAATGTGAATGGTAGAAGAAGCCGAGGACGCCCAAGGAAGACATGGCACGATCAAGTAAATCAGATACTTGAGTCGGGCCATGTCAAGAGTCAGAATTATTAATTAATATTTTTTTTATTTTTTTATTAATTTTTTTTTTAAAAAGAAAGACAAATATTACCGGGTTACGAATAACCCAACAACATTTGAAAATCTCCTACTACCACCACACTAAGCGGAAGATGTTGCTTGTGTTGTGATGGAGGACTTAGCCAGCCGAGGAATCGAACGCGGAATCCCTGGGTGGGACCCAAACGTGATGCCCACTCAACCACTGACCGGACAGGATAGTATACAGAATAATAGAAGAGTATGTATGAAAAGATGTATGAATGTGAATGAGGCAAGGAGTGTGTGCCAAGACCGAGTTGTTTGGCGGTCTGTCCTCTCTGCCTACCCCTGCGAGGAAACGGCGTGATGGTTAGTTAGTTACCTATTTTACCGATTTTAGCATGTTTGAATTATAACACAGGGACATCCCTAGCATGGCGGGCGAAATAACACAATATGTACACTATGTATAAAATTCTTTAATAAATAAATAAATAAATAAATATGTTTACTCCTTACAGGAGGTCCAGAGGTAAAGCTTTTTAATGTGAGTTTTGCTTTAGTCTGGGTGCTGAAGAGATCTATGTTTTCGGAGAGAGCAAAAATAACGTCACCAGAATAATTGTTAGTTCTTTAGACCATACCCAATTATGTGGATCTCAAATTTAAAATTCAGAATTAACAACATTTTCAGCAACTAATTTTTGTTTTTTTTCCGTGTACGAGCGTAAAACCTTTTTATTTTCTGTGCCTTGTTTTCTTTAACTTTTGATTTATATGTATTAGTATTATCTCCTTCTTCAACGATAAATATTAGATTGATGGTATAACAAGTTATTCCAATAAAATTGAATATTCATTCTAGAATTGTAGAAAAAGTGATGTCTCACTTACGTTTCTCTGAGTTACTATCTAGGTAATAAATAAATTATTTAAAACTTTTTGATGATTCAAAAAAGATAGCAACCAAAAAATGTGGGGAAAAAATAGTTAGTGAAAATGTTGATAATTCTGAAATTGAAATGTAAATGTAACTATTAAATCACTGTAATAAGATCTTTAATGTAAAGAACCCGTCAGACAAACCTCTAAAAAGTATTTTATCGGGACTTTTTGTCTTATATTTGTAAAGTGTATAAAATAAATAAATAAAATATTCAAATATGAGATCAACAAAAATGACATTAATTCAATATGCCTCAATGGCCGAGGGATGAGCCCGGTAAGACATAGATCCTGGGTTGGATTCCTAGTTCGTTTCCTTTTTAAGTTATGTGTCTTGTTCTCTTTCATGTTTCATTTAGATTGATTAAAACCATCTTCTTCTTCAACGATTAATATTACAATGGGAGAAATAACGTACAAATGTTATTCAAATAAAACTAAGCATTTAATTTGAACCCGCAATCATTGTGTCGGTAGCTCTTTGCCACGGAGATCACTTTACCATAACCTATTTCCTTCCACTCACAATACCTTAACACTACCAGAAGAAATACAAATCCGGTACCTATATTAAAACAATATTTCGTGCGTGATACAGCTCATTGTATTCAGTTGTAATAATTTCATATTTGGTTAAATAGATTCTTAATTACATTATTACTGAGAGGATTCTAAGCAAAGGTCCCTGTTTACCCATTTCGGATATGTTCATAATTTGCTTACTAATGGAAGCCACATTGTCATTTAATTAACATAAAATCTACCTACTACTTAAATTGACTACCTCTCATTATTTCGTTATGGCTTCTTTAGCCCCTAAAAACGAACTGTGATTCCCTACATTTAACTAACACCCTTTTAAAATAATTATCAGGCAGGTAGCAACAAAGTGTTTATCATTACATTCAATGTGCTTATACAAAAATCTCTTTAAAAATCTTATGCAATCTTCCAGATATAAAAGTTTTATATTTTTTAATTTTTGGATTAACTTAATTAATGAAAGAAAAAATTCAAATTATTGTAATATTTAATCATTGAAGACAATATTCTTATTATTAGTCTTACACCAGGGCGATACTGAGAGTATCTTCCACTCTGGAACGTGCCGCAAATATAGTATATATATATTAATTTTATTAATTAATTGTGAAATAACACAAATTAATCACAAAAAATTTATTTGCACACGCCGGGTTCGAACCCGCGACCTTCCGATTGGTAGTCAAGTGTCTTACCACTCGACCACGGACGGCCGTGCCTAAATGCAATCTAGAAAGTATTTTTATTAACACTTCCCTTTTTTATTTTAATGGGTAACATCTTGCAAAGTCAATACATTTCTACAAGCAAAGAATATTTTTTTTTGATGGTCGCTAATATTTTTCTCAATGATTAAAAGTTTTCCTTTCATTATGTTTTATAATTTTATTTTCATTATATATTTGTCTTTTTTCGTTTCCTAATAACAGCCATGCTTTAGGTTATATTATTTCATTGTACCTTCTTAGACAAAATGACTTGAATTAATTCACTAGAAGTGTGTCTGTGGCGGATAGGTGTGAGGTTTTTTATACAAATCTACAGTTTTGTGGCGATGATTATTATATTATTATTATTGCACTGCATACGCTATCTACTTAGATAGCCACTCGCAATGTTTATTACTGCACGGCCGTCTGTATCTACTACCTAGCTACGCATTATAATTTTGACCACCTTCTGGAAAGAGATCGGTTCTACGACACATAACACACAGCACTGCGCCGCAATATCGAGAAACTTCTCGCGTGTGCATGTTTGACCTACCTTTCGAGTACCTTCAGGTCGGCCTATATAAGGACTCGAGCAAGCCAAGTCGAGTCAGTCGTTCTTCATCAGTCTCAGTCAACGCTGTACTCACGCGGCGGCAGGCCAGCGGCCTAGTAACACAACCTCGCGATCTGCAGTCCTCGGGTCGTAATAATATTACGCAATTTGTAAATACGGGGCATATGTAAAATACTGTACATTCTGTAAATATTATAAATACACATCATCATCATCAATCATCATACAGTGTTTATTATTCCGACCTATAGCACGCGGAGATATCACGACCCACCGATATCTCCTCTTCCAACCGGAGGCCCATTATTCTCCTCATATTAGGGGACTCGCACCTGCCTCTAAAGTTTTATTCTGAGAATCTTGAAATGTTAATCACTTGACCTTCAAAATAAGAGAAAAGTCGCTATCTTCACGAGATTTCGCATTCCCCTTTCCCATCACTAACTATGCTATGACGTTAAATATGTCGATATCCGAATCGGTTCACTTAAAATCAGCCGCGGCGGCACGACCATTGGCTAGTTAGTCCCACAGATTGGGAGATAAGTCGGTCTATGCTGTCGGTAACGATCATAATCACCAAGAATGTAGAAATGAATGCTCTTCATGATGATAGCCGAGTTTTTAAATTATCCACAAATCAGTCTGAAGAAATGTGCAGCGAATCCCAGGTATGTCACGCACCAGTGAAGGCCAAAATTAAACATTTAGATGTATTGAACGCAAACCAATCCCTTTAACCCTAGTCAACGATTCTATTAATGTCTGACTGGAGTCGATTACAGTCATCTAAAGGTATTATTTTTAAGAATAGTTTTAGGTTATTAGCAAATAGAAGGATCCTAGAGTGCAGAACAACGAAGTTAATACATAATATGGACTGGGAGATTTTCTAAGAAAAAGTCCTCAAAAACAATCTAAATACAAAGATAAGGGCAGATAAGTTGGTGTACGGAGAATTCTTAGAGCTTGTGGATAAATTTGTGTACATAGCGAGTTTGCTCGCGAGAGACGGGAAGGCTGATAAGGATGTTGACAGAAAGGTAAAAGCAGGCAATACAAGTAATTGAGAACTACTCTGTATGTAAAAGTCACAAGTAGTAAGACGTTGTCAAAGGATGCGAAACTAGCAGTCTGCAGCCCAGTTCTGATGTACATATAAGTAACTAACATGAAATTGCACGGAGAAAGACGAACGTTCAACTACAGTTGAAATTTGATCCCTTATGAGGGTATCACCAGAGAATACCAGAAATTTGAAATTTAAATCAAATTCTAGACGTATTGACTCCTTTTTACAAAAAAATATTAATTTATTTTGAAAGATTGTTATTTTATCTGGTATGCGCAGTTTTAAAATTTAAAAAACTATGTGTATTTTTAATTTACAAAGGTTATACCGTTGGTCGTTAGCAGATTTGTTCAATTTTCAAACGATAGATTCTATTATACAGCATAAATTTCAAATCATAAAATCATGCAACAAAATAAATCAAAACATAAACTAGTCAACACAGTTTTTAAAAATTACAATTGTAGTTCATTTAAAATCATTAAAAAATAAATCCGAAAACATGTTTTGTGACAAAAATACCTCAGTTTTTCTATTTATTTAAGGTCTTACTAACTAAAATATAATTTTTTTTTTACACACATTTTTTGTTTAGACATAAATCCTTATTATCAAAAAATACTAACAAGAAGTGCACGATATTTAATAATTTATCATCGTGCGTTTTAACCATTTTTATTGCTTACTTGAATGTAGGTATATATTGAAGCATGTTTTGAATGAAATAAATCGATATTAAATTTTTAATTTTATACATTTGATACGGGAAATAATCGATCTTTCTCATTGGAACCTCCCTGTACAGTTGCAGATTTTTAAAACTTTTATTCTCAGCTGCTAGTCAATCGCTCTTAAGACAGACAAGGTACGCATTATGGCTAAATTACGAACGACATGAATGACGAAATTTATTTATTCATTCGAAATCCACACACAAAAAAATTGTATCTTTAAACTTCTAAAAACCATGTGATTGCTTTCACATTGAAATAAATTAAAATAAACATTAGTAACTGCAACATAATAAGATTTTTCAGACAAAATCAACCGTTCATGTACAGAACATAACATTAACAATTTTTCCCTTACCTTTTTCAATGAAACTAATAGTCATGTCATTATATTCGATTCCAAATTTAATTTTATATTACATATTTTTATGAGATGGATTAAATATTTGGCTACATTGCCCGTAATGGCAGAGACTATCAACATATTTCAAAATTAAAAATCTTATATTCTTCTCTAGTTTTTAATCAAATCTCCTATTTTTTGGTCCCCTCGCTTTAAAATCCACTACAACTCCATTAAAAATATTTTCCTATAGAAACAATAAAATATGATGGAATAATTAAAATGATTAAAACTCTCAGATAAAAGACTTATTTCTGACTTGACTTTTATTTTTAAAGTTGTTAATGGTGTTAGAGACAGATCTGATTTATTAAGAGGGTATTACCAAAGAATTCTAGACGTATTGACACTTTTTTACAAAAAAACATATATTGATTTTGAAAGATTATTATTTTATCTAATAATATTTTTTAAATTTTAAAAACTAAGATATTTTTAATATACTAAGGTTATACCGTTGGTCGTTGGCAGATTTGTTTAATTTTCAAACTAAATATTGTATTGTGGAACCCAAATTTCAAATCATATAATCATAAAACAAAATAAATCAATAGATACATAATCTAGTAGAGACATATTTCAGAATTTTAATTTTAGTTAAATGAAAATCAATAAAAAATAAATCCGAGAACGTGTTTTGTGACGAAAATACCTAACTAACTAACCGTCACGCCGTTTCTCCGCAGCGGTAGGCAGAGAGGACGGACCGCCAAACAACTCGGATACACTCCTCGCCTCATTCACATTCATACATCTTATCATACATGCTCTTCTATTATTCTGACTCTTAATAATTTATCGTTTTGAGCAATTTTATTGCTTACTTGAATGTAGGTTTATATTAAACGGAATATCATATATAACTCAATAAACATTATATTCTTCTGCACGGGTTCTATTTAATTTAATTAGCATGTTTTACCTCGTAAGATTTTTATGTGAACACACTTTTTCAGTCACGTTCCAGAACTTGTAAAGATCTGTGTTTTTTTAAATACCCCGAAGACTTTAATCAGACCTCTATCAGCTGCTTCTTTTCTCTCAAGTATAACTTTTCTATTTTAAAATCTCAAGTAAATAGATCAGTTCTTCTTGCAATTATTTTTCAGTGAAAACAATTTAAAAAAATTTAATTAAATATTAAAAAAAATTGTTGATATTTTTGGCGACTCCATTTGGGGTCGCGACCCCAGGGTTATTGACCGCTGTTTTTTGTTCACGATCGTGTCGATTATATATACTACAATGTTCGGAAAAAACAACACCACAGTTAGGTATCTAAAATTAAGAAATATCGGACAATCGATCATGTCGCAAAGACAATCGCTCAATAGGTGTCAGTGTTGTGTATCAGTATCGCAAGTAAGGATAGATAATTGATTAACCCATATTAATATAATATCACCATTAAATGAAATGATAATTCATCTAAAATAAAACACTTAATATTACTTACACATTGATGTAGCTATTCTAAATTACTGTAATATTGAAAAATATTTTTTGAAAAAATAAGAAAATGTACAGATTTAGAATTTGGCATTCTCAGACTGTAAAAATATTACCATCTGTTATTTCGGCTACTATCATTATACCCAGCTCTCTCATTCAAAATTTAGGCTTATTAGATTTGTCAAAGAATTTATACGTAAAAATGCAAAAATCAGTTATTTTAAATACATGTAGGAAAATGAAAGATTTTTTAATATTTATATTGAGGAAATAGTAGGATTTATCGGTCCGGTTAGGAGTTCGACCGAGCCGAACCATCCGATATATAACCATATTTTTTTCATAGCTGTCGATTAAAACACGAGAAAAATTTCACATTACTATTTATTCTAAGTCTTCCTACTTCTAATTCGAGTAAACTTATTATTTACCAAAAAGATGAACAAACAATGGCATGTTTACATCACAACAACCCAAATTCGGAGAAATATATGTAATTTTGGTTTTGGCACGTGCAAGGGATGGACGTAGAAATTAGTGTCAGGAGAATACCTGATGTGGAAATAGATCATGGAAGAAATCAAATACGTCCCAAGAAAGCCAAGCATGATCTGATTCTTCACAGAATCAAATTCTAGAGTCAAATCATTTCAGGGACAGGGAGAAGAGAGGGGAGAGAGAGAATTAATCTAATAAAATTTATTTACGTGCTCCGGGTTCGAACCCACGACCTTCGGATTGGGAATCGACAGCCTTACTCCTTGAACACGCCGGCCGTCAAATGTTAGTGTCAATATCGCATAAGTGGCTGGAATTCGTGGCATGACCAAGTGAACCAATCAATATCGAAATAGTTCACGTCTGCGTGTCTAGCATAGGAATAAAATAAAAGTAGGAAACAATTTTTGAATCTGGATGAAAAATTAATACGTGACGGAAAGATTTAAAATAAATTCTTTGGCATTTAACAGATGAAAAATAAATATACAAAAGAAATTTAAAAGTATGTTGCGGAGAAAAATGAGCCTCCGGTTGAAAGAGGAGATATCGGTGAGTCGTGATATCTCCGCGTGCTGCAGGTCGGAATAATAAACTCATGAAATGATGATGATGATGTATTTACAATATTTAAGTTATGCACTATTTACAAATGTGAGAGTATTTACAATCGTAGTAATATTCCGACACGAGGACTGCTGACGTGCCCACGGCTCGTTGCGGAATGAATGCTGCTCGGGAGACTGCAAAAGATTGACAACTTGGCTGAATGACTGACTTGGCTTGCTCGAATCCTTATATAGGCCGACCCGAAGGCACACGGAAGGTAGGTCAAACATGCACACGCGAGAAGTTTCTCGATATTGCGGCGCAGCGCTGTGTGTTATGTGTCGCAGATTCGAGCTCTTTCCAGAAGGTGGTCAAAATTATATTGCGTAGCGAGGTAGTAGGTACAGACGGCCGTGCAGTAATAATCAGTGCCGTATACTAGGTAGGCCGCTACAAAAATTTATTTTGTTGCATTTAGAATGTTTTTCCTTTCATTGTTGATATGTATTCGTTAAGTTTGTAGTTGCCCCAACGCCAGCTGATGTTACATGCTGACAAGGTTGGCAGGTCTGTCGCGTCACTTGAAGCTTAATCTTGAACCTGTAAGAAGTCTCAATAAACGTCTTTACAAAGTAAACCGTCTTTCTTTCACAAATAAACAGTGAATTGCGTTCCTAAAAACTGAAAGAATATCGTTAAAACCATATTGTAGGCACGCAAAAAAACCAATGTCAAAACGTTTCTCCAATTTGATCCGAAGATCTATTTTTTTATGGAACACAAGTTCAAAATAAAGAGGTTAAGGGCGGATTCAACCCTTTTTTACCTTTCGCAATTTTCTTTTGGATATAAAAAGTCTCCGCATTTCAACAAATGGAAATCAGTGGCATATTTGTGTGGAATCCAATGGAGATTCATGAGAGATGTCCCCAATTACGATCCATTTAAAATCCGATTAACCTTTTTGGATTCCGATTTCATCGCTAAGTGCCGGTTACGTAAGATCTATAAAGGATATGTTATGTGTGAAAAAATGACGATCTTTTTAAAGACAATATTATAAAAAATTTCCTCGGAATCAATTTTTTTTAAATATTACGATTATCACATAAAATTTCTATCTGTTCCCAGCCGTCTGGAGGCAGGAAAGTTTTATGCCCAATTTGTGAATGGGGAGGGGAAGAAAATAGGACAGAGGAAGTTTTGGAAGTACCTGGCTTCTCGAAACTCATCTTCAAATATGGCTAAAGCCTTTTTTTTACAATAGCTCCACACAGGAAGCCCTAAATAAAAGAATTCCCCTCAGGGCCTTTGTCATCTTTGGGGATGCTGTGTGGAGGGTCCTTTTGTAGGAAAGGAAGGAGAGGATTTTCTGGGAAGAAAAAGGGAATGAGGGGTGAGTAGTCTGGGCGTCAATGTGTCCAAGAGTGACGGACGAATGATTCCATCCCTCCCACTATGGTGCAAAGTGATATCCCTAGAGAGTCCTGCTGGAGAAGTCAAAAGGCCTCCCTCAACCAGTCTCTCCCGATTTGGCCTACCACGCAATTGGTGGGCAGAGGCATCCGCTGCCAAGACCTGGACAAACCTCAACCCATGAACCCGGGCACCCCTGCTAAGTTACCAAACGTAGCAAACCTCTTGGGGTGACCTATGGCAGAGGTGTTGGTTACCGAATAAATGGTTTCTGGGGCGGCGGTACCCATTGCCGCCTACCATTTTTTTTTCATGTCATTTCAAGCAACGCGTTGCAACGTATTGATTTTGAATGGTGGTCAATCAACAGGGGGTACTGCATATCACTATTGAATGTGCAGCAAAAATGCTATCATCAAAATTAATAATTCCGGTTGTGTGTTTTAAATTAAAGTATAATTTTCCTAAAATTAACTGATGTGTAAAGAATTCAGACAAGAGATAAAGTACGTACCTATAACATTATATTTTTATCAGAAAATTTTGTAATTTTCAAAATAAGAACTTATTTGTCAAGAATTCAAATTATCGTATTGACGGCCGGCATACACCAGTGGCAACGCTTTAGACTCCCACTCCAAAGGTCGCGGGTTCGAACCCGGCGTGCACAAATAAATATTAATTGATTAATTTGTGTTATTTCACAATTAATTAATTAAAAATAATATAATGTATATTTGCGGCACGTTATAGAGTGGAAGATACTTTCAGTATCGTTCTGGTCTAAGACCACCATTCAGAATTGAAACGTTGCTTGAAATGGCTTTAACCGTATTTAGTGACTAGATCTGAATAGCCAGGTACTTCCTTACCTTCCTCTCCCCCATCTTCTCCCTTCCCCGCTTACCTTCAGCCTCACAACATACCCCAATTGGGGATGCCATAGTCTCACTGGCTCCAGACTAGAGCAGTTGGGACTCTTGTGAGGTATTCACTATAAAAAAATAATTGTAAATCAGTTTATTTTCCGTGGGTGATATGTAATAATTTTATACAAAATAACACCTAAAAATTTCACCTCAAACACCTGCGAAACTAACTAACTCCAGATTCAGAACTTAATTACTGGGCAACGGATAAGATGGTTCCAGTGGTTCTTTATCTTCTTTTTCATCTGTTCTATAATCGCCTCGAAGCACTTACAAATCGTCAATATTGACCTTGCCATCCAACGCCTCTTCGGAATATTAAGCGGGGGAAAAAAAAGTCGACCGACCAACCAACCCTTGTCAGAGATAGGGGAAGGTTTTGTCTAGGACTTCGACATGAGAATCTCTAGATACAGCTACAAATGTTAAAAAGTTTAATCAAATAAAAGCTAACAATATATACTAATTATTGATTGGTTGGTGGAATATTTTTGCACTCCTATTCGATGATAAACCCACAATCTCTATACTATCTGTGAAAAGTTCTAATCATCTATATATTGTAAACAATATATTTGGTCGTCCAACTGTAGAAGTTTGTTTTTCTCAATGCATCTTTGCAAGGTCGTACTGCGTCCACGAACGCAATGTATGCAATACTACATTCCCAGGCCACGAACACAGTTTTTCCTATGCAAGTAATGCAATTTGAATGGGATTTTCGCGATATTTAATGAATTTCATGTTGTAAATCACTTCATAGCGTCGTCTAAATAGTAGATTTTTAACATGAGTAGTTTATTTATCATATTAACAACAAAACAAACCTAACCTTAAACGTCAAATCAACTTGTCGGAAGGCCTTTCGCCACCGCCATATTTTTTTTCACATTTCCCACGCTGATCTGGCTAATCGGCGTTGCAGCGGCGGAGCGTGGGAATGATTTGCGTGTGACAAGAGAATTTCATAAAAAAATGTACTAAATGCAAGTTGTCTAAATGCATTGCCTACGTGGCGTACGTGGGACCAGTGTGGTCTTACTTTTATAGTGCTTTCTCGTAAATACCTATAGAAGTATAGATATAAATAAAAAGGCAAAAAATTAAATAACGACAAACCTTTACGTGTTAATTCATGAACATATTTTTAAAACTCCTACTGCTATTATTATAAGCGGAAAAAGCTCGCTTGTGCACCGATGGTCAACTAAGCTAACAGCAGAATTGAGCCCATTTCCTTTGCCTAGGTGGGAACCAGAGCCATTTCTCCACCAATCGCTCTTAATTTTCTGTGATACTCGTCATGACTTACGCAGCTCTAGTGTTTTTATTTTAGCCTCGGGTGATCGATCTTAAGATAACAGAAGTTCATTTCTTGACTGGCTTCACTTCTTGGAGGGGGGGGGGTTATTGTTGTAACTTGTTGAGTTATTTTTTTTTGGATTTGGCAAGGTGTTTTAAGGACCATTAACTATATTAATTAACAATCTTCAAGTAACAATTAAATTTAGATGAAATGTCAAACATTAAAGTTTAAGTTATTTTTTTAATGTTATATATTGCTTAGTAACACATTGTTAACGTCTGTTATATATTACTTAGTAAAAAAAGAAAACATTCAATATCTGAATAAAATATTAGGTATTATATACATATTTCCAGTTTCCGTAGCAAGAACTATGGAAAGCTTAACTTCTGACACGAGTTTACGATGTAGGTATTTATTCTGAAGGACTAGCTAACGAGTAAGATCATGAAAAAGAAAAGCGTCTAGAAAATGCTCCAGGAGATATCTTGTTCTTTGAAGAATCGCAGATCCCTGGGGATGCGACCATAGACGTTTTGTATGGCTTCATAATAGAGTTACTTTAAAGTGGTTATGCTATAATTCTTGGAAACCTTCTCTTCTTAAAAATATAATTAAAAAAAAGTAAATCAAGACAATCATAAAAAAACTATAATATGAAAACTTCAGTAGTTCTATTTGAATATTACAGGTGGCAGCACTTCCGTTTGTATCTCGTACGTTGAGCGAGTGTGTACGACAGACGTTGACGTATTAATAATATGGATGCTAATATGAACAAATAAACCCTAAATCTCAGTCAAATCAGATCAGCAGCCTGGCAAATAGACTCACAAGGTAATTTGTAAACAAAACCTTTACCAAACGTAGTCTGGTTTTGAAAAAGTAGCGGATATAAACGAATTCTTAATTCTTCGACATCAGTTCCAATTTTTGAAATAATAAAATATTTTAATATCGGTAAGAATTTCATCGCTTGCCTGAATTCATCAAAAAGACAGATCCAAGATCTACGCCAGTATCTACGCCAGTATCTAAACTAGTAACTGCGCTATTATTATCTTTGTCAGTATCTACGTCAGTATCTACGCCAGTATCTACACCAGTATCTACGCTTGTATCTACGCCAGTATCTACGTCAGTATCTAAACTAGTAACTACGTGAGTATCTATGCCAGTATCTATGTTAGTATCTACGCCATTATCTATGCCAGTATCTACGCCAGCATCTATGTCAATATCCACGCCAGTATCTACGCCGGTATCTAAACTACTAACTAGTATCTACGCTATTATCTACGCCAGTATCTACGCCAGTATCTACGACAGTATTTACGCCAATATCTACGCTTGTTTCTACGCTAGTATCAAATAATGGATGTCGATTCTCGGTTACAGCTGTGAAAAAAAGCGATAATTTTATTAATTATCAGAATTTAATTTATTATTTTTTCTGTTTCCAGACTTAATAAAATTACTGTAACCTGTCTCACAAGAGCACATATAAGAAAGGAGTCAAATAAGAAGCACAAAGTCCCGTGCCGTACGAGAAATAAAGGAATAATACACACACACACACACAGTCCCATCCTGGTAGCAGGTACCACGTAACAGAAAACAGGTAAAATGTACTACCACTACTCGACTAATCTAAAACTGAGATAAAGTGTTTCGTGTTCTGTGTTTCAAAATATAAACCTTGCTTGATAAATTATCAATCATGTCCTACAGAATGGTGTTATGATTATTTTGATTTAATATGTTATCAAAGTATGTTTTAGTTGTGGGTCACTGACTTTGAGTCAACATTTGTGCCTTTAAATTTACGAAAGTTAAATAAAATTCTTTGTAACTGGCTATTGAATAGGCAGTCACAATATTTACGGAAATGTGTATAAAATGAAAATTTGTTTTGTTTTGAAGAGATTTATATTTGTACATTTATTACTTAATCTTATATATTGGCTGCCGTTTTCGACTCAGTCTGTCATTCAATAAAGTTCTTAAAACTAACCCAAAAATATTCAAATACAGAAATGATTAGATATATTATTGGGTGAAGGTTGTGGTAAATTTTGCACCCTGTAAGTCACCGTCAAAAAATGGTTCAATTTAAAGTTCGGGGTGGAAAATGATAATGGTTCACAGTTACCTACAAATATCTACTCATACCTCCGGCATAGTTACCTACAAATTCCTACTCGTAAAGCATAGCAGAACATAATGTGAATTACAAATATATTATTTTTAAATGTTTACAATATTGCAGGAACCAGCCAAAGTCAGTTGCGTAGCAGGAAATAATAAATGGACGGGTATTGCACTAATAAATTTCTAGGATTCTTTCTCTTTTGGAAATTGTGTACAATATTAAACCACACCCGGTGCAGTGACAGCCGCTGTAGGTACATTGTGCACAAATAGGGACTTAAAGACTCTGCAACTTTGCATTGGTGAACGTCACAAGTCACAATACAAATCTCTATTTATTTATTTACTTCTACTATTTATTTGTTTTATTTTATTTATTTGTTCGAATATACATTTTACACATGCGGTTTACATAAATAATAAGTTACAATATCCAGTATCGTGTTATGCAGGTACCACACGCCATTTGAGTAAATAATTATTGTTGGGTTGGGTGTTATGTGTTTTATGTGTTTGGTGTTATAATGTTTTGAGTAAAGTGAATACCTTGTTTTTTAATCCAATAACCACCGTAATCACTGATAGCGAAAAAAATTAAAAACAAACAAATATTCTAGGTATTACACAAATGTGTTATAAACTTTATTATAACATCACTTTTTTACGTTTTGTGTAATAATAATTAATAAAAAAAAAAACACGGTTACATAGTTTTTTTTCAAATTGCCTTGTGAAAATTTGGTTTTATAAAGGTGCACATTTTAACTGCGGTCAACATTTAGATTTCAATTTAAATTGTGGTGTTTTCTTTTTCTAACACAGTTCAGATCATATTTCTCACTATGACAGTAAGGGAGAAACGACGATTTCTATGAGACCTATACGACTTGTTCCCAAAAGCACAAAAAATAACTTGAGGGTTAATATCTGAACGCACATTTCGACGGTCCTAACATTATGAGTATGATTAATTTATCGCGCGCTTAATTAATACAATAATATTAAAATCCATTTACGATGTTACTTCTCAGATTCATTTTATGTAAATTTCTTATTCACGGGGCCTATGTCATTTTTAGGGATGCTGTGTGGAGGGTATTTTTATGGAAAGAAATGAGAGGAAGTTCTGGGAAGGAAAATGGTATGAGGGGTGGGTAGGAATTTGGGGTTCAGTGTGTCCAAATCAAAAAAAACCTGTCACATGAACCCGGGCACCCCTGCAAAGTCACCAAACACAGCGAACCATTTGGCAGAGGTGAGGTTATCCAATAAATTTATTTTATTTATTTGTTTATTTATTGAATCTATATCATAAGGTTTACATTTTTTTTTGGCCTTGCCTGTCTCACTAGGAACTCCTGTGTCGAGACAGACTAGTTTACAAATATTTTCTAATTATAATATAAAGTACATTTTTCAATAAAGCAAAAATATTTGACAAAATTTTCAGGTTGGTAGGTAGTGGTAACAATAATGAGATATACGATTATATTTGGGTGAGGTGACTAATTATTGCACGACCTTTTTCGATGATCCATTGTTAAATGGTTCCCAAGTGGCACTACCTACGCTATAAGTTTTCTAATACTTTGTAGAAGGTTCTTAAGGAAAGAAAAATTAAGAAAATTGCGGAGAAATTTGCGGGATAATTTCAGAAAACTCAACATCTATTTTAACTTCGTAAGTTTTACAGTTCGAGCTTTAGATATATTTAAAGATATTTCCTCCTAAAGTATTTATCCGATTGGGAAAAAAATTGGTGATTTGTTGTGGACATGCCCATGATGGTTTCTATATAGTAATATTTCTATATTAGTGAGTTGTGGAGTTATGAAATTTTGCAAAAAAAATTGCAATGGGGCACATGCGATTTGTTTGAAAAATGAGCGTATCATATGGAGTTTATTATATGAAGGGGTAGGTAGGAGGGAGGGACAGCGGGAGATGAGAGGGGGGACGCGGGGAAGTTGAAAATGGAACGCGGGAGGGGAAGGGGACGTGGGTGGGAAAGTGGTGGCGGAGAAACAATTTCTTTATTTAAGTGGCATTGCAACGCATGCCGGGTATCACAGCTAGTATCTAATAAATTTAAATCTGTAGTGTGTATGTAATATGTAATCTGTACACTATACAAGTTTTTTATTATATTTTTATAATAAAATTGCAGCCGATTCATCGATAATTTATAAATGAGCCTATTTAAAGTCATTTCAATAGTGCAAGGGAGAAATTTTAGAATAATAAATCGATTTTTCGATATACAATATTCCTCGTCTCGGTACCTTATTAAACTACGCAGTACGTTCAATAGTCAAGAGATTAATATGCTCTCTTACAGCCCCTTCCAAGTTGAAAATGCATAAGCTTGGGCATGCATTACGTTCCTGTTAAATTGCATGCATGTTGTAATACCAAGACTTCAAGAAAGTTGATAGAAATAATAAAGACAGATGAAATTCTGGAGATGTGTAGTTGAAATGCTAAAAGAATGCTGGGGAATGTTTTAATTAATTAAAATACCAGGCAACCTTTTTTTAAAAACAACGGAGTGGTAGAAGGACGATTGGATGAAGAGGAAAATATTCTAAGAAGAAAATACGACGAGAAAGTGGGTAAAAACAGACCTCCATACTAAATGAAAAAGAATGCACTAATGAGATATGTCTAATTTTTGTTTGTCATTAAACATTTATTCAAAATAATTAAAAATTATTTTGTGCTATTTTCAGTGTAGTATATTAGTGGCAGACAACTGTCGGTGTTGCCACCAGTTTGCATCGAAAAGTTATTTGAAACCTCCTCTTAAGAGGGTATTACCAGAGAATACCGGAAATTAGTCATTTTTAAATCAATTTCTAAACGAATTGACTCTTTTTTACAAAAATACATATATTGATTTGGAAAGATTGTTATTTTATCTGGTATAAAATTTTGAAAAACAATATGTATATTTTTAATATCCTAAGGTTATACTTTGGTCGTTGCAGAAACGATAGATTCTATTAAACAACACAATTTTAAAAAATTGGCTTTATTTATGTAAAAGCCCCTGTGGGCGTATAACAACAATAAATAAAAAAATAAATTTAAAAAAAATTTCAATTCATGTAATTATACAACAAATAAATCAATACATAATCTAGTAAACACAGTTGTCAGAATTTTAATTTTTGTTAAATTAAAATCATTAAAAAATAAATACCTTAGTTTTTCTATTTATTTAAGGTCTTACAAACTTAAACTATTTCAAAATTATTTTGTTTAGATATTATTAAAAAATTATAAATACTTATGATTAAAAAATACTTACAAAAAGTACACGATACTTAATTATTTATCATCGTGAGTTTTGACCATTTTTATTGCTTATTTGAATCTAGGTATATATTATATCCAGTTTTTAATAGAAAGTATCAATACAAAATTTTTTATTGAAAAAATTTGATAGCGGAAAAATCTATCTTTCTCATTGGAACCTCCCTGTACAGTTGCAAGCACTTTTAAACTTTTATTCTCAGCCGCTGGTCAATCGCCCTTAACCAAAGGTAACCTCCCACTTAGACACCTAAAAAAAAAAAATATATATATAAATATATATCTGTCAATATTTTGTATCATAGGTTAGTTTTAATATTCTCCTGACGAAGGAAGGGTTCTTCCGAAACCGGTAGACTTTAATTAAAATTTAAATGTGGTCAAAAACATTTTTTTTATTGGGAATAAATTTGTTGATCTTATATCAAATGCTAGGTATGTGATAATACGTAAATATTTTACTGTGCTTGAAGCTTGCTTTGATCTTATAAAATATTCACTAAAAATAAAACAGTGCAAAAAAAAATTCAGGAACATAAAAAATAATGTAAGCCATAGAAATAAATATATTATTTATCTCAAAGTCTTCCATCAAAGGAAGATAAATACAATTATTGCACAGTGGAGTTCATCCACAAACCTTTTATGTCGAATTTCAGATAATCTAACGGGTAGAGCGATTTGGGTTCAACAAAGCGTCTCGGCACACACTCCAAGTGATTGACATTCGTTGATTAAAAAGGAAAATTGACTGTTTATCGCCCTCAGCGAGGAACCAGTAAATAGATTGCCGCGTTTAACTGTATTTCACTTAGGTACAATTTATTTTTAAAACGTTATGTGTGCGAATTATTTTCTAGTTTTATTTGATACTTCGTTGGTTTCTTTTTTTTCTACGTTTTTTATTAGTTTTAATGACAAAGTTTGTACATGATATAGGTATAAAGTATAAAGAGGGTATTGATTAAATTTTGTTCACAGTCCAAATTTCAGTAAGTTCCAAGGCAGCCAGTAGTTTTTAAACTCTAGTGTTCAATTTCAGGTTGACTTTACATCGTCTTCATAACGTTTGTAAGCTGATTAGTGATTATCAATGAAAAGCCAAGCCCGAATCAATGACATCGATGTTCAACTGCATTATACGATCAAAATTAGAATATGCTTCTGCTGCTTGGGCCCCATACCAAAACAAAAAAATTTAGAATTATTGTAGCAAATTCAAAAAAAAGTTCTAAGGTATCTTTATATGAGAATACATGGCGAATACCCGCGATTTATGCATCACATGGATTAGCTCTCTGAAACGCATTACGAAAGTCTCCAATCTAGAAGGAATGGGACCCTTTTACCCTTGACCCTTTTCAGTAACGGCTTTTAAAATTATAAACTCTTTCATTGACAGCCCATACCTCTTGGCATGCTACAAATTATTCGTACCCAACAACTACTGCCAGGGTCGCCACCACGACTTGCTCTGTATTCCACATGGCAGAACGGACGTTCTGGCCCAGTATATCATGACAAGAGGTATGGTGCTGATAAATGACAACTCGAGGTCTCTTGATATATTCAACATTAGCCTTGAAGGTTTCAAGAATAATTATGAACAAGAACTGTAAAATATATATTATTGTAAAATTTTCATTTAATTATGTAAATGTCATGTGTTTTGTAACAGGATCTGTCAATCTGTTATACACTTCAGTTACAAGAATATTTCTTTAATAAAAATAATATTCAACCATTTAATATTAGCATAATAAACAGAACTTCTGGTGGACTAAGCGCCTCAGCCCACTGAGGCAACTGAAAACAAACGAAAACTGGCTGGTTTCTATGTCTGAAGAACAATCAGATGACAGCAATGGCCGACCACCGCAACCAGCAGTGCCAGTTGCGAGTTACCATGGAGTTACCGCTTGCGTTACCATTGACAACGGGGTTTTGTGTGATTGTGAAGTGTGCGGGCCATCACATTGTCATACAAAGACAGTTGAGAGTTTTCAGTTGCCTCAGTGGGCGGAGGCGCTAACTGTACCACTCGTACTCGTACCAACTACAAGCACACAGCATCACTATGTAATTGGGCCTTTACACTATACACAACTACACTTATCTAAACACCTACATATATATATATATATATATATATATATATATATATATATATATATATATATCATCAACCGCTGTAATTGGTATTTAGTATTGTTATATTTCCTAACCTACCTGTCATTTCTTATTACCCACATTCAATCACACATTGATCCTCACCGCATAAACATCTTCGCATCAATATTTCCGTAATTTGCTCTCTGCCAGTGTAAATTCATTCCGCTAAAAAACAAAGAGCTCGATTGAAGAAAGTGTTCCGCAGTAAGTCATGTCTTTTCTTTCCTTACCTTTTTGTACAAATTTTCTCCTTGTGCAGTGCTTTGAAGTACGTACATTTCATACAAAGGTCCTTCGATACACAAAAATTACACCCACTATGTGTGGAATAGTATTATTTAATAAATTACCCCTTGATGTAGAAGAAAACTACGAAAATTTATAAATCAAATTAAATAAAAATTTTGTAGTACCACTATATAACTTTTGACTTGAACTTCGGTATATTATGTTTTGCATATCATTTGTATTGAATTATATACTTACAACTTATCTATTAAGTTTTTATTTTTATGTTATCTTGCGAAATTACCATATCTGTTCTTATGAATATAATATTGCCTTTTTTATTGCTATGTAAAACATAATTTTAGGTTAGAAATCCACATTTCAAAATTATTATTATTATTAATACTTTTCTAATAGTTCTTAGTATAATATAAGTCTTCCTCTCCTAAGCACAGGCATCTGATTTATTAAGAGAGTGCATAAAATATTATATTATGTAATAAATATAATAACATTTAAAAAAAAAAGGTAAAAAAATAAAAATAAAAATCCGTAATTTTTGGTTTCTTTTAGTAGAGCAATGTATACTTTCGTAACATGGCATTTAAATATCTCTGTGTGAATTTTTGGTACTGAAAATAATCAAGATGGATTGATTACCTGTAACTGCAAATATGTTTATCACGAACAAATATAAAATTTAAGATAATATTATAAATCATTATTAGCTTTTTATACATCAATTTGAAAGGAATGAAGCAAGCTTCGTTATGAACATTTTAAAGCAATGAAATCTTCAATAATATTGAAAAGAGTAAATTAAGACAATTACGATACATATTTAATTTATTGCGATAAACTTTTAAGGTTATACACATCAGTGAATTATCTTTGAAAAAAGAATATAACAATAACATACAAAGGTAACGGACGCAACTGCGGATCGAATGCAGGACCTCTGTCGGACCAGGTTAGGTCTTAAAAGCTCAGTGGTCTAAGTATTGTCCCGATAAGATAAAGGTTCGATCTCCAGATGCGACCGTTATCTATTTTATTATCTGTTTCATATTTCATGTTTAGTTACACAGAATTTCCGGGGGTAAAGTGGTGATTCTACATGATGGTAAGAGAAAAAAAGATTAATATTTTTTTTTTCGAAATTCTAACTTTATTTTTCTCATACAAAAAGACGTACCTGTTAAAAATCCTTAGTGTAAGGTAGGTTACATACATTTAATCCTGATGATGTGAACATTGTTCACGAAACATGTAGATTGTGTACATATAAAAAAAATGATTTAAACTAAGTTATATGTCTTTTTATTAAAATTATTTTAAAAATTTAATATGCGGCCTCCCCTCACTGTTTCCTTCAGCATTATCACTCAAAATGGGTACTTATTGGTCCTGAAAAAAAAAATCAATAATTATTTAAAACATTTCTCGAAAATTAAATTTTATTATTGTATTGTTATACACTTAAAATAATAATAATTTGAGATGTCGAAATTTTCTTCGTCGTCAAATTAATTCACCGGGCGAGTAAACAGTATTTGCCAGACAAAACAATAAAAACTAATTTCTTGTTAAAACCACCTCCAATTGACTGTGCGAACCTTGGCCGGTCCATTAAACACTGAGCACTGGGCGAAATAGAACAACATCCAACCGCCAAATAAAACTCTAAGTACTACTTGTCGCATTGACAAATACACACGAGATGAGCCCATCGGATAGATAATATTGAGAAGAAATGAGGACAAAACTTTAACCTTTCTGCCACATAATTCCTATAAGAATTTTTTCATCTGTCTTCCATTTTGAAAATACCCTAATTTCTTTAGCTAATGAGAGTATGGCGTCCCCAATTGGGGTATATTGTGAGAATGAATGTAGTGGGGAAGGGGAGGAGATGGGGAAGATGAAGTTGGGGAAGTACCTGGCAATTCAGATTTGGTCACCAAATACGGCTAAATGTTTCACAATTAATTAATTAAAATAATAAATACTATATTTGCGGCACCTTGCAGAGTGGAAGATACTCTCAGTATAGCCCTGGTAAAAGACCACTATTCAGAATTGAAACATTGCTTGAAAGGGCTGTAGCTTTAGCTGTATGCTGTAGTTTTCAGTGAGCTAGAGTGCTAAGATTGAAAAATACGACATTACTGATGTTGTTTTAGCTGAAAATGATTTTTTTTCTTCAAAATTTTAACTTTTTGTATGAAGATCTTCAGTTTGGGGATGCGCCGCATCCATAAACTAAAATATCTTCATTCAAAAAGTTGAAATTTTGAAAAAAAAATATATTTTCAGCTACAACAGCATTAATAATGTCATTTTTTTCAATCTTAAGCATTCTAGCTCACTGAAAACTCACGGACCTCCCCTGGTACTTCGCCATCTTCCTCTTCCCCATCTCATTCCCTTCCCCGCTTACCTTTAACCTAACAACATACCCCAATTGGGGATGTCATAGTCTCACTGGCTCCAGACGGGAGCAGTTGGGACTCTTGTAAGGTATTCCCTATAAAAAAAATTATTAAAAATATCCGATTGACAAGTTGGCAGCTTCAGTGAGCAGCTTCAGATTATTTAAGAGCTTCCTTTAGAACGGACGTTAAGTTTAGTTAGATACTCAATGAAAATAAGATGATAATGAACAAGACTCGTAATTATTGATTTTCCCGATCATCAGAATGTATTGTTTGTCAGGGGAAATGACAGAACACCATAATATTGTGTTTAATTAATACAAAGCAGTGTGTTGTTATGTAGGCCGTAAACAAAACTCTAAGAATACGAAACTTTATAGCCGTCTTTCGAAGAACTCTTTTTGCGGTATAATAAGATGTTTTCCTAATGCATTTTTGCTTTTTGCGTTACGCTAATAAATACTGCATTTATGGTTCATTCAGTTTCCCCTTGTGTGATTTTAACTTTCAGAATCGAAACGATAAACTTTGTAAATGATTTTGATTAAACCACTATTTATAACTTTGTTTATTTACCAGATTTGAATGATCAAATGCTTTAGCGCTATCTGGACTTTATTGTAGACAAGCTTCTATGTTTATACCAAAATTCTTTACCAATTTATTTAAAATATCTATAATTCTTGATTCGATTCAAAGTATTAGGCGAGAACTTCAAATAAATTCACTAATTAAAATATTTTCTAAAATAGAATTTTGATTTAACAATTATTGTTTTACAAAATGTCATTCTCGTTGACATTTTCTATTAAACAAAAATCATTATTTTTAATATATTGAAAATGAATAGCTAGCTTTATAAATTATAGCCTATATGTTCTTCTGATGTATGATCTATATTATTGTATAAGTTTCATTAAAGTCCATTCAGTAAATTTTGCGTGAAAGAGTAACAAACATACATACATACATACAAACTTTCGCGTTTATAATATTAGTAAGATTGCTTGTCTAGTTTCCCAAGAATAGTTTTTAGCTAGTAATAACCTCAAAGGACGATACGTGGTGATGTTTGCAGTTTTCACGTCAATGTCAAATTTAGATTAAAAGTTCTACCAAGCATTAATATTGCTGGATATACTAAGTATCCTAAAATTACTGCGGGCCTATCTTGCGTGCTTTATATTTTCCAAGTTTCATCTTAATGAAAGAATTATCCCATCGTGCCTGTGTTTAGTGAAAACGCTTTACCTTTATTTTGTATCTATTCAATTCAAGAAACAAAGAGAGACGATTTCATTACAAGCAATTTCAAACTCTTTGTCCGGGGGCTAGAGAAATGATTGCGAGATAATTGAATTTAATTTAGGTAGGTTTGAAAAGGGAGGTTAAAAAGATTAATTCGCATAAATAATCGATGAACTTGTAAATTTGAAATACATCTGAAGTTGAAATTTTCCAAGGCATTTCAATTTTACAACAGTAAATATAATTTAATCAATGTATCAAAGCCAGCAACTTCTGAAACATTTGTTCTAATTAGTAAAAAATGTGAAAATAGAAATTTGTTTTTTTTAGTGAAACGTGAATACTTGACATTTTGTCATATTTATTGACAATATTAAATGCCAGCTTCTGCAAACAATAAAATGATTGTTCTTTTTTTAATGCTTAGTCTTTCACATTTAAACTTTTCTTGGAGACTTCTTATTCTTCTCGTGCGCACGCTGGCTATCATATTGGCTATGCGGACTTTGTTTACTGCGGCCCGGAACAGCTCTGGCTCTCCCGGAACAGTAGACTGGCCAAACCACTGTCTCAAGTTTTTTAGCCACGATGTCCTTTTTCTTCCAGGGCCCCATCTTCCGGCAAATCTTTCCCTGCATTATGTGAAGCTAGATCTCGTACTTCTCTGGATGTCTCATCACGCTTCCTAGATATTGAAGTTTTCGGATTTTTATTGTTTTAATAACTTATTTCCAGCTTATTTTGAGTGTTCTTCTGTAGATCCACATCTCGAATGCCCCAAGTCGCCTTATCAGTTCTTCAGTAAGTGTCCATGCTTCCATTCTATAAAATAATACTGAAAACACGTAGCATCTGACCATTCGCATTCGTAATCCAAGGTTGAGAACATGACTGCAGAACATATTTTTCATTTTTTTTTATAGAGAAACCTTACAAGAGTCCCAACTGCTCCCTTCTGGAGCCAGTGAGACTATGGCATCCCCAATTGGAGTATGTTGTGAGGCTGAAGGTAAGTGGGGAAGGGAAGGAGATGGGGAAGAGGAAGGTGGGAAAGTACCTGGCTATTCAGATCTAGTCACTAAACACGCCTAGTGCCATTATTAAGCAACGTTTCAATTCTGAATGGTGGTCTTACACCAGGGCGATACTAAGAGTATATTCCACTCTGGAACGCGCCGCAAATATAATATATATTATTTTTATTAATTAATGGTGAAATAACACAAATTAATCAAATAAAATTTATTTGCGAACGCCGGGTTCGAACCCGCAACCTTCCGATTGGGAGTCAAGTGTCTTACCACTCGATTCGGACATGCGGATAAAGATAAAGAAAGCTTGCTCAATGCGGCATTTGATTTCAACCGGATCCATCTTGGTCCCTTCCCGGTCTTAGAGACGTGATACTATTAACCCATCCGTACCCGAGATGACAAATCGATGTTACATTCAAACTTTATCAACGGCTCTATGAAATGTATTTGTTTTGGTGCAATAATTTAGATTTTTCAATTTATTTTATTAATGTTAGCCTCAGTGGGTGGCTTACCTTCACAGAGGCCCCCAATTTAAAATAAAAATTCAAGTACTAAAATAAAGTAACATACAAAATCAATAAGCAATAAAATATAGTGAAATAATTCATTTAAAAATATACATTAAGTTGGTAATCGTACCGCAAATATACTACATGTTATTAAAAAGAGTGAATTGTGAAATAACAAAAAAATAATGAAATACAATTCTCTTGAGTACCCTTGTATTTTAATCCGCGACCTAGACGAAAGCTTTACCCCTCGACCACAGAGGGTGTCTAACGCGAAGGTTAAAATTAAATTATATTAGTGTAAATGTCTTCTTTTTTCATAAATTTAAAAAAAAAAAAAATTTTTTGTACTATTAGTTAAGTTCAATTGAACCGATGTAATTTATCCTTGAAAATGTCATCCTTAACAGAATTGTCCTAGAGTTCACGACAATTTACAATTTCTTAAAATATTTTTTATTTTATTTTATTTGGAAAACCAATACTTATAATATTTTTTATAATGCATGATAAAATAAATGTAAATTATTGAACCAACATTAAGTTTTCACTTATGTATCTAAAAATATAAATAAGTTTACATGGGTATTAAATAACGACAATATAATTTTTTTAATAATTATTAAAAATAAAATCACATTTGTGGCATACCAGTGGCGTATTTTATGTATTTTATTTTGATAATAACCGTGATCAGACCTTCGACCAACAAAATATTATATTAAATCTGTGAATTCCGTAGAATCAGTAGAAACTCAAAAAAATAACATTTAATTTCATAGAACACGTAAAAAAACTATTGAGGTAACCTTTGCAATTGCTGACCCACATAAAAAGATGAACAATTCATTTAAGAAATTTTTCGTCTGTCTTCCATTTTGAAAATACCCTTATTGTGACATTCAACCTTTTCTGAAGCCATTTAAAATGAAAAGGATATTTCCATCTGTAGCTATAGGGTGAATATAAATAATAAATCGGATATTTTCGCCTCCATACCATTTCTTCAAATAGTTATTTATATTTCATGCAACTTAACAGCTCGGCCGCTGATTGACTTTCATAAAATACTGGATATTGAACAGTTTACAGTTTTAAATCACATAGAACCATGCAGAAGAATAGAAGGTAGTATGCTAACATTGATTTATTGAGGTATGATATTATAGCCTGTTTGTAACTATATGCCGTTAGATCATACCATCCTTCTAATTTGCACTTTTTTTCTTAGATTTGTGAATACTTTATGGGACTTGTGGGATAACACTTACCTGCCACATTCCAAAAAAACATCGCTTTCGCAGCCTATTTAAGCCTACAACAAACTGTGGTGACAGGCATTATCAAAACTTTTTTTTTAATAAAAGATTATTATATTTTGTTTATTCAATGCATCTATGGGTGGCGAAACAGCTGTTATGCGTAATAATAATTACACAACGAATAGAAAATAATATTATCAAATATTAAAAATAAACATTGTCTAAATATAGATCGACAAATTAAATATTATGATAACAATACAACATATTATAATTTTAATATGTATCCGTCTAAATAACAGGAAATTTAATTTTGTTAAGCATAATCCTGTCTGTGACATATTGCTGGAGAAAAAACGCACAGTAGGTCTAATAGAATACCTCCATTCCGGAAAATTCATTGGCAAAGGAGTTTATGAAAACCACTGTGAAACGGCAGTAGGAAACAAACCCCAAAAAACACATTTTTATAAGTGGGCTAAAATAACCACCAACTATTGTTTTAAATTCGAGGAAAAACCTTTGTACAGAATGAAATGCTAAAATACGTTTTCTCTTAGGAGAGCCACGTACTTTTTTATATATTTTTTATAGATCATAGTTTTTTAATAACGTCTAATAAAATATATCTATGTCTAAAAAATTCAGCTATATATTAGTTTATTAGGTCCGTTAATAAATATTCAATCAGAAGAATTGTCGTCGCAAAATACGTGCTTGGATTTTTTAACATGATTTTCTTTGAACTAAAATTAAAATTCTGAAAATTAGGTTTCCTAATTTATTTCCTAATATAACTGTTGGATTGTACGATTTGAAATATGTCTTATAAAACAAAAAAATCGTTCCAAAATTTAAAAAATATTACTCTTCAATAAAATAAACAATAAATATTTTTAAAATGTGTAGGTACATTAGCTTTTCAGGAATAACTAATCTCATTATCTTTTTAGGTTTTTTAAAAGAGGCGTTACGTTTAAAATTCAATTGAAAAATGACATATTTCCGGTTGATTCTGGTAATACCGCCTAATGTTGGTTTGTTTTTTATTGAAATTAAATTTTTTGTTCTAAAATTTATTTTCGCAGTGTTTTTAAATATTTTTTGCGTACCTACCATGTATCTAACACGTTGGTATATTTTATACATTTGAACAGGGAAATGTATAACGCGTAAATTTCGATTTCTATGCTGATAAAAACAATTTATTAATTGGTTCACTAATAAGAAATTTATTCGAACCTTTTGTTAAATGAAAGTGTATTTCTCTTACGGTACTTATTTTTACTCAGAGTTGTGGCTTTTCAGTGGCTGATTCTAAGAAGGTATAGTCAGTTATCAGTTTTTGGAATACGTAAAGCAATATTATTATAAATATAATCGATACATTCAGAGAATTCTGTTTTCTTCAAAATACCTGAGGTAGATAGTGATTAGAAATTATGGATTATGTTAGATATTCAAGCAATTCAAAAATAAAACTGATGTTATTAATTAATCAAGGAGATTGAAACCAGGAGTAATATTAATAAACTTTTGGTAATTCGATTCAATGAAGAGCTATTAAACCAACATGGAATTTAATGTGCCTGTCTATCCACATTACAATAGCTTATATTTACCTTTTCAATGCTTGGATTAAGGAAAGGGTGGATCGTGACTGTGTGGATTATTTTATGAATTGACCTGTGTAATACTAATAGAAGGGTGCTAAATGTAGATGTAATATTTTTTGTAATATTTGGATATCACACGGAGAAAAATGTTATTCTAAAATACGATTATTTTATTCGTAAAAAACGTTTAAAAACGGGACTGAAGTTCTTACGAACAAAATTCAGGGTTTCAATGTTTATTGGCGGAATCATGTAAGAATAATTTGTTGGTATACGTAATTTCGTAAGAATACCAAAAAATTATTTTTACATTTTCCCGCCAATTAACTTTGAAACACTGTTAATTTGTTCGTAAGAACTTCAGTCCCGTTTTTACGAATAAAATGATCGTACTTTAGAATAACATTTTTCTCCGTGCATCTTTAAGCTACGGGCTTACTCATTCTGTCAAGAACTGGAATATTATGCCTGACACTGATCTATCACAAATTTTAGACAGTGTGCAGTAATAAGTAGTGACTGCAGCATACTTCTGAGGAGTTTTAGGTACAACAGAAGGTTTGAAAAGATCATTACAATCGTATTCATTTGAAGCAGCACATTGAATAAGGCGCTTGTGCTTCGTGCAATTGGTACTCCTTCATCCCTCATAACCAGACCTATCAAAAGTGGGACGATTGGTAAATGAATTCATAAATACATACTGTGTTTGCTACAGAGATGACAAGAAAGTTTTTGTCGGATTCGTAGTAACATCTGTACACACTATAAACAATCCCTAAAATTGAAATTTTCTAAACTTTGAAGTCAATCCGGTGGTAAATAAAAAATGTAAGGATTTTAAACGTGTTGCTTTGACTCCATTTGCCACCCTTTTATCGCTAGTAGCGTTAAGAGATAACAATTTTTTTTAAATGACCCACTTTTTTAACTGTGCTATTAAGGGGACTAAAGAAAGCATCAAAAAACGATTTGATTTATAATTAGTTTTACCGGTGACAATGGATGTAATAGAAGAGATTCTTAGACAGGTGTTCACAGAAGTCGTGTGTTCCAACACGTCGGATTCTCAGAGTTCTCAACCAAACATCGCCTTTACAATCATTTTCTGGCTAAATCCCCCACCAATGGTGAAGCAACGTGTTTTCGATGTGGGAAGAAATCAGTAAATTTGGTTTTTCGATGACTACGTATTAAAGATACATAGTATAATAATACATTTAGATGCTTTTAGTGTTCTTTATGTTTGCAGACTTCATCTTCATTTTTGTTTATTTACTCATCTGCACGTTTGTTGACTGTGTTTGTTGATTTCCTCATCTTAATATTTGTTGACTGGTTGTTGTGTTGGTATTAGTTACTTCATAATTTTTGTGATTCCCTCAATTTCTTACTTACTTTATTTGGACGGCATTATTTTTTTTTACCTTTCTTTAAAAAATATAATAATGCAAGCTGCCATCTCTAAGCAAGGTTTTTAAGCTAAGTACATACGATGACGCTTATTTTCTTTCGCCAAGGCATGTTTTTTGCATGAAAAAGTACAGAAAATTTTTGAAGAAATTATTATTAAAAAAGTGAGGTACCTTTTCCTTTTTACCGTTTCACAGTCGTCAGGCAACCGCGAGGCTTGTTAACAGGTGTACAAAACGTTTATTCGTTTAGGAAAATGTGTGGAATCAAAATATTATTTTGTTTTCCAGACAATAGAATGAAATCTTGGAGAAATATTACGTAAAACGATAAAAGACTTAAAAAAATGTAGTATGAATGATAAACGAATCAATTTATTTGGCGCAGTTAATATTGGAAGTGTTCATATATATTAAAACATAAAAAATAAAATGAATTGTCATTATATTTTTTAAAGAAAGGTTAAAAAACAAACATTAACCTAACCATCCAAAATGAAATATGTAATTATTATTTTATAAATTGATAAATTAATGTTTAAGACAAGAGTTTTATGCATAGCACAAAGGGTAACAATTATTGTGAACAATAATTATTAGCCTGAAACACTCATCCATTTTGAAAAAAACCTCCCAAAGATACATGCCGCCGACGGGACTCGAGCACTTGCCCTTTTAATTGCCGGTCATGTGCTCTAATGCACTGAACTACGGCGGCTTATCTCTTACCCGCCAAATGATTCAATCTATACTAGTGTTTCATTAAACAATTTCTTATTACATTTCTTCACTAGCAAACAACCAACTTTTTAGTGTTAAATTTTTTTTTCAGTTTCATATTTTGTATTTTTTATGCATGTTCTTTTTTGAAATTTTAATTTTTTAATTTGTGTATTGTTATTTACTTTTTACCTAATCTAATTATTTCTGTATTTTCTTTTGTTATTTTTAATATGGAATGTATTACATTGCACTACCCCTGCTTACATTCTGGAATAAAAAAATATTATTATTATTATTTATACCAAAAAAAAAAAATTGATATTAATATGAAAATAATCACAACATGTGTACACGGTTGACATTATTAGTCACATGAAAACGGGTCTTTTCTATGACTCTTTCTTGAGTTTAACAGCTCAGATGTGCTCGCCCTCAGTGTTTACCTCTTTCCCTCAGGACCCTTGTTCATTCCTTCCTCTCCTCAAAAAGATTCTTCACCCTGCATCCCCAAATATGATAAAGGCCCTTTGGGAAACTATCTTCCATAGAACCTCCTGTTTGAAGTTGTGGACATAATGTGGAAAAAATAACAAAGTATTGTTGTTAGATATTGTTCTGTAATATAGTTACATAACTATCTAAATAAAGTTTGAATTTAGACGTACTGAATTCAATCATTCATTGGTGTGAAAGCAGTATGAAAAAAAAAATTATTACTTCAACACCGCAAGTCAAAAATTATGTGAACCAATTCTTGTTATTATCCTGACGAAGAAACCGTCGATTTCGAAATAGGTATGTAGATATTATATTATGCGATTGCAGTGGTTTACGCAAAATAAATTGTTTCATTTAATTATGTGAACCAATAACCATAATTAAAGTTATGTGAACCAATTCATGTTATTATCCTGACGAAGAAACCTTCGGTTTTGAAATAGGGATGTAGATATTATAGCATGTGAATACAGTGGTTTACGCAAAGTAATTTATTTAATTTAATTATGTGAACCAATAACCATCATTAAAGTTATGTGAACACATTCTTGTTATTATCCTGACGAAGAAACCATCGGTTTTGAAATAGGTACGTCGATATTATAACATGTGATTATAGTGATTTACGCAAAGTAATTTGTTTCATTTAATTATGTGAACCAAAAACTATCATTAAAGTTATGTGAAACAATTCTTCTTATTATCCTGATGAAGAAATCATCGGGTTTTAAATAGGCATGTAGATATTATAACAGGTGATTACGGTGGTTTACGCAAAGTAATTTGTTTAATTTAATTGTGTGAACCAATAACTATCATTAAAGTTATGTGAACCAATTCTTGTTATTATCCTGACGAAGAAACCATCGGTTTTGAAATAGGTATGTCGATATTATAACAGGTGATTATGGTGGTTTACGCAAAGTAATTTGTTTCATTTAATTATGTGAACCAATAACTATCATTAAAGTTTTGTGAACCAATATTTGTTATTATTCTAAGAAACCATCGGTTTTGAAATAGGTATGTCGATATTATAACATGTGATTATAGTGATTTACGCAAAGTAATTTGTTTCATTTAATTATGTGAACCAATAACTATCATAAAAGTTATGTGAAACAATTCTTGTTATTATCCTGACGAAGAAATCATCGGGTTTTAAATAGGCATGTAGATATTATAACAGGTGGTTACAGTAATTTACGCAAAGTAATTTGTTTTATTTAATTGTGTGAACCAATAACTATCATTAAAGTTATGTGAACCAATTCTTGTTATTATCCTGATGAAGAAACCGTCGGTTTTGATATAGGTTTATAGCAATTATATCATGTGATTGCAGTGGCTTACGGTTTATTTGTTTCATTTAATTATGTGAACCAATAACCATCATAAAGTTATGCGAACCAATTCTTGTTATTATCTTGATGAAGAAACCGTCGGTTTTGATATAGGTATATAGCAATTATATCAAGTGATTGCAGTGGTTTACGGTTTATTTGTTTCATTTAATTATGTGAACCAATAACCATCATTAAAGTTATGTGAACCAATTTTTGTTATTATCCTGACGAAGAAACCATTGGTTTTTAAATAATAATTAATAACCATTAAGAACCAACAACCATAATTAAAGTTATGTGAACCAATTCGTGTTATTATCCTGACGAAGAAACCATCGGTTTTGAAATAGGGATGTAGAATGTAGATATTATAACATGTGAATACAGTGGTTTACGCAAAGTAATTTATTTCATTTAATTATGTGAACCAATAACCATCATTAAAGTTATGTGAACCAATTTTTGTTATTATCCTGACGAAGAAACCATCGGTTGTTTAAATAAGTATGGAGATATTATAACATATGATTATAGTGATCTACTGAAATAATTTTGTTTAATTTAATTATTTGAACCAATTTATTTGGTCATTAAGTACGTAATATATAAAAAATATATTTTAATGAAAAGTCGCGATAATATATATGTATTAAATTGAAAAAGCTCACCTAGTTACCTAAGTACATACAGTAATCTGTTTATTTTAGATTGTATAAATAAAAGGTTAGTATTTTTAGTGGATGGAAATAATTTAATTGTATGAATTATATGAATCAGTCTTACATAAGTTTTGACAACTGAAATATAAAATTCACGAGCATTTGAATTGCCATGTTCAATCCCAATTAACATTTCCCACAAAGATTATTTCAGCCACAGCTTTTCAGGTAGGTAACAATAAGTTATAGAAGTTTTCGAAAAGCTTCAGGAGTTATAAAGTAGATGCATTATAATAAGAGCATTATAATTTCTGGGACATACCTAAATACATACAAGTGGTAGCAGTACCATCCTTTGCTAAGTTTTCAGCATCCCGAGAACAAACATTAACAAAAAGCACAAGTTTGCAAAGGTGGATCTGTTGTGATTCTGCTAAGATATTCGATAGATTTAATTTATACTTTTGTTTTAATTTTTTTTTTGGTATTTTAGCTTAGGGATGTCATTTTTTAAATGATGTAAACGCTACAAGAAAATATGCGTGTCGTATGTAAGAAATATTGAATGCAATTTCTTTTCAAATTTATAAATAATCACGTAGAATTTTCCCTCTTATCAACCACAATCAAATATCAATCACCGTCTCCTAAAAACTTTCAATATTCCAAATAACCAAATTCACCTTCTTCCAACCTCTTCCGCGATTGTGTTCACTACGAATTTTTCACTCTAATGGCAAAATTCCGGATATATTTATTATAAGATACAGAACTCCAAAACTTCGCTAAATTACTCGAATCTCTTGTTGTCACTTTACTTCAATCTACCGAAACTTACTTATATATTGTTGTATAAATTATTTAATTATTTAAAAATAAATAAATAAATATTTTAATTTATCTATAAAATAAAATATTATTTGTAATTTCTGTAATTTTATTTTTGTTTTTCGTGAATTACTAAATCCCTGTATTACTAAATGTTGCTATGGGTAAATAGCTGTTAAAAAAAATTACTTATGATCCTCAGGTGGAGCAGAGGTCTTGAAATTAAAAAAATATATATCAATCCTAGAAACAATTTAAAAATTATCAACTTTTACTTCATTATCTGCATTAAAACATAAAGAATAATAAGAATATACGAATATTTTTTTTAATAATTTAAACCTTCAGCCGTGTCATCTGCATATGGGGTCTATCCTAGAAACAATTTAAAAATTTAAACTAATATTATTATCAACTTTTACTTCATTATCTGCATTAAAACATAAAGAATAATAAGAATATACGAATATTTTTTTAATAATTTAAACCTTCAGCCGTGTCATCTGCATATGGGGTAGCTCCCTGAATTTCAGAGGAAAAGTGTTGTTTGTTTCTCGATTTTATTCTTGCTCGAGTACATCCATCTCGTGCTGTACTTCCGCAAACAGCTAAACTTGCTTCAGTGACCAGCTCCACACCTCTCTCCACAGCTTGTGTGTGGCAGGGGCATTTTTCAACACGGATATTTATATCTTCGCTCATAATTTTGTCCCATAATTCACTATCAATGTACTGAGAATCTGGCTCGGAAAGCAGAACAATATGTTCTTATGTAATTTTTTTTCTGTGATGGTTGTTATCATGTATATTCTCATTATTCTTTATATTTTAATGCAGATATTAAAGTAAAAGTTGATAAAAATAATTTCGTTTAATTTTTGAATATTTCCTAGAATTGACCTTTTTTTCAAAAATTTCATGTTCTCTGCTCCTCCTGAGAATCATGTGAAAAAGAATAAAAAAAATATTTTTAACTGCTCCATAGCAACTTTAGTAATACAGGGTTCACAAAATTCAAAAAAAAATTTTTTCGACCTCTTTCACTCTTCTTCTTTGATGGCGCTACAGCCCGTATCGAGCTTTGTCCTCCTGTCCTCACCAGTTGACTTCCAGTTTGTTACCTGAAGAAGCTGTGCCGCATCCCCTCTTACCTCGTCTTCCCACTGGTTCTCAGTCTGGGTCTTCCCACTTTTCTCTTTCCACCTGGGTGTCCAGCCATAATTCTTTTTGGGACGCGTGTGTCCGGCATTCTCTGTATATACCTAGCCCATCCCAACCTGAGGAGTCTCATATGGGCTGATGTTGGGGGCCTGATATACATCGTATAGTTCTTTGTTGTGCCGGATGCGCCTCTGTTCCCCCTCTTTCACGGGACCACATATTCTCCTCAACACTTTTTTTTTCAAAAGTATCCAGCATTTCAGCCATCTTTGCCGTCAGTGTCAGCGCCTTACATCCATATGCCAATACAGTTCTCACATTGGCCTTATATATGGTTACTTTGGTTTTCCTGTGGACGCTGCGTGACTTAAACACTGGCAGCAAAGAGAAGTATGTTTTGTTGGCTGCTGTTATTCTCCTTCTGATTTCTGCTGGATCCTTATTGTTCTCTGTCAGACTAGAGCCCGGGTAGGTAAATTTATCGACCACTTCGTATGAGTAGTTGTCTTTAAATTGTGCACTACCTCTTCTTCTATGTGAAGTTTTTCTGCTCTGTATTATCATTTTCGTTTTGTCAACATTAATCTGCAGTCCTACTTCCCGCACCGCTATTTCTAAAGGGTCAAAAACCTCCTTAATAGCTGAAATTGATCTTCCGACATGTTTATATCATCAACTTGACTACTTTTGAAATAAATGTTGGAGCCAGTGTCTATTAGCGTTTTTCTTATTACATATTCGGGCACAATGTTGAAGAGAGTGGGAGCCAGGCCGTCCCTCTATTTTAATCCCTGTGAACTCTTCCGACAATTCTCCGTCTATTTTGACCTGACATCTTGAGTCTGACATTGTGGTTTTGATGAGCCTAACCAATTTAGGTGGAATCTGGAATTGTAGTAGTATTTCATATAGATACTCCCGATCTATGCTTGTTTAAAATCAATGAATAGTTGGTGTATATCTATATCAAACTCCCAGCACTTTGGCAATATCTTTCTGACTGTGAACAGTTGGTCTGTTGTGGATCTACCGGTGCGGAAGCCTGCCTGATACTCTCCTAGTAGGTTTTCTGCGTACTTCTCTTCTTTCACTCTAGTCCTTATCAATTGGCTCGACGGGCCATTCTTCACTCGTCGGATATCAAAGTGAGAACAAAATTGACGCCTCGCCACATTGATCGAATTATTGTTCGCGATATACGCCTCAACCTTCTCAGTGAAGGACGCCATTTGAGTGGAATGATTTTTAATAACTAAAATCCGCAATATTCTTATGTGAGATAATAAATAAATAACTTTCATTGTATACATTCATATATATATTTTTTTTAATCAAAATCTGCCGGCGGACTCCCTTTATACAAATTCATATTGATTTCCGTCTATGGACACTTTTACTTTCAATTTAACTGTCTGTGTCATATTTTATCTTAAATTTCAATAACACATTTGTTTTGTATCAATTTGTCTATTTGGCTTTAACCTTTGGTCATCAATTCTTTTCTCAAACTCGTTCATTCCATTTCTTAACTAATAATTATTGATATTTTTATATTATTAATTATACGCGATCAACAGTAATTCAATGTAATGGTTTTATTCGGAGTATAACCTTAATATTTAATGTGCGAACCAACTCCTTATTTTGGAAACAAAAGATGTCATTCAAGTCGCACAATGATAACAGTACAAAAATATGTTTACGTCTCAAATAACCATCGATGATCTTTAATGATTAGTAACAAGCAATGGAATTATGTCAGATTCGATAATATAATTATTCAATTGCTTAAATTTTATTCATAGAATACGGAACAGAATTGGTTTCTACGGTGAAAGTTCAGTTATGTTACAGTTGTTATAACGCACAGTGGAAACCTTAGCAAATTATGAAGGAGAAACTGCAAGTTGGTGTTAGTTATGGCTCAAATTTAACAAAGTCCGATTTCGTTAAGATTTCAAAACTTCATACCGCAGACTTGTTAATGTGAGGTTTGTTTTGCTGGCGATTTTTGTTCTGTTTGTTTTATCAAATAATATAATACTGCGGGTGAAATAGAAGTTTATCATTTGGCTTTCTGGATTAAAAATAATAGCAAACATCACAATGTGCTTAGTTTACAGATGGTATCCATCCTGGAATTCCGTAGAAAGTTATCATTATTTGTCGCTTGGAATGGCTTTTATTTTTGTCTTTCTTTCCGGACCACTCTTCAATATTTTTGTCGTTCTTTTCGGACCATTCTTCAATATTTTTGTCGTTCTTTCCGGATCATTCTTCAATATTTTTTTGTTTCCTTAATCAACCTTTTGTCTATATCATATATTATATACATATATAAAGTATATTATCATATGTAGGTGCAATAGTTTCACTACCAACCCATTCATTAAAAATCATGAAAAAATAACTGTCCCCTCTTTACAATAGCTCCAAAAAATAAAGTAATTCCCCTCAGAGCCTATTGTCATCTTTGGGGATGCAGTGTCATTGATCTTTTTAGAAAAGAAAAGACATGGCCTTCTGGGAAGGAAAAAGTTATCAGGGGTGGGTAGGAATCGGAGGATCTGTGTATCCAGGAGTGACGAACAAATTAATCTATCCTTCCCATTGCGGTGCAAGGCGGTGTTTCAATAGAGTCTCTCTATAGAGGTCAAATGGTATACCTCAACCAGTCTCTCCCGATCCCACCTGCCATGCAGTTGTTGGGCAAAAGTATCGGCCGCTGAGATCCGGACAAACCTCCCCTTATGAACTTGGGCACCCCTGCTAAATCACCAAACGTGATTAACCATTCGGGGTGACCTACGACAGAGGTGTTCGTAAACCAATAAATTGAAATTTACAAACGTTGAAAATGCAAAAAAACATTTACAACGGTACGCAATTACACACTTATTATTTACATTTTAATAATAACGTTGGTTCGCATATCGCAAAGAGTTTATTCATTAATTTGTAAGCGGTAAAAATCGTTGGAATCAATATCGAGAGTTGCTCGATAAGGACTCTAGACCAATATAATTTATAAATTCTGGCTCCATCAAACTCTAGTAATCATACTTTAAAGGTGTACAATAATATGCTTCCGCATGACTACGCCGTTATTTTGTAGAGTTAGTTTCGTTATTAATACCTCTGTCAATATCCACATATCTTGTTATGTT
Source organism: Limnephilus auricula (assembly GCA_951813805.1). Lineage (NCBI taxonomy): Eukaryota > Metazoa > Arthropoda > Insecta > Trichoptera > Limnephilidae > Limnephilus > Limnephilus auricula. The sequence goes on along the minus strand of OX638408.1, from coordinate 11,916,917 downwards.
CGTCACAAAGTGATATCGATGAATATTAGTAATAATCAAAAGGGAGAGGTCTAATGGTAAACAGGCCAATACAAACAGCGTAAAAAGAGCAGTGAATGGGGATATATCATACTTCATCGCCACCGGCACTCTAGGGTAATTTTTTTGGATATTAAAATGGTTTTTAAGATAGTTTTAGCTCGTTTCTGATAAATATTAATATAAACCACTTTGCAGGGAAAGTACCTGAACCTTTTTGACTTCAGAGTTTCTGCATTGCCAAGAATACTACGATTTATAGTCAGGCATTAAAACAAAATTAATAATTTAAAATATATTTATATTATCAAAATGGTTGTCTGTGTGCTCGTGGTGCTCGTCAACTGCGAAATGACCAAAATTGGGCCACAGATGTCGTAAGATTGTCCTTTTGTATACAAAACTCAAATCATTGAAATGTTATTGCAACACAAAAAAACGCAAACTGCCATATCATTGTAATTTTGAATCATTGTGAATTTTGCTGTGGTCGAATCAACTTCATAACTTAATATCATCTATCACAAAAATATCATTTTGTGCTTAGTGTTTCTAACTTGGGCTGGAAAACATCTGAAGGTAACCAAAGCAGCAAACATTACTATATGTATAAGGTTGATGTCTTCGGTTGACATTGCCATCATGCAGATTGGAATTTTCTTTATATATTTTGTGTCCGCAATTAAATCTATTAATCATTTTTTAGCGTATTACGCTCGTTGAGTTTAGGGTTATTTGTGTTTACACCTCAAGCTAATGTACCTATTATGATTCAAGTACTGAAATACCTAGTATTTATCAGAATATAAAGAAAAGGAATATATTGATTCTAAAACAGAAAACCACTGTACAAACTCATTGTTTGATATAAAGGATATGTTCTAAGGCTTTGCAATTAAATTGAATCTATTAACATCTGACATCAAACACAACCTGTCCCATTGCAAGCCCAAGATATTTGAACGATGTCGCATCCGAGTCGGATGATCCAACAGGAAACCATTAAATGCTTCGTCACGATCCGAGGTTCCGATTCCGACAAATAGGGGTCGTTCATCATCCCTCAAGGGCGCCTAATCGACCACGTGGGCTTCTGGTATACGGTGTTTTATTCTGCAGACGAGATTTATCTCAGAGGGGATTTGAGTCGAGCTTTTCGAATCAAGAGATGTCTTGGAATATCAATTGAGCGCTCCTCCTGAGAAGATAATGGGATTGAAGGGAAATAGTAAATTGGAAAGTCGGACAATGGGTTAAAATTTTTTTATTTTTAACATGGTTAAAAGTTTAGTGAAATATATATTTTTACACTTTTAAACAACCGAAAAACAACAATAAGAGAGAAGATATGTGTCAATAATAATTTTCTACAAAATTTTATCATGTATGATTTACATTACCTCCCTCACAATGTGTAACTTATTTTTTGGTAGTTGACTGTACTAAAAATATTTCATTGCAATATTATTGATAGAAAGTAGTGATTTATTAAAAAAAAAAACATGTGAAGGAGAAGAATCAATACAGTATGTAAAAAATAGTTCTTTTTATTTTTAACTTAATGAGTTAAACTTCAAATTATAATATTTTAAGAATATCATTTTCTAATTTTTATATTGAGGGATCAGTAGGATTTATTGGTCAAATTGGGAATTCCACCTAGCCGAACCCTCTGATATGAAAATATCTGGAGTCGGTGAATTATTTTTCCATTTAATTGTCTGGTAGGTTAACATGTTGCTCTTGTATTGTTTTGTATTAATTATACTTATATAATACACTCTTATAGTGTGGGTTTACTAGATGATCATTTTTATGGAAAAGTGTGTAAAAGGGTTTAGATTTTCCTATGGGGAAAACTAAACCCGGACCTAAAAGTCTGGTGCGTAAATTTTTTTTTTTTTTTAATAGTTAATACCCAACTGCTCCCGTCTGGGGCCAGTGAGTCTATAGCATCCCCAATAGGGGTATGTTATGAGGCTGAAGGTAAGTGGGGAAGGGAAGGAGTCGAGGAAGAGGAAGGTGGGGAAGTACCTGGCTATTCAGATCTAGTCACTAAACACGGCTAAAGCCATTTCAAGCAACGTTTCAATTCTGAATGGTGGTCTTATACTCGGGCAATACCAAGAGTATCTTCCACTCTGGAACGTGCCGCAAATATATTACATATTATTTTAAATAATTAATTGTGAAACAACACAAATCAATAAAATAAAATTTATTTGCCCACGCCGGGTTCGAACCCCGACCTTCGGAATGGAAGTCCAACGCCTTACCGCTGGACTACGCCGGCCGTCAAAAATGAAGGTAATCGAAAATCTGAAACACAAAAATCAGAAAAAGATACGGATACATCTCGGACTCGAACCCAGGACCTTCAGCTATCCAGGCCGGTGCTCTACCAACTGCGCTAATGTATCCCGTTCCGATTCGGTCATATTTAACTGTATCATACTTCGACTAAGAACTACCTAATCTTCATATTTTTAAAACATATTTCTATTGGCTCCTATCTTTATGTCTGATTGCAAGATTCAACTCGAACTAAATAAATGCTGTCTAGATAGTGTCCCGAATAAATTTGTCATTATTTAATACGCGACATCTATTGCCTGTTATAAGACGATAATATAATATGAAAACATTTTTTTTTTTTTTTACAATAAGGCAAACATTCCCAGGTTACGAATAACCTGACAATATTTGAAAATTTTCTACTACCACCACAGTAAGTGGAAAATGTTGCTTGTATCGTGATGAAAGACTGAGCCAGCCGAGGAATCTAACAGGCCACGCCTGGGTGGGTCCCAAGCGCGATGCCAACTCTGCCACGGGCGCCAAATTCACCTCAAATATCGACGTGTTTAATATGAGTTACTGTTATTTAAGATATACCTTACTGATATTTTTATGTAGCATATTTTTATAATGTAGGAGCTGTTGCATACATTTTTGTATTCTATTTATCTGTATTGAAAAACTTGTTACTCTCTTTTGTTTATCTATATTGTGAACTTTTTCATGTACCTATTACTCACCTGTCAATTTCTCATAATAACCTACACTATGTTATTATTTTTATGCCATCTGCAATTTAAAAACAGGTTTCAATTTAATTTATTTTTATTTTTCTCTTTTCTTATAATATAATATTTTCACTTACCTTTAATACCTACCTTTTTTTTAATGTTCATAGCTATGAGTTTATCTTTCATATTAAAAATTGTATTACATATGTATATATCACTGTATTATACAATTATTATGTAAAAGCCCATCAGGACGATGAAAATTAATAATAAATAAAAAACCAAACTTTCATAATACTATGTAAAATATACCTATCTGCTTTTAAAAACAATTATTTATATAACTTTAACTGCTATCAATTGTATGTCTACGATACTGCCGACATGGGCCGAACCACGGTGCCCTTTCTGACAATATCAAGGAGGATACTGTGTTTTTACTTATGCCAGCAAAATATCACTCAATCCAAGATATGCCAACACCTCAGCACAGGTTCTCCCAGTGAGGTGTTCACAAATTTCTACTACCTACTAACCTTTTTAAATCCTGTTACTGAATATGAACTGTATTTGAACGACCTACTATGTAAACCATTGTAATTATTTTTTAAATGTATGTACAAATATAGAAATAATTAAATTATATTGTAAAAAAACCTATTTGAATATGGGCGGCAAAATGCTCATTATGTGCCCACTCGCGTTTTACAAAATGGCGCACCTGCTACGGGGTTAATGCAATGCATTTATGAAAAGTGATAACGAACAGAGACTGAACATACTGGACGACCATAAACGCCTTTATATACCTTTACTGTTGTTACTCTTTCCTGCTGTCTCTCTCATATGAGGTTCAGTCGTACGTTCATGTAAAATGAACCAACGAATAGCAATTGGGATAAATTTTAGTTTCATATATTGAAATATGTTATCTCTTTGGTAATAGAAATATGACATTCAAAATCGTACTATACTAAACATGTACGGCCCAAACTCAACACTTCTTTTGCCCAACACCATTACACCTACGCATAACAAGGAAATACTTATTTAATAAACTACCAATAGAAATCAAACACATTAATGACAAAGTACAATTGTTGAACTCTACCATAAAGTGTTATAGAGAAATCATCATCGGGAAGAATGCTTCCTCTATTTCCACATGAAAGTCACACTATTAATTATATAGGTTTTTCTTCTTACCGACTATATAGATGTTTTTGTCTTATAGTTAGAGGGTCACGATTGCGATGTGACTGAATGAACTGTACACATGTGAAACACGTGACTGTAATAATTGTACATAAAATGTAAACTCTTTTTCCATCCACAGGCGAATGTCTCTTGTTGGCCGTTGGCCCACCGGTGGCCACCAATGATTTTTTTTTATTTTTTTATTTTTTAAATCATTATTATTTTACAAGTTTCTACTACAAAATAATATTATTAGTAACAATAGTTGTATAAACTACCAAAATCTGAAAGAATTTCGACCGTAAACTTATAAAACGCGACACCAAAAAATTCTGAAGTGACGTTTGATTTTTTTTTTTTTAAACCTGGTTTATTAAAGGAAGATCAGTATATATTACAAGTTATATTTTATTATATATAATATTTTAACATGTACCATTTTTAAGATAAATAAAAAAAGATAAATAAACCAATAGAAATGTTCATATTTTTATAAGAAAAACTCTCTTTTTAAAAATTTTCTTTATTTAAAAACCTCTCTTTTTATCCGGTAAGACGTATGGTTCTGGGTTCGAGTCCCAGTTGCGACCGTTATCTTTTATTATGTTTCTGTGTTTTGTTTATTTTCATATTTTAAAAAATTAATTATTATTGTTATCTTCTTCTTCAACAATAGAAATGTGTTTGTGCCTTCAAGAATTTAAGTTTTATTTACTTTGTGCTGATTAACTTAATCAAACACAATTTATAATTTCAAACGATGCCTGCAGCATAGAAAAAAAAACTTGTCAGTTCCTCATCATTTTACTGACTGCACAGTTTAATGTGTCAAGCTAAGTCATCAATAACTCGCCTCAAAATACGTGCGGGTATAAATAGTACTTGTAATAAAATGGTGCAAGAATACGTAGAATTTCCCTTTTTCCGAATGATACCGTACAATAGAAAAACGCGAAAATATTTCATCAAACGTCATGTACAAAGAGAAAAATTCTTTAACCTGCATTTAATGATAAAAATTTAAAGTACATTGCAGAATTGGGTCATAACGTCAAAGAAATCATATGTTTTTCGTATTGAAAATATTTATGGTCGATGGAGGTGAAATGCGGATTACGATTTCCAAGGATTTTCGCAATATGACGTTTCCTTTGAACAGTTTTTCTGAATAATTTTATCGTTGTGACAATGATTCCTGAAAAATCATCTTTTTTTTGTTATTCAGAACATGTGGGTTGAAACCTTGCAAATACTGTTTTTTCTTGAAACCATTGGTTCTGAAGATTTTATTTTGTTCTCCCCCTATGACGGATCAGGCCCCCTAGCACACTCGATCGATAAGGATTGATAGAATAACTATCGGTAACTTCTCTCTAATCCTTGTCGTTCGAGTGTGCTAGGGGTCCAGGATGTAATTGCCTTTCAGACAGTTGAAGAAAAATATCATTCATTTTTATTCTTAATAAACAAAATTCCGAGTATTTTCCACTGTTAAAAAAGTACTATTTTTGCTTGGTCATGACAACTTTTTGTTATTCCGACGTATGCAATGTGAAATAAAACGAATCTCTGTGAAGTATTATCAACTAACTCTGGCACTGTATTAATATTAAGCAAGTTCAATTAATCCGAAGTGAAAATTATCGCTTTTGTTAGCCAACCATCCAAGAAGAGCTCACTACTATGTATAGAATTAAACGTTAATTTTGAATTGGACATGCAAGCAATTGACAAAAACAACTACTATTTTTTACCGTACCTAAGAATACAAATAATAATATATTTCCAGTAAGTCATTAAACAGTTCATTTGTGCCTTTCTATGATTTTTTTTAAATAGAAAAAATGGAAAACCACCATACAAACAATTGTTTTCTGTAATTTTACAAAAGCTTCATAGCCCTTGGCAGAATTGACATTGTGAATTTTCTTATTCTATAATTTCCAGAAAGGATAAGTTTTGTTAAATTACGACGCCAGAACTTGAAGATTGTACATTCTTTAAAAGTAAGTTTTTATTTAGATTTTTTTTTTTTTTTTTTTTTTTTTTTATTGGCAAAATTTTTTGATACATACATTTACAAGTAGATACATACATAATAACATAAATGAAAAGGTAACAAAAAAATCCCACAAAGGCGAAGCCTGTACGTGGGCATTATAATATGTGGGTATAAAACAGTGGTGGTTAAAATAAAAAGATTAAGAATTAAAAATGTAGTACATATATGTGCAGAGGTAATTGATGTTGCAGGAATTTCTGTGATTGTATTTTTATATTTAGATGTGGATATATATACATATATATACATATATATATATATGTACACACATGTACATACACATATACACATGAATACATACTCATACTCATACATATATACACATGTATACATACTCACATACATGTATACATACTCACACACATGTATACATACACATACACGCAATTTTATATATATATATTTTTTAAATCTAACGATTCGGAAAGACATGGCATATTTTAGTTATTTAAAATGTAAACAGTACAAAATTATAGGAAAAAATTATTTACTTCCTTATTTTTTAACCAACTTTTAGTATATTTTTTATATAAGTTCAAGTTTTGGCATGTGTTGATGGAATTGGGTAAGGAATTGAACAATTTTGGGGCAATACAGTTAATGTGCCTTTGGGCCAGCCTGGTTTTGCAATGAGGCACTGTGTACATGCAAGTGGTGAGTCTTTGACTAGAGCGATTTGGGTTTTTATCGAAATTGTTAGGACGAGTAAATATAAATTTGAGACATTGTAAACAGTAGATCTGCCTTAGTTCCATAATTTCAGTTAAATGTGATGTGATCTTCAACTTCTTTAATTTAGTTTTTCAAATAGCTACATGATGACTTCAAAATAATCAAACTGATTGTAAATTTATGCCAATGTTTTGATTTATTTCGTTTTGCGTCTAATATTGTCAGTAAACTAAAGTTGGGAAATATTTATATAGGTTAGGTAAATAATAATTCATCAATTTACCCCAAATCAATATAAATTTCGATAAACCAATAACTGTAATGCTACGGTATCAATTGTTGTGACATTTCATCAATATTAAATTAATTGACAAAGCTATTCAAATAGTAGGATAGAACAATGAAAAAAAAATTCCGGTGAAACTCTAATTCGCAGGATCATCATTAAAAATATTTTGATGTTTCTTCAGAAATGTGATAAAACGCATTGGCAATTCAAATTCTAAAATATAATTATTAATTTTAGTTTTGATAGAAGTATAAAAGAATATACAATATGTGAATAAAATACTTCGGAATGCAAAACGGTATTCAATATTTGTGAAAGGCAGAGAATGACATTAATTAATAAATATCAAATAATAATGATAATGCCAACCTTATAGTGATTTATTTTTGGGTTATTATGCCGTGTTGCGCTACTTCATTATTTAGCCAAGACATCTGCCCTGATGACGAACACTGTAAAGCTGTCAGAAACGTTGGCTAAAGAAGGAACCCAAAATCAAATCACTAGAATACTCTGCCGTGAAAATCTAAAATCATATCCAATTATACCAACAATATGTGGGAATAAAACATGTAAAAAAAACGAGTCAGGTAAAAGGCAGTGTATGTTATAGGTAAATATTATTAAAGTCGACGCATTCGCACAAAATGTTGGGTAGTAGGTTAAGTTGGTTCTTTGTAAAGGAGTACGGAAATTGTCGTTGTTTCTTATTAGTCGGTGATTGATATTGAATTTTATTGTTGCCACCTAAAATAATTTTATGTCAGGATGTTCATTTATAGTTTCTTATTTGAAATATTCGAGTTATTTCTTAGAGTCGGTACGCACTGTGGAAATAATGATTGGAAGTTGTCATTTTAATTACGATATTACCCATGAGTCTGTCTGTGATGATGATGATATTCTAAATATGTAAGGTTGTGAAGCTAAAGGCAGGGTGGTTGGTTGCCTGATCTGAAGGGTGAAGAGTTTCTTGGTGAAGAACTTCAACTGCTCAGTACCAGTGGGGCTATGGCAATTGAAGTCTATTGGAAGAATCAAGGGGTTGGATATAATGGAGATCACTCTAGATCAACTTACTCAGCATAGCTAAAACCTTCAAGCAAAATTTCTATTCTGAATGCCAATCTATTATCAGGGAGGAGCAAGTCTACAAATTCTGTACTTTTATTTATTCTCAAGGGTGGATTAATCCTTATAAATTTAAAAATAGTAGATACTATCTGCACACCAAACGTATTGCAACCGCAATCTCCCACATAACACATTTGGAGTATGTACCTTAGGTACACGTTATGTTTGTGGTGTGTGTGGGAAGAAACACAATGGGTGTAATAAGAATGATACGTGTGCTTCAGAGCTAGTTCGTATATTGACTGAGCGTTTTATAGTACCAGCAGTACAATATATGAGGCAATTTTGAGGTGGGGGCACCGTGACCTAGCCGCCACACAAATCCACGAAGGTCGTCTTTAATCCAAGACTTTGTAGTCCAGGAATTTGTCTGAAGGTATTGATTTTGGTATTTATTGATATATAAGCCGATATATCCTCATGATGGAAGACTTTCCGTACGTGTTCAGGTGAGCGAATATAAGAAGGTGGTCTGTAGTCATTATGGTCCATGAAGTCCAACACGGGATCGGATCAGATCTGAAATTCAATCCACATAAAATATTTTCTCATGAATTTCATATTTCCACAAACAATGTGTGTTTTCCACATTCGTGAGTGGACGATTTCACCAGGGATAAAAGAACAATGAAGGAATTGTTGATATATTCCATAAATGCTTAATATATTTTTTTTAACCAATTTTCTTTTTTTTTAAGTTTATTTATAAATAATCATAATTTTATGTATCCTTGTCTATAATATTCATCACCACCTAAAAAAAATCGAAATTTCAAATATCGACTCATATTAACCCTACATATTCTGTTAGAAGGTCAGAAAAACTCCGCTTTACAATGAAATTAAAATAAATGGAATATTTCTGATTTTTTCCGAAAACTAAAAAGTATTTTTCAAATGTGATAGAATATGCTGTCAAATTTGGTTCCATGTCTAATCAGACTATGAGATCTCAGCGTCTTAATTCTCATAGTAAATTTATTCAGACACTATACTTCGTCACATGATAATTCATCAAATCATAACTCACAGTAACCTACCCTTCCATTCCCCGCCACCCCCCTCCCTCACCAAACCTAACCTAACCTAACATAATCTAACCTAACCTAACTTAACCTAAGGTTAAAAATCCCATTTATCGGTTACTAAAATATAATTCTTTTAAATCCAAACATAAAATAGTTTTAAAAATTGCATAGTTTACGTTTTTTCTATTTAAAGTTTCTGATAATGATAAATTATATTTCTCACTATGGCAGTAAGGAAGATATAATGATTTATATGAAACCAGTGTGAGCTGGGACAAATTTGGTCTCTTGCGAATAAACAGGTTAAATTAAAGAAGATCCTAGTAAATATATAACCGCAGATTGGATTTGGATACGTAACTCAAAGCTCTATTTTTTTAACTTATTTAATCCTTCCTTTCTCAAAAAGAATAGTTCATCCCTGCCCTATGGTTTATGCACTTATGTGGTTTGGAGAGGTTTGCACGTATAATAAGGCAAACAGAGATGTTTATCTGGGTCAGTCGTTTTTGCTGAAATATTCTTCAAAATAAAATTATAGTGATCGGGAATTCGTTTGAAAAGCTATTCGTCAGGTTGTATTTTTTTATTGCAAAGGTCGTGTAGTATTTTTTTAATTGTTATTAAAATTTCGAACGGGTTTTAACAAAATGATAGAAACAATTTGAATATTATCACGTGAAGTTTTAGTTAGTTTCTGACCTTAAGAGGGTATCACCAGAAAATACCGAAACTAGTCCTTTTTTAAACCAAATTCTAGACGTATTGACTCTTTTTTACAAATAAAAAAACATAAATTGATTTTGAAAGATTGTTATTTTATCTGGTGCACGCAGTTTTAAAATTTTGGAAAAACTAAGTTTATTTTTAATATTCTAAGTTTTATACCGTTGGTCGTTGGCAGATTTTGTTCAATTTTCAAACGATAGATTCTATTAAACAAACCAAATTTCAAATCATATAATATAACAACAAAATAAATCAATACATAATCTATTTTTCAGAATTTAAATTTTAGTTAAATTAAAATCATTAAAAAATAAATCCGAGAACGTGTTTTGTGACAAAAATACCTCAGTTTTTCTATTTATTTAATGTCTTACAAAACTAAAATATTTCAATTTTTTTTACACACTTATTATGTTTAGACATTATTAAAAAATCTTAAACACTTATGATCAAAAAATACTTAGAAGAAGTACACGATATTTAATAATTTATCATCGTGCGTTTTGAGCATTTTTATTGCTTACTTGAATTTAGTTATATATTAAAGCACGTTTTGAATGAAATAAATCGATATACATTTTTTAATTTAATAAATTTGATACGGGGAATAATCGTTCTTTCTCATTGGAACCTCCCTGTAGAGTTGCAAGCATTTTCAATCTTTTATTCTCAGCCGCTGGTCAATCGCTTTTAAGAAAAGACGTAATGAGAAGATTCTTATATATTTCTTTTCGATTTGTTATTATTATAAAATGCCACTTGTAGGTTAGGACAACACAATATAAAAAAAAAATATCCTTAAATATATTTAGAATCTTAAAAACGAAGGCGTGTACACAAATATGCGATTGTGACCCCCTGTGTACTGGACGGACTGTACTGTCAAATTTGCCCTAAAAATAATATGCACTAATAATGACACGCAGCCCTGAGTAACAGACGGACCTACGGCCGAATTCGCCCTGGCAGGCCTGGGAATTTGATTTTTCCATAGGGTTTATTTAAATTAATTCCGATGAATGTATTACTAAAATAACAGATATTTCAAAATGAATCCCACCGAAAGTAATTAATTCATCATGTAGAAAAATTAAATCTGGTGCTTACCTCTAAATTTATAATTAAAAAACGGGTTACGAAATTTTCAAACCATTTTATGTAAAATATTTTAATGGTAAGGTACTGTTTTTATTAATATTAAATATAAATAACTTGGGTATTGGTTTGAAAAAAAAAGATATTACCGTTACAAATTAGTCGGAATTTATTAATTATTACTTTGAATCGGTTTATATTATGAATGTAAAAAAAAAATACTTTTTTGATAAATAAAGATTTTTCTATCGTTTCGCTTTAGTGGAATTATAATCTAAATATAAAATAAATTTACGAAAAATATAAGAGTATGACACGAAACAATGTATTTTTTTAGTAGAAAAGCATAAGACAAAACTTAAAAAAAAAATTTAATTTTCTGACTAAGATTATCTGTAACGCCGTTCTTCCATTGAGCTACGTTCAAACGACTCGCTGCTCGTCTGTATTTTCCATACTATTATTAGTGTTTGAAATCGCCGATAGACGCTACACTAGCAAAATAGTATGACAGGTAGCGGTAGCGTCGCTTGTAAGTAGCTACGTTAACGATGGGCGAAAGAGTTTCCGGTGTTTTCATCTTTTTTCTTTTTTATAAAATTATTCACAAAATAAATAAAACCACAGTTTCTCTACTATCTGTGCTGAACGATTTTTATGCCTATCGCCTATGTATATTCGTGGTGATTTAAGGCAGAGCTAAAAATATACACATGTTTAGCTTGTGTAGTCCCCTTAAAAATGCTATAGCTTATATTATAGAATGACGGCCTCCGTGGTCGAGGGTAGGGCTCTCGGCTAGTGATCCGTGTTCACGCGTTCAAAACCCGGCGAGCGCTAGTAAATTTAAAAAAAAATAATAATATAAGGTGTATTTGCGGTACGTTCCAGAGTGGAAACTTCTCTTAAAATCGGCCTGGTGTAAGAACAACATTCAAAATTAAAAAGTTGCTTGAAATAGCTTTAGCTGTTATTGGTGACTAAATCTAAATAGCCAGGTACTTTCTCATCTTTCTATTCCACATCACTTTCCCCTCCCCACTACCTTCAGCCTCACAACACACCCCAAATGGGGGTACCAATTAGTATCACTGGCCCCAGGTGGGTGGGAGCAGTTTGTGACTTTTGTGCGGTATTCACATTAAAAAATGACTCTCGGAATACATGAAACTTCACAAGAATTTGGTTACTGGTCGAAGAGACAGTAGTCTCGGGTATCAGCTGAGAATGCATTGTTACAGGATGTTGTAAAATTTATTATTTAAAACTCATAATGAATAATACTTATTTATTTATTTATTTAATTTCTACGGTAAAATAAACCATAAACAGTACTTACATGACACAATTAGAACCATAAGAAAATATTAGCAATCATTTTAAATAACGAATAACAAATTAACTATGGCATTTGATTGTGAAATGACATCAGAGATGAGCAAGAGAATATATCAAATAATAATAAATATATACAAATTCTATCGTATAAATAAAGTAAACTTAGATTGAATTAATATTGATCGAAAATATAAGATAGCATAGCCCTTTTGTATCAACTTTCCGTGCAGATCTACTACTAACTGCATGCAACCTTATAATTTTAAATATTTTTAAATCATCAGCAAAAAGTAGTACACTTATATCATTATCAAATATATTAACAACATCATTTATAAACAGTAAAAATAATATTGGGCCTAGATGAGACCCTTGTGGTACACCAATGGTAGCTATAAATTGATAGGAAATGAACAAATTGATTTTCAGAAGTAGAACTCCATTAGATAGATAGCTAGCATAATACTGCTCACGTAAAACGTTATCTCAAGTACTCATAAGATACTGACATCTCCTTTTGTGTGATTTGCTATTGTTATCTCGTCTGCCATTTGTTTTATAGGGACTTTGATAATATTATCAATAATTAAGCTCCTTTTCCCATTAAACTATAACCGAACAAAACGCGAGCGGTAAACCCATTAAAAATATAAAACACCACAAAGCGTTAAAACTATAAAACCCCCCATGAAACCACATCTAATGGAATTCTTTTCAGAATAAGTCGTTAAATTCCATAATACAGCGTTGAAATAATGGTTCGTCGAGGTAAAGGCTTTATCCCTCTTCAGAGTGTGGGTTACAGCCTTTACTAGCAAGTCGATGTGAAATATCAACAATAAAACTTACTGCTCTAGCGCTTAATTGGAAAGCTCCGCTATGATGTTGCAGAAGCACTTTGAGTTTAAGTCATTTTTAATGAAAATTTAATGCCGGCGCCAAAGGGTTTAAAGTTCATTACAGCCGTTTCAGCTAAAAGCGCCAATTAATAAAGCATTTGAAAGACGAATATGAATTTCTCAGGTAATTTAAAATGCAAGCAGAAATGCCCCCTTTCTTCTTAAACATATACAGGGTAATGAATAACGTACTTTACTTAGTTTAACCAGTGATTCCTGACATTAATTGGAGTAAAAAATATAGATAATTTAGATGTTGTTTATTTATTAGAACACGTAAAATCAGTAAGTGTTAGACAGATAAGATGAAAATGAGGGTTACTTACCATTCCTATTACTATTCTAGTTATTGAATCAGTAGGTTAAAGTATCAGTGCTAGCTAACGACATGTAAGAAAAAAAAAATTTGATTTGAAAAAAAAACACGAAAAAATAAACGGTACACCATATTTTTTTAAAATTTTTTAATTAAGTCGCCAGATTTTATGTCCGGGTTAAATCTTCCCCACAGGAAAAAATTAGCCCTTCCACACACTTTTCCAGAAATGATCATCTAGAAAATCCATACTAATTGTCCATTTAAGTATAATACATATAAAACAATACAAGAACAACACGTCAACCCACCAGAGACCAAACGGAAAAATAATTCACCGACTTCAGATATTTTCATATCAGAGGGTTCAGCTCGGTAGAACTCCTAACTGGACCGATAAATCCTACTGCTTCCTTAATATAAATATTTAAAAAATCATTTCTAATCCTACATGTATTTAAAATGACTGATTTTTCAATTTTTATGTATAAATTCATTGAAAAATCAAATTTTTTAAGTATAAATTTTTATGTATAAATTCTTTGACTGATTTAATTTTTACGCCTATTTTTTTATGAGCGAGTAAGGTATAATAAATGGTAATATTTGTATAGTCTGAGAATGCCAAATTCTTTTAGACTCATTTCCTAAATCTGTATATTTTCTTATTTTCAGAAACAGATTTTTCAATATTACACGAATTTGGAACAGCTACATCTGTGATATGAGTTATTTTTTATTATAATTAATATATGTTTATTATTTATAAATTATTTATTTTTGTAAATGACAGCCCTGTTCAACAGAGCCTAACTTTTAGTACTTGCAGTACTATTTCAAACAAATATAATTTTGAAGGTAACAATAAACTCAATACCAAACTACTCTACACAATGGCTAATTTCTAGAAACCAGTAAATTGCCAATAAAACTTCAAAGTAATTGACGTTATTTTTGAAGATATTTCTATATTACTTCGGAGTACCTTATTGTGCTTAATATAATACAGTTTCCCTCCTCTATACCACTATAAACTTTAAATTCCATGTTCACCTTTTTGTAAAAGACTTAATGGCGTTTAAATAAATAAATAAACAAATTATTTTATTTGTTCGAATGAAACAGTTACTTTGTGATGTGACATTATATTTTAAAATAAAACATTAACTTTGTAAACACAACTTTTTATATACTTTACGCCGATAGGGGTTCTGCGTTAAGAAGTTACGGTGTTGACGAAACCTGGAAGTGATATAAGATATAAAAAAAGTGGTGTTAACAAAATTATTGTTTTATTATAAATAATTTTATGTAAACTTTTTACTCCAAATAATGTCAGGAATCACAGGTTAAAGTGAGTCAAGTACATTTCTAAACACCCTATATTTATGTACCAATTAAGAAGTTGCAATTTAATTATGAACGCTCGTCAATTGATGTGAATAAAAACTAAATATTTTAAGAAACATTTTTATAAATAAAATGAATAAGTTTTTGACGCCATCGGTGCTTTGTCTCACGATCTCCCTCCATCCGGAATTTCTTTCCAACTGCTGAGCTTTCAGACGTTTTTCAATGTATTCCCGTTTACGATTATAATGAAGATATTATTAAAATACATAATTCATTAGTCTAGCCAGTATGGGCATAAGAAAGGGTCTCTTTTAAGGTCTGTTTTTATCATTTTTTATAACATTACCTCCACACAGAAGGCCCTGTCCTCATCTCCTTCCTCTCCCCACATACTTTCAGCCTATAACAACACACCCCAATTAAGGATGCCACAGTATCATTGGCTTTAGACGGGAGCAGATGGGACTCTTTTACGGTAATAACATTAAAAAAAAGTTCCATACAGTTATGTTATCAATGATCATTGTTGTGAACCAAAACAAACTACTTATTTCTTCTAGATTAGTCTATTTTGTCGATTTGGTATTATTTCACAAAGATTTTTTCGCCGTTCATGAAGAATATTAATCTGCGGCTTACCGAATGCTTTTCCAGAGACATGTTTTATGGGTCTGGCTTACAAAATAAAATTGCATGTCTGCAAGCACAGGTGCCTTGAAAACGCTGTTTTAAAGTGGTGTTAAGTTTACAACTGTTCAATGGCTCTCTACTGAAGAAGTAAAGAACCCATGACTTATTAAATAATGTTTTAAATATAAATAAACCGCCAAGTTAACCTCATGATATGCTTTAAAAGAAAATTCGATAAAAGTAGATCATAAATAAAATAACTCAATATGTGTTAGCATAAATCTGATATAAATTCTTAATAATTTTATTTGTTATCTTTCAGTTTCACAACGTTTAGGCAGGAAAACTTAATTAATATTATGTATGTGGTTTTCGAAGGCGAGACAGCGCTTGAATTTATTAGTTTAAGAGGTTACCCATAGATGGCACTAGCTATAATATATATTATTTTAACAGCTTACCCCTAGATGTCACTGGCTTTCCTAGACATTAGTTTAGCAGCTTACCGATAGATGGCACTATCTATCCTAGATAATAGTTTAACTGCTTACCCATAGATGGCACTAGCTTTCGTAGATATTAGTTTAACCGTAGATGGAACTAGCTATCCAAGATTTTAGTTTGACAGATTTACCCATAGATGGCACTAGCTATCCTAGATATTTGTTTAGCAGCTTACCGATAGATCGCACTATCTACCATAGATAACAGTTTAACAGCTTACCCATAGATGGCACTAGCTATCGTATATATTAGTTTAACAGCTTACCCATAGATGGCACTGGCTATATAAGATTTTAGTTTGACAGATTTACCCATATATGGCACTAGCTATCCTAGATATCAGTTTAACAGCTTTCCTATAAATGACACTAGCTATCCTAGGTATTAATTTAACTGCTTACCCACATATGGCACTAGCTATCCTGGAAATTAGTTACACAGCTTATCCGTAGATGAAACTAGCTATAATCGATATTAGTTTAACAGCTTACCCGTAGACGGAACTGGCGGAGGCACTTAGCTATCATAGATATTAGTATTAACAGATTACCCATAGATGGTACTATATATTAGTTTAACCATAGATGGCACTAGCTATCCTAGGTATTAGTTAACAGTTTACCCATAGATGGCACATAACTATCCTAGATATCAGTTTTAGAGGTGACCCATAGACGACAGATAGCTGTCGATAATGCAGGGATTGAGACTTTAATAAAAACTATTGCAATCTCAAGGAGGTCCAGAATAATTACTAATACCAACTAAATAAGCCAACAGAGTTCATTATTATCTATCTAAAATATTATCTATCACAAATAAAGTCTAAAGTGTTTTATTGACCGTGAACAAATGTGGTACAAATCCGGAGATACAAAACTTATAGATAAGGAATTACCCTTAACCTTTTCATGATTTTTTTCATTAACTAGGTGCAACTCTGGTTCTACTTAATGGTGAGATGTTGTTCTTAACCTGTAATCGGCCTTAACCATAAAAGTTTCGTAAACTACTATTCCAGTTCTCTCGAATGACAGTAAAAAAACCGTTAAATTTTCGGTTAAAGACAATAAATTTCTCGTGCTTTTAAGAATAAGCGGTATCACCCCTCTGGTGTCACTTCAATTGAGTATTGAATACATCGGTTCATATTCAGAAAAATATATTTATGATCATACTAATATTTGGAAATGTTTAGAATGAAATATATTTTATGTGGCAACTGAATATCATTTTCCCGAATGAACTCAAATGAAATTTCAAAACGAAACCAATTGAATTTCAATATACACCGTATTGGTACACTAATTTTTAAAATTTTGTGGTGTTTTGTACCAATGAGTTTGTGGTTATTCCTAGGTGCAATAATTCACGTTCATTTTTATATTTATTTGTTAGACACAATTTTTTTACATACATGAAGTAAGGAAGCTTTGACTGTCCAACTAGGAAAGTTTCCCGTTTTAGGACAGTCAAATTGCCCGGTGTAGTTCACATTTGTACATGCTGTTATTATGAATTACATTTATATACATATGTAGAATAATTTTCTCGGTTTACCCGCGTAACGTAGTCCTCCGAAGGACTTTTTAACTCCTGACGTTTCGGACAGATCTCACTGTCCATCTTTAGAGGCCTTATGTCTTGAGTTTTGTATCAAACGGACCGCTTGAGCATGTCTGTTCAGTCCAGAAGTCAAGACTTAAGATCTTAAGACTTCTGGACTGAACAGACATGCGCAAGCGGTCAGTTTGATACAAAACTCAAGACATAAGGCCTCTGAAGATGGACAGTGATATCTGTCCGAAACGCCAAGAGTTAAAAAGTCTTTCTAAGGACTACGTTACGCGGATAAACCGAGAAAATTATTCTATATCTTACACACGTGAAAACCTTAATCATAACATATATATATATATATGTAATAAAAGTTTTCAAAAATAATTAAAAGCTACTGAGAGTACCAAGTTAAAAATAAATAAATTTGATGATAGTAAATTAAAAACAATGAATAATAAGTATTTATATACTTGTACAACAGGAAAATAAAAACTTCCTTAGATATATTTGTACACCTGAATATTATCTGAGTTTTTATGAAAATACATGATGTATGTTATCATACATGCAATATAATATGCATAATTAAGGAATAATGTAATCGGGTACATATCATTTTGGAAAAATTAAATTTATAGTTACAATACAAGATATAGATTAGGTGGGTTTCTCAATTTGTTCGCTGTTACTAGGCTGTGCATTCATTTATGTAATCGAGGTACATGTAATAAAGTACACAAAATCAAGAACAATGTAAACAGGGTAGGTACATAAAAACATATTTGAAATTTTTTATTAGAATTACAATATAAGATATAAATTAGGAGGGTATCTTAATTCATTCGCTATCACTCTGATGTACATCTACTAATTTACGTATTTACCTACCTAATTTATGATGTGTTATAATGTACCTACGTAATTTATGATGTGTCATAATAAATGTAATTTACAATGAAGTTGTCGTAAGAACATGCGTTTTTGTAGAACTCCAGAGGTAATAGCGATAAACTGTGAATTACAATTGCAAACGTATTGTTTATTTATTAGAAAAATAGTTTTTAAAAATAGAGTTCATTTGCATCTAGTTCTAGAATGGAAAAAAATCATTGTCGTCTTCTTCCGATAAGTTCAGTAGGTATGATTACTAATCGAACGGATAGATATCGCTTTCATTTATCCATATGTTAAAATACCAGCCATAAATGTTCTATAAGAGATGTAGTAATGTCTTAGTAAAACCACTGTTGACTTATCCGTATATAAAGTATCTGTGAGATTCACATTCATTTGAATACATTTTAAAGTGTATTTTACGTGAATAAATGAAATTATTATTTCATCTGTTTTGATGTGAAATATATTTAATGGCATTTGTTGTCGGCTAGAAATATAAGCATCTAACTGTTAACAAGTTAAACTAACGTGTGGAGGGACGGTCATTATTTATAAGTACCCTTGTTAGGTTTGTAAATATAATATCATTTTCATGGAGAGAATTAATTTAATGAACAGTAAAGGCCATTAGAAGATTCGTATAAAATGAACGAAGACAATTATTATGATTCCGTTTTCGTTTCGGTTTAATTTGATTTAACTAGGGGCTCTTAAGTGATGATTTTCGGGTTGTTTAAAATAAATTAAACGCTCTTAATATAATATTCCTTTTTAAACATATTATATACTACGTTATTTTAAAATAAATGTATATTCGGGTTGGATTTTTGCTAACTCTTGAGTTAGCGTACATACTCAACTTACTAGAAATAAGGACATATTTCAATGTCACCATTCGCAAAAAAAATTCATCGCCTTTGCATCAGGAATTTGGCATAACCAACGACATTATTAAAAAAATGTGTATGTGATAGATAACCGAAGCTTGTCTTACGGAAGCCGCCCTAAAATTTTTCTATCGGCTGTCTGAATATTTCTTATCAATTTATTGTTGAATTAAATTAAAACAAATAACTTTGTTTAAACCACTAATATAATCACAATTCCCCCTATGTTTCAAAACCGATGGTTTCTTCGTCAGGGTAGTAATGACATTAATAACAAAACAAACAAACAAGTATAGACTAAAAAGAACTATGGACAAAAATATTTTAGAGAGAGGTGATTAATTAATTAAAAATATCGTAAAAAACAATTATTTAAAATTAAATATAAAAATTATTTAAAAAATATGAAAAATTACATTATATAGATTATCAAAACATAATAAAGATGTTTAAACAACAAAAATAAATTATTTTAAATATAATTATTAATAAGAAAATAAATTTAAGAGATGGCTATTTTTAAAAAATATTTGGTTATTAATAATACATAATTTACTATTAACACTTTTTCTAATTTCTAAAATTTCTAAGTTTGCTAATTGTAAATCTGTTGAGTTTGTGTGTAAAATTTTTAACCCTTTATTTATATCAAAAGAATGATTTGTTTCTAAAATGTGATTGGCAAATTCAGAATAATTATTATTATATTTTTGTCCATAGTTCTTTTTAGTCTATACTTGTTTGTTTATTTTGTTATTAATGTCATTACTACCCTGACGAAGAAACCATCGGTTTTGAAACATGTAGGTAATTGTGATTATATTAGTGGTTTAAACAAAGTTATTTGTTTTAATTTAATTCAAAATGACGCTACAAAGTGATTTTGCGAAGTTTGAAGAAATAATTTATTGTTGCCCTTGATTGCAAATTTCGCTTACTGACCATATTAAACTGATATAAGGTTTATACATCTGATAACCAGATACTTCCCAAACTACCTATTATAAATCTCCTATCCTTTCCCGCTCCCTTCAGTATCACAATACACCTACCTAACTTGGTTTTGCCATCGTAGTTCTGCTGGCTCTGGACATTCGGGAACACTTCTCTGGTGCGATATAAAAAAATTTAAAGCAACAGAAGACCTTCATCTAACACGATGTCTAGATGACGATGATTTACCGATCAACAAATTTTCACTTTCCTTTCCATTCAACCATCTATTTCTCCATTCCTCCAGCGTGTTTCCTCTACCTGCCATTTCACAGAATGATAAATGGTTCATTCGGCGGCCATCTATTAATACTGGGGAATATTTTTACCTGATGCTGCGGGGTAACTTCCTTTTATAAGCCACGCTGCAAATTCCTCGGTTGAATTATGAGTTAATACGCGTACTTTGGTAGGTCAAGAAAATCCTTGAGAAGGGATAATAAGGGTCAACTTTAGCGGAACGAAACAAGCTTATGCTTCATAATTCGATGTTTTTATGGATGTTGTAGATTCAATGTTTTGCATGACATGGAGAGTATTTGACAAGGCGTATGAGGGAGGTGTCATTTCGTACACATTACTGGAATATTGGATTTGAAAACATTGATTTCGCCGATTGAGGATGTTGAGGATATTAATGATTACTAATAAGGACAAAGAGAACGGACATAAAAACAATGTTGACTCTTTTTTATTTATTTATTTATTGTTTGAAACATTTACAGAGCGTTAACAATTATTACATTACTGATATTGCCTTCGGAATAAGCACAACTGTTAACACTCCAATTGAAAATGTTAAATTCTAGTAGTGAAAACAATAAATAATAATTAATAATAAATTACTAAGTGTACATTATCTACAGAGAAAGATAAGAAAAAAAGGGAGAATTAAATAAAAAAAAAGAAATACGAAAAAAAAACAAAGAAAAAACTTTAAAAATAAAGCAATTACTGTTCTCCATGACATCGTGGTAGAAAAATGTTGATTTGGTTTTGAAAATATTTATTTATTTATTTCCAAATATATGGCACAACATGTGCCTTTAACATAATTGACATAACATATAAATAGTACAACAACATGAAGAATAACAGTATAAATGTTAGTTAAATATAAGAAAAAAATGGTAAAAAGTAATTACAATTTTTTTTTTAATACGACGATAATATAACTAGTATATTTGCGGCACGTTCCAGAGTATAATATATACTCTCAGTATCGCCCTGGTGTAAGACCACCATTCAGAATTGAAACGTTGCTTGAAATGGCTTTAGCCTAATTGAGGATGCTATAAGGCCTCTACACACAATGCTGCAAACAACCCAGCAGGCCGGGCTGTTTGCAGAATTACTAGAAAACGCAAAGGATTCGGCAGCCGGTTGTGCCTACGGTGCAAATTGTCATACTGGGCTGTTTGCAGCATGGTATGTAGAGGCCTATGGGCTCACTGTCTCCAGACGGGAGCAGTTGGAACTCTTGTGCGGTACTCGTACATAAAAAAATCCTAATATTATTATTATTATTGCTAGTTTTACATATTAATTTGTAAAACATGTTTTTTTAATTTTGGAAAGACCTTTGTACTATAATTTAATCTTCTTAGATTCAATTGGATCTACTTCTTGGTAGTCACTGAATAAATAATACATATTAGAAATGCCTTCATGTAAATTTGAAATTATACCAATGTCGTCACATATTACTTTTTATTTCTAGCCCATTTAGCAAGCACTCTGTCTCTATTTTACTTGAATGGCATTGTATACCGCCATCCCATTTTAATTTCGTAATGATGGTGAAAAACTGTTTTGTATTAGAAATTTTAGACCCGATTTTCCAGACTATTGGATCACGGAATATTAAAAGTTTCAAAAATTCTGTCTAAATTACATTCATTAATTAAATAAACAAATATATTTAAGTATCAATTTTCAACAGAATTATATTATTCTAAAAAAAGAAAAGTAAAAATAACGACAGCTACTAAAAAATATATTAGAAAAAATCATGCAATTTATTATTTTATTGCAATAAATTAATATTTGTCTTTATTATAAGGTGTACACACACCAGAAAACAACACTATAACAGTTTAATACTCCTGTGTTCCAGTAATCGCTAATAAATATTCAAATGAGGCAGCGGTGCGGTTTTAGGTGAAAAGGCGAAAGAGATACCAGAAATGTTTAATAAATCCAGATAGAATCTAACACCCTAATGTTGGTCACTGCAAGGCTTGCCAATCGTTGTCAAAAAACCCCAAAAACCAATTACGTTATTGTTGGGGACAGAAATAGGTCCCGCAAAGCGGAAGGAAGTGGATAAGACAGGAATTGTCGACTTACCGCTTTTCTTCCTTCGCTTTCAATTATTCCGCTGGTTCACACTTATAACGAGCTCACTAGCACACGATAGAATTGCTTCCACAAGACTTTCCGACACGGTCGAAATTTAGCTCCGTATTCAACATGAGATGCTGACAGGAAGAAGTGCTAATTGGAACTGGCAATTTGGGTGACAATTTTATTGCATTCGGTCGACAATAAAGGTAGGGAAACAACAGGATTTTGTGGGTAGACTTATTTTCGGGAAAGGTACTTAGGAAGAATGCAAGGCACCAACATTTCCGCCCACCTAATTTGACCGAATTAACAATTATCCAAATTATAAAGAATCCTCATGGAGGGCACAACAAAAAAAATATATATCAAGATAAATTGTTCATGCAAGTTGTATCTGTACTGCTGGCGAAAAACTTAACAAAAAAAAAGAAAATAATAATAATGACTGTTTCGGAGAACGGGTTCCTGCACAAACCAAAAAATAATAATTTGAAAAGAATGACAAATTTTTTAAGACTCCTAGGGTATAGGAGACCAGTAAGATAATAACGAGAATTCAGTATAGGCATTCAAAAATATAAAAGAAATAAATAATAACAGTAAAAGGTATAGACCCCAATGGTCACAAAGCAAAACAAAAAAGAATGAAATTAAATGAAATAGGTATTTCCCTTTTGGATATACACCTCAAGAACTACTAATACTAATTCTATTCTACTGGTAGCGGACAAAGTTTTATCACTGGTCGAACTAACGAACCAGTTTGAGTCTTAACAGTAGCTACCCTAACTATCTCATCCTTACCGGGATGAACTTCAGTAATTCGTCCTAACACCCATTTCATGGGTGGAAGACGATCATCCTTTATTAACACTAATTGACCTAACTTAATGTTTGGATTTATTTTGCACCATTTTGATCTTTGTTGCAGCGTGTTTAAGTATTCTAGATGCCAACGTTTCCAGAAATGTTGCGACATCTTTTGAAGATGTTGCCACCTACTTAATCGATTAGACGCTGTGTCAAGAAAGTCATATTCAGGCAACCCCAGTAGGATTCCACCGATTAAAAAGTGGCCCGGGGTGAGTCCATTGAAATCCTCAGGGTCTGAGCTCATTGAACACAAAGGGCGGGAGTTGAGGATGGCCTCGATTCTGGTGAGAACTGTCGCAAATTCTTCATAAGTTAGAACGGTCTCACCTATTACCCGCTTCAAATGGTATTTTACAGATTTTATCCCTGCTTCAAATAGGCCTCCGAAATGAGGACTAGCTGGAGCAAGTAGGTACCGATTTGTACCGACGAAATTCGTCCCATTATCACTTATAATTTCAGCGCACAAACCACGACGATCCGTAAACCGGCTAAGGGCTGCAATAAATGCTTCGGAAGTTAATTCAGATACGGTTTCCAAATGGACTGCCTTTGTTGCCATACACACAAATAAACATAAATAACCCTTTGATGTTTTGGCTCCCCTCCGTTTATGATCTTTCAAAGTGTAAGGACCTCCGAAATCAATACCGACTCGAGAAAAGACACGGCTTTGTTGCACTCGCGAGGGTGGTAAATCAGCCATTAATGGAGGTGGTAACGCTGAAGATTTCATCTTATAGCAGACAATGCATTTTGCAAGCTGGGATCGTATTTTATTTCGTGCAGCCACTATCCAAAATTTGCGCTGAATAGTGAATTGAAGGCTTCGCGGACCAACATGAAAATATAGGTTATGATAATAATCTATAATTAAATAAGATAAATGACAGATTTTTGGTAATAAGATTGGAAATTTGTTTTCGTATGACAGATCTGAGTACTTCAGACGACCGCCCACCCTGATAATTCCGTGGCTATCAAGAAACGGTTTTAAATTTAGAATTTGGGTTGAACATGGAACGTTATTTCGCATGTTACGTATATCGGCAGAAAAATACGTTTCCTGTTCAATACGTACGATTTTCAAAAGCGAGTCATTTAATTCGCGTGAGCTAAGATTATTCGATTTTGGATTACCCGTACCAGGAAGTTTCCGACAATTATTAGCGAAACGCATTATCCACGCGACAACGCGTTGCAATTTATTAAAAGAAGAATATTTACCAATAATCGAATTAGGTACAATTTGAGATGATACAAACGTTTTTAGGTTGCCAGTTTTGATTTCTGGTACTTCATCGAGAGATTGATTTGACACAGCTGAACACGGCCAGTGTGCAATTGGTTGACGAAGCCACTGCGGTCCCGTAAACCACAATGGATGTGAAATAATGTCTGCTGGGAAAAGACCCCTTGAAGCAGAATCGGCGCAATTTTCCTCTGAGGCAACATGTTTCCAAATCGCATTTGGTGTATTTTCCAGTATTTGGACAACCCGATTAGCGACAAATGTTTTCAACAAATATGGCGGCGTTTTTAGCCAAGCTAGTACGATAGTCGAATCTGTAAATAGAAAAACGTTTTCTATTTGTTCAGCAAATTTTACAGATGACTTAATATACTTTACAAGTTTTGTGAGCAGCACGGCCCCGCACAATTCTAATCGTGGAATGGACAAGGTTTTCAAAGGAGCGACCTTCGATTTCCCCATTAAAATGTGAGTGGTATTGTTACTACGCTCTAATAAATACACCACTGCAGCATAACCTAACTGTGATGCGTCACAGAATCCTATGAGGACCAAACGACTTTTGCCCACCGTGTTATAATATCTAGGGATATTTAATGTTCGAAGTAATGAAAGCTGAGTTACAAATTTACTCCACGTATTGCGAATATGTGGTGGAACTTCATGATCGTCCCAATCAACCCTCAACTTCCATAATTCCTGCAATAGACATTTTGCGAAAAATGTCACTGGCGTTATGAACCCAAGCGGGTCGAATAACCTTGCCAATTTTGACAAAATAGTTCTTTTTGTGCATATCTCGTTTCGAGGTGTATTGACTTTGTAAGTAAAATTATCAGTCATCGGACTCCACTGAATGCCCAATATTTTCACAGTTTGATCAGTTTCAGCGTTATCGAAAGAATGACCATCTTGCTGGTGCTCTTGTGAACCCTGATCCAAAAGTGAGAGTGTGTTAGATTGCCATTTACTAAGTTCTAGTTTCCCAAGATTCAACAATGCAATGATATCTTGTTTGAGTTTGAGTGCCGAGCTAATCGTTTCTGTCCCTGTTACCAAATCATCTACATAAAAATCATCGCATAGAGCCTTGGCGGCGTCAGGATATTTCGATCCTTCATCTTGTGCTAGTTGACGAAGGGTGCGTATTGCCAAGAATGGTGAGCTAGACAGCCCATACGTTATAGTTTGCAATTCGAAATTAATAACCGGTTCATTCTGAGACTCTCTCCACAAAATATTTTGAAATTTACGCTGAGATGGAATAATCAATATTTGTCTATACATCTTACAAATATCAGCTGTAAAAACATATTTATGAAAACGAAAATTTAAAATCATACGTGGAATTTCAGTTTGTAATTTTGGACCGTTCAATAAGAGGTCATTGAGAGATAAATTTTGAGGTTGGGTTTTTGCCGACCCATCAAATACTACCCGCAACTTTGTTGTTTTGCTGTCCGGATTCAAAACACAATGATGAGGTAAATAGAATGCATCTAAGTTCCGAGGCACCCGTTTCATATGTCCCAAACTTTCATATTCTTTTATAAATTTTCCGTAATTAATTGCTAATATGGGATCCCTCTTAAACCGAACTTCTAGTTTATTCAATCGTGATTCAGCAAGTTTGAATGAATTTTGTTCTGGCATATTTCCAGATTTTGTTAAGATTGGTACTACATACCTACCGTCACTTTCTCGATAATGATTTGAAGCGTAAGTTGTTTCGGCTAACTCATCTTCCGGATTTGTCGTCAAATTAATTGAAGGCGTTTCTTCAATTTCCCAAAATTTTCTAAGATTATTGTTCAAAGAATTTGTCCCAACAAACAATGACGAAGGCGTTTGAAATGAGGCATTATGCACTTTTCCCATTATAATGTAACCGAATATGCTGTTCACGGCACAAGGAAAGCCACGAATTATTTCATGTCCACTATTAAATATATCCAAATATATGTCGGCACCTAACAGAACGTCTATTGGGCCGGACTTGTCATACGAATCGTCAGCTAATTTTAAATTATTAAATTGTGACGTCACACTCGATGGTAAATCATATGACGGAAGATGTGAAGTGATTTCTTTAATCACAATAGTCTGACATTGAAATACAGGCCCATTTTTATTTTTAGGTTTAATAAAACATTTAGTTGAACCATAACAAGATTTTACACTACAATTACCTAAACCGTTAAGTGGAATTCGATTTGATTTTATTGTCAAGCCAAGATGCTTGGCACAACTTTCGGTAATTAAAGACACTTGACTTCCACTGTCTACTACCGCACGAATAGGTAGATATACATTATTTTTATTACGAACTTCTAACTGAATTGTTCCCAATAAAATATTATTTGTAATGCATGGCGTATTATGTAGCACTGCCGCCAGGGTTGTACTAGCATTATTTAATTCATTATCGCCCGGCGGTTCAACCGCAATGTGTAGCATGGAATGGTGTTTTTTACTGCACACCTGGCATGTAAATTTTGACGCACAATCTTTAACATGGTGTTGTTTCAAACAATTGAAACAACGGTTTAAATTTTTTATTTTTTCCCTCCTTTGATGAGGACTTAATGATGTAAAAGATGCACATTTATAAAGAAAATGCGAACCTCGACACAACGGACAATGAACATTATTATCCTTATTGGCAGATAACAACGTTTTATATGAACTTTTTTTCTCTTTTATAATATGTGGAGATGACATTTCTAACATACGTGATTGATTTCTTAGAAAAGCAAAAATTGATTCCGACCCTGGAATCTCCTCACCGGGCAATTTAGACTCAAATTGACGTTTAGTTGTCGGATCCATCGCTCGTATTATAATATGACCAACAAATTTATCAAAGATATTTTCTATTTTCATCGCATTTATAGCGGCGTAATTCTCTTCAAAATTACTAAGTATGCGCGCGATACCTGACGCTGACTCGGTCTGTAAGCATTTGAAATTAAGAATTTCATCAACATAATGCGTAAAAAGCAATCTAGAATTTTGATATTGATTTACCAGAATGTTCCAGGCTATGTCATAGTTCTCTTCAATAAGAGGCAATGATTTTATAAGTCCTAGTGCCGGCCCTGTAATTACCGACAAGAGGTAATGGAATTTTTCTACATTTGTATACGCAGTACTATCGTGAATCAGACTTTTAAATAGTGAATGAAACGCACACCAACTTTTAATGTCACTGTCAAACGTAGGCAACTTTATTATTGGAGCACGCACTGTCGAACTACTTGTAGTTTTAGGTATTGAATTTCCATTTTTAATAATAGCATTTTTTGTTTGCATTATTTCAAAATACCACTCATCTACTCTATTAGAAATCGCTCCTAAATCCTGGACTTCTTTCATCCTGTTTAACTCTAATAACTGTTCTTCAATATCTTTTTGAACATTTTCAAAATCTTGTAACCATTCCTCTATTTTTTCACATCGCGCGAGAAACGTCTCCCGCTTCTTGCTATCATCATGGATGCTGGATGTAAGGTCATGCGTAACTCGAATTCTAGAAACTATTCGCTCACATCGATTTTTTAGCAAAACTACTTTTTTCTCTGCCATTGTAATGAGAAAAAATATTATTACAATGAAAGAATTGAATTCCGTTCAATTTAAAAGAATATTACAAATCAATTCAAAAGTATAATTTATAATAGTAATAATTTGTAAGCAGTAAAATAATTTTGACTACCTACTACCTAGTAAATTCGCCCACAGCACGGCTGATGCGAATTTTGCAGATCAACAACTTTCATGAACAATTCATCCTAAGATACATTAAATTTATAAGAAATATTCAATTTATCCAGGCTCGAATCGACCAAATGTTGGGGACAGAAATAGGTCCCGCAAAGCGGAAGGAAGTGGATAAGACAGGAATTGTCGACTTACCGCTTTTCTTCCTTCGCTTTCAATTATTCCGCTGGTTCACACTTATAACGAGCTCACTAGCACACGATAGAATTGCTTCCACAAGACTTTCCGACACGGTCGAAATTTAGCTCCGTATTCAACATGAGATGCTGACAGGAAGAAGTGCTAATTGGAACTGGCAATTTGGGTGACAATTTTATTGCATTCGGTCGACAATAAAGGTAGGGAAACAACAGGATTTTGTGGGTAGACTTATTTTCGGGAAAGGTACTTAGGAAGAATGCAAGGCACCAACAGTTATTATTAATTCACTTCTTCCTTACTTCAAGAATTTTGAAAGAATTATTCGAAAATTTTTATTCCTTCAAAAATATGACAAACTTGGAAGAAATTGGTAATTTAAAGATAAAAGTGTAGGTAAATTCATGGGCACTACGTATATTGATGTTGGTTTAGAGGTAAAAAACATACCGTGATGTGCCGTACGTAAAAAAATTAAATGAACACAAATTACATTTGTGTAAACCACTGTAATCAATGTTATGATATCAACATGCTTAAAAACCGATGGTGTCTTTGTCAGGATAATAACATGAATAAAAATAACAAAAGAAACAAAAAAGTATAGAAAAAATATACAAGAGAGAGGTGATTAATTACATAAAAATATTATAAAAACAATCAAGTAAAACGAAATATAAAAAATATTTTAGAATATGTTAACATTACATTATGTAGGTATTAAAAGATTTTTTTTTTTAAATAAGAAAAGATAATCAGATTGTTTAAACAACAAAAATAAACAATCATAAATAAGTTTAATCACCACCTCTCTTTAATATTTTTGTCCATTGTTCTTTTTGTCTATGCTTGTTTGTTTATTTTGTTATTTTTATTCATGTTATTATCGTGACGAGGAAACCATCGGTTTTGAAACATGTAGACATGTCAACATGTCAAATGTCAACCGTGTACATATGTTGGGCAAGCGTTTGGCGTGTTTCCCGACTATGCACCGGTGCCGAGGGGATCATCTTCCATTGAAATACCGGTAGAACAAGGATAGCATTCCCACCCGAAGCCTGTGCTCTAAAGATTGCAATCCGTTTGTTAAGACGGGAGAATCTATCAAACGGACCGCCCGTTTCTGCACAGAGTCGAGGGTGTTTTCCAGGTACTTTGGGGCACCAGACCAGAGGTGGTTGCCAAATTCAACCGTGGGGCGCACTTGCAATTTGTACAGGGTTAGCAGTTGTTTACCATTAAAGTATCTGCGGGCCCTATACAGTACGCCCAGTTTCTGAGAGGCCAACTTAACTCCGGCCTCGATGGAGTCCCCGTACCGAGCTGGTCACTTAGAGTTACACCGAGCATATCAATGGAGGACCTGTTACAAAAAATTATGTATTCCTAAATTTTTTTTAATATTTCTGACATTTTATATTAATATTTTCAGTGTAGATTAATATCGAAGTGGACTAATACAAAAATAAACGTGTTTTCAAGATTATGCAAGACCTATTATATTGATATTTTAACCTTTTGGAATATTGGTGTAATAATATTTTTGTGTTGAAAACACTTAAATGAATGAAATACATAAAAAAATATTCCGATTGCAACATTGAACTTATTAATGAAAATCATCGTAAGACTGCAGCCTTTACTCTTTTACTACCCCTGTAACATGAAAATAAACATTTTTTTGTTCACCGACGATTTAAATAAAAATTCAATTTGGCGCGGTAATTTCCCCAAAGGTACAAACTACGCCAGGTAACTTTATTGCGATAGCTTTTTCAATTGCTGGAAGAATATAAAAAAAATAAACAGCCGGAATTTATTTTTATAATGATTGTGTGTATAATACCAACGCATGGAAAATATTACCACACCTTTTTAATATATACTATTTTTAATAATTCCAACTCCCATGTGAATAAAGGACTACATCATATCCAATTAGGGTATGATGTGAAGCTGGAAAAGGGTATGTACGGAGGGAAAGGAATTGGGGAACGAAGGCTTTTTTCAATTATAATCTGGCCCGCCACGCAGTAGACGAACATACTCATTCGACGCCAAGACCTTTACAAATGTCACCTCATGAACCACCATTGCTAAGCCAACAAACGTAGCGTTCCATAATCGTTGCCACCGACGATACGAGATAATATTATATCACATCGATAGCTGCCATCTTACGCTCGGTTAGAGATTTTCTTTGATCTATGGTATTATTATCATAAGTACTTTCTCCAACGGTTTGAATTTATCAGAAGTCTACAAGGTTGGTACTACAACGAACTCAGCCTTCAAATATTCAATTCAGTTTAGAGTCACAATTCATTTTTATGTCCTTGATTTGGTTTTCCAAAGAAATCTAAAATATGGTGATAAAAACAATCTGGTTAGGTTAGGTTTAAATGTAAGTACACAGTGGTTGATTGGTATTGATACAGATTGTTACTAAATTTTCCGTAGTTTTTTTTTTCTACTCAGTTTATAAACTTTGTGATGGGGTGATGACGAGAAGAGGGTGGCAAAGCAGATCCCTTCCACCCTAATAGCAAAATTACACCGTCAGAGGACTTTGTAACATAAAGAGTTAAGTTCGCAGAAATGAACACAAAAACAAATTTAAAGCCATTTCAGGCAACGTTTCGATTCTGAATGACATATTGAAAATATCAAAACTCTGGAATGCACAGCTAATAAACTTAATTTATTTTTTACACTAATTTTTATCCATATTTGAAATAAAACATGTTAGTTAAAATATATTTACATTGGCACGCCGAGTTTTGAATACCGGATCCTGAACTACGGATCTTATTCCCTCGGTCTTGGAAATAGTCTAATTAAATAATTAATTGTATAATATAATGTACTTAAAACATGGTTTAAATCAGTGAAAATAATCATGATTGAACATAATATATTACACATTGTAGTTACAATGCTTAGAAAAAAAAAACATATTATTGCATACATAAATTATATCTAATATTGTAAATTTAAATGTACTATGTATAATAAGCTCACACTTCTAAACCCGTAACCTAACATAACTTCATATTTTTATGTTGTAAAATTTTTACAATTCCTACATCCTATTATCAGGTACCTGGTTTATACTTTTCAATGATACCAACTTACCTACTTATCTCATACTCTGTATATCTGAATATATTATATGTTACCAGGTTAATTCGGTAAATCCGAATAGAATATGATAAGCTACCAGATTACTTTTTCTACATCACAAGAATAATATGAACTAAACCTGTCAGTTTGTCTGTCCTGGAACGGGAAACTTTCCTAGTTGGACAGGCAAAGCTTCTCATATGTAATCTGTACTTTCTTTTGTATCTATCTATAATAAATAAATAAATAAAATACATAAATAAATAAAAAAAAATAAAAAATAAAAAAATAAAAAAAATATATATATAATAATAATAAAAATAATAATAATAATTTTCCACAGAGCCGAACCCTCTGATATGAAAATATCTGGAGACAGTGAATTATATTCCCATTTAATAGTTTGGTAGATTAACGTGTTGTTCTTGTATTGTTTTGTATTAATTATACTTATATAATACACTTGCATAACGTGGATTTACTAGATGATCATTTATATAGAAAAGTGTATGAAAGGGTTTAGTTTTTCCTATGGGAAAAACTAAACCCGTTCCTGTAAATCTGGTGAATAAAAATGATTAAGGAGTTCAAATTTTTTCAGATGATATTAAAATGACTTTTGGTCTAGATAAATGTAGAACGATCCATATAGAGAAAGGCAAAATTATAGATGGAGATGAGGGTATATTTAGAAATTTCAAAATTAAAAGTATGAAAGGGGATGAGG
Source organism: Limnephilus auricula (assembly GCA_951813805.1). Lineage (NCBI taxonomy): Eukaryota > Metazoa > Arthropoda > Insecta > Trichoptera > Limnephilidae > Limnephilus > Limnephilus auricula. The sequence goes on along the minus strand of OX638408.1, from coordinate 11,884,045 downwards.
TTTATAAATACTTAGGATACCCGCAATCGAATAGATTAGATCATACTAGTATTAAAAATGATATTAGGATTAAATTTCAAACTAGGATAAGAAAAATTTTAAAATGCAATCTATCTGCTAAAAATTTAGTAAAGGCAATCAATAGTTGGGCAATACCTCTATTAACGTACTCATTTGGTATAATTAAATGGTCTAATACAGATTTAGATAGCTTAGAACGATTAATTAGAACTACGTTAACAAAGTTTAATTGTCATCATCCAAATTCAGCTATAGAACGAATTAATTTACCTAGAAATTTAGGAGGTAGAGGTATAGTCAAAATAACTTCTTTAAAACAAAATCAGGTAGAAATGTTAAGAATTTTTTTCCATAGAAAAGCTAATAGCTCAGAGCTGCATAAAATAATTTGCAAGGCAGACATAAATATTTCACCTTTAAATTTATACGACGAGAATGCCAACATTTTTATAAATACCAATCAGGAATTATTAGATTCCTGGACAAATAAAATTATTCACGCAAAACACTTCAATTATCTCAACCAAACGTATGTTGACAAACTTTCGTCAAACAAATGGTTGAGTATTGGAGAGTTGAGCGCAGAAATAGAAGGATTTATGCTTGCTATTCAAGATAGAGTCATTAATACCAAAAATTATAGGAAGCATATAATCAAAGATCCAAATCAAATTGATGATTTATGTAGAAAATGTATGGCTTTTCCGGAAACTATAGAACACATTATATCAGGATGTTCTATATTAGCGCCGTCTGAGTATACATTTAGGCACAATCAGGTTTTAAAAATAATTCACCAAAGTTTGGTAATTAAACATAACTTGATTGACTGTCATAATATAGTACCATATTATGAATACGAACCAAATTCATTTTTAGAAAATAATTTCTTTAAAATTTACTATGATAAAACTATACTAACAGACAGACCAATTGGTCATAATAGACCTGATATAGTTTTACATGACAAAATTAAAAAAATAACTTATATTATTGATGTAGCTATTCCAAATTCCTGTAATATTCAAAAATCTGTTTCTGAAAAAATAAGAAAGTATACAGATTTAGGAAATGAAATTAAAAGAATTTGGCATTCTCAGACTATAAAAATATTACCTTTTGTTATTTCGGCTACTGGCATTATACCTAGCTCTCTTATTAAAAATTTAGGCATATTAGATTTGTCAAAGAATTTGTATATAAAAATGCAAAAATCAGTCATTTTAAATACATGTAGAATTACGAAAGATTTTTTAAATATTTATATTGAGGGATCAGTAGGATTTATCGGTCAAATTAGGAATTCCACAGAGCCGAACCCTCTGATATGAAAATATCTGGAGACGGTGAATTATATTCCCATTTAATAGTTTGGTAGATTAACGTGTTGTTCTTGTATTGTTTTGTATTAATTATACTTATATAATACACTTGCATAACGTGAATTTACTAGATAATCATTTATATGGAAAAGTGTGTGAAAGTGTGTGTTTTTCCCATAGGAAAAACTAAACCCATTCCTGTAAATCTGGTGAAAATAAAATAAAATAAATATATAAATTGTAATTGTGTGATAAAATCTCATATTATGATTTTAAATGTTGCTACGGAAATCGAACCCAAAACATCCTACAAAAAGTTAAATAATGCTTAGATAAGCGCTACTAAAGCTGTAATATTATTAGTTTTTCAACATGTTGCGATCAGGGGCTCCCAACCTGTATTTCGCTAATCCAGGCTGTCAGCAGAAATGGTAGGTACTTACACGTCGGAGCTGTCAGTTCCCCCTTTGCAAACATAGGTAATGTCCCTGTGGGATGGAGAATGAGGATGTATATTGCGATGTTTCATCATTTATATAGTATGAAAATACAACAGTTTCGACTGTTGATCATGGATAAGAAATTTGTTTTTTTTTACATTAGCACCGAACAGGACGTCCTGAAGAAAGCAGATTTCCCTGTGGACCCTGTCATTATATTTGGGCCTGCCGTATGGTGCACGGAGAAAAATGTTATTCTAAAATACGATCATTTTATTCATAAAAACGGTTAAAATCGGGACTGAAGTTCTTACGAATAAATTAACAGGGTTTCAATGTTTATTTGCGGGAACATGTAAGAATAATTTGTTGGTATACGTAATTTCGTAAGTACCTATATCAACAAATTATTCTTACATTTTCGCGCTAATAAACATTGAAATACTGCTAATTGGTCGTAAAAACTTCAGTCCCGTTTTTAACCGTGTTTATGAATAAAATAATCGTATTTTAGAATAACATTTTTCTCCGTTTGGGTATTTTTTTGGAAAGGAAGGAGAAGAAGCTCCAAAGGCTTCTCCCGATCCGGACCGCCACCCAGTTGGTGGGCAGAAGCATTCGCTTCTAAGACCTCATACCATGAACCTGCTAATCTTGCTAAATCACGAAACGTAGCGAATCACTTTGGGTAACCTGAGGGGTATTGGTTATTCAATAAATAATTACCGACTCTCTTCTATGTTTCTACATATTGTCTGTTTCCTTTTATTTATTTATTTATACTGCACGAGAGTCCCCACTGTCCAGAACCAGCCGGACTATGGCACCCGCATTTTAAAGGCTTGTGAAGCTTTGGGAGTGGGAATTTTTTATTTTTTATTTAAACATTTAAATATATTTAGAGTTACAATATTTACAACATAATATAGATAAAACATTTGAATCACTCTCCTAATAAAGCAGTTGCTTGTGTTTAGGAGAGGACAACTATATATGTTTACATCTATTTAAATTACAAAATTATTATAAAAAAGAACTATTAGTAATTTTATAAGAAAATTCATCGAAACTAATAAAAACATAGGTAAGTTATAAATGATACAAGGAAACAATAAGCAAAACATAATATCAAACAATAAGAAAAGTTATGAGGTGGTATTAGAGAATTTTAATTTAATTTTTTTTTTGTAATTCTCATAGTTTTCCTCCGTTCTTATATCTAGAGTTAATTTGTTAAATAATTTTATACCCTTAAATATAAAGTGATGCTGTGCTGTTGAAGTTCGTATTAGAGGTATGGTTAACCCTCCAACAGAAATAATTCTTTTGCATATTAATTAGTATGTTTTGATTAGGAATGGTTTTTCAACAAGGCGTTACTGGGAAAAGGCAATTCAGGTATTTGCCACTTCTTGACATGAGTTATGTAATAAAACGCTGCCCAACCGGGAGGCGATATAGTACTCCTATCACTGTACAGACAGGGGCGTTTTTCTGATGTATTACGTAAAAGTACCAACGTCCCAAATTGAATTCCACAAATTACACCAGGAAGAATTTTAAATTTGATAATTTGACAGGTACTTATAAATTATCAAATTCAAAATTCTTCCTGGTGTAATTTGTGGAATTCAATTTGGGACGTTGATACTTTTACGTAATAATAATTTGATAATAATAATTTGATAATAATAATTTAATAATTATTTGATAATAATAATTTGATAATTTGACAGGTACTTATATTACTCGAATTATAAAATTTGTCATATTTAACAATATTTTAACCTTTTATTAAAGTTTCCTAAACACTAGAAAGACCGTGCCAAATTAATATTTGCAATAATTATGCCTAAAAAATATTTTTTTTTAGGAAATACCAAATAACGCATGTGAAAATTGTAAGAAGCCTGTTTTCAGAAACTGAATCCGATATTATCAACATGTTTGTACTAGATGTGTACCTAATGGAATAAGAAATAATTGCAATAATTAAAAAAATACGTAATATTACGCTCTCTTGTTATTTTTTCAGGTGGCCCTGAGCAAAAAAAAATCCCTCGGTGCTTGTGTTATCTTTGTGGATGCTGTGTGGAAGGAATTTTTTGGGAAAGGAAGGAGAGGAGGTTCTGGGAAAGAAAAAGGTAAAAAGGGTGGGTAGGGAAAATGGGTAAATATATCCAGGGGTGATGGACGTATGAATTCATCCCTCTCACTGAGGTAAAAGGCAATGGGTCGAGAGAATCCAGCTGGAGAGATCTAGGTTAGCTCTCGCTAAAAAAATTCTGTCGATCCGGTCCGCTACGCAGTAGGTGGTCACATATATTTGCCACCAAGACCCAGACAGACCCATGTACCCGGTAACTCCTGCTAAGTCACAAAAAGTGGTTTGGATGGCAGGATGAGGGTCTCCCGATCATGAGGAGATTTGTGGGCCTCCGGTTGATTGAGGAAATTGAGGTCTCCGGTTGGAAGAGGAGATATCGGTGTGTCGTGATATCTCCTCGTGCTGTAGGTCGAAATAATAAACGCGAGGATGATTGTTGATGAATGTATTTACAATATTTACATTGTGCACTATTTACCAATAAAGAGTATTTACAATCGTGTAATATTATTCCCGACACGCGAACCGCAGATTGCGAGGTTTAGTTGCTAGGCCGCCGGCTTGTTGCCGCGAAGACTGAGTAAGATCGACTACCACTGTGTGGCTTGCTCGAGCCCTTATATAAGGCCGAGCCTGGTACGCGAACGGCAGGCGAAATCGTGCACACGCTGGAAGATTCCCGAAATTTCAGCGCAGCGCTACGTATCGGGTATTGCAGATTCCAAACATTTCGAGAAGGTGGTCAACAACAAAAAAGGTAGGTGCAGCGGAGCGCCGGACAGTGCCAATTAGTGCGGCGTAGATATCAATAGGTAAGCCGCTACAGTGGTAAATCGCATGGGGTGACTTATAGTAAAGGTGTTAGTTATCCAATAAATGGTTCCCGGGGTGGTGGTAACCATACCCGCCACCCAATTTGGATAAAATGATCAGCCATCAAAGTGACGGCCTTGCTTTTTATAGAACTCGGTCTTTCTAGCGTTAATAGATGTAAAAAATTACCTAATTGTTAAAAACACATTAGGCCAGAGTTCACCTAGTGCGATTTTTACCTGCCTACCTACTAAGGATATTAAACAACTTTTTCTCCCCTTGTCTCAAATGTCGTGATCACGCAAGGTTTGGTTACTTTGACACATAAGAATATTGCGTTGAAAGTCTAGATTTATATTAATAGAGAGAACTCTATATCAATATTTTCTTTATCCTGACCCGTTACACAAACAACTTTCAAAGAACAATAGAACTTTGGTTACGAATGGAAGTAATATGGCACAAGAAAACCATGTGAAAGAACAAATACGACACAGGGAAATGTGTTGTGGAAGAATATGGTTCATAGTTAATACTACACCCTCGTTATTAAATAACCGTTTTCATAATTTTTTCACACCAATAAAAAATACATTAGAATTTAAAGCAACACAAATGTGAACACTCACGCTGTTTCGTGTGTTACCGTTTTGCTGGAACGAGACGAAGTGCTTATCACGTGACCCGCTAGGCTATTCCGAACTCCTCTATGGGGACAAAAAAATATTTTTTCTTGTATTTTTAATATTTCATGCCATCAAGACTTGTTACTCCATTTATGCTCAGGAATCGCTGGTTATAATCCTTCGGGTACGTGCTGTTATAATAAACCACAGGAGTTAATTTATGTAAGGTTAGGAGGCGTTCGTTTGGGTTAGGTTAGGTTACACTAGTTTACTTTTGGTTTAGTTAGGTTGTTTGTAGTGTAATTTTATTCGGATGGTTTTGTCAAGGGAATATTGTTTTAAAACCTTGAAAACGTATCTTTCACACAACACGTGTCATACATAAAACACGAATTCCGCTTACAACCAATGTTAAGGAATTAAGTTAAGCTTCAAACCAAATTATGTTTAGTTGGATTTTATAGTAAAAACAAATAGTTTGTTACTTCTTACACAGATGTCGGGTTGTACCCTATTTATAATAATTATGATCTTTTTTCTCTTCTCCAGCGTACTGAGGTTAATAATTATTAATTCACTATCTCGCATTAATTCCTCCTCGTCTGCATTTCATTTTTTAGAAAGAAATATACATCATCTCAGTCCGTTGGGTGGGAATAAATTCTTGGGCGTTGTATTGTTTAAGAGTGCCAATAAAAGTTTCATACTTGTCCGAAAATATTAAAAGATCCATTCTATCCTGAATCTGGTCCTATACAACTACATTTCATGAAAAACAAGTCAGTCCGAGTAACAGGTCAATTCATTAAATTACTCTAGTTCGTCGACTCTAAAAACGTAATCTGAAGCATTTTTTTTTCTTTCGGCGGAGTTTGTCTAACGACCACTTCGCCATGACAGTCTACTGTGGACTTTAATTTGAATTTTCAATTTAAATTTACCAAGTCACTTTCAATTTGAATTTGGTGAAATTTCTTATTTAAACTTTCCACCGGGTATTGCTTTAATTTATTTGTAGTTGAAACTGGATACCTTTTATGCTCTTTAGTTAGAAGAAGATGGACTTCATTTGATATTCAAGTAATTTTGTGTTAATTAAATACTGTTCTAGGCTTGCGTTCGTTTACAGAATTTATTAAACACCTATTTGATAATTTAAAAAATAAATATAACGTGACCATAAAAGTACAACAGTAGGTAGGTTAATTGTATTTTCTTTTGGATAAGTTTTATTTTGTAATTAATATAAGTACATTTAGGTCACTATAAGACGGGGTGGTCGAAAAATCCTCAAATTATGTAACTAACAATTCAATGAATAATAATTAATTTAAAAAATATATAATTATATTTCAAAATATTAAAAATGGGTTAAAAATGTACAACACTAAATTGCAATCTTTAAAATACTAGTAATGTATATAATACAAAAAAGGTATTATATTTTGTTTTGAAGAATTTTACTTTCAATGTACTTAAACTTTAGTTTTTCTGCTACCGGTTTTAACACATCCGCGACATTCACTAGCAAACTTAAAACTAACTTATAATTTGTACAAGTACCGAAATGATTAGATGTTATTAGGTGGAGGTAGAGAAAGGGGTGATTTTGTGGGGAGGGGGAGAAGAGGGAGGGAGTCAACATGGCATGGGAACAATGTCAAAATGGGAGATTTACGTCAAAACAAATTATCTAGAAATTGTTACATACTTAATGCCCAAGCATTGGAGAAGAGGGAGGGAGTCAACATGGCATGGGAACAATGTCAAAATGGGAGATTTACGTCAAAACAAATTATCTAGAAATTGTTACATACTTAATGCCCAAGCATTGGAGAAGAGGGAGGGAGTCAACATGGCATGGGAACAATGTCAAAATGGGAGATTTACGTCAAAACAAATTATCTAGAAATTGTTACATACTTAATGCCCAAGCATTGGAGAAGAGGGAGGGAGTCAACATGGCATGGGAACAATGTCAAAATGGGAGATTTACGTCAAAACAAATTATCTAGAAATTGTTACATACTTAATGCCCAAGCATTGGAGAAGAGGGAGGGAGTCAACATGGTATGGGAACAATGTCAAAATGGGAGATTTACGTCAAAACAAATTATCTAGAAATTGTTACATTCTTAATGTCCAAGCATTGGAGAAGAGGGAGGGAGTCAACATGGCATGGTAACAATGTCAAAATGGGAGATTTACGTCAAAACAAATTATCTAGAAATTGTTACATACTTAATGCCCAAGCATTGGAGAAGAGGGAGGGAGTCAACATGGCATGGGAACAACGTCAAAATGGGAGATTTACGTCAAAACAAATTATCTAGAAATTGTTACATACTTAATGCCCAAGCATTGGAGAAGAGGGAGGGAGTCAACATGGCATGGGAACAATGTCAAAATGGGAGATTTACGTCAAAACAAATTATCTAGAAATTGTTACATACTTAATGCCCAAGCATTGGAGAAGAGGGAGGGAGTCAACATAGCATGGGAACAATGTCAAAATGGGAGATTTACGTCAAAACAAATTATCTAGAAATTGTTACATACTTAATGCCCAAGCAATAAAAAAGGCGTATTATACTCTGTTCGTCAACAAAGCAGGTTCGTCAAAAACAACAAGCTCTGTTCATTTTCATATTTGTCAGATATTACTACTTGCAATGTTGATTTGTTATGTTGAGGCAAATCATCAACAATTTGGGAGACTGGTACGCTCCAGGAACCATTTATTGGATAGCCAACACCTCCGCATAGGTCACCCCAAGTGGTTCGCTATGTTTGGTGATTTAGGAGGGGTGCCCGGGTTCTTGGGGTGAGGTTTATCTAGATCGAATGGCGGGCCGGATCGAGAGAGACTGGTTGAGGTAAACCAGCCGGATTTTCTTGACCACATCGCCTTGGACCGCAGTTGGAGGGATGTATTCATGCACCCGTCACTCCTGGATACTCTGAATTCGAGATTCCTACCCACCCTTCATCCCTCTATCCTTTGCAGAACTTCCAGGCCCAGAGGAAAATTATTTCCCTTAGTGCTCCTGTTTGGAGCTAATGTACAAAAAGGAAATAGGCGAATGGAGGTGAAATTAGTTCAATTTTGTCAAACTAGAAGTCAAAAACTCTTTTGAAAATATTTTTTTTTAGAAATCGGTAAGTATCCCACTTCAATATTTATTCATTTCCGCCCAGTGGTCAAAATCAGGCCAATACCTCAGACCTTTTTTTTATAACATCTTTATAAATTGTACTGTTTTTCTAATCCAAACCAAAATTTCAAAAAGGCTAGGGTCCTGAGAGTCGAGCATATCAATGACCGCCTAGAGGGGAGAGTAAATAATTCGACAAAATTAAATTATCATAAAAAAACAGTTTGCGAAATGTAGAGAGTTATGTTGGAGGAGTCAAAGGGGCCCGGGAGACAAAACTGAACATATTGTAAAAATATTGTATGACAACAACAGCCTTTTAACAGGCTTTTGAACTATGATTATTAGACACGTTGGAACTCTGAAAAAAGTCAACCTGCCTAAGTTATTTTTTATATGTGAATACGAGTATACCTATAATATGTAGAAATCGGAATTTAAAACACAAATAGAATCAAAGTTAGCAAAGACAAATTTAAATTTAAAAAAAAATATACATTTATTGATTTCTGATTTTGAGCTTGCATCTTCTGTAAATAGGATATATAAGGAGATCCATCCAAAACCGTATACCTAAGGTAGAGGCTCTGTAGTTTAGTAAATTAAAATAAAATTCGGTTTATAATAATTGTTTTCATTAATGAATTTACTAAGGAACAAAACACAATAGAAACATGTCAGATAATCTTAGTCATAATTGTATGAAAAAAATAATACAAAACCTTGAATATTTCCGATTTTGCCCTGTGGGGTGAGTAAAACCGTATACCGTATACGATATTTCCCCGGAAAAAATAGCAATGATTGCATTGCTATTTTTGATCCCAGCCTTGATCCAGATGGCTTGTACCATATTCTCAAAGATAATTTATCCACTGGAGCGACAGAGCAATTAAAATATTTTTTCTCGGATTGCTAAAGAAAATTTTTCCGCCCACATTAAAAAAATCATTCCTCCGAATTTGAATATGGAGACATACAAACTGATTGTAATTCTATGTAGCCAATGAATTCCTATATCTTTTGTCTATTATCGCATATTTGCAGGATTTATAAAAAAATATATAATTAAATCTTTAACCTTAAAACATTTTAAAGAATCTAGAGAACATATCATTGAAGAAGAAGATAACAATTATATTCTAATTTTTAAAAATATGAAAATAAACAAGACACAGAAAAATAATAAAAGATAACGGTCGCAACTGGGACTCGAACCCAGAACCTTACGTCTATACTATATCTTATACCACGCTTTTTGCCACATATTGGCACTATTTCCAAAACCTCGGATTGCTTTGTTGCCAAAATGTGGCAAATTTAAAAAAAAAAAATATTTTAAAACGCCTGTATAATTTATTGTAAATTCAAAATATAACAAAATAGATATTCTCTAGATTCTTTAAAATGTTTCAAGGTTAAAGATTAATTTTTTTTTTTCTAAATCTAACAAATATGTGATAATAGACAAAAGATAGGGGAATTCATTGGCTACATAGAACTGTAATCAGTTTGAATGCCTCCATATTCAAATTTGGAGGTACGATTTTTTTTTAATGTGGGCGGAAAAATTTCCATTAGCAATCCGGGAAAAATATTTTCATTGCTCTGTCGCTCCATTGTATAATGAGATTCTTGAGTCGGGCCATGTCAAATCAGAAAAATAGAAGAATATGTATTATTGTGAATGAGACAAGGAATGTACGCCAAGACCTAGTTGTTTGACGGTCCGTCTGCCCAATGGCGTAATGGTTCGTTAGTTACGAGTAATTAATCATAACTTAATTTGCATACAGGTAATAAGACTCAATAAGGTGGGGAATAATATTTGCATAACGGTGTACCGTTTTAGATAATATAGTCCACAGTTCAGTTACAATAGACAAATTGACTAAGTATTAAGACAATAATTTTCCCATAAGCAGGATTTTAGTATAATAAAATTCTATTTAAGGCTACATTTTCTTGTCTAGACATTGTACAGGGTGTATGTTACTACACAGACCCAAATAATTTTAACTTCTTTTGTACTCCAAAGAACTACGTCTCGTTCCATCAGCAAGGTAACACACGAAGTAGCGAGCGTGTCACTTGATCCCGTTGAGTCGTGTCAGTGGTGATGTGTGTTAAAAAATATTTTTTTGTGTTTTTAATAGAAAAAAGTATATTATCGGACAGCAAAATTACACCTACTATCTTATTCCAAACATGCTTAGGAATCGCTTGTTAAAATCCTTCTGGAACGTGCTGTTACATTTTTATTTTTTTATTTTTTTTACATCCTGTTTATATTTGAATCTTAGAAAATAGTGGCAGTAATTAGATCCCATTAATTTAGATTTATTAACGTTGAGAAATACGTGAAATCTTTTTAAGAGAGGCCAAAAACAAAAGGAAAATTTTAATATTAAATCACAGAGCAAAAGAGAATCCGTTGAACAGATTTTAATTGAAATTGTTAATGTTTTGTAGCTTGTCGTTTATTTCTGAAAGCAATAATAATAATTGTCTGGAAAGAGAATTTGATCAAATAATTATGAAAATATATTAAAAAAATGAATTACATGAAAACTGAATTATCAGTTCAACATTTGATCATGGTAAAGGATAATTGAAAAACATTTTTTTTGGAAAAACACAACAATACTTTGTTTGAATTCCACTTTATTATTTCTTTATCCAACCGGTTTCGGTTCAGCCTGAACCTTCCTCAGGGATGAATAAAAATATATTGAACATAATACAGATATACATGGTATTTAAAAGAAAATTATAAGAGGGAGAGAGAGATATCATCTTAGGCGGGTGCGATGGGGGACGTGGATAAGAGGAAGGGGTGAAAGTAGGCGGGGTAAGGGAATTATTATAAAAATGGGGCTTTTCGATTCGATGCATTTTTTTTGGCTGTCGACCTTTCTCTTTTTTCCTTCCGGTGATAAGGTAAGAATTCAAAATGTTTAATCTTCTTCCACTTGGACGATTACATGAAATCGTTTAAGCCTTCGGCATAGTATCATTTTAGTACCATTCGAGTACCATTTTACTTTGTAAAATTATCGCTTACCACGTGCCCACAGTTTTACGATATGTACAATCGTTTTTAAAATTAACAATTTTAAATTGTTAACTATGTGGTACTTTACCACACTTTATTTGCATTAACATATGTTTTGTGTGGTTTTAAATCGAAGGACCTTGAAATGTGTTCCTTTTATGTATTTTAACCACTTCACAATTATAAGGTATGCACATAAAGAAAAGAGGAGAAATTGTAGCACTTTCTTCTATATTTGTCCGGTTTTAACTTTACTTTTGTTGCGGTGATAGATAATATTTCTTCTTAAAGCGGTAGATGCGGAATAGGAATGCGGATGTTGAGATGCTTGCGCAATAATGATCGATTATTGACTGATCGTAAGTAATAGGAAAAAGTGACATGTCTATAGGAAAGGGTAGGACGGAAATGTGACAATACTAACTACAAGTACAGCAGTTCACATATGTGTATAAGTTCATATATATGTATGTAGGTAATGTAGTTATGTATTGTGTAAATGCCCAACGAGCACTGGTTTCGAACGAAAATATTTCCATAATTATTCTCAACATAACTAATTTTGTACTTACACACACAATAGGTGTGATCCGGAACTTACTGTCTATATTTGCAAATATGTAAAGCCCAAATAAAAAAGATACTGTCAAAGAGGTTATATCAAACTAATAAAATTTTTGATAGTGTTGTGGATGATTTTACATTCAATTTTCGTCTATGTCTTGTACAGTAATATAACCTTTGGTTAATGAATGCAAGAGAGGACAAAGGAAGCGCCTAATAATGTATTCTTCGCCAGTTTTATTGTTAAAATGAACAATAATTATCACGACTTCGCTTACAGCCGGGAGACGGAATTAAAGACCTTAAGGAGACTTTCCGAAATTAAAACCCTAAACAAGCTTTCGGGCTAAGACAAAAACGAAAAGAGAAAAAAATTTCATCAGAATAACAAAAACAAAAACTTCGCCAATTTACTAAATCTTTTAAATTATATACTACAGTCAGAAAATGGAAATTTCGAATTTAAGTACCTGACAATGGTATCGAAACATAACAAAAGATAATATTTTTACATGTTTGCTAGACAATTACAATACGCACATCGTTTGACGGCCGAGGATTAAGGCTCTCGACTAGCGATCCTGAGGTCTCGAGTTCAAATCTCGGCATGCGCAAGTAAGTTTTATTTGATTGGTTTGTGTTATTTCACAATTTGATCATTTAAAAATAATACAAGGTAGAATAGCCCTAGTTTAAGACCACCATTCAGAATTAAAAGGTTGCTTGAGATGGCTATAGCCGTATTTTGTGACTAAATCTGAATAGCCAGGTACTTCTTCACCTACTACTTTTCCATCTCATTTCTCTTCCCATTAATCAGTAATCATATAAAATTTAAAAAAAATGGTATTGCTAACGATTTCATTACAATGTACGAAAACAGAGTTCTTTTTTACATCACTTAAAAATAATAAATATCTATTTATAATTTAACTGGTCATGAAATCGGGTGACCAGTATAATTAGGAAACAGCTTTCATTTAATAATGATCATCCCTTAATAATAATAACACAGGGGCAGGAAGTCGCACGGAGATACCGTGAGAAATGTTTTCAGACTGCAAAGGGTGTAAATTATAACGAGCGTGCCCGAAAATGTGAATTATACCAAATGCCCTGCTCAAAAACCGCAAAACGTTCTACATTAATAATTTTAATCTGTTTCTTAAAGGGAAAAATACCTGCCCGCTTTATCTGGTGTGCTCAAAGAGGGGATGAAAGAACAAAAGGGTGTTGGATAGAAAATCATTCCAAAAATTCTAATCTATAAAGCTCAAATCTATTGGTACTAAAGGGTGACTCTTGGCGTAATGAATTATATTTGAGCAGGTTTTTTTCTGATTGTAATAAAGATGGTAGTTAAACTAAAACTTTAAATTTTACTTTAATTTTTAATTTTTTTAAATAAACCTTAACTATAAAATTTCTTAAAAATAATTCTGGGATGTACCATGTATGTTATTTATTTCAAAACCAGGTAACTTATTATCTCCTCTCCTTCCTTTCCTAACAATACACTTCACACATAATCCCATAATCCCTGAGAAAAGTTATTGTGGAGCTAAAGGAAAAAAAATGATATAGAAAGGTTATTAAAAATAACGTTAAAACCCGTAGGGAAGAGCAAGATATCTTAATAAAAAAAGGATTTTTCAAAGCCAACACGTGGACAATATACTTGATAAAATGACATTTTTACATACATACACCTAGTAGAGGTAATTAATATCTGATGACAAAATGAATATTTTTATAAGGTCTTTCACCGTCAACTTTTACCGGGGCGATAACAAGACCACTCTGGAACGTGGCGAAAATATACTTTATTATATCACGTAGTGTATAGGTTAGTCGTGTAGTTTTAGCATCCTCCAATAGATGTCGTTAGTATAGTTAGTTATATGAAGTTTTATATCAGAACATTATCATCTGTCGTCGTTCGTGTCTATTGAACGAATGGTTCTGATGATATCCGATGATACTTGGAGCCCCAGAAATACTCAGAGCTCTTACTATAGTAAGTAGGTCTTTTACTAGTCCAGTTTAATATTCGTTGGCATCTTTACGTCTTTCCAATAGATGTCGTTAGTTATATGCAGTTTTGCGATATCCCAATAGATGTCAGTTTAGTATTATATCAGAACATTATCATATGTCGTCGTTCGTGTCTATTGAACGAATGGTTCTGATGATATCCGATGATACTCGGAACCTCAGAAAAACTCAGAGCTTACTATAGTAAGTAGGTCTTTTACTAGTCCAGTTTAACATTCGTTGGCATCTTTACGTCTTTCCAATAGATGTCGTTAGTTATATACAGTTTTGCGATATCCCAACAGATGTCAGTTTAGTATCATTTCAGAATATTATGATCTGTCCTCGTTCGTGTCTATTGAACGAATAGTTCTGATGATATCCCATGATACTCGAAGCCTCAGAAATACTTAGAGCTTATTATTGTAAGTAGGTAACTTACTAGTCCAGTTTGATATTCTTTGGAATCTTTACCATAACTTAAATAAATTTACTTGTAATCACAACGAACCTCAAACTTATTTGGATATGGTGAATACAAAAAAAACAGTAATATATTTGTTATTGTAAGGCTCTTCGCATTTATAAGATCTCGGGTTGAAAGGTAGCCATATTTTTATCTATAAATTATAAGAGTTTAATTTATGGTCAATAAAATTTGCAGAATTTTTCCCAAAAAGAACACTTGTGTACGAACAAATTGTATACAAACCTTTATGACCCTTTATAATTTGTTTTGATCGCTTAAAATTGTTTGTTTGATAAAAGCGAATACGAAAAATCATTTTTTTTTAATTTTAATAATTTATTATTATTTTTTATTACTTTGTGGTTTGACATATTTAATATAAATAAACACTTTTTTGTTTTAAAACAGCGATATTTATTAATTTACTTTACCGACCGGTTTCGCTTAACTCAAGCATCTTTCAGGGTACAAATTAATACTGTATTTATTTGTTTAATTTCGTATAATTATTATTAACTGTATTAGTTTGTATAATTTAATTATAAATTTGTACCCTGAAGATGCTTGAGTAAAGCTAAACCGTAAAAACCGTAAAGCGTAAATTAATAAATATCGTGGTTTTAAAACAAAAAAGTGTTTGTTTTTATTAATAATTTATTTTATACTTTAGATTAAAACGGTACATTAGTTACAGTGATAAAACAAACAACAGTTATTAAATAATATTTCATATTGGATACTAGTGATGTGTTTCTTTGTAATGACTTTTTTGTAATATAAGCTAAAAACTGAAAATCGTTGTATTGCCTTTTTTTAAATATTCTTTTGATTATTAAATTTATTTATTTTTATTTTTTAACGTAATGAGTTGAAACTCAATGAAGACAATATAAGCGAAACTCTTTCGAAAATCTGAATCAGAAAAATCAGAAAAAGATATCGTTACTTCTAGGAATCGATATTTTTTTAATTAAAGTTTAAGAGTTATATCTAGGAATCGATTTTTATTTTTTTAATAGGTTTAAGATATGGGGGGCCCTAGATTTTTTTTAAATCTCTAAGTGGGCGGCGGTGGTCGAAATAATTTTGACAACCTGTGTTCTACATGATGGTGGGAATAAAAAATATTAACAACTTTTCCGAAATTCCAACTTTTTTTTCCCACATAAAAAGACATACCTATAATACCTACCTACTGAAAATCCTTAGTGTAAGGTACAAACTTACCCAATAAACTTGCTGTGAGATTGCCGGGCTCGATCGTGGAAACGTTGTATGATTTATGGTAGAATCAGACTGGGTCGACGTACGTGGGCATCGCTACGCCTAACAATATCTGGACTGCTTAGCAACCACGTCGACGTACGAACTTCGCAAACCCACGTTCCCATCGCGACGTCTGGGCCGGCCAGATCGGCGTGGGGCAGGTGGCAGGTGGATTTGACATCTGCGAGTGGTATTATCTATGCATCTAAGGTTACATTCGGTATATCTATGGTTATTTTCACATATTATTCTGACAGTGGCACCAATTACATTTACCGCTCACTTAAAAAAATAGGAGACGAAAAGCTAATTGATACCGTCCGACGGTACGAAGTAATAATATACAACATTAAATCCGGCGAATACAGAAATTCCATTGCACGTAGTGTGGCTTGGGAAGAGATCGCAGTCATACTTGGCAAGACCGGTATAACACATTTTTAATTGAATTATTTATTTTACACGCAACGAACGCAATCATATTTAGATCCAGGTTGGTATATCTACTTCTCTTATAGCAATAGGTATATGTAATAATAATGAAATGAACCATAACCAAACATAATCATGAACCTCGCAACTAGAGTTTATACTACAGGTTATATAACAGTTTTGACTGATTGCAGAGTTTTTAAAGTAGATAGAGGTACTGTTCAAAGCAAAGTTGGTGTTATTTTGTAAATATTATTTATTTATTAAAATTACTGTTACATTGTCGAATTTAACGTGGTGGGCATGTTGAGTGTGATTTCTTCTCAGTCCATCCAATGGAATTAGTGCACGTTGCGGTTCTGCAGGTTCATTTTCATCATTGCTTAACTCTAATGCGGCGCCTAAATAGTTATGAAGGCAACATGCTGCCAGTACTATTTTGTCCACCATTGCCGATTGTACTTGCATTGGACCCTGAAATACCCGCCACCTTGCTCGTAATATGCCAAATGCATTTTCAACAATCCTTCTGGCTCGAGACAGTCGGTAGTTGAAAATTTTATTTGGCTCATTATTTAACAAGGCGGTTTTGTTGTAAGGTCTAAGTAAACAAGACTTCAGTGGAAATGCTTCATCACCTACTATAACATATGGTAACGGTTCCGATCCTGTTATTAGTGGTTGATCTGGTGGTATGTTTAACATATTTTTGTCTATTAATTTTCCAAGTGAAGATTTTTCAAAAATTCCTCCATCACTATTTCTTCCATAGGAGCCAACGTCTATCGTTATAAATTTATAATGAGCATCTACCAAAGCCATCAATACTGTTGAATTTTGACCTTTATAATTCCAGAAATCTGAACCACCATTTATTGGACACTTTATATTGATGTGCTTGCCATCTAGAGCACCAATGCAATTGGGAAAATTCCATAAGTTATTAAAGTCTTTCGCTATTTTTTTCCCACATTTCTGTTGTTGGCTGGGGCATTACTTTAGGTCCAAGATGTTTCCAAATAGCTTCACAAACTTCTTGGACTATATTGTGTACAGTAGAAAATCCTATGCGATAGCGGAATCCTAGAGACCGAAATGAATTTCCCGTAGTCAAAAATCTGCAAGTAATATAAAAATAATTATCATTTCAGTTGACCAGTGTAAAGATGACTGGAGCAAGTTACGGAATTGCTATAATAATGCAATGAAAAGGCGCCTTAAGAAAAGTGGCTAAGCGGGGAAAATAATGGTGCCTTGGCGATTTGAAGAACAGATGTCATTTTTAAAGCCCTATTTTAAACCCCCTAAAAGGACGTCCTACTACAAGCAATCTTGACGCCATGTTTATCGAACATTTATCAGACATATCTCCTGAAAGCCCTGGAAGCAACTGCACCGTTGCACCCACGTCGAGTGGGGCGAACAAAAGGAAGGCGAATACGGGTACTTCTGAAAGAACTTTGACTGATATAACTTAAGAAAAAAGAAGCAGGAACTGGATGAAACTGATTATTTTTTTATGAGCATTTGCCAATCGTTAAAAAAACTGCCCAAATTAGATCAGTTAAAAATTAAATCGATGCTATTTTCGGCGGTGACCGAGGCCGAGATGAAGCAGATGGAGGAGGAGCATCAGAATGGCATTCAATATGACCACTTATAATATCGAAATAGAATAAATTTATCTGTTTTTTACTTTTAATTTTTGGATTTAGTTCAATTATTTTTTTTAATTTTATTATTTTTTTTGTCTTCATATCGATTGCCATGCTGATGCTCCTCCTCCAGCTACTTTACCCCCCGTTCACCGCCGAAAAAAGATTTGATTTTATTCTTAACTGACGTAATTGGCAGTTTTTTTACCGATTGGCAAATGCTCATAAAGAAAATTGTTTCGTCCTGTTCTTACTTCTGTTTTCAAATCTCCTGAGAATTTCTCATCATGCCCATCACATCAGCCAGAGCTCTTTCAGGAGTATCAGGATTCGAAAATACAAAGTATAACAAGCCTTAATAAAAAAAGCCAGTTAACTAATTATTAAATTTGTTAAATAATAATTATTAGCAAACACTACGAGGTGCGCTAACTGAAGAATAATAAATAAAATAGACATTTCTGTTAACTTACTTTTATCTGTTATACTTTGTATTTGCTACTTCAGATCTTTTTATTTAAAATCAATACCGATCATAGATACAGGTGTATCACTACTATATGTATCTTTTCATACTTGTTGTACTGTTATTATACTTCCATGTAAATCATTATTAATAAATTATTATTATTTTCAATATTATACCCATATAAAGAATGAGAATAAATTCTAACTTAAACCAACTGCCAGTCTTTCTCTGGTACCGATTGATTGACGGGGACGTGTATTTTGTTTTTTTATATCACATTCGATAATTCCATGAAGTTCGTTAAATTTAATTTTAGTCATGCGGAAGTACATAAAAAATCTTCCGTTGTCAGATTCTAGAAGTTATTTTACTAGTGTATGGAACTCTCCAAAAATTTGTCTGTTTTTATTTATTTGATGGATCCAAGTTCTTCTTCTTACATTTTTATTTTTCCTTTAATGAATATACTCATTTAAAAATAATGCTCCTAGCAAGTCATCCTCAAATTCACTTTCCGAATCAAAAAACATGGCAATGCAACGAATACGTCCGTTGGGAAGTGAATCATATAAACAAAACCTAAAAAATAAATGTCAAAAGTCTGACATTGGTTGTCGATGCTAATATTCTAAATTTAAAATTAAGAAATTCCGTACAATTTCCCCACAAGTACCTTTATAATAAATCTTCCCCAAAAATAAAACGAAATTCTATTGAAATTATCTGCTTTTGATTTATTTCAATTTTATTTTAATTGGAACATTAACAGGATTAAAACATTAATACATACATAATTAAAAAAAAGTTTAAACCCAAAAATTTAAAAAAAACCATAGCGTATGCCTGTTTTGGCGGTTTCTATTTTCGAAAATGGTAACACTACAAATAACTTCAGACCATCTGTCACCTTGACACATGGCTCGACGGAGCGTGGTATTGCGTGTATCGTGTACGTCGACCCAGTATAATTTAGAATCACACTGGCCGTACGCATCGCGACGGGTGGTAAGTCTGATTCTGCAACCATAATTTTCATAAAAAATGTATGGTTGCTAAGCAGTCCAGATATTGTTAGGCGTAGCGAATGGCACGTACGTCGACCCATTCTGATTCTACCATTACCCGTTTCGTAACAGCGTGAAATAATAATGCTGGCCGCACACGCCGGACTAATTTTATCTTTTCACCGTAAAAGTACCCTAAAAGTTACATTTCGAATTTTTTTTTTTACTTATACTGTCATGTAGAATTACCTCCCGAAGTTAATGCACTTAACCCCCAAAACAACATGTATTTCGAATTGTACTTTGCTTAATTTTTAACCTAAACATAAAATGTAATAACCGATCTGAAGCATTTCACTCTAACTAGGTATTTCCAAAAATTTCTGTAAATTCTGAAATGGTATTTTAACTACTGATTACTATTTTATTCTCTCTTATTTCACAGTGAATGAATACCCGGAAGATAGTTTTCTGGTTCACTGGCGTCTCATCAAAACTGGATAATTTATAAAACGACGAATACACAACAAAATTATTTCTATGTATACAAAATGCTTGGGGTAGAAGCATATCAGAGAAGCATCCCTCAAATAATATTTGGGCAAAGATGCCATGATAATATACAAGATGTCCGGGGGTAAAGTGCATGTACTTGGTAAAGTGATTCTACATGATAGTGTAGGTAAAAAAATTAGATAAATTTTTTCGAAATTTTAACGTTTAAAGGTACTTTTTTGGTAAAAAGATAAAATTAGTACGGCGTGTGCGGCTTGCTCTATTAGGTATTTTCCGCTGTTACGATGCGCGCCAATCAAAATCAACGTCGTCACAACGCGCCCGGCTGATTCACAGCAAATTTATCGGGTAAGTTTGTACCTTCCACTAAGGATTTTTAATAGGGACTGATCCCCAGATTCCCAACCACCCCTCATAACTTTTCCCTTCCCAGACTTTCCTCTCCTTCCTTTCCCAAAAATACCCTTCACACAGCATCTCCAAATATGACATAGATCCTGAGGGATTTTTTTTACTAAGGGCCTCCTGAGTAGAGACAATATTTAAGAAAATACTCGTTCCTACAAACTTTTAAAAATAATTAAATGAACATGTGAAAATAAAAACAAAGTGGAAAATAATTTCTTTTTAATTTGCCACACAAAAATGGATGTTAACTCAAGAAAAAAGGATTATTTGTGTTTGCGAAAACAACATTCAATTCAATTTATTTATTGTTTCAACAACTTTACAAAATTTTACATCTTATTGTGTTTTTTAAAATAGACTTCTAAGACTATTAAATTAAACTTAAGTAGTAGGTATACAAAATATAAACATTGATAGAGCTTGCATTTTAAAGACAGCTTCACTAACGCTAAATACGTCGATATTCGAATTGATTCTGTTATATAGCAAGATTACTCGCCATGACCATTGGCAAGTTAGTCCTGCAGGCTGGGTGGTAGAACGGTTTATGCTGTCTAAGGTTAATCATCAATTCTTTTCGTATAAAAACTTGTTTTTGGTTCCAGTGTCTAAAAAATTTCAGAATTATCTGGAAATAAATAGCAGGTTTTTAATATTTTATTGATTTATGAATATATATTTTTTTAAATAACTGCACCTCACTGCTTTCTCAAGTGTGTTTTAGCACCGGAATCTAGGCTGTATCGCCTACTGCCAATTCCTTTTGAAGTGGTTGCAAATTCATAGATAGCGGGCTCTACGAGGATTTTTCTTGGCACCGTCTCAATAAATAAATAATCAAATTAAAGCAATAGGTGCACCAGCAACACACTGAGTTCCAAACAAACGTTATGAAATTCAATAGTGGAACGTATCTGATTATTTTGGTACCTACTGCAAGAAACCACTGCGCTTAAAATGACCATTAAAAAATCATTATTCGTTAAAATCACACGATGACCTAAAACATGGATTGTCCAGTTAATCAGTCAGAAACCTCCATGTGCTAAGCTTTGAGATAATCAGGATATCAGTATTTGAATTTGCTCGACATAAAATTAAATATTATTTACACGTATCTGTGTTGCAATATCTGTGTTAAATATTAAAAATATTGTATAAAATAATAATCTTTATATTGATGGAACGAAACTAGAGAAGGTACAAAGTATTGTATAATTGAAGCATAATCTCAACCTTGGATTACGAATGCGAATGGTCAGATGCTACGTGTTTTCAGTATTATTTTATGGAATGGAAGCCTGGACACTTACTTTTAATATCTAGACACGTGATGAGACATCCGGAGAGGTACGTGATCTTGCATATCATAATGCAGGGAAAGATTGACGGAAGATGGGGCCCTGGAAGAAAGAGGACATCGTGGCTGAAAAACGCAATAAACAAAATCCGCATAGCCAACATGATAGCCAACGTCCGTTGAACGTAGTAACCGAGAAAACATATTTTTTTAAATGTTACTACAAGTTTTTTTGCATTATAATTGATTTGGAGGTATGTGATAGTTAAATGAGTATCGTACCACATAGAGGGTACAAATTTACATAATATCTACTGCTTAATCAACTCAAAATTGGATTTTTCGCATATGTCTGACTTATCTACTAGAAGATCGACGTAGACGTTCTATTAAAGTGATTTATTTTTGGGGTATTTTTCCGTGTAGCCTTACTAATGTTACGGGCAGCAATGCAGTGTGATTATTGTACTTAACCCTGATGATGGATACTATAATGCTGTCCGAAATGATGGCTAAATAAGGTACCTCTTATTTTAGCCGTCTACCCGAGCCAGTGGGTCTGATATCCCCAATTTAAAGTTTGAAATGAAGAGGGAATGGAGATTTTAATGATGAAGGTTGGGAAGAATGCGGTGCCTGCCTATTCCGATCTGGCAACATAGCGATCTTTACTTTTTTGTTTTATATGTTCAACTGCTCGTGAACAGTGAGACTTTGGCATCCCCAATGAGGGGTAGTTACATATGTTGTATGGCTGATAAAAATGAGAAGAGAGTGAAGATGAGAAAAAGGGAGCTTGAGAAATGCTATACGGATTTTTAAACATGGGCAAAAAACAATACCAAAGCCATCTACCACTTCAATATTCCGATTAGTCATTCTATGATTTAAAAAAAAATTATAATTACTACATATATTAATAATACTGCTACCAACCATCTGAAGAAAGTAAGACTATTAGATAAGGATGTTTTGTGCTGCTAAAGATAGTCGGTAGGGAAATTTGATGAGAAGGAAGATGAGGAAAGTACCTGGCTATTCAGATCTGGTCACTAAACATGACATAAGCGTTTCAATTCTCAATGGTCGTATCTTCTACTCTAGGACCTGCCGCTTTTAAGTGCGTCTATGACACAGTATTTACAAACGTTGTAGAATTATTCCGAGAACTACAGATAAAAGCGTTGATGCGCGCGGCCTGTTACCCGGCCGTATGAATGCTGGTCGCGACTGTAAGTATGACTGAAAGAATTGCTGGAGCTCCTTTATATAGCCCGGGTTTGGTAGGTCCGTGAGCCGCAGGCAAAATGTGCTCATGCTAGAACATTCCCGAAAATTCGGCGCAGCGCTGCGTGTTGTGTGTCGCAGCAGCGAGACCTTTCGAGGTGGTGGCCAAAATAATAATTCGGTGTGGCGAAGTAGACAGGTGCTGCGGTATCAAGACACGTTTTTCTAATAAGTATACTCGTGGGAGATCCCATGCACTTTTTTATGCTCCGAAAGCGAGGACTTCTGCCTATCTGAACGCGCCAATAAACAGAGCGAATCAACTGCGTAATGATTCTGCATTGACCATCGACATTTTCAATGTCTCTTACAGACAGTTCAGCAACTATCTTTTGACAACTGTCACAAAATAGTAAAACTGCCCTTGTGAACTTTGTAATTTATATTCTTCTCCGTGATATATTGGTGTGTAACCGTTTTATAAAATAAATGAATAAATAAATAAAATAAATAAACACGACAACCGCGCAGTGCAAAGGTAGACATCTGATATACTGTGCACAATGCACATAGAAAACTATGCATATACATTCCACAATCAATTAAGGAATTATTGGTTTTTTCCTTGCATTTCACTGAAAACTGTTTTTAAAAATATATCTTTATAAAATGTTTTATCGTAGCTATGAGTTGCAAAACATATTAATTTGGGAAATCCAGTATTTTTTTGGTCGATGGTTACCGGGTATTATTTGTTTTTTTGTGCTGTACGGAGTAAACAAACGGCTTACAACGGAAACAACGAATGTTTTGTTAACCAACTCAGTTATTTTTCTGTGTAACAATCAAAAACACAAGGCCTGTAGAATAACAATGGTTCTGTGTGGTTGAAGTAACAATGAAAAATGTTATTGTAACAATTACAAGTTGGTGTTGAATCAATAATATAGCAATTGGCTTTCTTTAACCATTGATTTCTGACATTTTTTGGAACAAAAAAAATTTGATGAAATTTTGATCTCCGGTGACTGTTTAAATTCCTTTTTTTCAATTTTTTTAATTCAAAACCAAACACTAAAATCTTGTACGTTTCATTTTTTGGAACAAAAAAAATTTGACGAAATTTTGATCTCCGGTGACTGTTTAAATTCCGTTTTTTCAATTTTTTTTAATTCAAAACCAAACTCTAAAATCTTGTACGTTTCATCACTGTACCCTGGAGCCGAGTAACCGCCCAACCGCTCACCCGATCCTAACACTCCAGTACCTACTTATATTTTAAGTTTGAAAAAATCTTATTTACCACCGGAGACCAAAATTTTATTAACATTTTTACTCAAATATTTTAAGGAATAACTTGTTAAAGTAACACCTGTAAAGTTAGCTTTATAGATTTCACTTTAAGTGAATACCAACAGTGATGGGGGGCAGTAAATGTAAAATCATGCAATATCCAGTGTTTTCAATATAATGTCCTCCGCGTGCAAATTGGTATCTTCTCCAAGCATAAACTTTCTTATTAAAGTATCGGCCACCATAACACGGACATGTGCCTATAGCCCAGTCAATGAAGGTTTTATGTCGGAACTAATTCCCCGGAAGCTGAATTTTTCACAGATGAAGGAATACCTTTAAACATGCTTATTTATAAAAATCCCCGGATATCCCCCTTGTGCTTTCCTCCCCACCCCCCTCTTGAATATACTTTTCAAAGCCTTTCGGAATACGCTAATATCTCCTTAACCACGGTATGAAACCATACCATTTATTTTTCTTTTAGTAGCTAATTAGTTGTTCTTAAAAATAGTTTCTTAACAATTTTTCGAAAAAAGCCATACATTCATTGCAATTTATTAATAAATTAAAAAATATAGTTTTTTTAATAGTATTTCAAAAAATATTTGCATATAACTTTTTTTTGAGCTTGTTAGGGCAAAAGATGCTCCTACAAAACTTGTAGGCAATATTTCTAGCTTTAAAGTAATGTATATAATGATAGGTTTTATTTAATAATAGGGCGCGTAGGCCGTTAAAAAGGAGCGCGGAACGCGGTGGATCGGACGCACGGCGGCTCGCGGCGCGGCGGTGGGGTTACGAAAAACCTAAGGTAGGTACTGATAAATTGATTTATTTTCTTTTTATAATAAATTCATAAAACATTTAAGATTTTGTATTGTTATTTGTCAGTTTTTTTTATCGAAAAATTGTTAAGAAACAATTTTTTTAGAGTAACTAATTAGCAACAAAAAGAAAAAATAATAGTCTGATTTTATTCAGCGGTTAAGGAGATATTAGCGTATTCCGAAAGGCTTTGAAAAATATATTCAAGAGGGGGTGGGGGAGGAAAGCACAATAGGGATATCCGGGGATTTTTGTAAATAAGCTTGTTAAACAGTATTCTATCATTTGTGAAAAATTCAGCTTCCGGGGAATTAGTTCCGTCATAAAACCTTCATTGACTGGGCTAGAAGGGGAATATGCCCCCTGCCCCCCCCCCCCCCCCCTCCCCGAAACAAAACTGGCAAATAACAATTCAAACTCTTAAATGTTTTATGAATTTATTATAAAAAGAAAATAAATCAATTTATCGGTACCTACCTTTTTTCGTAACCCCACCGCCGCGCCCGAGCCGCCGCGCGTCCGATCCACCGCGTTCCGCGCTCCTTTTAACAGCCTACGTGCCCTATTATTAACTTTACTAAAACCTATCATTATACGAGAAATTTTGCCTACAAGTTTTGTAGGAGCATCTTTTGCCCTAACAAGCTCAAAAAAAAGTTATATGCAAATATTTTTTGAAATACTATTAAAAAAACGATATTTTTTAATTTAATAATAAATTGCAATGAATGTATGGCGTTTTTCGAAAAATTGTTAAGAAACTATTTTTTAGAACAACTAATTAGCTACTAAAAGAAAAATAAATGGTCTAATTTCATACCGCGGTTAAGGAGATATTAGCGTATTCCGAAAGGCTTTGAAAAGTATATTCAAGAGGGGGTGGGGAGGAAAGCACAAGGGGGATATCCGGGGATTTTTATAAATAAGCATGTTTAAAGGTATTCCTTCATCTGTGAAAAATTCAGCTTCCGGGGAATTAGTTCCGACATTGGGTGTTTTTTTCCCTTCATTGACTGGGCTACTAGTATGGCGGCCATAAATTCCACAAATGTTATATTTACTATTCAAAGAATAAAGAAACATAAAAAAAAAAAGTATGTTTATCGGAAGTGACTGACCAGGTAAGTATGTTTCTGTATACATTTGTAAATAATAAACTTAAATATAGCGTAAGAATTATATTATAAATTGTACAGCGCCCTTGAGGTGATTTCTCACAAAAACGGCGCTATACAAATTATCCAATTATTATTATTATTATTAAGGGTCCCCTTCAAATCAGTATACATCACACGTCTAGGGATTATTGATTCAGTGATCAAACCGCACGAGTGTGCTATCTACACGGTTGCGTAAATAGGGACCTAAAGACTTGAGTTTAAACCAGGGAACAGGTAATATTGACGAACGTCTACTGCACCAGTTTTCTGGATCACACAAAAGCTACGTCTACACGCTGCCCAAACACTAATTAGCATATAATATAAGAATGTTAAGACGACAAAACGGTATACCGCGCTAACGTTAATTTGCGCCAAAATGAATATGCTCTAAATTGCACAAATAAGCATATGCACTTTTTTATGTGAAAAACGTACAAGAGTACTAACTGATCGCGTCTGTAGCCAGTAAGACTATGGTATCCCTAATTGGGGTATGTTGTCAGGCTGATCTTCAATAGGGGCGGGGAAGGTGATTGGAAAGAGAAATGTGGGAAAATACCTGGCTGTTCAGATCTGGTTACCATACACGGCTAAAGTTAAGTTTCAATTTAGAATAGTGGTCTTACACCAGCGCAATATTAAGAGTATCTTCCACTTCCAAACATGACGTCAAAATAGTACAATACGCAAATAGCTAGCATACAAGGATTGCGACAGGTTTACGCATTTTTTTTTATAGTGAATACCTCACAAGAGTCCCAACTGCTCCCGTCTGGAGCCAGTGAGACTATGGCATCCCCAATTGGGGTATGTTATGAGGCTGAAGGTAAGTGGGTAACGGAAGGAGACGAGGAAGAGGAAGGTGGGGAAGTACCTGGCTATGACACTAAACACGGCTAAAGCCATTTCAAGCAACGTTTAAATTCTAAATGGTGGTCTTACATCAGGGCGATACTAAGAGTGTCTTCCACTCTGGAACGTGCCGCAAATACACAATATATTATTTTGAATAATTAATTGTGAAATAACACAAATCAATAAAATAAAATTTATTTTAATCCGCGACCTTCGGAATGGGAGTCTAACGCCCTACCGCTGGACTACGCATGCTAGTTGTTGTTTAGAATAGTTTCAGTGCGCGCACAGTGCGCAAACACAGTGCGCAAACTTTTCCACAAACTGTTATATAAACGTGGACGAACCATAACGATCTAAGATCTAAGTTATACAATGGCTTTAACCTCTCATTGACGGTCTGGAGGTTAAAAAATAAAATGCAATTTTTGATCCTTATGTATAAAGAAACTGTACAAGAACAATGTCAGAATTGCTTACGCCGATATTATTTCAGACTTTGCTTCTTTTTACAATACTCTAGCCTCTCTGAATGCTCTGATATGCTCTTAACTGTCATCCGACATTCAAGAGGTACAAAAGAATAAGACAATGTTCTTTTTTACGTATTCAAATATACTAGCTTTTGCCCGTTGCAAGGCAACTAATTGGTTAAAGCACTAAGCGATTTGACGTTTGAATGTGGATGAAGCAAGGACTGTGAGAACTACTCAAAGGGTCCTGTGAGTTAATCGCTCAATTTTGTACACCCGCTACTTAGCCACTTTGGTCGCCCTGGTTAAGGCGTTCAGTATGGGCCTTTTCTCGCAAAAAGGGGCCTAGAAGTTTACGGCTCAATTTTTTCACTAATAAATTGTTCTAAATTATATTATATGCACTCACTTTTCTAATAACTCCCGTTACACCTATTTAAATTTTTTGTATGAATTTGATAACGCCAAATCTCTGCATTATATAAAGAAAACTTCGCGGGCTTGCGCACAATAACTCACCAAAGTTTCATCGCAATCGGATGAATATTATTGTAGATAATTTCATTACGCTAGAGCTCATTATTATATTTTAAAACCATTTCGAGCATGCACACATCATATCCCCAAAGTTTCATCGCAATCGGATGAATAGTATTGGAAATAATTTCATAATGCCAGAGCTTATTCTTATATATAGAAACCATCCCTAGCATGCCAACATCGAATTCCCAAAGTTTCATCTCAATCGGATGAAAAGTAAAGGAAATAATTTCATTACGCCAGAGCTTACTTTTATGCATAAAAACCATCCCAGGCATGCACACATCAAATCTCCAAAGTTTCATCTCAATCGGGTGAATAGTATATGAAATAATTTGATAACGCCAGAGCTTATTATTACGCATAGAAACCATCCCGGACATGCACACATCAAATCCCCAAAGTTTCATCGCAATCAGATGAATAGTATAGGAAATAATTTCATAGAGCCAGAGCTTACTATTATGCGTAGAAACCAACCCGGGCATGCACACATCAAATACCAAAAGTTTTGTCGCAATCAGATGAAAAGTATTGGAAAAAAAATCATAACGCCAGAGCTTACTCTTTTATGTTCAAACCATCCCGAGTATCCAACATCAAATTCCCAAAGCTTCATCTCAATCGGATGGAAAGTATAGGAAATAATTTCATAACGCCAGATCTTACCATTATGCGTAAATAATTTCATAATTCCAGAGCTTACTATTATGCGTAGAAACCAACCCGGGCATGCACACATCAAAGCTCAAAAGTTTTGTCGCAATCAAATGAATAGTATTGGAAAAAATTTCATAACGCCAGAGCTTACTCTTTTACATAGAAACCATCCCGAGCATGTCAACATCGAATTCCCAAAGTTTCATCTCAATCGGATGAAAATTAAAGGAAATATTTTCATAACGCCAGAGCTTACTTTTATGCATAAAAACCATCCCAGGCATGCACACATCAAATTTCCAAAGTTTCATCTCGATCGGGTGAATAGTATATAAAATAATTTCATAAAGCCAGAGCTTACTATTATGCGTAGAAACCAACCCGGGCATGCACACATCAAATCCCAAAAGTTTTGTCGCCATCAGATGAATAGTATTGGAAAAAAAACCTACCTAACCCTCAAACAAAAAATATTTGTTCAACAAAAAACCATCTTATCAAACTCAATTTTACTGCATCAAAAAAATTACACAAAGAAATTCTTTAACAATATCCGGCTACCCGTGCACACGTATAATTATTTTTATTTTAAAATTGAATAATGTCCAAAGTAAACGAACGAATCCTGACCGATCTATTTTTCGATTTATATGCATATAAAAAATCTGTAGCACTGCATCGAACCCACCTAATTTATAAAAAGTACCTTCATACATACCTACCTACCCAGAGTACCTGTTCAGTACTTAGTTCCTACCTACCTGCATATCTACCTACCCCCGTGTACACCTACATTTTTTTGGAAATATCCATCTTTGGTTACTTTTTTTTATTTTATATCATATTTTTTTTGTGATTTAAAGGAAAGAAGTTCTTACTTAGAGTAAATATCGATATTTGAATTCAATGCAATCCGCATGCCTACTGAACTCCCTGATTGGACAGTCGAAATGAACGACAGGGTCCGGCAAAATTTCCTCACTCATTATTACAAAAACCAATCGATTAAAAAAATGATTTTTTTTTTTAAATCGACTCTTTAATATTTTTTTATGGAAATGACATCTTTCAAGTATCCACCTTTTGATGTCACGGACGCCATAACTCTTTTCGTAATCAATAATTATTAATAACGATAAATGTATAGAAAATTAGAAAAAAAACTTTGCATCTTATTTAGATAAATTTTAATGCGCCGCAAAAACGTTGGTCGCAAACGCAAGACAATATTTTCTAAACAAAAAAAATTAAGGAAAAAATCATGAGTTTTAATAAAAAAATTAATCAGTATATTTCGAGCGGAATTTTTTTTACCACCCTGTTTCTGAATTTGAATTAAAAGACCGACAAACTGCAATCGGCATTTTTCCAGAAGAAACGCATTTAGTACCTACCATCTTTGGTGATTTCTCTTAATTTCAAACCATTTATTTGTAATTCGATGGAGCAAAGTAGGTACCTACCCAGTGATTATTATTATACCAATCCACCTGACCAGTAATATTTTTAAATCTTGTATAATTTGTTAGCGGATTTTTCATGGATTTTTTTGTAAAATGTCAAATTTTTAGCTCGATATTGTGGAATATTTTCAATGGAATGCCACTAAAAAAACGGTTGAATAAGTTTTCGAAACCTTTTGCCATTGAATATATCAAAAAACATTTACGCCAGAGGCCGTCATTTTGACGCAATTTCGTTTGCAAATGAAGGATTCTCAAATACGCCAAAGCTCAATTTTTTTAAAGGCTAAAGTCTAATTTTTTGTTCAGGCCCTAGCACGCTTGCTCTATAACGATCGGTAGGATAACTATCGGTAACTTCTCATCGTTCCCTAGGACAACTGCACATCGCTAACGAACAAACAACAGTTGATGTCGAATATGTTAAGGACACTTAGTCATTGTGAACTGTCACTTATTCGTTGGCGATCTGTAGTCATGCTAGGGAACGATGAGAAGTTACCGATAGTTATCCTATCGATCGTTATAGAGCGAGCGTGCTAGGGCCTCCGACCTACCGCAAAAGCCGTGAGGATCTTACGCTAAAAAAATTCGCTGGGTGGGTAGGCCAACGCCTCTGCAATAGGTCATTTCAAGTGGTTCGCTATGTTTGTTGATTTAGAAGTGGTGCCTGGGTTCATGAGGTTTGTTCTGGTCTTGGCGGTGGATTCGTCTGCCCACCAATTTCGTGGCAGACCAGATCGGAAGAGACTGGTTTAGGGAGACTTTTTGGGTTCTTCAGCAAAGCTCTCTCGGAACATCACCTTGCACCGCAGTGGGAGGGATAAAATCATTCGTCCGTCACTCCACACACTGATCCCCAGATTCCTACCCACCCCTCATAACTTTTTCCTTACCAGAACATCATATCCTTACCTTCCTAAAAAGAACCCTTCACACAGCATCCCCAAAGATGACATAGGCCCTGAGAGGAATTATTTTCGTCCGTCACTCCACACACTGATCCCCAGATTCCTACCCACCCCTCATAACTTTTTCCTTACCAGAACATCATCTCCTTACTTTCCTAAAAATAACCCTTCACACAGCATCCCCAAAGATGACATAGGCCCTGAGAGGAATTATTTTCTTCAAGGCCTCCTGTGTAGAGCTATTATAAAAATTAAATAAACTTCTCTTTTCCCGGTAGATTTTCCTAATTTTGTTTTAAATTAGTCGAGTAAGATCCATAGTTTATGCATAAACATTCACACGAAAAAGCCCGCCCTTAGGATTGTGTGTATTGGTGCATATAACGATGCAAAACGTCACTGAGATACATCTTTTTGCCAACCTGAATATATTTAGATATTCTTAAATCGACTCAGATTAACCGGTTATAAAGGGTTTGGTCATCCAACAAATGATTCACGGGGTGGCAGTACCAATGCACACCACCCACGCCGAATGATATTATAATAACACTATTGTGCACTATTTAAAGAAGTACCTACACCATTAGGCAAAAAAATGGATTATCCTGAGTTATTTAAACAGTTTTATTCATCATGTTAAATTCTCAATATTTGAAAAATAACGTTCCCACCCAAGTAGGTACCTACCCACTGGTAAATTATTTTCTATGATCTCGGCAGCCTGAACCGTTCGAATTTTATTTGTCTTTACAAAAGTACCAACCCAGCAATTAAAATCAACGTTATGTAGCTGGCCGGTAACGTTTAACCTGTTTTTATTTTGCATTTCTTCATAAACGTCAGAATTTTTTCAACTTTTGAAGATGTATCCTGAAATAATTTACATGAAATGTGGTAAATGTAATGTATTATTGGAGTTCGGAAATCTATGGTTTTCAAAATTATAGAAAAACATCTTATCCACATATGCTATTTTTGACGTAATATTGATACACATGAGACTCGTCGAAATGTCAAATTAACATGCGAGACGCCATAGAATAATTTTCAAAAATGCCCCAACATTTCAGTACTTTGAAGGTCTGACGATAATTTTTTCCTTAATAAAGCATTTTTTTACTGGCTACGAACATTTTCGCACCTGAGCGAATACAGTGGCACAAGTCCAAAAATGGCATTTTTGAGTTAAGTATGCAGAAATGTTCCTAGATGTCTTTTTTATCCTAGAAAAAAACGGCATAATTCTTAAAAATATTTTAGAGGCTTTAAAAGCGAAAATGTCATTGTGTTATTTTCATTTTTTACTAAAATTCATTCAAAAATAGTGGCACAATGATCATTGCGCCATTGTTTTCGCGGAACATAATAAACATAACTGGGCACAAGTGAGCTAACTTCACGTCATCGTCGAGTTGTGCCGATATTTTTGCGAATGTTTTTGGATTTCTACGGTCTTAATTCATAGAATAGGTTTCGGCGGCGCGGTTTTTTAGACGTTAATCGTTTTATTAAGACAAAAGGCTATTTTTGTAGTATTTTCAGTTACGTAAGACATTAAATAATACATTTTGAGATCCAGCCAAGCTCCCAGGATTGTTTTTTATTTTTATTTTATTACAGTACCTCCCACGCAGGAGGCCCTGAGGAAAAGTAATTTCTCCAGGACCTTTGTCTTTGGGGATGCTGTGTAGCGGGTATTTTTAAGGAAAAGAAGGAGAGGAAGTTCTGGGAAGGAAAAATATATGAGGGTTGGGTAGAAATCTAGGTTTCAGTGTGTCCAGATCATCCATGGCCAAGACCTAGACAAACCTCACCCCATGAACCCGGGCACCCCTGCTAAGTCACCAAACGAAGCGAACTACTGTAAGTGACCTATGGAAGAGTTCGATAAATAGTTCTCGGGGCGGCAGTACCCATTCCCGCCTCCAAATGTACAAATACAAAAGAATGGTACAAATAACACAAAATATGTATACAAATACGACTAGATAACAAGGTATTTTACCAAACGTCAATAATTATTTTAGGTAATTATATTATTTGTGAATAACTTGCCCTTCTCTACCTCACGGTTAATTGTACATTTTATATAATATGAACAAAGTGTAACGAATAAGCAAGTGCGATTGCGGGAAATTGCATCACAGCTGGCTTCGTTTTACCTACAAACCGTTTTACTAACCCCTTGTGGTGAAGTTTATAGTTTTTACTACAAAAGAAAAATTCATCATTTAACTTTACATGTGGCATGAAGGGTTGGCAAAACGTGGAAGTAACGAAATCGGTTCGTGTATTCTCGAATTCCTAAAAAACTATTGTACCGGAAGAGAATTGATATTTTATGCGGTCAAATGTTTTGGCCAAAATAAAAATAAGTACATTGTGAGTTTATTTATTTATCGTGTCACTGAATTAAATATTCCAAGCATCAGTCTCAAGTTTCTAACACACAAAATGAGTGATGCGATGCATTCTGTTGTTAAGAAACAAAAAAGGACACTTAAATTAGGATCAATTTTTGTTCCTGTTTTTCAATTGGCAAAAAGATCATCTGTATACTTAAGGAATAGATTTCAGAAAAATTATTTTACTGTAAAATCTGTCAACCCTGGTGGGTAAGAATTTCAAATTCAATGAAAATAATGAAACTGTTATATGGCGAAATATGAAAAAGTTTAATGTAACTAAGTTAAGCCCATTTATGGTATTTTGTAAAACCATTTTGACGGAGATGACCTAACAATCAACGTTAAGAAACAACACCAAAGAGGTAGACAAAATGCTTTTTTTTTTTTTTTATAAAGAAAGACAAACATTCCCTGGTTACGAATAACCCAACAACATTCAAAATCTCCTACTACCACCACACTAAGCGGAAGATGTTGCTTGTGTTGTGATGGAGGACTTAGCCAGCCGAGGAATCGAACACGGAACGCCTGGGTGATACCCAAACGCGATGCACACTCAACCACTGACCGGTTAGACTTTAATTTTGTCCTTCTCTCACCTGATATTCCTTCAGCTAAAATCAATTACTTAATTTCACTTTGCGAAGCACTCATTCCAAGCCATTATCATCATTTGTATACAAATTTAAAGGTTTCCACTATTGGTGATGCTAATTTAGCAACAGCTGATGATGTTGATCGAAATAATATTTTTTTGTAACCACTGTATATTGTGTATCCATCATAGGTTTTATACAAATCTAACGGTCTCCACTATTGCAGGTGATATATAACAGCTACAACTGATTATAATCGATTTTTTTCTAACCACTCTGTACTGTGTAAGAGATAGAATAATTCTTTTTTAGTTTTTTATGTTTTATTTGTTATTATTGCCTATTAAAACAAAGTTTAAAAATTAAAACGCCTCTGTTTTAAACAAGATTATGACTGATTTATAATGCTACTTTGGGGCATAAGTTGAAAAATTAAAAAGATTTCCGCAAAAATAACGGCACAAAATCGAAAATTGCCTTAAATACCTTCAAAATGGGATAAATATTAAAAACTCGTATATGCAATGAAATTGCATAACGGTTACCCAAATTTTGTAAAATAATGTTTTTTTATTTGTTAATAAACTGATTTAATACACTAAAACGAAATATTCAAACTGCTCTCCTGAAAAAAGATGTTTTTTGAGTTGTGCCATTGTATTTCCGGGGGTGCGATTTTAACAGTTTTTAACTCGGAATTTTTTTCGTAAACGTCAGAAATTACCGACGTTTGAAAACGAATCCTGACAAAATTTCCATGAAAAGTCATAAATATAATATATTATTTATGTTCCAAAACCTGTCGTAGTCGAAATAATACAAAAACATCTAAGCCAGGTATCTTTTTTAAGTCGCAATTTTGATTTACCTCGAGGCTCGTCGGAATGTAAAGTTTTGAGGTGAGACGCCTTATATTTAAAAAAATATACACTTTACGATTTTAGTACTGAGGCTCTTTCACAAATTTTTCGTGAAGGTCTGACGATAAATTTTTCCTTTTTTGATGGGCGAACCTGGCGGCTGGAAATACAACTTTGAATTTCTTCGTCGAATAATGAGCGCTTCTAGTTTTCGCCGCTAGGTTTTCATACATCAGTTTTATTAGCAGTTTATTTTTTTTGCATCAGTTTTTTTATATGAAAATTTGCAATTGGTAAAATTCTGGCTGAATTTTTCCCATACAAATCAGGTCTGAAAAAATCGTATGTATTTTTATCCACGGTCGATGTCTCGCGAAAATCAGCTTTGAGGTCGGTTAAACTTGAGGGGCAGAGTGGTCGTTTTTCGCAAGACTGCGATTGACTTAAAATCTGGTGGTTACGAGCATTAATATATAATATTATCGATTTAATTAATCTTTAAATGTTCTTTTTTACGTATTCAAATATATTATCGATTTAATTAATCAACTTTTATTGTGCTCATGAATCGTCCAATCACCTACATAAATACCAAACATTCAAATAACTCTTCACAGAATACCCGGTCCAAATTAACATATTACCCAGCTAGATCGCGGAGAAGATAATTTTAGGACCATTGTAAAATGTGAATTATTAGACAATTAAGATGAGATAATGGACCGGGAAAGAGATAAATCCAGGGGCAGCCTCAAACATCTTAGGGGTCAGTGGGGTAAAGTTGAATTATTGTAAGAATAATAATTTCTCTCTGTGTTTTCCCTAATTAATTTCTCTATTGTTCACTTTAATTTAGACACGAAAGCTGTCAATTTGAGACGAGGGCGGTGACATTTTTATTTGAAGTATTAAAATATGTGAATTACTACATACCTAAATCAATTTATTTAAAGTAAAATGTGAACAAACTCGTTGAAACTTTCAATACCATTCTAATTATTTTATTTTAATTTAGAAACATTACAAAATCGGTTATAAAATAATATTTTATAGAGAAGAAATATAAATTATCTAATGCAGAAAATACACGGAGAAAAATGTTATTCTAAAATACGATCATTTTATTCGTAAAAACGGGACTGAAGTTCTTACGAACAAATTAACAGTGTTTCAATGTTTATTGGCGCGAACATCTAACAATAATTGGTTGGTATACGTACAAAATTACGTACACCAACAAATTATTCTTATATGTTCCCGTCAATAAAAATTGAAACCCTGTTAATTTGGTCGTAAGAACTTCAGTCCCGTTTTTAACCGTTTTTACGAATAAAATGATCGTATTTTAGAATAAAAATTTTCTCCGTGCAGGATTGCCCTTCCAATTGGCAATTGGCAAGTTAGTCCTGCAGATAAGGAGATAAAATAGTCTGTGCTGTCGGTGACTGAGATAACCATCGGGAATATAGAAACGACAGGTGAAACAACTTTGCCACACTTTTCGAGTTGTTTTCTCTTTTAGAAAAGTAACCGTATGGAACAATATCCCCTTTTTTCGTCCATCACACAACTTTTCCAAGTATGTGTCATAGTTCCACTAGCTCCTAACGGTGTTATATTTGAAAAGCTTTTGAAATAAGGTCAAATCTCGGAAAGGGGATATGATGTGTTTACTGTATCAGGAATATGAGATACAACCACTCGTTTGTCTTGAGATGATGTTGAGAAAATTCGAAGATATGTTTTGATAAAATACACAAAATGTTTTTTCCGGTGAAGGTTTTTTTGTGAATCAATCACACTTGGTATTCTGTCAGTTTGTATGAGGAAGTGAAAAGAAACCTTATTAACATGTATCATGGCATCAAAATATTGTTTCATTTGAACAGATCACATTTACTTTCATTCAAAATGAAAAATCACGATTCTGTTCCGTCCAAAAAATATTTGATAAATAAACAACAGTTTGTTTTTTATTTATTTTTACATTTTGTACTTATTATTGCTAACTTGTTTTATTTACCTTCAAAAATCTTTGGTAATTAAAAAAATTGTAAAGTGGAACCTCTTATAATGAGCATTATCCATTCCAGAATCTTACTCATTTTCTGAAAATGAAAATAGATTAGAACATAAAATAAATATTTACATATTATTTTTAAATTCTTACACCTGATTTTGACCTCTCCAGTAGGATTCTCTTGGAACATCGCCTTGCATCGCAGTGCGAGGGATGGATCCCGTCCTCTCCTGGATAAACCGACTCCCAGATTCTTACCTTCACGCCGTTTTCCTTGCCAGAACTTCCTCTCGTTCCTTTCCCAAAAAGATCTTCCAACCAGAAATCCCCAAGATCAAATAGTCTCTAGGTGGAATAATTACTCTCGAGGCCTCCTGCGTGGAGCTAATGTTTTTATTTTAAAATTCTTATTTTTGTACAACAGGTTTATACCTACAAATAATCATTGTATGCATTTACTAGTTACTTGCTGTTATAATATGTCAAATCGATAATTAGTCAAGTCAAGAACATAAACACATTTAACACTTCACAAAATTCTCGCAATACTTTGCACACCAACTAGAAATACCTAAAACAAAAACATCCTTTGGACAAAAACACTACAGATACCAGGCTATAAAACTATACAATTCATTTCCAACACATTATAAAACATCTAATCTTTCAGTAAACAAAAAACATATATGGAACTGGCTACAATCCTTATAACCCTTAAATTATAATTATGTTATCACATTCATAACTTTATGGAAATTAAAAATAAATTTTCTCTTGGTCAAATAAATTATTTGTGTCAGTCTACACTTATATTTAATATCCTTCCAGAACACATATTAAGACATCCTGTACATTTTTTGAAAAATATTAAATTATCGGTGTTAAAATGGCCATCAATTGCTTCATCTTTGTCCTTTGTTGTTTTATCAATAGGTACCTAAATATTTTTTGTTCTATTTTTACTACTTTTAAAACTTATTATCCTCAAAACAGGCTTGTCCTAGTTAGGTTAATATTGAAATGTGTACAATATATATATATATATATTTTTTTTTTCAATTTTCAATGCCGGTAACCCGGGCGTTTATTAACATTAAGTATATTTACAGTTCATGTGCGCTACCCGACTCACTAGACAATATCTGTTCCGAGTCGGGTAGCAGTATCATTTCATACATATATTAAAAAACTTAAAAATAAAAATAAGTAGGGAAATTAATTTAGCAATTGCATTAAAAAAACATTAGAAACATAAAAAAAAAAACAAAAAACTAAAAAAATACAAAAATATATATTTGTATATACATATACATATATATATTTAAACATAAAAACGTATAAGTAACTTGTTAATGCAATTTTTTTTTTATTTTTTTTTTATATATAATTTCAATAATACCTACTATGTAAAGAAACAATAAATAAATAGATTATATGTATTAATACTGTTACTATTGTGTACTTACAATCTTCAGAATATTGTTTTATGAACTATGTATGTAAAAGCCCAATAGGCGAATAAATAAATAAATAAATAAAATAACAGGTATTTTTATTGAATGACCAATTGATTTCCGTAAGATTGAATGTCTTATCAATGTTGCTAATGTAGGAGTTCCAAGATGCAGCCAACTGGCATTAGAATAATATCTTAGTGACGACAAAGTTTCTATGAAAAAAATCTGAAAAAGAAGACGGACAAATAAACAAGCTTAAAAAGTCTTTGAAATTACTCAGATCATTATTTTTTCTAACAGAAATGAAGACAGAGTTTGAACACACGTCTAACGGCTATTGATTTTACTTGGAAATATATGTTCTTCCTAAATAAATGTATT
Source organism: Limnephilus auricula (assembly GCA_951813805.1). Taxonomy (NCBI): domain Eukaryota; kingdom Metazoa; phylum Arthropoda; class Insecta; order Trichoptera; family Limnephilidae; genus Limnephilus; species Limnephilus auricula. The sequence goes on along the minus strand of OX638408.1, from coordinate 11,845,251 downwards.
CCTTCTATGGGAATGGAAAAAGGATACACTTTAAAAGTAATATATTTTATAATAATATATTTTACATTTTAATAATTCGCTCTGTCATTGTGAATGCGCGGTCCGATGCACATGCGCTACAGTGTGGTCATTCAATAAACATTACCAGCATTTAAAAAATAAATTACTAGAAGTTCCTACATCTTATTATAAAAATGTGAATGTTTCTTTGTGTGTCCCTAATGTGGTACCTAAACCATTCATTCGATTGCGATGAAACTTTAATGATTTATGGTGCGTAAGCTCGTAAAGGTTTCTATTAATAATAGTGAGCTCTAGAATTATGAAATTATTGTAACCTCCGTTAACCTCAAATTCCCACTCCCCAATATGTTATGTATATAAACCGTAGTTTAAAAAACAATGTTTTCAGTCTGAAGATGGTCTTAAAAGGCACTGGTTGCGGTCACAAAAGCATTAATCCAGACACTTTGGTGAGTTGTTACGCGCACACCCGTGGATGGAAGGGAAACGCGAGAGGGGAAGTGGATGCGGAAGAGAACGGGGGCGGAAAGGGGACACAAGGAAAAAGACACACAGGAGAGGGGTGAGGGGGGGGGGGTTGACGAGGGAGGGGCAGAGGTAGAGATTACAAAGGAGACATAATAACTATTGGGGAAGCAGGGGGTAAATTTGAAAACACCGTATTTCTCATACTTACAGTTGTATGTGACCTGCTCGCGGATCGGAAAACTTTATTCGTGTACGCACCAGAGGGAATTTTTTTTTATTGTAATTGTAACAAACTCTTTCTATGTGTGGCATTTCAACGCATGTCTGGGCTGCTATTCTTCACACGAGGCGCTCGTAATCGTCGTCGAAAGTACGTACATTTGTCGACTCTGTTATTCCCGAGTCTGTCGAAGGTACATACTTCAATATGAAAAAATATTTGTGTGTGAATACTCACAATGTTAATACTTACTATTATATTTATACAATGTTGTTTTAAAGTTCCATATAATGGCTGATTTCCCGGCAATACGTGATGTAGAGCAAATTGATGCAGATACTTTGATATAATGTTTCGCCGGAGGGATTTACATGAACTTGTTTTCAAGTGAATCAAGTGAAAATTAACTTCCTAAATAATCTGTTGCAATATCGTTTTGCAGGTGTTAGCAACATGAAATTCTATTTCCGCTGTGGTTAAAACTATTTTTGGTTTTGAGACCGATGATACCCGAAACATAGACACAGGGCTGCCAATATAATCATCTCTACAACCCTCGACACTGAAGAATACGTAAAAATGAAACATTTGTCAAACTTGGTCGAAACGACGAGTAATTTTTCATTCGTAGATGGCGAGTAACGAGTAATTCTTGTTCGTTTGTTGAGAATAGCAGCCCTGGTACTTGCTGGTACTAAATTGAAAGAGATGAAATTTAATTCTTCTGATTTTAATATTCGTTCTAAAACGAAGAAAACACAGAAGGTGATTCTTATGATTTTAATATTCGTTCTAAAACGAAGAACGCATATAAGATATTTCTTATGATTTTAACACTCCTTCTGAAACAAAGAACATACTGTTACGAGGAAATTATAGACCAGACAATGATAAAGTTAGTGGTGGCTGTAGGCTTTATTTTTATTTTATTATAAGGGCGCCACTGGTCTCTGTGACCAGGCCAACAGCGTAGAGCAAAATTCTCTTTACAAGGCCGTGGGGGACAAGAGCACACTTTTAAGTAATCAAGGAAACAATTAAAAACCAGTATTAACGAAGAACAAAGAACAATAAATAATTTATATTTCTATATTAACAAATTATAAGTATTAAATTACGGAGATTGATAAATGTACCGATAGTTAACTTACCCCTGGATCGACCATTTTATTACACTAATTTAGCTATGGTGAAGCTAATTATCGTGGAAAACGCCCACCCGTCTGATCTTCTGGTATCTGGTAGTGTCCCCAATGAAAAGTTCGCTCCAACCAACGGTCAATGGTGTCCTGGCGAGTCAAAACTTTTCGTAGATTGGTGCAGTCTAAAGCAGATAAAATAATTAACTAACAGAAAGCAAAGTAACATTTTATTCCTTTTAAGTAAGTACTATATCTATAATTGAAATTGGATTAATTATATTATAACAATACAGAAGGTAATTTTTATGATTTTCATATTCTTTCTGAAACAAAAAACACACAGAAGTAATGATTTAACAGTTATTAAAACACAAACACTTTCATGCTGGGTACTCAGTAGTAATATAATTAAAGATTCTGTAGGTAATTCCTAGGATTATAATATTCGTTCCAAAACAAAGAACACACATAACATAAAATAACACACACAAGGTAATTATTATGTTTTTTTATTCATTTTGAAACGAGGAACACACAGAAGGCAATTCTTATGATTTTAATAATCTTGTAGCGAACTATTTTCGCACTGCATTCGCTACCAACTTGCATAGCAGGACCTACCTATAGGTATCTATGTCGCTTCACACTGCCCGGCACCGCTGCACCTACCTTATTCGCCACATACTCGAAAGGTCTGGAATCTGCAACACGTGACACATAGCGCTGCGCCGAAATTTTGGGAATCTTCCAGCGTGGGGGCATTTTACCATTTCACCATTGAACGAAGAATACATATGAATTAAATCTTATGACTTTAATATTCTTTCTGAAACGAAGAACACACAGAAATAATGATGATATGCTTGTATGTTTTATTAGTGATTAACTAGTGACAGTTATTGTAGCATTAGCGTATGTAACTATATAAGTATGTAAGTATGTTGCAGCGACGCGGAGGCTGTGTTTCAGGTTGAACTGGTTCACCCTCCAATTACCATGCGATAATTGACAATATCAAGAGATTAATGCGACGGGAAAGCTACCTACTGGAATATGCATTTGAAAGCAGACACTATGCACTATGCAGCCTGAAAGGTATAGGATATGGGATGATATAAATTCATTGAATATGAATATATGTAGTACCACAATGTAGTGAATATTTTTTTAATGCCAATTTGTAAAAATATGTTTAAAAAGAGTTGATATGTTTGCTTTATTGACTTAATGACTTTGTACACTACTATAAAAGTATTACAAAAAATAAATTTCTATTTATTTATTAATTTTATTTATTTATTATAGATAGAATATATAAAATAAAGTAAAATTTACACATTAGGAAGCTTTGCCTGTCCAACTAGGAAAGATTCCCGTTCCAGGACAGACAAATTGACAGGTTTAGTTCATATCTATTATCTTCTTTCTTTACATTAGCACCACATAGGAGGCTCTAAGGAAAATAGTTTACCTTAAGGCCTATGTCTTATTTGAGGATGTTGTGTGTAGGATCTTTTGAGATGAAGTTTTGGGAAATAAAAAATGAATGAGAGGTGGGTGGAAACTCGGGGTGCAGTGTATCCAGGTCATCCGTCGCCAAGACCTAGATAAACCTCATTTAATGTATCCAGGCATTCTTGCTAATCACCAAAGGTAACGAAAAAAAAAGAAAAAAAAGCTATCTATGACAGAGGTGCTGCAACTAATAAATGATTACCTTGACGGTGTCTGAACCGGTCTGCCGCGGCCTGATGGTATTAGAGTTCCATACCACGGTGACAGGTTGTTTGGCAGTCTATCCTCTCTGACTACCTATGCGGAGAAACGGCCTGATGGTGTTAGAGCTCGATGCCACGACTGAAATCATAAGTATATAATATAGACTAGGGTAAGCGATTTAATTACGAATCAAAATGTGCTGTTACTGTATTAACTTTTGGTAATACAATGCAATATAATATATTTTATTAAATTAATACACATTAATATAAAAAAATGTATACATGACTTAGCGAATGCACCGACAAAATCTACCCCATAATTACGTTCGTCACCGTCACAGCAACATGAAGCGTGGGCGGAGCAACGAACGCGTTGTCAGAACGGGTACAGGTTTTGTAAGGCGATTTCGCACAACAAACCCTATCCCATTTCAGACACCGCCGTGTCTGAACCGGTATAGGTTTTGAAAGGCGATTTCGCACAACAAACCCTATCGCATTTCAGACACCGCCGTGTCTGAACCAGTATAGGTTTTGTAAGGCGATTTCGCACAACAAACCCTATCCCATTTCAGACACCGCCGTGTCTGAACCGGTATAGGATTTGGAAATACCCATTCCGGCGATACCGGCGAGTTATTTAGATATTAATCGCCAAAAACGAAATTGCTCCACTACTTCCCTAACAAAGTCAATTAATCCATTGTTAGTAACTTAATTTCTAATTGCCTGTACAATAATGAACAATTTATCCATTTTGCGACATTTATAATTCATTGGTCAACTATTGGGAATACAGTGCATAGCTAGGTAAGTGATGACCCCAATTGTTGATACTCCGACTTCAAATACATGCCATTGTTATTTTATTTTAATAAAATATTAAATATCTCGCACCTATTAAAACAAAATTTATTTTGTACCAGAGACCTCTGGATTCGCAGTTGATGATCTTGCCTGGCCATGTACGTCGTAAGACCGATCGTTTATAATTATTGTAGGTACTTACTGAGAAAAAAATACTCACATCGCTCCTAGCTCAAACGGAGACTCGAATTTACCGTGTTTTTGGTTCGTTGATGGTCTACTAGGAAAACCACCAGGGGTTGAACGAATAGGCATCTACATAACAAACCGCGTATTATATATTTTAAAGCACTTAACTATCCAAATTTTCATTATTATATAGAAGAATAGAATTTCAATGTTCTAAGCTTGTTCTAAGTTGACTGAGCATAGCAAAGTTCTATTTTAACTCTTGGCTTACTATCTTAACCTTTGGCGTTTCTCATGTCTGTAAATTTGTTTGTGTGTTCCGTTCCCGTTTCCAAAATCTACTTTGTCCACTTTATTATTCGAGTAGACCTTACTTTGGGACTAGGTTATTCACTTTTATTATGGTTCTCTCTCCCTCCGATGGCGCTACAGCCCATACCGAGCTTTGGCCTCCTGCAACTTTCGCCTACAACTCCTCCTGTCCTCAGCGGCTGATTTCCAGTTTGTTACCTGGAGAAGCTGTGCTGCATCTCCCTTTATCTCGTTTTCCCATCTCAGTCCGAGCAGCGCCGAATCTGCCATACGTTAAAAAACGTGCAAAAAACCTGGCGCCAACTCCGAAGGGGCGCCGTGATAAAATAAATATTCTTTTAAAATTTAATTAAAATATTCCCCGAATCGTTTAAAAATTACTCGTAAGACGGAATTATTAGTATGCGCTAGCAACACTCACTTTCCATATGCGTGAACCTAATGCGCGCGCATCGATGGTTAAAATTTAACAAAATACGGATTTGACTTACGTCAAGGAATTTTTTTCCAAATACGATATATTTCATACGAACGTAAGATCTATTTTTCCTTCTTGTCTCTTACGACCATTGTATCGTTCGAAATTCAACAAACATTGTGATTGGTTATAATTCGATTTATATCCATGCATTTAAAGATAAAAAGGAATCCAATAAAACAAACTGATCGGAATATTATTATTTCTGAACTTAAACTGCCTCCTGTTTTATATTATATTTTGTTATGTTGTTCTTATTTTGTCCAGTGTCATAGATATTCCCTGGTCACTTGGAAAAGTTACTCTTGATTCTTGTTGGCGGGATATTAATTTATTTTGAACGTATTGCATAAAAATATAATTTTTTTTATATCTATATATGTATATAAATTTTTTATCTAATTTTAAAAAAATTGTTGGGGGGGGGGCGCCATCGGTACTTCCTGCACAGGGCGCCAGATTTCGTAGAACCAACGCTGAGTCCGAGTCTTCCTACTTTTCTCCTTCCACCTGGGATCCTTCAGTCATAATTCTATTTGGGACGCGTGTGTCCGGCATTCTCTGTACATGCCCAGCCCATCTCAACCTGAGGAGTCTCATATGGGCTGAGATATTGGGTGCCTGATATATATCATACAGTTCTTTGTTGTGCCGGATGCGCCACTATTCCCCCTCTTTCACGGGACTTTTATTATGGTTCAGAATGGAATGGTACCTACATACTTGTACGAAAAAAGTGTGAAAAAAATTATCATTTATGTATCAGGCCGTCCAGTTTTATAACAAAATACCGATTGAAATTATTGAAATTGAAAATATGTTTAAATTTATAAATTAAGTAATATCAAATTATTAGGACATACGACATTGTTAGAATATGGTTTTTCAAATTATTAGGAAAATATTTTAGTACCTACTTAAAAATCGTAAAATTTCAGAGGAAATTTTGGTTTCGATTTATTAAATACGAGAAAATTAAAAACATCCTTTTTTGGACGCGAGGTCAAGGTACTAGCTGTTCACAGAATTCAGGTAGGCCATAATAGTCGGCAGCGTGAGAGCTACTCGACTAATATGGATTGATCAATATATTATATGCCGAACTGGGGGGACAAAGCCATTAAGACAGTGTTCGAAGCCAAGCCATCTGGAACCATGTCTTTAGAAACATGCCAATAGGTATAGGCCAAGGGTATCATGAACAATGTACGCATGCGATGATGATCACCTGTATCACTTAACCAGTAGTTACATTATGTTCTTAAGAATGATTGACCAGCGGCTTAGAATAAGAGCTTAAAAATGCTTGCAACTGTACAGGAAGATTCCAATGAGAAAGATCGATTATTCCCCGTATCAATTTTTTTAATTAAAAATATAATATCGATTTATTTTATTCAAAACTTGCTTTAATATATACCTACATTTAAGTAAGCAACAAAAATGTTCAAAACGCTCGATGATAAATTATTAAACATTCTGTACTGCTGTAAGTATTTTTTGATCATAAGTATTCATGATTTTTCAATAATTTTGAACCATCCAATGCTGATCTAATTAATGTGCGTTTAGTATTACAACATCGTCTATTATCTTGAATTTTATTACATAAGTGTTTTACGTGTTTTGTAATTATACGACACACTCGGTCTCAAAACATGCGATAAAACGGAGATAATGCATTTTGGGTTAAAATAATTAATGGTCGGTATCATATTAAAAAATATTATTATTTACATCACAACTGTCAAAAATAACCATTGATCAAAAGATTTTACGATTTCAAAAAAGATTTTTTTTCTCATCTACCTAAACACTTTCGGACATTTTTTAAAACGTTGGTGCGGAACGTAAAATAATTGACATCAAAATTCCTTTGTGTCCTCTAGTAACCCGTAACACGTAAAAATATTCAAAATCATCCCATGATTGAAAAATCGCGAACGAAATTTCATTTTTGGGAGTGTCATGAATATATGGGCTTTAAATTTAGCGAATCGTGAAATTATTTGTTGGGGACAATGAATTCCAATGGAAGGCTTTTACAGAAAGGTACCTATGAAATATTACAAAAATTATTTTATTTCGAGTGTGAAAGGCTAACAAAGAAAACCCACAAATGTACATTTCAGATTGAAATGTTTTTTTTCTTTTACTTTATTGTCAATAAATAATGTTAGCGTTCATTTGGAAGAAAAATACAATTATATTAATGAAGGAAATTTTTAATATTGTTAAAATGCATAAAGTTCCCTTTCCTGATCTTCTTCTTCTTCCTTGCACTGTCCCAACTCATTGCCTAGGTAGGCTGTTGGGGTCGGCTCTCCTCGTTCTCAGGTTGTAGCTTCTTCGGTTCTGAGTATCGCTCTCTTCCAGGCCGTTTCTATTTAGGATTTTGGAGCATTGAGTCATCCAGGAGTTCTTTGGTCTTCCTCTGGATGACTGTCGATGAAGCTCCATAGACATTGCCTGCTTCACTGTGTGGTCTAGTGGTCTCCGTTTTATGTGACCATACCATCTCAACTGTCGTTCCTCTAGCTTACTGTTTATGTCCGTGACACCCAGGCTATCACGATGAGTGAACTTTTAATTTTACCTTTTAGTGACACTCCTGTCGACCATCTAAACATTCGCATTTCTGCTGTTTCAAGTTGCCTGGTGTAGGAGTTGTACATGGTCCAGCATTCGGAGCCATATATTATCGCGGGTCTATCAATAGTCTGGTAGTTCCAAGTTCCTTTCCTGATACTAATTAAAAATATCCTTGCCATGTTTTTTGGTTCGAATGTAGCAAAACCTTTATAATCGTTCGTCGAGTGTTGTTGCAATAAGCCGCCTTAAAGTTAGTCTTTACATAGTGGATAATAATATTTTTATATCATGCTTTCCTTTTTTGTTAAAGTTTCATTTTCGAATTAAAAGCTTTTCTTGCAACTTTCAATCTCATTGTATCTTATCCGGTAAGCTCTCTTGCGTGTTTCAAAATATATCTGAACTTTTATAAATCTTCAACTTTCAAATGGGACTCCGTAGAGTATTCCTTTCACAGGGCTTACCGACGCAGTTCCTGTTTTAAAAGTTTGGAAGAAACTTGGTATCTAGTATTTCATTTAGTACGTAGTCTGCGAACACGCATAATATCAAACTATTTGGTTGTTACATGTTCGTAATAAGCATTAACTTTGTGGCTCGCCATAATTTACAATAAAATATATAAATTTGTTTTAAACCACTTAAAATTTTAACTACACTCTACCGGTTTCGGAAGAACGCTTCCTTCGTCAAGAGAATATTAAAACTAAACTATGATACAAAATATTGATAGATATATACCAAACATTTAGGTGAAATGGGGAGGGGGTAATTGCGGGAATTCCAGCAATAACAGAGCAGTTTATTGGAAACATATCTAGAATGGGAATAAACGATAAATTAATTTGGTTATTCAATATATTAGCGTTATTATTTAGGGATTCAAGTTATCTAAATTTTTGCTTTTATTATTACGGTGAAGAATTTTAACCCCTGTGTCCTTATTAAAAGTATGATTGGTGGAAATAAGATGATTGGCAAACTGCGAAAAATTATTATTATTTAAGCATCTTAAATGTTCCGTGATTCTAATATTTACATTTTTGGTTGTCTTACCTATGTATAACATCGTTGCATCATTTCTCTTGTGGGTCGCGGATCATGTGACCTGTCCATCTCCACTTTTGGGTAACTATATTGGCAATTTTAGTTTTCTCCCTTATTATGCTACATCTCACTCTGTCCTGTTTCCTTGTTTGCTTGCTACTTAAGGGGCTTTAAAATAAGGCACCCTCTTAATGTTATAATCTACTTGGAAAAACTTCTTACTTTTACCAATATACACATACTTAAATTGAAAACTGTACTATTTAAAATATTATGCTTCATTTCTATTTGTCATTTGATGTTTAAATTCATCTTGATTAATTTCCGTCTTTGGACTTTGTCTCTTTAAATTTAACGTCTGTGCCGCATTTTATCTTATTTTTTCTACATTTTTTGTATTTGGATCTTTTTTTCTATGCTTTTACAAGAGGCAAAAGTGTAAAATTATTTCGATACTATTAGCGCCTCCGCCCACTGAGGCAACTGAAAACTCTCAACTGCCAACTGTCTTTGTATGACAATGTGATGGCCCGCACACTTCACAATCACACAAAACCCCGTTGTCAATGGTAACGCAAGCGGTAACTCCATGGTAACTCGCAACCGGCACTGCTGATTGCCGTGGGCGGCCGTTGCTAGTTGCCAGCTGTCAGTTGATTGTTCTTCGTCTATGGTTAAACTAGCTTTTTGACCAATCAAGACAGAGAAAACAGCCGGTTTTAGTTGGTTTTCAGTTGCCTCGTCAGCGGAGCGCCTTATCATCCATTCCTTGCAAAAACTCAATCATTCCATTTTTAAAAGCCGCCAGCATCTAAAATTATTTTACTGTTATTGCAAGTTTATCGGAACTATTTATACGCAATTAACCAATATACCTACCTATATTTTTACTCAATTGTTTTATTCCAAGTATAACCTTAAAATTACTGTGCGATCAACCCCTTGTTTTTGAAGACCAATGAATTCACAAATAATAGCTAGATTTACTACCGACTCCAGAACATAAGGGATTGTCCAATACCTACTTCTATATATCAAATTTGTTTAGTGAAATCTTAGATCGAGGTGTTTTAAACTCTAATATCATTTTTGCTAGCACCACATTTTTTTTAAATGAACTGGTCCTCAACTCTACGCCATTATTTAAATCATTTTTTTTTAATCTGTTGACTTACATAACATTCCCTCTATTTTTGGCAGTTAATCTCAATTTGATGAAAATGTAAATATGACTAAGGTTAAGTGAACCATAAAAAAACTTTGTATTTGTAGCAAACGTACCAGAAATAATACTTCTACATTATAATAAGATTTAAATTTCATTTCATCTTTACATGTTCAATTGCCGCTATGTCCATTCGTATACGAAAATGGACTCAAACACATCGGTAGTTATATGAATTATGGTTGTATTCATGATCACTTGCCAACATTAATCTTACATACAACTGACGTCACAGTTGGTAAGGCCATTTTGAATTCTAAATTGTGTGCTAAGATGATTGAATCAAATTGAATTATTTGGCACTGCCTATGAAATTCAAAATGGCCTCACCACATCAGCTGATTGTTTGATTAGGGTATCTAGGTACCTCCAAAATTCATGCCTACTTAAATGCAAAGCAGAACCTCGAAAAGAGCTCTTAGCGCCTTTTCTCATTTTGTGAAAACTGTGTGATTGCACCCGCGCTAAAAGAAGATTGTGCGATGAAAAACTTTTTAAATAAAAGTCTTTTAGCGTATTTTCGGAAATTTAACCTTAAAATGTTGTAGACAGATAAATATGTTTGAGACGTTCACCCTTCAGGGGTGATCTTAGCCATCAATTCGGAGAGGGTTGAAAGGAAGGGGAATCATTTAAATTTCAAGGTTATTTGAATGAACACAATATTTCGAAGAAGTCGTGACATGAATACATGCAATTTAGAAAGGAAGGCAATTTAATAAAAGTGTTATATATTATCATTTAAAACCTGCTAAATTTATACGTATTTTGTCAGCAATGTAGTTTGACAACATATAATTACGATGCTAAATTAAAAACTAACAATTAAATCAATTGGTTAAATTAATAGAATAGTGTAAATAAATAAGAGCAAATGAATAGTCACGTTTCGTAAATTATTATTATTATTTTCCATTTCCTAAGAATATTAATTAGGAATACAAAAGCTTTATTAAAGCATCAATATAAATCATTTGTATCTAATAGCCATTTTCCTAGATTATTATGATTCTGAGTAGAGAACTTTTCATCAAAAGAATCAAATGATAAAAGAACAAAATGTGTACTATTGCAAAAAAATATTGATGAATGTTTTTATTATTATTATTATATTTTACATAAAAGGTAATTATTACCAGAGAATACCGGATATTAGTCCTCTCTAAATCAAATTCTAAGCGTATTGACTGTTTTTTACAAAAAAACATAAATTGAGTTTGAAAGATTGTTAATTTATCTGGTACACGCAGTTTTAAAATTTTGAAAAACTATGTGTATTTTCATATACTAAGGTTATACCGTTGGTCGTTGGCAGATTTGTTCAATTTTCAAATGATAGATTCTACTAAACAACACAAATTTCAAATTATATAATCATACAACAAAATAAATCAATACATAATCTAGTAAACACAGTTTTCATAATTTAAATTTTAGTTAAATTAAAATCATTAAAAAAACATCCTAGAACGTGTTTTGTGACAAAAATACCCCAGTTTTTCTATTTATTTAAGGTCTTACAAACTAAAATATTTCAAATTTTTTTACATATAGACATGTGTAGACATTATCAAAAAATCATAAATACTTATGATCAAAAAAAATTTACACAAAGCACACGATATTTAATAATTTATCATCGTGCGTTTTGAGCATATTTATTGCTTACTTGAATGTATGTATATGTTAAAGCATGCTTTGAATTAAATAAATCGATATTAAATTTTTAATTTAAAAAACTTGATACATGGAATAATCGATCTTTCACATTGGAACCTCGCTGTACAGTTACAAGAATTTTTAAACTTTTATTTTCAGTCGCTGGTCAATCGCTTTTGAGCAGTATAATGGTAGTATTTTTAAATGATGTCATTGGTAATTTGTTAAATATTTTGAGTACAATATAATTTAGGGTTATTTCACCGTATTTATTGATACATTTTGAATCCACCAAGCATAAATTTTTAATTGATTCTTGCACATATTATGTTTATGGAAAACTCTTTTCCTCTACAAGGAATCATAAAGCTAAGATTCGAGTAGAACAGTACCAACTGAACAGAATACGAGAAAGATGATGATATTAACTAATAAACAACAATAAGAACAAGTCAGGGTTGCTAACTGTTTCATTAACATTAACGACCTTTGAATGATTTTTTTAATTTGTGAAGTTATATTTAAGTATATTTCCAGTCCATCGCATCTACGGTTGAAAATTACTTTATTTTTAATATTAAGAGCGTTTGACCAGCGGCTAAGAATTAAAGTTTTAAAATGCTTGCAACTGTATCAATTTTTTTAAATTAATTTAAAATCAATTTTTTTCATTAAAAACATGCTTTAATATATACCTACATTCAAGTAAGCAATAAAAATGCTCAAAACGCACGATGATAAATTATTAAATATCGTGTACTTCTTGTAAGTATTTTTTTAATTAGTATTTATTCATAATGTATTTTAGTCATAAGAATCTTCGCTAATCGGCGTTATTTTTTGTGATCGCTACGATCGCGCTATCAGAAAAGTTATGCGACCCCCCCTTCGCCGTAAACAGGAGAGGGGGTCATTTTGAATACACGGAGCATGCACGGAGCTGTCAAGTTTACATATCCAGTACAAAGAAATGATATTCTCTCGGCCGCTTCCGATTTCAACTAACCCCTTCTCCTGCCGTAGGAAGAAATAATTTTTAACGTAGTGTGTCAGTATAAAAGATACTTTATAACACAGTATCTTTGTATGTGAGCTTAGAGTGAGAGTGTGAGAGTCTGTACCATGCTTGAAAACACATCACACAACAAATACAAAAACTCTGTTGTTCTTACCACATAAAAACAGAAAACAATATGAATGTATTCAATAACGTATAGTATTAAAATTGTTTAGTTATATAATATATATATATTCCAACTCCCGTATTATTATTATATATATATATATATATATATATATATATATATATATATATATATATATATATATATATATATATATATATATACGAGAAAGATGATGATATTAACTAATAAACAACAATATATATATATATATAATACGGGAGTTGGTTAGATGATAGCTGATTTGTACAATTACGTAATTTCAAAATGTCAAACACTGATTAAAGCCACAGCCACAATTTATAATTATTTGTTATTTTGCTTTGACAGGTTGTTCATTCGGTATTCGTGTTATCAATAAATTAAATAAATAATTAATCCGTTTATCTGGCAGTTTTCAACAGTTTTCGGTGGTAAAACCTTAAGTACCTTATATTTGGTTTTATTAAGTTAATTCTACACTTCACCACCGACATAATGGATTAAATTGTAATAGATTATTCATAAAATTAATTTCGTTGTATAATGGTCTAACTGTGAAAAGTGTAAATGATTTCTTTTCTCGTCATTATAATGTTGTTGTTTTGTATATAGAAAGTCACAATAAAATATATACACCGATAATTTGTATATTATGACCCTGATTGTCGTCGATTAAATTGTTTCTTGTAAAATATTTTATTTTAATATACTGGAAATAAACTTGAATGTAACCAAACCTCAGAACCTATATCAAAGTGTTTTTAAGGAATGGAAAGAGAAGGAAGGAAAAAAAGTATCAAGGGTGGGTAGGAATCCAGGGGCCAATATGTCCAGAATTGACGTTTGAATCCATCCCTGTAACTTCGGTGCAAGACGATGCGCGATGGTTCGAGAGAGTCAGGCTAAAGAGGTCTCCCTCAACTAGTCTCTCCCGATCCGGCCCGCCATGCAGTAGGTGGGCAAACGCATTTACCTCTAAAACCTAGACAAATCTCATCCAATGATCCTGGACACCCCTGCTAAAAACGAATCCAACCACTTGGGGTGACCCTTGGCAGTGGTGTTAGTTACAAATAATTGGTTCCCGGGAGGCGGTACCCATTTCTGCCTACCAAAATGTAATAACAACTTTCCATCAACATTTCCATTCTGGATGGTGGGGCGATACTGAGAGTAACATCTAACATTCTGAACATACTTAACAGTATGCCTAATGTAATCAAATAATATAATCAACTTCTATTTTACATATTTATTTATATATTTATTCTCATAAAAATGTAATTAAAAAAATAAAATACAGCTACTAAAAAAATTATACTAAATCATATACGTTTTTAGATTTTCACGGCCAAAAGTATTTTCGTTGTTTGTTTTTGGGGTGTTATGCCGTGTTGTGCTACCTCCTTCTTTAGCCGACGTTTCGGACAGCGTTGCAGTGTCCATCATCAGGGCAGATCCGGCAGATCCGTCGATGTGAATTTGTAGTGTTAAATGTGTGCTTATTTACTTGGAAGCGATACCGTGTCGTAAGCTTCATTTCAGAAGAAAGTGAACTACTTTGAAAGGGAAATTTTGTGAAAGCGCAGTATTTACGTTAGCCTGGGGCCCGTCCACGGAGAATTCTCCGTTCCGTTAAATCATGTTCAATAAAACAATTAGTTATTAGTTATTAGTACTTCATTACCTTAAATTATATAATCTGCATACTTCACCCGCCATAACACAGGGACAACCCTAGCATGGCGGGCGAAATAACACAATATGTACACTATGTATAAAATTCTTTTAATAAATAAATAAATAAACATTCATTCGTGCAACCCATGATTCGAATCCGCGACCTCTACATTCGATTTCGCGAATTTAAACGACTCAACCACGGAGGTCGTCAAATAACACAAAAAATCCTCCATTTTCTTTTAGTTTGTACAAAACATGTTCCATATGTTCACACTCATCCGAATTTGACTGTCTTAAAACGGGAATCCTTCTTGGATCCTCACTGCCTTGGGCAGTAAAAACATTTTATAAAAAAATTATAATCTTGTACTAAATAAATAAAACAATAAATTTAAAAAAGTATTTGCGCACAAAGGATCCCTACCTGTGGATCCACTGCTAAGTATCTTATTAACCTCTCATCTACGGAGGTCTTCTTATTATTAATTACTTATTTTTCTTTTCGATCCAATATTCTGTTCATACTGCCAATATCAGAAAAAAACATTTTCAGTCGAGAAAGTTTATAAAATCTTCTATAAACTTAAAACGAAGTGTTCAGTTTTTTTGTAGCAGGCCCAACATTTAGAACTTTCCAAACTTATAAAATATGAAATGTACTATTTTTGGCATTTTTATCAATGGTTTTCTATTTCAAGGCGAAAAGCGAAGTCATCGCTTCATTCGTTGTGTTAATGGATTCCGAATAGTAGTTTGGTACTTTTTCACATGGAGTTATAATTCTTTGGAGGTCAGTCTGCAACAAAATTCTATTTTCCCATTTTAAACATATATAAAGCCAAATTAGTCCACCATTTTTTAAATCTAAATATTGAACAAGAAATCACTTTATTTTATTTAGTTTTTTTTTTGTTTCTATTGTTTCTTTTCTTTTCTTATCTTTTTTTTGTTTGTTTGTATTCTAGAGTCATCCATGTGGATTTAACTTTAGATATATACTTATTAATTTATCACATTGTGTTTATCCTTTATTTATAAGTAAATTCAAATTCAATCTATTGATTGATTGATGATTGAATTTACTCGAACAATTAAAAATTAATAAATGCACGAACTACCCTAATTTAACATTAATTAATAAAGTAAGGAAAATAATATATTCACCTCTTCTTAGTATTTTCACAAAACCTAAACAATATTCATAGCAGTAACGTCATTATTAAACAATTAAGAACACATTTACAAATTTAAAAATACCCATGGGGGGAGAATCTATTACTTTCCCAAGAATTCGGTTTAACCGACAATAAATCAATTTACTCACTTTCAAATTGACATTTTAAATCGTATAAATATCGTTGTCTAATTATGAAACACCTCAGTTTGAAAATGGCCTTGTAAGCCGAAACAGCTGTCACAATAATAAAAACTATAACACTTGCAGAACTTAATATTAAACATTATTAAATTTAATTTCATTTAATAAACATTATTAAATTTAATTTAATTTAATAAACATTATTAAATTTAATTTCATTTAATAAACATTATTAAATTTAATTTCATTTAATAAACATTATTAAATTTAATTTCATTTAATAAAAATTATTAAATTTAATTTCATTAAATAAACATTATTAAATTTAATTTCATGTAATAAACATTATTAAATTTAATTTCATTTAATAAACAGTATTAAATTTAATTTCATTTAATAAACATTATTAAATTTCATTTCATTTAATAAACATTATTAAATTTAATGACAACGTACGGAGTTAGTAGCAAAATAATTAATTAGAGTTTGGAACAATTATTCTTGAAGGATTTTCCTTGGAAATAGTTCATTTAAGAGGGCTAAAATAGGCGTTAATATTTTTAAACACATTCAGGTAAAATGCGCAATAGCGTGACCTCACCCCGTGAACCCGGGGGTTATAATTAATTTTAATTATTTTTAAATGAAATTTGTTTCTTAATTTATTTTGTGTGTTTCACGGTGTAATTGTGAATTATGCATCTATTTCAAAACGTTTCACAAAGTATGTTGACGAGGATGGTTGATTTAAAAAAAAAAGAAAGTGTTGTGACATTTTGACCGTTTCTTTTTCTTTCTTCAACAAAGCAGCAAGTAACATTTTTTTCTTATTTATTTATTTATTTATTTTTCATCAAAGTACATCTAAATAAACATTACATTCAATTCCCACAAATAAATTTAAAAAGCAAAGTACATCTAAATAAGCATTAGAAACAATTTAAACAAAAGTAAAAAATAAAATTATAAAACTGAATCTAAAACAAAATCCAAAACAAAATCATAAACAAAATCAAAGTCAAAATCAAAAACAAAATCAACAACTTATTTAAAAAAACAATCCAATACGAGTTAGATAAATGCAGGATACCCTACTATGCATGTTAGAGAAACAACGGAATGGGATAAGTACAATTCGTAGATTGAGTCAAGGAGAACTATGTGGTATATTCAATTAAATACTATTGATCTTTTTTCCTTCTTTCTTCTTTATGATACGTCATAACGTTTTATGATACGTACATAACAGTGGCCCCCTGTTTCAGAAATCTTTACAGATATTGTTTTTGTATTCTCCGGCGTTTAATTTCGTAGCAATTTCTGCAAATTTAGTTTTGTGATTTTTTGAAAAATGCGTTTTAATTCGTTCTCCTGAACTATAAATAATTTTAGAATCTTAGGTACATCTTTACTCTTACTTACTGTCTTGTTTATTAGATTCGATCGTTCGACGTCGATAGATGTACATAGTTAAGCCGGCTTATACCATATTTACGCCGCTCCGTGGTATAAGTTTCGTAGTCCAAATGTCTAAAATGATTGGTGCAAATAATAAAGTTGTTTTTAAAGCTATCCACTCGTCAAACATTCGTGACGTTGACGTGTTGTTGCCATCGAGTACGTGGGGTGAGTTAGAAGTACGTGACTAAGTGGTTTCTTGGCTGGCCGGTGATTTTTAATACCCAAGTTGCAGCTTTCACTATTCCTGAAACTTGTCAAAGTGGCCCTTTGTTCGGCTGGCAGCAAGTTACACGGACTTACTGACTTAAAACAAGGTTGTCCACGATTTCAACTTTATTTGAATTTATCATTTAGTCTGTTTGCGGTTTGACAACTTTATATATAAAAATATCGCGTCACGATGTTTGTTAGACATAATTTCAAAAACGGCTGGAACGATTTTTATGATCGTTGATTTGTTAGATTTGTCTCCGTCCCGAATAACAAAATAACTAAATCTGGCGTTACAAAATTTGCAAAAAAAAAAATTTCTCATAGACGATTTTTTTTTTAAATGCATGTATTTTATGGAGTTTAGCGGCAGGGAAAAACTCCGGGAGGGGGAAGGGAAACCGGGAGAGGCGGTGATAAATTAGGGAGGAGTTAAGGCGGAAAAGATGCACGGAGAAAAATTTTATTCGTAAAAACGATAATTTTAATAGTAAAAACGGTTAAAAACGGGACTGAGTTCTTACGAACAAATTAACAGGGTTTCAATGTTTATTGGCGGGAACAATTTGTTAGTATACGTAATTTTGTACGTATACCAACTAATTATTCTAACATTTTCCCGCCAATAAACATTGAAACACTGTTAATTTGTTCGTAAGAACTTCAGTCCCGTTTTAACCGTTTTTACTATTAAAATTATGGTTTTTTCGAATAACATTTATCTCCGTGTAGAAGGGGAATGCGGGAGGGGAAGGAGACGCGGGAGGGGAAGAGGAAGCGGAAGGGGAACGGGAACAGCAATAGCAACACGTGGTCGGTTCATCTAGTAATATATAAAATAAAAAATATATATTTAGTAGATAGACAGCGTTAGGGCGCTTTGTCCACCGCAGCCCGACGTCACCGAGAAACGAGATTATTTCGCAGCGAGTTCGGAATCGTGTATCCACAGCGACCGATCTCGGTGTCTTGTTCTCTTTACTTTAAAAAACGAGTAAAGTTGTACGAGTGTATGAAGATTGTATTAGGATTTTGCAGTTTTTATTAAAATGTTGGTGTATGTTATATACCAATCCAAGACAAATCTCGGGTGTACAATTTGTATATATATATTTTTTTTTACTTTATTTATTTCTATTTCTTTATACATATAAGATACAATAACAAATAGTATAAACCAGAAATGAAAACCCACTAAGGCACTGCCTGAGTATGGGTAATATAAAAACAAATACTATATTTCCAAGTACCTAAAGTATAAAATGGACTTATAAAATATAAAAAAAATAAGTATTACATAAGTAGAATAAGTAAAAAGTTATTTTTTTAGGTATTATAAAAAATTAAGAGAAAACTGTACTAAATATATTAAACATACTTACATATTGAAAATACTAATAAAAAAACATATCAATCAAAAAAACATATTGTTTTTATTTTTTCATTTTCTATTTTAGTTATTATAAAAAATAGAGAGAAAACATATTGTACTAAATAAATTGAACATACTAATAAAAAAACATATAAAGATAAAAAACCTTTTTTTTTAAATTTTGTTATTTAGTTATTTAAAAAAAAAGAGAAAAGTTATTGAACTAAACAAATTGAACATACTAATAAAAAACATATTAAACTAAACATATAGAAGTACAAACATATTTTACTACTTTTATAAAAAATAAAGAGAAAACATATTGTAATACAGTTTAGAAAGTTATTGAAAGTGATAGATACATTTAAAGAAAAAGCTTATTAAAGGCCTATTTTTCAATCTTAGCACTCCAGCTCACCAGTATTCTAGAACCGCCGGCCTCTGATAGGCGTATAATGTACATGATCATGGTATCTGGCAGATTACTTTAGTTACTATTTATTGAAAAAATTTACAGACAGCTGTGCGTGCAGAGGACAACAATATATTATGTATATTATAAAATTTGAGATGTTATTGTTTAATCCTGGTATTTATGTCAACTCATTTATGTTCTTGTGGGGACTAAGGATCACTATGTAGTTATACCTCTTTATCGAATCCACATCAAAATAATATTCCATAATCCATTTTTTTACTCAGTATCAACCCTGTTTTCAAAATTTTAAACGGAAGTCTCCCGTTTCCTCTGAAAATTTTCTTTGATAAATTTCACTGTGCCAACGGAAAGTAACTACGGTGGTACAGTACATACTCTGTTTACTGTACTGTTCACAGTGTACGTACGAAAATTCTGTCGGAGTGTTACTGTTCACATTTCCAACTAAATTTATGGGAATTGACATTTTCCGGAACTCGCCGACTGCTGTTTTTAAAAATAACAACATTGTTTTCCAGTAATTCGTCACGTACCAAGTAGGTATTCCGGGCACGAAGTTCTTGGAGAAATTGATTGAATAAACAAATGATAAAGTTAATAAACAAATGATTTCCTCTCAGGTGCAAGCGTTGATGATTTCATTTTCTTTTGTGAAAATTGATTTAATCAAGTGCACTTTCTGTTAATTAAGAGTTGTATAAAAATGCCGAATTAACAGAAATTACAGTTGCAGTATTACCCGAAAAGTTGTTAACCACTGGAGCGATTTTTGGCTTATTTATGCGCCTTTTTAAATGTCTAAGATTGCTTTACGGCTTTAAAAAGCCAATTATCTCTTGATTCGGCAAAAAAAGATTTTAAAAATATTTGTCGCTTCCGCTTGTTCTTTTGGTCTTAAAACGAAGCTATTGAAATGCTGTATCTATTATAGCCGTAGTTGTTGCAAATTCGAACTTCGTAGATTATTTTAGAACGATGTTAAAAATAGTTTTTTTAAATATTTTTTGCGCAAAATTTATGATCAGCTGTTTACGGTTAAAATTAAGTTCCCTTTTCAAAGATATGTACCTTTCATTATCAAGTATACCACAGAGAACATACGGAAATCGAAAATATTCTATATTGACTCGAATAAGCACCTCTGACGGCAGATTCAAAGTATCAAACACGCAGGAACCGCGCGGTTATAAACTTTACGATTTTTTTATATTTGTTTTATACATCCTAAAAGTATGAAATAAACGATATAATAGAGGTTAATTTATTGGCTATATAGCATTTTAATAAGTTTTTATGTCTTTATGTTAAAATTTGAAGATTATTTTTTTCTAATAAAATGAATTTCACATTATTAAGGAATTAAAACACTACATTATTTCAAAAAAAAAAATTTCAGGTCAAGTTATGCGCCAAATCACTATTTAGAGTTATCTTTACTTCGAAACGGTGTACATTATGAATAAGAATAGATACGTTTTGGATACATTGAAGCTTTTCCTACCTTTTCAACGAATGGAATTAAAATAATATTATTAATTACGTTCCAAAAAATATAAGCGCAAAGTACTAAAAAAAATGTTTTTTTATTTGAACAATATCAAATTATATAAGAAACTATTTTTTTTAAATACCCCTTCATGGCTAATATTATTTTTGACTTTATTGATTGAATAAATTTTTTTCGTTCTTGTAAAATTATTCATAATAAAAATAAAAACAACTTTGGCGCTACTTTCCTTGCGCAGATATTACCAAAAATACGTGAAGTTTTCAAGGGGTAAGAAGTCGAATACTTCTGGTGTTTATATATTACTCTTAACCAAAATAAACATACACTTTAATAAAAATTAACAAAGTTAGCTTTATCTAACTCAACAATTCTGATAACTTTTTTATCTTTATTTTAATTTAAACGTCACTTTTAGAATATGAACAAAATAATTTTTTGGCAAAAATAAAAAAAAAACATTGATTAGAATCATAATTATGAATAAAGCCGGCACAAAAAAGGGTCGACGGAGAAGGGCAATATTCACCTTGTTCAGTTTTCGACACGTGTAACTTCCGTATCGATCGCCGTCCGACTGATTTCTCATTAAAAAAGTTTAAAGAAAGTTAACATCTACAGCTACTGAAAATAGCGGCAACATCGCACGTGTTGTTATAAAACCACAAGCAATTTAAAACATGGCGGGTAATTTCTAATGTTATTTCCATGAGAGGATAAACAGATAGAAGAGACCGCCACAAAACATTGTAATGGCGCACAATCCTTGCTTCGTTCTCATTCATTCATCGTCACATACACGCTTATATTTCTGACACTTGACATGGCCCGACTGAAGTATGTCTTTCTCGGTATTTTTCACTCTATGTCATATTATCTTCGAAATGTTAAATAACAAAAAAGAAAATGGACCAGCCAATTCAGTTTCTTTTACCAACATATATCATTGAGTCTAGTTTTTTAACTGTTAATTCATGGTGGAATTCCATTGTATTAGATATGAAATTAAACCATTTTTTTCACTTTGTTCCACCTGTTTATTTACACCAGGACCGGTTTCGTCCTACTACGGACATTTTCAGACTGGTAGTTGAAATTCTTATGCTACGGAATTTATACAAACTTAGGCAGGGGGGCACAACATTGTCTCTATATGATGAATGTTTCTATTTTGTTAATTTAAGGTATTATCAGTTATTTTGTTAAGTTAAGATACATATTGATAATTATAAAGTTTATTATTAAAATTATGAATGATGATACATAGTAAAAGGTTACTTGTAATTGACATGAATCTATATGAATTTATATAATTGAAAAGGTTTGTGATCACTGACATTTTATTTTGGTAATGTTGGGATATTCCCTCCTTGATAGTGCTATCAATATTTGTTAATTAAGCCCTAAGCAACAAGAACCGCAAAAAGGCTTTATAGCAAGAAATGAATGCACAGAAACTTGAACTCGGAAATGCATTTAGTCTACGCGAACCTTCTTGCAGCTAAAAGATCTTTCTATCTGCAATCCTTAAAAGGATGCACAATATATCTCTCAAAGAAGATTTAGTACAATATTGTTGTAAAAGGTGAATTCTTGGAGCCAACGTACGAGTTCTAGAACTTTGAAAGCACATACGCTTGTGGAAGACAGGAAGGTTGATAAAGACATTCCCGTAGGCAGTTCAATGAACGGGAAATTCAGTATACTATTAGTAAAAATTATATTTAATTTTTAACTTCTGTACATTTACTCCTAATGATGAAAACATTGTTCACGAAAGATGTATTTAAAAAAAATATATGTTAAGGCCATTGGGAGCGCGGCAAGTTTCATACCAAACGTAGTTTTGAATTTTAGCTGAAAAATTATTTTTGTAATCAAAAGGTATGTCTAATGCCGATCTCGGATAGGAGCTACTTTATTTATTTTTGCTTTAATTTTTTAAATATAGGCTATTACAGATTTTAATATTTTTTGATTATAGAGGCAACTTGGACAATTATTTGAGAGCAAATGTAAACATTTAAAATAAAAACTTTTTGTACATTTTTTTTTAAATATAAAGAAATATAAAATTTAAAATATTGTATAAAAACTTTTTGTACATTTTTTTTAAATATAAAGAAATATAAAATTTAAAATATTGTTTTTTTTCAGAAACAATTTTGATGAGTGTAAATTTAAATTAATTTCAAATTAAATCGGGTTAAATCATTAAATCATTAAGTCATCGGGTCAAAAACTTGTCGTTTATATTTTAAAATTACTACCCAAAGAAATGCATTTTTATTTTATTTTTCATTATTTTAAAACCAAGGATTACGCAGATTTTTTTTAATAATTATAAATAACTCACAAAAAAAAATCCAAAGTTGCTTCCAAAATGAACAAAAACTGAATTTTTAATTACCAGTACGTCATTATTTAAAAGTAAAAAAAGGTGCTCCTATTAGAGATTGACATTGGACCTACCTTTTTATTACAAAAATAATTTTTCAGTTTGGTTGGGTATTTGTGGCCTCAAATCCAAAACTACGTTTTGTATGAAAGCGGCCGCGCAGCCGTTCCTCAAAGCTATTTGTCTTTAAAAAAAAAAAATGCCGTAAGAAATTAATAAACGTTCGGAAGGCCTTTTATTCGAAAAAAATAATATTATTGAAGTTAATATTTAAACCTGTGTGTACGGGTATGAAAACGAAACCCATGGAAAAGGGTAAAAATTAATCATTCTAATTTCAGACGAAAATGGCAAATATAACATTCATTTATATTTTTTACATTAGCTTCACATGGGAGGCAGAGAGAGAAAATAATTTCCCTTTGGGTCTACGTCATCTTGGGAAATGTCTTTTTAAGGAAAGAGAGGAGAGGAAGTTTTGGGGAGGAAAAATGTATGAGGAAAGGGTCAGTGTGTCCAAAACGAATGATTCCATCCTTCCAAATGCGTTGCAAGGTGACAGGTGAACAAACAAACAAACACGTGAAGGCTGGAGAGGTCAAAAGGCCTTCCTCGTGCACTCTTTCCCGCCCGGCCCGCTACGCAGTAGGTGCGCAGACACATCCGCCGCCAAGACTTAGATTAACAGGTGACTTATGGCAGAGGTGCCGTAACCTACCTCTTAAACTAAAAATTCGCTTAGTGAGAGAATTTTTTTTCTTTTACGATTCCTACAAATGATCCAACCATATATATCTTATATCTCCTAAGTAGTGTAGAATGTACATTGGACATAACACTTCAAATGATAGCGAGTGTAAGTTCATAGCATGTCCTTAGTAACTGAAGTGCGAGTTAGTTTCCATTTTAACTGTACAGGAAACTTTTCATTTTAATGTGTATCGCTTCGGCTTATTCTACTTCTTCTTCTACATAATAATTCCAAATAATCCTTTATCAAACTACTTAAGAGGAACGGTTGTGCGGCCGCTGCTTTTATACAACTTATATTTTGGATTTGAGGCCAAAATACCCAACAGTAGGTAATTTGTAATTTAAATTTACACCCATCAAAATTGTTCTTAAAAAAAAATATTTTTTATTTAATCATATATAAAAAAAATATATAGTAAAGAAGTAGCTTATTAAAAATAGCAAAACGTACCGACACGCTAGTGGTCAATATCTACAACACATTAAAAAATATTTATAAAGAAATCGGGGAATACGTCTGCATGGACAAAATGCCGATGTGTTTCCTCTTAATTCTTGTAAAATTTGCGACATGTTTCAGAGCAACAGTTACTCTCAGTATCTCCCTGGTAAAATATCACAATTCAGAAACGAAACATTGCGTGATATGTCTTAAGAACTGATTCGTTGCCAGATCTGGATATACAGATAATTTTCCATCTCCTACCTCCTACCTCCTTCTCGTCTCTACTTCTTCAGTCTCCCGAAAGTCAATTCCATAGTCCCACTTTCTGCTGACAGTTGGGACTCTTTTTATTCTATTACTATTCACAAAAACGCACGTATTTTACGTATTTTTTGTTGTTCTTAAATTTATTCAAATATACGATTATTTAAAAAATTCCTATGTGCCAACTTCGAAAACCTTCATTTTTGTACTCTAATAGCTATATGCGTTTAATAAATTGAGATTTATATATTTTCAAAGTAAACCTTTTATTTCCTCACGTACGCGTTCGCTGTTATCTCTCTTCGATTAATAAAATAATAAAAACAACCCCCGCAATTCAACCTTCATTATTTGGAGATAAACAGAACATTCCTGTGGCGTATTCCATTCCTTTATACCAAAATCCGAAATCGGCGCTTTTATTTTAAAACCAAACCTTCAGTAAAGGGTAGGCAAACGTCGGCACGCGAATCATATTTACGAAAATTACCCTTTTTAATTGAAATAATCTCCGTTTAATTATTAGATCACATCAGTAAAACGTCCTAATCATTGATTTCGATGTTCCTTGTTTTTATATACATTCTTGTAATTAAATTTATTATTAATTATTATTATTAAAGAGATAAATGTTGTGCTCACCTATAATTAGAAACATCATTATAACCATGTATAAATTATGTGATGTATTCTGTTGACGAGCTTAAAATTAAAAAAAAAATATATAGATATACCTTACAAGAGCCCCAACTGCTCCCGTCTGGAGCCAGTTAGACTATGGCATCCCCAATTGCGGTATGTTATGAGGCTGAAGTTAAGTGGTGAAGGGAATGAGACGAGGAAGAGGAAGGCGGGGAAGTACCTGGCTATTTAGATCTAGTCACTAAACACGGCTAAAGCCATTTCAAGCAACGTTTCCATTCTGAATGGTGGTCTTACACCAGGGTGATACTAAGAGTATCTTCCACTCGGGAACGTGCCGCAAATATATCTACTATATATTACTTTAAATAATTAATTATGAAATAACACAAATCAATTAAATAAAAAATTATTTGCGCACGCCGGGTTCGAACCCGCGGCCTTCGGAATGGGAATCTAACGCCCGACTATGCCGGCCGTCGAACATGCTTATCTTGCACTTTTTCTACCCAATTAAACACCGGCTTCTTCCCCCTGAGTTTGAAGAAACCTTTAGATTCGCTTGCAAATTCGAAAAAAGGAAGATTCAAATAATTAAGCGCCTCCGCCCACTCAGGCAACTGAAAACTCTCAACTGCCAACTGTCTTTGTATGACAATGTGATGGCCCGCACACTACACAATCACACAAAACCCCGTTGTCAATGGTAACGCAAGCGGTGACTTGCGACCATCTTGCGACCATCTTGCGACTGTCACGGCTGATTACCCTGGGCGGCCGTTGCTAGGTTGCGAGCTGTCAGCTGATTGTTCTTCTTCTATGTTTAAACAAGCTCTTTGACCAATCAAGACAGAGAAAACAGCCGGTTTTAGTTGGTTTTCAGTTGCCTCAGTGGGCGAAGCGCCTAAAGCATCTCGTTACCGACCGAGAAAAATAAAAAAAATTCGATCACACAGTGATTAATTAACATAACTTCTAGCAGTTGAAATCTACAAACCCCGTTATCATCATCATCACAATTGGCTCTACAACCCGTGGTGGGTCTTGGCCTCCTCAAGAGTTCCTCCACTCATCTCTGTTTTGTACTAGTTCTCTCCAGTTTGGAAGCTCCAAGGTACGTAGGTCTTTGAGGACGTTGTCGTTCCATCTTAATTTTGGTCTTCCCAGGCTCCTGCGCCCTACAGGTCTAGATTTTAGCACGGACTTTGGTGCTTGATGCTCGGTCATTGTTTCCACATGACCCAGCCACCGAAGACTTCCAAACTTTATAAATTGTGTCACTTTTGGTTCCAACAGAGTGTAGAGCTCATCGTTGTAACGTCTACGCCAAAATTATTTTTCTAGAAAAATATCCTCATTCCTCTTAGTAAGTACCCATGTCCCAGCTGCGTACGTCAGCACTGGTCTAATAAGAGTTTTGTACACTAATATCTTGGTGTTTCTGGACAAGTCTGGATTTTATCTGCTTACAAACTCCGTTATAGGAGCATTTATGTGCAGTTCCTACCCAACGCAGTTATCAACCAAATAATACATTCGCGACGAGCGCACGCACATGATGATCCCGGAACCATGTGAGAGTAGATTTGAACACAGCATTTTAGAAGGACGAACTGACCTTGTAACGGATCATGGCGGCCATTTCATCGAACGTCAACTTACATCTTTATTTCTGCGTAACTACATTACATCCCCTTTACTATACATTCTTTTTGGTTTACCCTTAAAATCATTTGGATTGGCTGTTTTCCATAAAACGATCTGGCGCTCAATCCTTAAATTATGCAGCTTGATATCTATTTTTAATTTCTTTATTGACGAGGTTGATTTGATTTTAACATGAGTTCAATGTTCGATTTAACTCAAACGATCCTGAGATTTGTTTAATTTATAGAGCAGATTATTCATACTTTTAATTTTGCTATTCTGTACCTGACATTTTATATAATAACCTTACAGTGACATAATTATTAAATTTAAAAATTTGATACGGGGAATAATCGATCTTTTTCATCGGAACTTAAGCTGGCTCATATCTAAGATTTAAAAAAAAAAATTATGCAATGATATTATCTTGGACTGATATATTATATAGACAGTCAATCAAAGTTTGCGCACCTCTGCTCTACCCATAATATTATTTGTGAGATATCCAAAACGCTTTGAAATTCTGTCAATGGCATTGACTAAGCTATTAATTCTTTATAGACAATGGGCTCAAAAGGGGAAGGGGTAGAAATCGGTTGATAAATTCAAAAACCATCCGACACAACCCCATCCATTTCAGGCGAACTCCGCTGAAAGCTGGAATTTTTTTAGGAAAAAATAAATGGACAATACGGATTTTCGAGGAAATTAGAGTTATCGATGAGAACCTACCTAACTGCGTTTATCTACTAAGCTAAGGAGGATGCTGATTTTATCGTGAATTTAAATTAGGTATTATTTTAAAAATGTGTAATATTTATAATGTTAGGTTATATTTGAAAATATATTCATTTTTGTTTGTTTCTGTTAAGTGTACATACCACACAAATTACTCTGTAAATAGTTATAGGAATGAGAAAAAGAAATATTAATACAATATATTTGCACTTTGTCAATCCATAATAGCATATGTTTGGAGAGGAACAAGAAACTCAGCTATCGATCATTTGGAAATCGCACAGAAAAAAGGTAATTCTACCAAACATTCAACTTGTTCGACTTATTAGATGTACGCCAATTAATTAAAGAAAACATTAAAACTCCGGCGGTAAACACAAGATTTAGACAAAGACACCGTAAATACCCTGTAATAAAAGTATTCAAATCCTGATAATAAATGAGGAAAATTAAAATTATTTCAGATACAAAATTTAAAAAATGTATTGAAGAAAAAAACGCAAAATTACAAAAAAATATAATTATAAAACATATACACGTAACACACAATACCATTATAAAACATACATAATTTTGCACAACCCTAACTAATAATATAAAAAAAAAACAATTTATTACCGACTTTTTATATTTTATTGAAATTTATTACTTCATCTTATTGAATTATGTATGAATTATAAAAAGGGGGCCTCAGCATGGGTAAGCCACCCAGTGAAGCCAACACTATCAAATTATATTGTAAAATTTTAATTATTGAACCAAAATAAAATATATACGGTAAATAATTGACACACAAATATTGAGTTTTTTTTTAATATCCACGATTTTTCCAGAAACTGTCTCAAATTTTAAGATTCTCCCGTCTATTTTGGTTGGATACTCAAATTAAACTGTACAATGATATTATTTCTAATGATATTATTTTTACAGGAGAGAGTAGTACAATTTCGCATCTATTATATATGGATGATATAAAATTATTTTCAAATTCTGAATCAAATTTAGAGAAAATGATTAAGGTAGTTAAAATTTTTTCAGATGATATTAAAATGACTTTTGGTCTAGATAAATGTAGAACGATCCATATAGAGAAAGGCAAAATTATAGATGGAGATGAGGGTATATTTAGAAATTTCAAAATTAAAAGTATGAAAGGGGATGAGGTTTATAAATACTTAGGATACCCGCAATCGAATAGATTAGATCATACTAGTATTAAAAATGATATTAGGATTAAATTTCAAACTAGGATAAGAAAAATTTTAAAATGCAATCTATCTGCTAAAAATTTAGTAAAGGCAATAAATAGTTGGGCAATACCTCTATTAACGTACTCATTTGGTATAATTAAATGGTCTAATACAGATTTAGATAGCTTAGAACGATTAATTAGAACTACATTAACAAAGTTTAATTGTCATCATCCAAATTCAGCTATAGAACGAATTAATTTACCTAGAAATTTAGGAGGTAGAGGTATAGTCAAAATAACTTCTTTAAAACAAAATCAGGTAGAAATATTAAGAAATTTTTTTCATAGAAAAGCTAATAGCTCAGAGCTGCATAAAATAATTTGCAAGGCAGACAGAAATATTTCACCTTTAAATTTATACGACGAGAATGCCAACATTTTTATAAATACCAACCAGGAATTATTAGATTCCTGGTCAAATAAAATTATTCACGCAAAACACTTCAATTATCTCAACCAAACGTATGTTGACAAACTTTCGTCAAACAAATGGTTGAGTATTGGAGAGTTGAGCGCAGAAATAGAAGGTTTTATGCTTGCTATTCAAGATAGAGTAATTAATACCAAAAATTATAGGAAGCATATAATCAAAGATCCAAATCAAATAGATGATTTATGTAGAAAATGTATGGCTTTTCCGGAAACTATAGAACACATTATATCAGGATGTTTTATATTAGCGCCGTCTGAGTATACATTTAGGCACAATCAGGTTTTAAAAATAATTCACCAAAGTTTGGTAATTAAACATAACTTGATTGACTGTCATAATATAGTACCATATTATGAATACGAACCAAATTCATTTTTAGAAAATAATTTCTTTAAAATTTACTATGATAAAACTATACTAACAGACAGACCAATTGGTCATAATAGACCTGATATAGTTTTACATGACAAAATTAAAAAAAATAACTTATATTATTGATGTAGCTATTCCAAATTCCTGTAATATTCAAAAATCTGTTTCTGAAAAAATAAGAAAGTATACAGATTTAGGAAATGAAATTAAAAGAATTTGGCATTCTCAGACTATAAAAATATTACCTTTTGTTATTTCGGCTACTGGCATTATACCTAGCTCTCTTATTAAAAATTTAGGCATATTAGATTTGTCAAAGAATTTGTATATAAAAATGCAAAAATCAGTCATTTTAAATACATGTAGAATTACGAAAGATTTTTTAAATATTTATATTGAGGAATCAGTAGGATTTATCGGTCAAATTAGGAATTCCACAGAGCCGAACCCTCTGATATGAAAATATCTGGAGACGGTGAATTATATTCCCATTTAATAGTTTGGTAGATTAACGTGTTGTTCTTGTATTGTTTTGTATTAATTATACTTATATAATACACTTGCATAACGTGGATTTACTAGATGATCATTTATATGGAAAAGTTGTGACGACTTCAACATTACTTTCGAAAGAGAAAAAAAAAAGGAGGATTTTCTTCATCGGAAAAGCTCATACAATTTTTTTTCCCACCCAAACGAAGTTCAAATCGGACACTATAGCGACACCTGCGATAAATCAACAAACTATTAGAGAGATCTGTAAAACAACAAGATTATGGTGATTTCTCCTTCCATCGAAAGATGTCGATAAATAAAAACGTGATATTTAAAACTTTAAGGGTGGAGTCTCACAGAAAAGTTTTATCCAATCAAGAAACAGGAGGCGTGACAATATATGAAAGACCACTTTGAACTTTGGACTTGAGACATAATTCAAGAAACTAATGGATCCAACCTTGAGATTTATTAAAATCGAATAAGGGTTCATGCCCGGAGAAATAAACAAAGTCACACGATCAGTGCATTCGGAACGATGACCCTAGCAAATGTTTACAATACGAGTGCAGTAGAGGGATAATTAACCATTGAAGTACGGGAAGAAACTGCCTCCGAGATGACAAAAAAAGTTCACGTAAAATGATTATGAAAATCAGATGTATAAAATGCGTCAGTACGATAAAGGAAAAGTTACACACAATGATTGAGGTGTTAAAAAACTTACGAACATTGGTGAAAATTGACGTAAAAGGCGAGACAGAACGAGAATTCCGAACTAAGATTTGTATAAATCAGAAAACGGGAAATATACAATTATGAGAGTTGATATGGTATAGTGAGTCGAGAGGAACGGCAAATCGAAAAGAAAATCAAGGAAAATTCGTACTTTATCGACAGATGGCGGATAGCTTAAAACACTGAAAACAGCTTTAATCTTAATGCGAGGGTTATAATATTATTGAAAACCGACAGCCAATTTTGTTGGAAAATAGAAGGAAATGGTTGGACGTACGGAACCATGAAATTTAAAGGAAAAACCAGAGTATAGACATGTGATTTAACAAGGGAGAAACTCGGATATAAAAGGTTATCGGCCGCCGACGAATTCAAAACATAAACACATCAAAATTTGAACATGATTTCTAGCAATTAAGGACCCTTTTATAGCTTTAGAGGTCGTAAAAAAATACATTGGTCTTATGAGATAATCTAAACAGAGGAAACACATTAAAATAATACGTAACGTAAACAGAGATAGCGGAGTCCTGGGATATAAACAAATCGAATGATAAACATAGATATTTAATGGATATTAATGCTTTTCCCAGGGTGAGTGAAACAAAATACTTACGTACTTTGAATAAAACAATTAAAGATGACATTTAAACGGGGTCGAATTGGTGATACGTTTGTAGTGAAGGTGCAAGAAAATGGAAGAAAAAATGCTTTGACAAAATTAAGTTCCCCTTAAATTATTGGAAAGCGTTTGAATACATGGCAAATCACTTTGGAAAGAGGGAAAAATGTTTTATAGAACGGAAACCCTTTTTAAAATCAGAAAATGGTGCCAAAAAATTAAATCACATCGAAATTAGCACGATTCGAGGGTGAATAGAATGCACATAATGACGAATATAGGTATTCTACCGGTTTCAGAAAGAAATTTAATACATACATAGATGGGCATGGCGAAAGCCATTTTTGCTGTAAAATTCAGCGAAAAACGAAGGAAAAATGTGCAACTAAATGATCGATTATAAAGTTGAAAGAGTCTGAAGGTATTTCAGTTAAAATTTGGATCAAAAAATTTGAAAGTGAAGAGAGATGTACTCAATCAACGGGAAAATAGCGTATTTGCACCCAGTGACAGGCTCGCATTGTGTCCGCGATCATGGACATATTCGTTTACAAAATAAATTTTATATGTATAAATAAAATATCCACTTGATCTGTATTCTCAGAAAGGTTGGGCGAATAGTTGATTATATTTACCAGTCCGGATCCGAATTCCGCGAGTGACTGAAATAGCTAGGGGGGTTGCAACTAAAAAATATTTCTTCACGAAACAAAATGACTTAAGTCAAGACAGTCGATAATAATGTGTCCATTTCAAAAAATTACGAGTTGATAGGAATCATTATTTTATGCCAGGACAAGTGGAGTTAAGATGTTCTGGAATTGAGGGAGGTATAAATGCTGATGACGAGCTCAGAAGGACAGTTGATTCGACAACGGAAGGATTATCTACAATAACGCGACATACGTACGGCTAACTTTCAAAGTGAAATTTACAGATCAAAAGTTCTAAGTCCAGTTACATAATTGAAGAGTGTTGTTATAAATTCGTTCAAAATAATTTTCAACACTTAGAGTTTTCTTTAGAATTTGGTTTTATTCTTATCAAGTGAAAGTAAAAGAGTTGAATTAAATAATAATTATTAGTGCTAACAATTAAAGTGACTTGCATTTAAACGGAAAAGTTTTAGTGGAAATAATTACCTTATTAATTTAGTTATAAAAATGGTGATAAATAAAAATAAAAAGGGTGTTGTGAGTGTAAACAAAAAGATTATCGTGCCCCAAAATGATCAACACTTCAGTGAAGTTTATAAAATATATAAAAATTAAAAATTAAATAACAAAAGTGATTAGTTTTATAAATATTAAACAGTGCCTAAAAATAAAGTTTAAAATAAATCCGAGTGTTTAAATTAAAGTGCGTACATCTAAGTGTAGAAAAAGTTTATTTTAAAGTTTAAATAAAATAATAATCAAAGTATTGATAGACAGAGTTCGGTTATTATTGTGAAATAGGAAGGCGTTCGGGAAAATAATAATTATCTAATTTGATAAAATTATGTGAAAATTAAAAATTATTCGCGGTTATTATTTAAATGTGATTGAAAAGAGAAAAATCCCAAATAATTAAAATAAATCAACAGTAAACATCGTGCATTATTATTGATATAAAAATAAAGGAAGGAGGATTAAGTTCACGAATTAAATAAATTTAAATAAATATACTACAACGGACTTGAGAGGAAAACGCACTCCATTTTTTGTTCGAAAATTTAAATAAATCCTTCACGTTAGATAACTTTAAATAATGTCATAAAAAGTACGGAAAGGGATATTGCACAATTTAGAAAACTTTAGAATTTGAACATTAAGTACAATGTAATCAAAGGAGATAGTCACTTAGATTTAGTTATATATTTTCTTAGATCAGGGAGAAATATTGAGAAATTAAATTCACAAATTTTGTAATTTTAAGGTAAGATAAACACAGTGAAATATTGCCAAGCTGTTGTATTCCCAGTGGAAAATTGGTAATTTGGAGAGATCTCGGTAAGTGCTCAATATTAAACATTTTCCAGACCCCGGAGAGCTCTGCAGCAGTTGTACGTGTCTACGATTTTTTTGCGAAATAGCATGATTGACACTAACAAAATGTAACATTTTATAGATCGTTTTTCCACAGGTTAGCGTGATGTATGTTCAGCCGCATCACAAAGTACCTAACTAGAAATTGGGTCAACAAAAATACCTAACTGAGAATATAGGTCATCCACCAAGTACCTATACAGGAAGTAGGTCATTTTGAAATACCTAACCATAGAATTTACCTATCAACGGTATTTAACAGCCAGAACTAGGTCATCTCAAATATACCTAGCACTAACGTCATTTCGTCACCTGTGACCTACACCTTCCAATAAAACGAAAATGCCTAACTGAGAATATAGGTTATCCATCCAAGTACCTATACAGGAAGTAGGTCATTTTGAAATACCTAACCATAGATTTTACCTATCAACGGTACTTAACAGCCAGAACTAGGTCATCTCAAATATACCTAGCACTAACGTCATTTCGTCACCTGTGACCTTCACCTCAATAAATACAATGCAAATATATACGAGTTTCCCTAAAACGGCGCTCTGTAAATCATCTTATTATTGATATTATCACTATCGAGATCCAACATGAATATATTAGAGGTACCTCACCTTGAAATCAGAATCCTCCGATCTAGGGCAGTAGGCCAAACCAAGTGTTTTATAAACAAACAATTAAATGGGCCTTATATAAACATTTCTCGGGTATCACATTCCGCCAGAGGTTAACGAACCAGCATATTCAACTTCGGTTTAGTATTATGATTCCAACAGACATATACTTACCCTCAATCGATTGCGCTATTAATATTATAGAGATTTAAATTTCAATTTTAAAGGATTCCATTGGACCCACAATCATAAGACAGATAGTCTTCAACCTTCAGATTACGCAATTCAACCCTTTTTCCCATTTCATACCTTTCTGAACAGATGGGTAACCTTACCTAATTCCTTACACGAGGGGTCAGTACCTTCAATAAAAAACCACTGCAAACAACAAGATCAGACAGTCCACCAATCCATATTTGCCCTGCGAAATTACACTTCCTCGGTGAGGTACGTAAACATTTTCTGAATTAAACAGCCCACAACTGTTTTTTTGAGGAGTGATTTTGATTCCTTCGACGGTGTCAAAGATACGAATTGCACGTGAGGAGGAAGGGGTAGTTTGTATTGACTTGACACGCTGGCGCGGCATTCAAACAATCGACCATTTGCGTATTTGTCATCGATGTCGACCTGAAAGCAAACATAGTTTTTACGAGGTAGAAGTTATGTCAGCTCTCAGAGGCGAGGAACGCAAGCCAATGATTATCCTACGAAGGAGACGAAAGGATCATCTCAAACGGCTCCGTACGCACTCAACGCGAGTAGAGTCATGATAAGGGAAGAAATGGACATACCCCTTCTAGAATCAGTCGAGTTAAAATCAAATCTGGAGGATAGGAAGTCGGGATAATACTGGAAGTGACATGAGGACTCTGCGCGCTTTCATCTGGCGTGAAGGGACCCTTTCGTAGCAATGAAGTTCATGCAAGAGAACAAAATCAGGACTTAAGGACCATCCTAGCAAACGTAATGATTGAGTCTTTGTCCGGAATGTTGGTCACCAGTATCTATTTGGTTAGAGGAGGAGCCGACTTATTCAGGAAACAACATTCCCCAGATCCTCCTATCACCCCTCCTCACCTTCCCCTTCCCCAGTACATGTAGTGTATACTAATAACAATAATAACTTGACCATTTAGGTGCAGTACGACGACATTGAGAGCTTCGCAAGGATCCCGACATGTATTTCATAATACACACTGTTCACGTAATGTAAAAATAACCCAATGCAAACCTATAGACAGGAAGAAATCGGGTAAGAAAACTACGACTTTGAATTTTATAAACCGGCTGACAATTCACTGTAGGATTAGCATCAATGACACACTCCGTTCAAGTTGAGAAAAGGCGGGTAATACGAGTATAGGTTTGAAAATAAAATAAAACAATCTAAAAAACGGGGTCAGTTTATCAAACGAGATTCTTTCACACTTTCCTTTAAAGAATCTGAGGTTACCACACACACTACATTATTTCCTCTACATGTGTATGTGTATTAATTTACACATTCAAATGTAATTACCGAATCAAAAAATCACACAACGTGGTGAATAGGAATAATGTGCAATAAAATCTTAAATCTTATTTACTGTGAGAAAATCGCAGGGGTTTAAGGAAAAGTTAGGTGTAGCTAGATATAAGGGTATATTGATCGAAGGCCAAAAGATAAGGGTAGCGTAGCCAGTAGGTCCCGACAGCTAGTGTTAAAGGGAAAGAATAGAAAAACCAAGGGTAGACGACTACGGATCATTACAACGGGTGCCGGGTAGCCCCACAGGTACATAACAGGAGGTCCCGAGACCCATAGAAGTTAGTAAGGCCAGGGGTAGGTTCACTACAGCTGGTGCCGGGTAGCCCAGGAGGGTGGATCGTCACAAATTAGTATCCGCGGCGGGTAGGGTGTCGAGACGGATCACTACAGCTGTTGCCGTGACCTCGGAGAAAGTTTTACAAGTGGAAGATTTTCGAATCTAATAATAAATTGGAAATAATAAGCTTTTCGAAATTAAAATTAAATTGAAATAAATAAATAATAATTTAAAACTAAAATTGAAAAACCGAACCTTAAATGAACATGTATACATAAATACTCGAATGATAACGTTAAATAAACAAACAAATAACCCCATCTTTGAAATAATAAAATATCGTATCTCGGTCGTGTTATTAAATAAACATCGAATACGGAACGATTAAAAAAAAAATAAATAAACAAATGATGGCTCCTCAAATGTTTTGTAAACATTAGACATGACAGTGCGGATATATGTAAACAATTGCATTACTACTGCGGTTGAAACGTAAACAATGTAAATGATAATAATTTCATAACATCGTGTTACTACGTCGACGTAAAACGAAATAAAAATAATAATAAAATCGTTTAATTAGCAGAAGTTTTAATTGATTAATTGATTGATCTAATTAATTAATTGATTGATTTAAATTGATTTTTGTTTAATTACAAAAAAAAAAATAATAAATAAATTTTTGATTAAATAAACAATAAAATAAATCATTTTTAGAAATCATTTGAAAATAAAATAAAAATCAAGCTTCACCTTCCGTTCAAAATTGTTCATAGAATTTATAGTTAAATTTGTTTGATCACCGCTTTCGAAAACATTTGATTGCACTTAGAAAGGGTTGTTCCTTGTGGGAAAAGGAAATAATATGTATATGTGTATGTGTATGTATGTGTATATATATATATTTATATATATATATATATATATATATATATATGTGTATGTGTATGTATATGTATGTTGTACATACATATAACAAAGCGAAATATTCAAGGGCTTGCTAATTTGACAACTTAGTACTATAAAAAAAGTATGCAATGCAATAAATCCCAATACGTAAACAAATGCACGGCTGAATGTTTATCAACAAGACCCATTGGTATTTTGATAAATGACTCGGTACTTTAAACATCAAAAATAGGTCAGGAATTTTAATGTTGTTGAATTAAATAACAAATGCAAGGCCGAGGGTGTTTGAAACATTCTTTACGTATCCACGAAAAAAAATATATAAACAGAAAACATTGTTAAGGTTGGAAAAAAATAGATAAACCACAGATAAAAGATCAAACATTAGATAAAAATTAAAGATAAACAAATCGCTTCAATTCTCGAGAAGAGTGGATACGTCAAGTATAAACAATTGATTGTTTATTTAAAAGAAGCATTAACGTTTTGAGAAAAAAATAAACAAAAGAATTGTATTATTGAATATGGTACACAACTATTTACACAAAATAAAATAACGTGTTACGTGTGTGTATTTAGAGGACAGCGTGCGTTTTGTGACCTTTTATTGACAGAATAAAAACAAAAAAAAAATTTTGAGAGAAAGATTTTATTGAGAATGGATGAACAACAAAAAACGGAAGGAGAAACATTAAAAAATAGTGAGGTGACTATAGGAAAAGATTTGCGAGATATTTTTCAAAATTCTCGTAAGTCCGAGTTACGCGTTGAAGATATGATAGAAGAGGAAGGATGCAGCTCGTTAAGTACAGGAAAAAGTCAATGCGAGATTTTACTTGAAGAAGGAGCCGAAATAACTCGAAAAGAAATTTCGTTACAGGGAAAATCAATTTTTATTGAATTAAGAATTAAGAAGAAGAAAAATAAGAAAAAAAAGAAAACACTAAAGAAATAAAAAATAAAAAAAATAAAAAACCGAATAAAGAAAAAAAATATAAAGCGGAAAAAAAAAAGAGAGAGATGAAATTTTATATGATTTAAGCCATTTTACAGAGGAAACGTAGAGTTAAAATAGCTTTAAAAGTAGATTAAAAAAAAAAAATATATATTATAACAAAAAAAAAAAAATTCAAAAAAAAAAAAAAAACCCCAAAAACAAGTGAGTGTGGAAAAGAGAAAAAACGGGAAGACGCAGAGAAAAGGGTTCATCCACTGTCATCGAGTTTAACGGAGAGAAATAGAAAGATGCCTAGAAATAAACGTTGTTCCGAGACCAGACAGGACAGGGAGAGAATAGAGTTTGTGGCCGCTGTCGAAAGCACAGCAAGTGGAAGCTCTCAAATGGATGTAGGGCAGATTACCCTCATTATACAGCAGGCTCTAAGTCCTCTAGTCAGCAGAATACAAGAGATGGAAAAACAAAAAGAAACGGTTGTGACGACGGAGACTACGGCAACGAATACGGCGCGAAACGTACTTCAGCTTGTTGAAATGTTACCCACACAAGAAAAACCAACATTTAGCGGGGGAACTCAGAACCCAATCGCATTTTTGGAAGACTTAAAAGATTATACAAGACGTACCAATCGCACTGATATTATGATGGTTGTTAAAGAGAGCTTAAAGGCTGGTGCTAAAAGCTGGATGAAGCTTTATTCTAAACGCTGGAGTAAAATAGAAGATTTTGAAAGAGATTTTATCGCCAACTATTGGGGAGACATATGTCAGAAAAACATGAGGAGGAGATTATCAGACGCGGTATGGGAACCGAAAAAGGATATAACTATGTTGGCGCATTTTGCAAAATACTGGGAGCTCGCCAAGGCATTGAAAATTACTGACACACCTTTAGGGGTGATAAACGAGATAATGAGACATTTTCCGAAAGAAACTCAAGCTTTGTGGTTCTCTCGCGAACAAGGGGATGAATTGGATGCTGCAGAGTTTTTGCGAAAACTAGATAACATGGTTTGCGCCCCGCAGGACAAGAACATAGACAAGAGAAGTAGAGAAGAGAGGAGTGGCCATGAAAATTTTAGAGATCGACGACATGCAGTACGACCGAAGGTGGCAGCCATCGGAGGGGCACCGGAAACGACAGGATGCAGGGCATGCAGTGGATCGGGTGTACCGGTAATCATCAGTGGCGCTACAACCTCGGACCATGGGAAGGAGTTATGCATGATTGAAGTAGCGGGAAACGAGAGCGAGTCGGTCCAAACGCTCTGAGGATTACGACTCCAGAAGAACTAAGGGCAGCGACGCCAAAGCATAACGTAGCTTTAAAAATCATGTTAAAGTATAATTGGGATATAACGAAAGGTTTGGGAAAAAACGGACAGGGAATAACGACTCCAATCAAGGCATGTAAGGCGGTACGTAGAAAAGAGAGTGAATTTGAGAGTGAATCGATTGCAAAAGAGGAAGTGAATGCGTTTGTAAACTCACTACAACAGGTTAGCGACGTATGGAACGAGGTAAAGGTGCGGGAACACGAGGGGGGGAGAGATATAGTGGGATTTAATACGATATTCGAGGACAATGATTACGATGAGGTAGGAAAGGGGAATACGTTATCGCAATTACCCGAGGCCAAAGCGTATATAGATGGGATACAAGTAAGTTGTTTAATAGATACAGGCAGTCAAATAACTTGTATTGCACAGGAGTTCTGGGAGTGTCACTTGAGTGATCAGATGAAATACCCAATTCTACCTGTGAATACTATGCAATTAAAAGGGGCAATGGGACAGAAAAGCTTAAAAATATCGAGGTTAGTTTTAATACCTTTGCGTTTCGGAGATTTCCAAATAAATACGTCATGTTTAATAGTGCCAAAATTAATAAGATCTATAATTTTAGGGGTAAACTGGTTGGATAATTATTCTGCGGAGGTAAAATGTGGAGAAAAGCGGGAATTAATAATTTTTACAGAGCAGGGAAGGAGGGAGATTGAACTCATAAATTCCGGAGTAATTTCGAAAGGTAAATCAGCAGAACAGTCGTGCGCGAAAACCATAGATTGCGCAAGTAAGGTAATACATGTAATTGAGCATAGCCACTTGTCAAACCTAGAGGGAGAGGCGGAACAAAGTATAGCGACAATGGTAGCCGGACTAGGACTAGATGACGTCAAGAAAAGTAAATTGAAAATAGTTTTGGATAAACACAGTAGCGTATTCATAGATCGACCGGGTTTAACAGATAAATATGTACACGAGATTAAGATGGTAGATGAAGCGCCTTTCGTCAAGCGATCTTATCCAGTACCATATGCTTACAGGGACAAGGTTGACAACAAAATAAAAGAATTAGAAGACCTAGGTATAATCAGTCGAATGGCGACTCCTTTCGCGAGTCCTTTGACCTATACTTTGAAGAAGGACGGAGGGGTGCGTATTTTACTCGATGCTAGGTCATTAAACTCTCACATGTCCGGAGACGTCGAACGTCCTCCTCTTACGTCAGAAATATTGCAGCAGTTTCACGGTGTAAAACACGTAACAACTCTGGATTTGAATTCGGCATACTTTCAGATCCCTTTAAGTGAGGAAAGTCGAAAATATACAGGCTTCATTTATAATGGGAAATCTTTCGTTTACAACGTACTACCACAAGGGCTGAAGACGTCGGTAGGAAGTTTTTCACGCGCGATGGATAAAATTCTGGGGGGCGAGATGAAGGATTATTGCACGAACTATTTGGATGATTTAGTCGTATTCACGTGTGGGGACTTTGACGAACATTTAAAACATTTAGACGCAGTTTTAGGAAGATTGCAGGCGGCAAATATGACTTGCAAATTGGAAAAATGTCAATTTTTATTCACGGAAGTAAAGATGTTGGGTCACATAATCACACCATATGGCATACGTATGGACCCTGAGAAAGTTTCAGCTATTAAGAATTTCCCGGCACCAAAAAGGGTGAAGCAAGTAAGAGGTTTTCTGGGATTGTGCAATTACTATCGAAGGTTTGCGGATAAATACGGGGGGTCAACAAAAATATTATGCGACTTATTACAAAAGAATAGACCTTGGAGATGGACCGCCGTAGAGCAGGAGACATTTGACAACGTAAAATCTTTGTTCTTGGAAAGTGTAATGCTAACACACTACGACCCACACAAAACTTATTACTTACAAACTGACAGTTCCGGGTTCGCCATTGGGTCAGAATTATATCAATTAGATGATGACGGAAATCATCATGTGATCGGATTTGTTAGCAAATCACTCACCGGCGCTGAGTTGAAATGGACCGTATCTGAACAGGAGTTATATGCGATAATCTACTCATTACATAAATTTGAAACTTATTTGCGAGGCGCGAGGTTAATAATACGAACAGATCATCAAGCATTATCATTTTTAAAAACTTGGAAGCTATACAGTGCAAGAGTAACACGATGGATATTATACCTAAATCAGTTTAATTTCAAAGTCGAGTACGTGAAAGGCAAAGAAAACATTGGACCCGATATTTTATCACGTTATTCTCAGGATGCGATAAATGTGCAGGAGGAAAAGGTACAATGTCCCGAGGTAGCAGTTTTTGCGGTGGATGGGAAGCGACAGATAAAATCACATTTAGAAAATTTAGATCAACTACAACTTCTAGACGAGTTTCTGGGAGAGCTAATAGCGCACTTAAAAGGGGAACCTAGCAAGACTATCACAAAAAAGGCGTCTAGGTATTTGAAAAATTACGAATTAAAAGGCAGGACATTATATTACGAAACGGTGAAAAATGGGACTGTATTAGCCATACCTAGCGATTTAACTAAAGACCTAATCAAATTTGTACATCAGGAAATCGGTCATGCAGGCGGATTGAAAACGGGTCAAGCTTTGAAGAGTAGATATTTCT
The DNA here is from genome assembly GCA_951813805.1 of Limnephilus auricula. NCBI lineage: Eukaryota > Metazoa > Arthropoda > Insecta > Trichoptera > Limnephilidae > Limnephilus > Limnephilus auricula. The sequence continues at coordinate 11,803,173 of OX638408.1, read as the reverse complement.
GGCCGGGAATGAGTAAACAAATTAAATGGATGGTTAAAACTTGCCGACTTTGTCAATTGGCGAAGCGCGAAATACGTCCGACAGTAGGGCCTGGCAGGTCAATTATAACACAAAAAGTGGGAGAGTTAGCAATGGCGGACCTATATGGACCGCTTCCGAAGAGTATAGGGGGAGTGAGATTTATTTTTGTGATTCAGGACTCTTTCAGTAGATTCATCCAGTTAAATAAATTAAAGGTAGCTAACACTGGTACAGTATTAAAGTGCGTAGAACTATTTGTTAAAAAGGTGAGGGTTGAGGCGATGTTAACGGACAACGGGTCCCAATTTTCTTCGAAGAGGTGGAACCAGGGTTTGGAGAGGCTAGGTATTAAAGTTATGCACACCTCTGTGCGAAATCCTGGGCCAAACATCACGGAAAGGGTTAACAAAGAGCTAGGACGAAATTTTAGAATATACTGCCATGAAAAACATACCAGGTGGCCTATGTTTCTAAAAGACATTGAGGAAACGTATAATAACACCGTACATTGTACAACTGGCTTTTCACCGAATGAAGTCGTGTTTGGGAAACAACCGAAGTACTGCTTAGACAAATTTATGCGTCAAAGTAACATACCTAAATTAACAGAAGAAGAGGTTAGGAATGCGGTACAAAAAAATTTGGTAAGGAGCGCCGGAAAAAGACAGCAATTTTACAATATAAGGAATAGGTTAGTCACTTATGAAGTAGGGACTTTTGTGAAACTTAAGAGGCACACTCAGTCTAGTTTATTGAAAAAGGAAATAAAGAAATTTGCATTATTGTATGAGGGTCCTTATGTAGTCGCGGCTATACCATATTGTAACACGTACACACTAGTGGATCCGAAAACAAAAGAAATACGGGGCGATTATAGTGCTATACATCTAGCTAGATATTATTTCGATGAAACTGAAAAACAACAGAAGAGGATATAGGTGATAGAAATTGATTGAGGAAAAAAAAGGGGAACAGGAGAAAGTTAAATTTAGGGGATAGTTTATTGCGAAAACTTAGAGTTCTATATAATTATGTAGACAAGAGATATAGGCATATTTAAAAATAGGAAAATAAAGGGTATAAGGAATTTCAAATAGATATAGTTCGTAAATTAACATGTTATGCTGGAAGAATGATAAGATAAAGGGGAGTTTAGCCGTTAAAAAGGAATATTTTTGCTTAGGGGGGGGGAGGAGAAATAGAGGTAGATATAGTGGTTATTGGATTTAGATATGTTAGAGTTTAGGTTGCTTATGAAAAAAAAAAAATTTTACGTGTCTTTAACGAAATGGAACAAATATAGAATTAGGAGGAATGGAAAAAAAATGTAACTTAGGGTTAGGCAGATTACAAGAAACAAAAAAAAAAAAAAACGAAACGTAGGGTTAGAAAATTATTAGATTAAACATGTAACGTAGAATTAGGAAAACAAAAAAAGATTTCATAACGTAGGTTTAGGCCAAGAAGAAAAAAAAATCAAATGTTAAAGTTAGACAAATACAAAATTAAGACTGCGTCATTTGTTCACGAAATTTGGAGTACAACAAAAAAAAAGGGGAGCAACATTCGAATGAAGACGTGTGCAAGGGAAAGAGCGAGAAATGAATAAATCAAGGGAATAAAAAAATAAAAAATAAAATAAAATAAAATAAAAAAAAAAAAGAAAACCGCGAGATTGAGGAACAATCTTTGAACTGAACCATTGTACAGGAGTTCCGGGTCAAAATGGATTGAGGAACACTTCTATTGCGCGGGCGCGGGGCGCATTAGTATCTTATAAAAAAAAATATTAATTTTGATTAAATTCACAAAAAAAATAAAATATATATATATATATATTGTATGACTACATTGTCGTATAATTACACATAGAGGTAGAATCAACGCGGAAAAGAAAACAATTGAAAATTATACAAACTTGGTTCAGATTCAGAGGCTGTTAAACAATCAAAGAAAAAAAGAGAGAGAGAAGAGGGAGTGAGAACATGGAAGAAAAAAAAAGAGTAGAATGAGAGAAAAGGATACAAAGGAAGGAGGGAGTAGAGTCATAGGGGGGAAGTAGGACAGCAAGAAGGAGAGAAAGATTTGTACAAGTAGGAACGTACGAATAGATCGCCGACGGAAAATGGAACTAGCTTCAAAGAATAACACATGAAGAAAATGGAACGGAACCATGCAAGATTTAATAGCGAGGATCAGGGGTACGGAACATCAATAGAAAATTGAAGGAATTAAATGACCTATGGTGAGTTCCAATTCCACCGACTAACACTAGGAGGCGTGTTTACCGCTGGATTTAAAACTCTAGGGGGGCTGTGACGACTTCAACATTACTTTCGAAAGAGAAAAAAAAAAGGAGGATTTTCTTCATCGGAAAAGCTCATACAATTTTTTTTCCCACCCAAACGAAGTTCAAATCGGACACTATAGCGACACCTGCGATAAATCAACAAACTATTAGAGAGATCTGTAAAACAACAAGATTATGGTGATTTCTCCTTCCATCGAAAGATGTCGATAAATAAAAACGTGATATTTAAAACTTTAAGGGTGGAGTCTCACAGAAAAGTTTTATCCAATCAAGAAACAGGAGGCGTGACAATATATGAAAGACCACTTTGAACTTTGGACTTGAGACATAATTCAAGAAACTAATGGATCCAACCTTGAGATTTATTAAAATCGAATAAGGGTTCATGCCCGGAGAAATAAACAAAGTCACACGATCAGTGCATTCGGAACGATGACCCTAGCAAATGTTTACAATACGAGTGCAGTAGAGGGATAATTAACCATTGAAGTACGGGAAGAAACTGCCTCCGAGATGACAAAAAAAGTTCACGTAAAATGATTATGAAAATCAGATGTATAAAATGCGTCAGTACGATAAAGGAAAAGTTACACACAATGATTGAGGTGTTAAAAAACTTACGAACATTGGTGAAAATTGACGTAAAAGGCGAGACAGAACGAGAATTCCGAACTAAGATTTGTATAAATCAGAAAACGGGAAATATACAATTATGAGAGTTGATATGGTATAGTGAGTCGAGAGGAACGGCAAATCGAAAAGAAAATCAAGGAAAATTCGTACTTTATCGACAGATGGCGGATAGCTTAAAACACTGAAAACAGCTTTAATCTTAATGCGAGGGTTATAATATTATTGAAAACCGACAGCCAATTTTGTTGGAAAATAGAAGGAAATGGTTGGACGTACGGAACCATGAAATTTAAAGGAAAAACCAGAGTATAGACATGTGATTTAACAAGGGAGAAACTCGGATATAAAAGGTTATCGGCCGCCGACGAATTCAAAACATAAACACATCAAAATTTGAACATGATTTCTAGCAATTAAGGACCCTTTTATAGCTTTAGAGGTCGTAAAAAAATACATTGGTCTTATGAGATAATCTAAACAGAGGAAACACATTAAAATAATACGTAACGTAAACAGAGATAGCGGAGTCCTGGGATATAAACAAATCGAATGATAAACATAGATATTTAATGGATATTAATGCTTTTCCCAGGGTGAGTGAAACAAAATACTTACGTACTTTGAATAAAACAATTAAAGATGACATTTAAACGGGGTCGAATTGGTGATACGTTTGTAGTGAAGGTGCAAGAAAATGGAAGAAAAAATGCTTTGACAAAATTAAGTTCCCCTTAAATTATTGGAAAGCGTTTGAATACATGGCAAATCACTTTGGAAAGAGGGAAAAATGTTTTATAGAACGGAAACCCTTTTTAAAATCAGAAAATGGTGCCAAAAAATTAAATCACATCGAAATTAGCACGATTCGAGGGTGAATAGAATGCACATAATGACGAATATAGGTATTCTACCGGTTTCAGAAAGAAATTTAATACATACATAGATGGGCATGGCGAAAGCCATTTTTGCTGTAAAATTCAGCGAAAAACGAAGGAAAAATGTGCAACTAAATGATCGATTATAAAGTTGAAAGAGTCTGAAGGTATTTCAGTTAAAATTTGGATCAAAAAATTTGAAAGTGAAGAGAGATGTACTCAATCAACGGGAAAATAGCGTATTTGCACCCAGTGACAGGCTCGCATTGTGTCCGCGATCATGGACATATTCGTTTACAAAATAAATTTTATATGTATAAATAAAATATCCACTTGATCTGTATTCTCAGAAAGGTTGGGCGAATAGTTGATTATATTTACCAGTCCGGATCCGAATTCCGCGAGTGACTGAAATAGCTAGGGGGGTTGCAACTAAAAAATATTTCTTCACGAAACAAAATGACTTAAGTCAAGACAGTCGATAATAATGTGTCCATTTCAAAAAATTACGAGTTGATAGGAATCATTATTTTATGCCAGGACAAGTGGAGTTAAGATGTTCTGGAATTGAGGGAGGTATAAATGCTGATGACGAGCTCAGAAGGACAGTTGATTCGACAACGGAAGGATTATCTACAATAACGCGACATACGTACGGCTAACTTTCAAAGTGAAATTTACAGATCAAAAGTTCTAAGTCCAGTTACATAATTGAAGAGTGTTGTTATAAATTCGTTCAAAATAATTTTCAACACTTAGAGTTTTCTTTAGAATTTGGTTTTATTCTTATCAAGTGAAAGTAAAAGAGTTGAATTAAATAATAATTATTAGTGCTAACAATTAAAGTGACTTGCATTTAAACGGAAAAGTTTTAGTGGAAATAATTACCTTATTAATTTAGTTATAAAAATGGTGATAAATAAAAATAAAAAGGGTGTTGTGAGTGTAAACAAAAAGATTATCGTGCCCCAAAATGATCAACACTTCAGTGAAGTTTATAAAATATATAAAAATTAAAAATTAAATAACAAAAGTGATTAGTTTTATAAATATTAAACAGTGCCTAAAAATAAAGTTTAAAATAAATCCGAGTGTTTAAATTAAAGTGCGTACATCTAAGTGTAGAAAAAGTTTATTTTAAAGTTTAAATAAAATAATAATCAAAGTATTGATAGACAGAGTTCGGTTATTATTGTGAAATAGGAAGGCGTTCGGGAAAATAATAATTATCTAATTTGATAAAATTATGTGAAAATTAAAAATTATTCGCGGTTATTATTTAAATGTGATTGAAAAGAGAAAAATCCCAAATAATTAAAATAAATCAACAGTAAACATCGTGCATTATTATTGATATAAAAATAAAGGAAGGAGGATTAAGTTCACGAATTAAATAAATTTAAATAAATATACTACAACGGACTTGAGAGGAAAACGCACTCCATTTTTTGTTCGAAAATTTAAATAAATCCTTCACGTTAGATAACTTTAAATAATGTCATAAAAAGTACGGAAAGGGATATTGCACAATTTAGAAAACTTTAGAATTTGAACATTAAGTACAATGTAATCAAAGGAGATAGTCACTTAGATTTAGTTATATATTTTCTTAGATCAGGGAGAAATATTGAGAAATTAAATTCACAAATTTTGTAATTTTAAGGTAAGATAAACACAGTGAAATATTGCCAAGCTGTTGTATTCCCAGTGGAAAATTGGTAATTTGGAGAGATCTCGGTAAGTGCTCAATATTAAACATTTTCCAGACCCCGGAGAGCTCTGCAGCAGTTGTACGTGTCTACGATTTTTTTGCGAAATAGCATGATTGACACTAACAAAATGTAACATTTTATAGATCGTTTTTCCACAGGTTAGCGTGATGTATGTTCAGCCGCATCACAAAGTACCTAACTAGAAATTGGGTCAACAAAAATACCTAACTGAGAATATAGGTCATCCACCAAGTACCTATACAGGAAGTAGGTCATTTTGAAATACCTAACCATAGAATTTACCTATCAACGGTATTTAACAGCCAGAACTAGGTCATCTCAAATATACCTAGCACTAACGTCATTTCGTCACCTGTGACCTACACCTTCCAATAAAACGAAAATGCCTAACTGAGAATATAGGTTATCCATCCAAGTACCTATACAGGAAGTAGGTCATTTTGAAATACCTAACCATAGATTTTACCTATCAACGGTACTTAACAGCCAGAACTAGGTCATCTCAAATATACCTAGCACTAACGTCATTTCGTCACCTGTGACCTTCACCTCAATAAATACAATGCAAATATATACGAGTTTCCCTAAAACGGCGCTCTGTAAATCATCTTATTATTGATATTATCACTATCGAGATCCAACATGAATATATTAGAGGTACCTCACCTTGAAATCAGAATCCTCCGATCTAGGGCAGTAGGCCAAACCAAGTGTTTTATAAACAAACAATTAAATGGGCCTTATATAAACATTTCTCGGGTATCACATTCCGCCAGAGGTTAACGAACCAGCATATTCAACTTCGGTTTAGTATTATGATTCCAACAGACATATACTTACCCTCAATCGATTGCGCTATTAATATTATAGAGATTTAAATTTCAATTTTAAAGGATTCCATTGGACCCACAATCATAAGACAGATAGTCTTCAACCTTCAGATTACGCAATTCAACCCTTTTTCCCATTTCATACCTTTCTGAACAGATGGGTAACCTTACCTAATTCCTTACACGAGGGGTCAGTACCTTCAATAAAAAACCACTGCAAACAACAAGATCAGACAGTCCACCAATCCATATTTGCCCTGCGAAATTACACTTCCTCGGTGAGGTACGTAAACATTTTCTGAATTAAACAGCCCACAACTGTTTTTTTGAGGAGTGATTTTGATTCCTTCGACGGTGTCAAAGATACGAATTGCACGTGAGGAGGAAGGGGTAGTTTGTATTGACTTGACACGCTGGCGCGGCATTCAAACAATCGACCATTTGCGTATTTGTCATCGATGTCGACCTGAAAGCAAACATAGTTTTTACGAGGTAGAAGTTATGTCAGCTCTCAGAGGCGAGGAACGCAAGCCAATGATTATCCTACGAAGGAGACGAAAGGATCATCTCAAACGGCTCCGTACGCACTCAACGCGAGTAGAGTCATGATAAGGGAAGAAATGGACATACCCCTTCTAGAATCAGTCGAGTTAAAATCAAATCTGGAGGATAGGAAGTCGGGATAATACTGGAAGTGACATGAGGACTCTGCGCGCTTTCATCTGGCGTGAAGGGACCCTTTCGTAGCAATGAAGTTCATGCAAGAGAACAAAATCAGGACTTAAGGACCATCCTAGCAAACGTAATGATTGAGTCTTTGTCCGGAATGTTGGTCACCAGTATCTATTTGGTTAGAGGAGGAGCCGACTTATTCAGGAAACAACATTCCCCAGATCCTCCTATCACCCCTCCTCACCTTCCCCTTCCCCAGTACATGTAGTGTATACTAATAACAATAATAACTTGACCATTTAGGTGCAGTACGACGACATTGAGAGCTTCGCAAGGATCCCGACATGTATTTCATAATACACACTGTTCACGTAATGTAAAAATAACCCAATGCAAACCTATAGACAGGAAGAAATCGGGTAAGAAAACTACGACTTTGAATTTTATAAACCGGCTGACAATTCACTGTAGGATTAGCATCAATGACACACTCCGTTCAAGTTGAGAAAAGGCGGGTAATACGAGTATAGGTTTGAAAATAAAATAAAACAATCTAAAAAACGGGGTCAGTTTATCAAACGAGATTCTTTCACACTTTCCTTTAAAGAATCTGAGGTTACCACACACACTACATTATTTCCTCTACATGTGTATGTGTATTAATTTACACATTCAAATGTAATTACCGAATCAAAAAATCACACAACGTGGTGAATAGGAATAATGTGCAATAAAATCTTAAATCTTATTTACTGTGAGAAAATCGCAGGGGTTTAAGGAAAAGTTAGGTGTAGCTAGATATAAGGGTATATTGATCGAAGGCCAAAAGATAAGGGTAGCGTAGCCAGTAGGTCCCGACAGCTAGTGTTAAAGGGAAAGAATAGAAAAACCAAGGGTAGACGACTACGGATCATTACAACGGGTGCCGGGTAGCCCCACAGGTACATTACAGGAGGTCCCGAGACCCATAGAAGTTAGTAAGGCCAGGGGTAGGTTCACTACAGCTGGTGCCGGGTAGCCCAGGAGGGTGGATCGTCACAAATTAGTATCCGCGGCGGGTAGGGTGTCGAGACGGATCACTACAAAGTGTATGAAAGGGTTTAGTTTTTCCTATGGGAAAAACTAAACCCGTTCCTGTAAATCTGGTGAATAAAAAAAAGACAAAGAACTCAAGTAAGTAATCATTATTACTTAAATTCCTTACAGATAGTTTAAAGGATTTAATGAACTAATAAAGCATATCGAATTTCTTGTTTACGAATAAATTATTCCTATAAACAAGCTATTCATTTGATGAGTTTTTGGTTCACTGGTTTTTCAATATTGAAATAAATAAAATTATTTTTTTTGCACATTAAACTAAAGTTATTTTATTAAGAACAATAATAGTTAGTGGGATGGGTTGAAATAAAGACACAAATGTATGTTACGGATTTTCTGTGTAAACTTTTATTTGGAAGGAAAATTTGTGAGTACTGCCACCCCGTGAACCATTTATTGGATAACCATCACCTCTGCCATAAGTCACTCTAAGCCATGGTGACTTAGCAGGGGTGTCTGGGTTCATCGGATGAGATGTGTTCAGATCTTAGCGGTGGATGTACCTACCAGTTGCGAGGCGGATCGTTTTCGGGAGAGGCCGGATTGAGGAGACCATTTGACTCCTTCAGTCTCTCTTGACCCATTGTCTTGCACCGCAGCGGGAAGGATGGATTCATCTGTACGTCACTCTTAGACACACTGTTCCCTAGATCTAACCACCCCTCATACTTTTTATGCACAGAAATTCCTCTCCTTCCTTCCCTTAGTAAATAACCTGCATGGCATCCTTAAAGAAGACATTAGCCCTCCGTGAAATTAGTTTCAAAAAGGCCTCCTCTGTGAATTTAGTATAAATTTTGTTACTGTAAATTTATTTTTGTGTTTTCTACGATTTAGCTCAGCCTCGGTAGGGAATTCTTTCCTTGTACTGCCATTATTTCAGTGGAAGATGCTCCGAGGAACTAGCATAGTTGATACCCTCGGCACCGGTGCATAGTCTGGAACGCGTATAACGCGCGCCAATTATATACACGGTTGACATTTGTCACATGAGAACAGGTCGTGTCTACGACGCGTTCTTGAGTTCAACAGCTCGGCTGTGGAACGATTTTCCGGCCTCTGTGTTTCCTACCTCCTACATCACGGGTATCTTCAAATACCATTTCACTCCTTCCTTTCCTCAAAAGTCCCTTCACACAGCATCTTCATAGATGACATAGGCACTGAGGGAAATTGTTTTCCTCAGGGCCTCCTCTGTGGAGTTAATGTTAAAAAAAGCCTAAAGAATAACTGTAAGTTATTCGACTTTATGAGTACATATTTCAAGTGGTAATATCTTAAAATTAACCACAGATAATGTTCATGATCAATGAATCTATGCATATTATATAATACATTTTTACGTAACAGGAGACCTTTAGTAAAAAGAATCCTTCAGGGTCTGTGTCATTTTTATGGAGGATCTTTTTATGGAAAGGATGTAGAGGAAGTTATTGGAAGGAAAAAGGGATGAAAATGAGGGATTGTTAGGTATCTAGTTATTTATGTATCTAAGGAGGGACGGATGTGCAAATCCTACCTCCCGTTGCAATGTGATGGGTCGAGTTAGTCCGGCTGGAGAGACCAAAAAGTCTACCTCAACCAGTCTCTCCTGATCCGGACCGCCATGCGCCCGCCACCAAGACCTAGAAAAACCTCACCTCGGGAATCCGGGAAACCTTTCTAAGTCACCAAACGTAGCGAACCACTTGGAGCGACCTATTGCAGGGGTGTTGGCTATCCAATAAATTGTTCCCGGGGCGGCGGTACTCATACTTGCCTCCCAAACGCGTTAATTAGTAACGCCAATAGTTTTTACGTGGCAAAAAGTAAGTGTTATATATACTATCATGTAATGATTATCCATGAAGTCTCAGCGTCTTTCAATAGATGTCGATAGGTTACTTTGTAATTCATACTTCTGCCATATTCCAACAGATGGCAGATGAGTTAATTATCAGAAGAGTACCATAGATTGCCGTTCGTGTCTTAGGTACAAATGGTTACGATGATGGCTGAAGCTCCAGTAAGATATGGAGGGCTTCCTCAGTCAGCTCCCTGCTGGAGCGACAGGACTTCTTAGTAAGAGTAATCTAGCCTAATAAGGACGTCTGTGCGGTCTATTATTCATTATTAGTATTTACGGTAACCAAGTTATCAAACTAGTAATCAATGGAACCTTAAACTTATTGGAAGATTACCATCACAAACTCAAGTTGTCTACTATTGGAAGTTAAAAGGCCTAAAATATACCTTCTGTAGAAAATTATAATAAGAAAGCATTAATTTATTTAAAAAGTTTAGCGAGAATGAATTTAAATCATATTAAAATATTTCACTAACGCCGTGGTATTACGTTATATTACATTGAACACTGTTGATATCTTGTATTTCTTATAGCTTATCAGTAATAACAAATGGCAAAACGATCCTCTTTATTGGTGAAAAGCTAGAGAAAGATCCCTTTATGGATGTTTTCAGAAGCTAACAAATGGAAGGCATTTATTTATTCAACCGATTTTGGAAAGCCAATATACCATCAGACAATATAAGGAATTCACTAAATCGTAATAAGATATTCAGGGATTTTCAAATATTCCAATACTTTATTCAATAATCATCTTCGTTCGAATTTTCATAGTTGTCGTTTTTCGGAAATAATAAAAAAAATGCTTTAATAAAATTCATCGAACGAAGCAAACACACTGTGACTTGAAATTTTATATAAATGAAAAGAAAATACTTTGTTTTAAGTCACTTTATTTTTATTTAACATATATTGGTTTCCGTACCTCATCGTACATCTACCGAAACCGATAGACCTTTAATAAAAATAAAATTACTTAAAACAAAGTATTTTCTTTTCATTTATTTAAATAAAATTCAATAGAGAATAATATATATTCTTTCGCGATTAACTTATAATAGTTCCACTTCAAATGGTAAAAGATAATCTACGTTTTTACATTTTAATTTACAATTCAAAATTCAATAGAGAATAATATATATTCTTTCGTGATTAACTTCACCTTCCACTTCAAATGGTACAATATAAACTACGTTTTTAAATTTTAATTTACAATACATTTTAAAATACACCATACATTATACAATAATTATATTATAATAAAACAAATATAAACTTATTTTTACATTAATTTATTTGACCGTATCCGGTTTCAGTCTTTAAGTTAAAGCCATCTTCATACTGGTAAAAATTATTCTTAATCTACGGTTTAAATACAGGGTGTAACAAGGCGTACCCGAGAGATTTTAACCAGTGATTCCTGAGCTTATTTGGGTAAAAAATGTAAATGAAATTTTTGTCTCCGCTGACTTTTTTGATGACGTTTTTTTTCAATTTTTTTTTTAACAAAGTCAAACAAAAAAAAATCTTTCTCATATCGTCACGGGTCACTCAGCCAAGTAACCACCCAGCCTCTTAACCCGATTGCAACTGTCCAACCTCTACTGTTTTTTATGATTTTATAGAAAAAAAAAACGTCAAAAATGTCGCCGGAGACCAAAATTTTATTAACGTTTTTTACTCTAACTGAACTCAGGAATCGCTGGTCTTTCGGGTACGTCCTGTTACACCCAGTATATAACATGTAAGGGAGGGGGGAGAAGGGTGGTCTACAATGATTTTATTGAATTATACAGGTATTTTTAGGTTTGTTACTAATATATCAGTAAATATATATATATATATATATAATATATATATATATAATATAGACTGTCGTTTGTTATTAATTTCTTAGTCTTTGACTGTCGTTTTTTACTAATTTCTTACTGTCTGACTGTCGTTTGTTGCAAATGTTTTGTTCTTTGACTGTCGTTTGTTACTAATTTCTTAGTCTTTGACTGTCGTTTTTTAGTAATTTATTTCTGTCTGACTGTTGTTTGTTACTAATTTCTTGTCGTTTGCTACTAATTTCTTAGTATTTGACTGTCGAATTTCTAATTATTTTTGTTTACTTACTTACTTCAATATTGTTTGGGGAATACCTTACAAGTAAAATGAATTTTAATAATTTGACTATTGTGATATCTATTAATTAAAATAGTTATTATATTTATTTATGAATTTTTGATTAATAGGTTGTTTTACACAATTAAGATTATAATCTTAATTTTTCCTTCTTTATTGTTTGATAAATTAATGAATTTAAAAACTGTTCATTACCAATAACCCAGAACAAAAACCATTTTTAATTTTCTATATATCTAGAGCACAAGAGTTACAACAACCCATAGGCAGCGAAAACACGTCATTCCTAATGAGGGTAGGCATATTTTAAGACATTTAAAAAAAAATACATTAGGTCCACACAGGAGGCCCGAAGAAAATAAAATCCCAAAAATGTCATTTTAGGGATGCTTTTTGAAGTTCTGGGTAGGAAAAACGTATGAAGGGTGGATAGGAAACTAGTGGTTAGTGTGTCCAAAAGTGACAAAAGTATGCATTAATCCCTCATACATTTTACATCTCTAATTCGTCCTCTCAGTCCGGCTGGAGAGGTCAAAAAGCCTCCCTCAACCAGTCTCTCCTAGATAAGACCTAGATAATCCACACGTAAGTTAAGTCACCAAACTTAAGTTGAGGTGATCTATGGCAGAAGTGTTGGTTAGCCAATAAATGATTCCCGGGCAGGCGGTATCCATACCCGCCTCAAAAATTACGATTGTATGTGTTTAAAAAAATTATATTATGTATTTTATGAATTCTAAATATATTTATTGAAAATTAAACAGTTTTAACTTCTGGCAGAAAAAAAAAGTTATTTTTAATAAAGACACAACTATCGCTACACGTTTAAAATATAAAGATAATGGGCCTCTGACTCATACTTGATTAATTACCAGTTATTATATAACGTCACTTAAGAATGTTGTCCCATAAGCAAAAAATGACCTCCGTTTAATATCTCTCCACTTTTACTCCGTTGCCCGGCGTAAAGCAGCATTTCTTTCTAGAAAATATATATTTTGAACTATAGTAATTAATTAGTAATGACTTTGCCTTATGTGGATGATTAAACAAAATATTATTCTATTAACTATTAACTATTAACAAAATATTAACCATTTTTCCTACTGGAGTTTTTCTACTATTGATTATGATTGAAGTACCTGACAATACAGAAAATTAATGTGAGTGAAATTTTAATATACTAAGGTTATACCGTTGGTCGTTGGCAGATTTGTTCAATTTTCAGATGTGTCAGATTTGATAGATTATATTACAGAAACGATAGATTATATTAAACAATACAAATTTCAAATCTTATAATCATACAAAAAAATAAATTAATGCATAATCTAGTCAATACAGTTTTAAATTTTATTAAATTAAAATCATTACAAAATAAATCCGAGAACGTGTTTTGTGACAAACATACTTAAGTTTTTCTATTTATTTAAGGTCTACACACTTATTTTGTTTAGACATTATTGAAAAATCATAAATACTTATGATCAAAAAATACTTACAAGAAGTACACTATATTTCAAAATTTATCATCGTGCGTTTTGAGCATTTTTATTGGTTACTTGAATGCAGGTATATATTATAGCAAGTTTTGAATGAAATAAACCGATTTTAAATTTTTAATTTAAAAATTTTGATACGGGGAATAATCGATATTTTTTATTAAAACCTCCCTGTACAGTTGCAAGCATTTTTAAACTTTTATTCTCAGCTGCTGTTCAATAATATTATACATGGAGAAATAGCCTCTGTGTTTCCTCCCTTTCACAAGATGGGTTTCTTCAAGACCCATGTTCACTCCTTCCTCACCTCAAAAAGACCCTCCACACAACATCTCTAAAGATGACAAAGACCCTTGGTAATTACTTTCCTATGTGGAGATAATGTAAAAAAAAAAAACAAGCTAAAATAGATTTTGAACCGAAGTTTCACGGAATCAAATGCGATTAATTGGTAGGAATTTTTCATTAAGAATAATATCACAGGTACCTACTACAAGTTACCGTCTGCTGTAATATTTCATTTTAAATACCCCATTAATTTTTCTTGATTCTTTGACATCTTAAAACCCCGTTCTACTCAAAAAAATCTGTTTGAAACTTGCCCTGATTGATGACGAAATTAAAATGTTGCACTAATTACTCTTTCACCCTATATCAGAGCAATTTTTTATAAAGGTTTTGTCTTATTTTCAAATTCCCCCTGTGAACTTCCTCCTCGGAGTAAGTCGATAAATTTTGTGTACTTGGAAAGTGTGTTTGCGAAAAACTAGAAGACTGATAAGGACATTGATTGAAGGGTGATTGCAGGTAGTTAATTTTATGAAGAAAATATTACAGTTCTCGCTAATTTAAAGTTGTTTAAAGCTGCAAGCCTAGTGGTTCAGTAATAAGTACTTAGATTTTTTAATTACATTATTTTAGATCAGACTATTCATCCACTCAGAGAACAAGACAAAATATTCTTAACATCTGGAAAGATAATATGTACCTGTGTAAAATAAGTCTTATTTAAAGGAATTACATATATACTTAGTTTACAAAATGGAAAACTTGAAATATTGCGTTATTTACGATCACGGGTTCCACAGTGGCACCAGTGCTGCAGAAACGGCTCGAAGGATTAATGATGTGTATGGCGACGGTGCCACAAAAGAAAACACAGTGCGTTTTTAGTTCCAACGTTTTCGTTCTGGAAATTTCGACCTGCAGAACAAGCCCCGTGGACGGCCGGAGACCAAAGTTGATAATGAAGAATTGAAGGCTATTGTGTAAGCGGATCCATCGCAAACCACGTCCAAGTTAGCTGCAGGCTGCAGTGTTAGTGATAAAACTGTTTTAATCCACTTGAAGCAAATTGGGAAGGTGAAAAAGCTTGAAAGGTGGGTATTTCACGAATTGAGTGAAGAAAATCAACAAACGCGCGTTGAATGCTGCGTTGCATTACTCAACCGGCACAATAATGAAGGGATTTTAAATCGAATCATTCTTGTGAGCGTTTGGTGACGCACAGAAAAAAAACAATTAAGGAAAAAACAAATGAATTATAATTTTCAATACACAAATACATGATGTATAAATTTGAATTTGGAATTCCTAACCAAAGAGAAGATATTTGAGATCAAAGTTGCCAGAACGGCAAAACACTAATTTCCTATGTAATGACCTAATATATCTAGGTACCTTTTTTAAAAAATTTCATTTATTTGCACCATTCCATTTGTCATGCTATGCTATACTAGAACATCTGTTTCGCAGTGTAGTGTTTTGAACAAGTCATAGTAATTATGAAGTTTTCACAAACCTGTAAAGTTGTTGATTTTTATTTCGAATTACACATGAAGAAGGGAAATCGGTAGATATCTTCAATTTATCCAATACACTATCTATCTAGGTTCCATTTAGTTCGGGAAGAATCTTGCTATCATACATAAAGCTGCAGCCAATAAATTATAAGCGATAAGATAATGATAAAAATGTTGGTAGTTTTGAGTCGAAGTATGATACAGTTAAATACGACCGAAAGTCAAGGGCCGAACTGATTAGAGCAGAGCCACAAAAAGGCTAAGGTTCTGGGTTCAGTTCCTAGATATGACCTTTTGCTGATTTTTCTATTGCAAATTTTCGTTTGAGAATTGCTTATGTAAATTTCAATGATTGAATATTGTGACCATTATTTTTTTTTATTTTAATGATATTATAGACAGCCCTGATTTATTAAGCCTCATTACCTTCCATATACCCTCAAGAACTAGTCAATCCAAATTTATTTTTAATTGCAACAATATCAGGACGAGTCATTTAGATACTCGCTTATTACTAGATTGCATGCAGTTGGCAATGCTTTCTCAGATTTATACGATATTTATTTATTTAAACGCCATAAAACGCTTTTACATTCAAGTGATACATAAGTTTACAATGATACACAGGAGAGAAACTGATTATGAACAAAATACGCACTCTGATATAATATAGAAACTCATCTAAAAAAATAACATCAAAATCTATAAAATAATAATAAAATACATCATATCTATTCATATATACATAATTTTATTTGAATTAGTTAGATTCAGGGTTTAAAATGTTTACGGTAATTTTGTATTGGGAATATTGTACCTTCAAATTTGTTTGTCAATCAAATTTGAAATGGCTGGGCAAGTACCTACTGGGAAAAACTTTAATACATAAATACTTTAACCTACTGTTTAATCACAGGAGACCATATTTGTCCCAGCTCACATAGGTCTCACAGAAATCGTTGTTTTTCCCTTACTATCATAGTCAGAAATGTGATATAAACTGCATTGAAAAGAGAATACAACTAACTATATATTCAAATCTAAAAAAAAAACACTAAAAAAATAAAATTTACCCCTTTCTGAAACCAATGTTTCCGATAGCAATTTGAAAAAATATTATGGAACTTTGTGAATTTTTTAAGAATTTTTTTTACATGAAACGAAAAAAAGTGAGGTGAAAGTAAGGTATATAATTCATTTATCTAATGAAATAGGTATGTGTTTTATTTTTTTTCATTATCAGTAATTTTAGTCAGAAAAAAAAATAAAGTGAGCCATTTTTAAAACTTTTTAAAGTTTCGCAAAAAAAATTATATTTAAAAAAATACATAGTAATTTTTAATATAGAAATTTGAAAGCCTATTTCATCACCTTTCGAAAACAGTTTTTAGTTTTCGAATAGGTTAACAAATGTTCCATTTATTTGGATTTTATTGCAAAGCGGGAATATTTTTAGCCTCTGACAAAATACGCCATTATTTTTAGTGGTTAACTCTGTTATCAGGGCTGTCAATTAGAGATTTAATATAAAGTTTTGGATTAAAAATAATAATTTTGAATACGATTATACATTTTTTGGCTAACACTTTCTTTATTTTATCTGACATATAATTATAGTAGTAGATGTGTTTAACTGCACGGAATATAGTTATAAGAAAGCTATAATAACATACCTCAATCACAATAATCATTGTTAGGCATGATGTAATTCTTCTGCATGGCTTTTTATTTATATTTTACAACAGAATCTAAACTACTTATTTCAGAAATCTTAAGAGCGATTGACCAGCGGCTGAGAATAAAAGTTTTAAAATACTTGCAACTGTACAAGGAGGTTCCAATGAGAAAGATCGATTATTCCCCGTATCAAATTTTTGAAATTAAAAATTTTATACCGATTTATTTCATTTATACCTACATTTAAGTAAGCGATAAAAATGCTCAAAATGCACGATAATAAATTATTAAATCTCGTGTACTTTTTGTAAGTATTGTTTGATCATAATTATTTATGATTTTTCAATAATGTCTAAACCAAATAAATGTGTAAAAATAATTTGAAATATTTTAGTTTGTAAGACCTTAAATAAATAGAAAAACTGTGGTATTTTTGTCACAAAACACGTACTCGGATTTTTTTTTTAATGATTATAACTAAAATAAAAATTCTTAAAACTGTGTTTACTAGATTATGTATGTAATTTGAAATTAGTGTTGTTTAATTGAATCTATGGTTTGAAAATTGAACAAATCTGCCTACGACTAATGGTAATCTTAGTAGGTATATAAAAAAATTACTTAAAACTGCGTGTACCAGATAAAAATAACCATCTTTCAAAATCAATTTATGTTTTTTGTTAAAAAAAATCAATACGTCTAGAATTTGATTTAAAAAGGACTAATGTCCGGTATTCTCTGGTAATTCCCTCTTAACTATCAGACAGAAGAGTGTTAGCTTAGAAATGTATAATCTCTTAAAACTATTATATTTAATCCAAAATTATTATTAATTTTCTGACAGCTTTGATAACAGTCCCAGTACTTCCCCAGACAATTTAAACAAAATATGTTTTTGAAGGTAACAATAATCACACTACTAAATTACTCTAAACGTTAGCCAATTTCCAGAATTCTACAATTTGCAAATAAAACTACAAATGTATGAATACATATACTTGACGTTATTTTTGATGATACTTCGATATTATTTTCAACTTATTTTAATTGTACTTATTTTGTCTTGAATTTGTTTCCCTCCCGTGTACTACTGCCAACACAATTTAAAGCCTTTTATGGCGTTTAAATAAATAAATAAATATTACAAATTGAGATTTAATTGATCCAAATAAGGAAATAATCGTAGTAATATGAATTATTTAAATTATTTTCTTAAGATTGTCTCAGTTAACTTATTATTTTTGGAACAATATTTTTTTTTATATATTGAATACCCCACAAGAGTCCCAACTGCTCCCATCTGTAGAAAGAGAGACTATGGCATCCCCAATTGGGATATGTTTTGAGGCTGAAGATAAGTGGGAAAGGGAAGGAGACGAGTAAGAGGAGGGTGAAAAAGTACCTGGCTATTCAGATCTATTCAAAAAACACGGCTAAAGCCAGTTCAAGCAACGTTTCAATTCTGAATGGTGGTCTTAGACCAGGGCGACACTAAGACTAGGTTCAGTTAAGTCTGTTTAAAAATTCATTTATTTATAAATTCTATGTATTTCTTGTTGGACTTGAACATACTAGTACGGGTGGTGTTTGAATCTAGGCAGTGTAAATAAACATGAAGTGAAGGAACATCTATCTCTGGGAAGGAGAAGGAGAGAATTTCAGAAAAATTCACGTTACGAACTATGTCGAGTGAGGTACCGTTTACTGTGTTTTCATATGTGTTGAATCCTACGAAACCAGTCCCAAGTTGATATAACTAATATTTGGTGAGATAAGGTCGTGTTTAGTCAAGAACACAAAAATAATACAATATTTAAGGAAAAAAAATTTTAGATGAATCTTTTTTTATGCGAAATCATCACAGATATTTATTTTTATTATCAAGGAGAATATTTGATCAAAGTTACGTGAATTCACGAATTGAGTCATATCAAGGTCAAGGGGCAAGGATCTGGACTAACTATTAAGAGGTTGCCGGTTAAAACCCTGGCATGCGCAATTATTTTTTTTTGATTGCTTGGTGTACAATTTAACCATTTAAACTATCATAAGATATATTTGCGGAGTGTTCCAGAGTGGAAAATTCTCTCAGTATTGCAATAATGTAACACCATCATTCAGCTTAACCGAATGATGGTTTAACCGTGTTTTGTGACTGGATGTTGAATAGCCAGGTACTTCCCCACCTTCTCTTCTCCATCTCCATCCCTTCCCCACTTACCTTCAGCCTCTCAAAACATACCCCAATTGGGGAAGCCATAGTCTCACTGGCGCCAGGCGGTTGGGAGCAGTTGTTGCAGATTCTTATGCAATTTTCACATGTACATACACATATGTTTACATTCAACGTGTACACACACACACATGTTCACATCATGTACTATTTTTCCTTTTCGTACTTTTTACTAATTCTAAATATCCACAGTTCTACAAATCATATTTCAGTTGAAGTTTGAAGTTGATCTAATCAAGTAGGTAGTTAAATTAAAAGGTAGGTTACCTTTGCACAAACCCAAGTGAGTCGAATTTTCTAAGAAAAGCAATTCTATGCAGTTAGCAAAATTGTATGCTGTAGTTATTCACACAGAGTTAGTAGTTGTCAAAGGGACCTAGGAGTTGCTTACAGAACCGAGACGGGAAATTAACAGTTCCCAGAGAAGTGTGTATGTCCTAATTAACACATATATTGCGTGACCTAATAATTAGGAGAGCTGCAAGAAATAAAACATGACGGGAACACAACCAGTAGTTCTGTGGAACAGTTACGTAGAACTCTCCTCTAAAAAAGTATATTATTCTAATTTTTTTTCTTCTTTATATTGTTAAATTATAACCTAAATATCCTCTTCTTGTTTATATGAAATGAAGCAGGGAGTGTGTGCAAAGATGTAATTTTTACCAGGGTCATTATGGATATGGATAGCAAAGTAATTGCATTCAGGACACAAGAATGGTTTATTGTCTGAGATCACAAGTCTGAGATTCTTTCCAGGGCATTTTGGAGAATATTTACAATTGCATAATTAGAATTTCCATATTTATAACCAGTATAAGACATATGAATCCTAAAGTATTATATTTTTTAGAGTTTCCTAAATTTGCCGTATGACATATAAATTTCAAATTTATTAGTATAGAGAATTTCGAATCTTAAATATTTGAAATGGCTAGACATTATTTTACAGTAAGTAAAAAGTAGTCTATGATGTTTTTATAAATTGTTCCGTCTTAATAGTTTTTTTAAATAAATATTACCTATCATTTTAAGTAGTAGCTACTTATATTCAGAGATTTCTTTTTAATGTTAAAAATATAATATGATGAAGTTATACGAAAATGTTCTTGAGTTATATTATAGTTTATTTATTTATTTATTTATATTGGGTTTTTACAGATGTTCGCACGTACGTGAAAACATCCAATTATAAAAACTCAGTTATTGTACAAATATAAACATACAATTACAAACAATCTACAATTACATACAATTAAATATAGATACATACAATTAAATACAGTTGCGTACAATAAAATACAGTTACATACAATTAGAAAAACAGAAAACACTCAAATACAAACAATAAAAATAAATAAATAAAAATATCTTCCGCTTAGTGTGGTGGTAGTAGGAGATTTTCAAATGTTGTTGGGTTATTCGTAACCCGGGAATGTTTGTCTTTCTTTTAAAATAAAAAAAAAAAAAAAAAAGTAATAAAGATAAAAAAAAAAATACAAAATTTTATACAAGCTCCTCGCGTAACACATATTACAATGAGAGGCAAATACATAGGAATCACGAGAGACATGCAAATAGAGACAATTGACACAATATAATTAGTTAAACATATTTTTTAACAGCGCCTGAACTTTTTTTTTGAATCCGTACACATTATCGACGAAAATATCTACTTCAGCACACTCTATCTTGTTATATAGTCGACACATCTGGGTCAGAGGGCTAAAGTAGGCTATATTATTTTTAAATGTATTAAGGTGAAAAGTGTTATGGCGTCTTAAACAATGGTTTACAGCTTAATATTACTTCTTCACAGTAAAATAAGTGAAATGAGGCTTTCCTGAAAGTAAATACTTTGACTATTAAAATTTAACAAGCAGTTTTGAGAAAAGCCTTTTAACACAAGAGCCTCACAAGAGTCCCAACTGCTTCTGTCTGGAGCAAGTGGGACTATTGCATCCCCAATTGGGGTATGTTATGAGGCTGAAGGTAAGTGGGGAAGGGAAGGAGACGAGGAAGAAGAAGGTGAGGAAATACCTGGCTATTCAGATCTAGTCACTAAATACGGCTAAAGCCATTTCAAGCAACGTTTCAATTCTGAATGGTGGTCTTACACCAGGGCGATACTACGAGTATCGTACACTCTGGAATGTGCTGCAAATATACTATATATTATTTTTAAATAATTAATTGTGAAATAACAAAAATCAATTAAATAAAATTTATTTGCGCACGGCGGGTTCCAACCCGCGACCTTCGGAATGGGAGTCAACGCCCTACCGCTAGACTACGCCGCCCGTCATAGAATAATATTAAGATCAAATATTTTTTAAAGACCAAAATACCAGGCCCCCTAGCACATTCAATCGATAAGGATTGTATAGATAACTTTCGGTAACTTCTCATCGTTCCCTGGGATAACCGATGATCGCTAACTTACAAACGATAGTTGGTATCGAATATATTAAGGACACGTAGTCATTGTAAACTGTCACTTATTCGTTGGCGATCTGCAGTCATGCTCGGGAACGATGCTAAGTTGTGTATCGATCGAGTGCACGGAGAAAAATGTTATTAGAAAATACGATCATTTTATTGGTAAAAACGGTTAAAAACAGGACTGAAGTTCTTACGAACAAATTAACAGTGTTTCAATGTTTATTGGCGGAAAAATGTAAGTATACTTTGTTGGTATATGTACGAAATTACGTATACCAACAAATTATTCTTACATGTTCCCGCCAATAAACATTGAAACCCTGTTAATTTGTTCGCAAGAACTTCAGTCCCGTTTTTAACCGTTTTTACGAATAAAATGATCGTATTTTCGAATAACATTTTTCTCCGTGTGGGTTAGTGTGGTGATACGCAAAAAAAATCACGTTGGATTCGCGGTAAACGATGCCGGGTACAAACGTCAAACAGTCACGATGGTTTTCTTGGCACACTAGTGGTTTAAAACATTCCGGTAATTTATTTTCAAGTAGAATGCAAGACTATGAGATATTTGTCGTAGAAATTCGAGATTCGAGAATAACAAGCCCCTAAGTTAGCTCCTCTGAACCAGTTCGCTTCAACACCCCGCTACATTTCGCTACGGAAGGAGGTTTAGTCGCTCTCGTAATGCGATTAATGAACCGAGAGAGAATTTAAGGGAGGGGACATGCATCATTTCATTTCTCGAGCCATACACTTCGGTTCGTTGATAAAGCTTTAGTTAACTACCCTTTCGCTATTTCTTCCTCCCCCTGCCGTCAATATTCCAAATGGTGAGCCTTGTTATTTGCTTTGCAATGTTTGGATATGCACCCTTTTGAGAGAGGCTAAATAAATCATAAAAAAAATATTATGACATAAACATTCTTACGTTGTAGGCACTTCTCGTGTTTTTTTACGCTTTTCGTGGATTTTTCCTCTGAATCCTCTGGAATGAGTGCGATTTCTAGATTGTAAACAATTAAATAATACTAAGCAATCTGTAGTGTATACACGGAGAAAAATTTTATTCCAAAATACGATCATTTTATTCGTAAAAACGGTTAAAAACGGTACTGAAGTTCTTACGAAAAAATTAACAGGGTTTCAATGTTTATTGTGCGGGAACATATACCGCCAATAAACATTGAAACCCCGTTTATTTTTTCGTAAGAACTTCAGTCCCGTTTTTACGAATAAAATGATCGTATTTTAAAATAACATTTTTCTCTGTGTACTACTACTACGTATTTGAGGCTAAAATTGTACTAAAGTAATGGCCAGCGTAATCCAGGGGTAAGGCTTTGGACTCAAATTCCAAAAGTCGCGGGTTTGAACCCGGCGTGCGCTAATTAATTTTTGTTATTTCACAATTAATTAATCAAAAAATTCGAAAAGTATATTTGTGGCATGTTCCAGAGTGGAAGATACTCTCAATATCTCCCCGATGTAAGACCACTATTCAGAATTGAAACGTTGCTTAATAATGGCTTTAGCCGTGTTTAGTGACTAGATCTGAATAGCCAGGTACTTCCCCACCTTTCTCTGCCAACTCTACTTCCTCTCCCCACTTACCTTCAGCCTCACAACATACCCCAATTGGGAATGCCATAGTCTCACTGACTCCAGACGAGAGCAGTTGGAGATATTCACATAAAAAAGTACTCCACCGTATTCGAATATTGTTCAAGTTTTGAACTGTGCTAAATAAATAAAGCGAATGATAAATAATGTTTGTTCCCAGATAGATCTCAGAAATAAGGTATCTGGAAGAAAGAAGAGCACCGGAATGAGAATGTAGAACGAATATAAATGATCAGAGAATGAACAGAAATGTTGTTAGGATAGCTAAAGAAATTCAGAATAAATTCTTGTTAAAATCTTTTAATTAAATGTATTGCATTGCTATTATAAACTATTAAGGAGATTATTGATGAAAATTTAGAAAAAAAAATTATGTAATTTTAAATAAAATAGTTATGATGAATTTCTTATTTTTGTGCGGTTTACAAATCTTCCGTTTAGACACACCATTATAATAATTATCGTTTCTCCGAACTCGGTGTTCTAAAAATCCTTCGATTTTTAATTAAAACTATATATTTAAATGGTGTTGAACAACCGTTGTCACTAGGCACAGGCCTAACGCCTCCCAGATGTCCGAAGAAGTGCATTACGACTTTTATTGCAAGTTTTAAAAAAAAATTATTGGTAATTAGAAATTTTTTAACCTTTATAATTTTTTTTCTTAGAATACAGTGAACCCAAAGTTCACCCTCCAAAGTTTTGCAGTAACGGCGGGGGAAGATAGTGTTTAATATATTCAATACTTTGCTTGAGCCGTCTCAAATTAACTAGACAGCGGTTTACGTTTCTATGACATTTCCCACATCTTTTTCCATTTATCTTGTTTCATAATTTTTTAATTGATAAACTAATGTTTAAGACAAGATTTTTTTATGCATATCATAAAGGGCAACAATTATTATAAGCAATATAAAAATTGTTGGTTGTTTGCAGCTGAAAAAATCTAATAAACGAATGGTAGAGCTCCTGACCGGCAATCAGAGGGGTGCGGGTTCGAGTCCCGTCGGCGACATGTATCTTTTCTCGGTAGATTTTTTCAATATGGATGTGTTTTTTAGGCTTATAATGATTGCTTATAATAATTATCTTGTTTCAATTTTCTTTCTCTTTTCAATTTACATCTTCTATTTCAAGATCTCCTCTTTTGTAATTCGGTCATACTCGGCTGTGCTACAAATTCGTTCTACAGAATCTCGAATCATTGATTCTTCAGATGTTAATTATTCACAGCAGCACGGTTTGTCAAATGGATCCTGACTAATCCTGAAACTGTGTTTACATCTGATTCCGTATTCCTTCAAGTTCTCAACGCTTGTACGCGGGTAATTATAATATATCATATTAGCATCACAGACGTCTCCTATCCGTTGAAATCAGTCGGATTTCATCCCAGAGTTGAAAATTATTCCTTAATAATATTATTTCTTAATAATCGTAACATATTTGATACCTATGCTGAACACTATACATCAAACTTCATCAGTTGTTCTCTTTGAATATCAGAGATGGCAGCATATCTGTTCGTAACTATTACGTGGAGCTATTGGATACAGTTGTTAATCAGAATACTATTGAACACATTGAACATAATTTTAATTCCGGTTATTATGTAGAACGTGGAAAGTACTTTTTATTTTAAAATTGGTACCACTTATAACATAACAGTATATTATTAAACCATAAAAGCGATAAGGTAGGTACCAAAAGAATGAACCAACTACTGAATTAATGAGTCTTTAGGTTGCCTACCTTTATTCGAAATGCGTATTTATTTTGTTCAAGTATGTGACAGGTTGTTATGATATAATTAATTTAGATATAGCACTTACTTAAAAGGAATAAAATGTTACTTTGCCTTCTGTTAGTTAATTATTTTTAAATATAGAAGTTCAGCGAATGCACTTCTTTTTGAAAAAAATAGCAGAATTTTAAAAGCTAAAAGCTAGACACTCATTGCACTCATTGAAGAGGTTTCTTCGGAGGCAGACGCCTCTACAAAAGTGAAACGTGACCCTTTTGATTTTATAAAATGTAGAATCATTTGAACAATTACATCGGGGTATTTCAAGATTATTGCAAACAAAGTGCTTGTCTTTCGAGTGGCTTTCGCTGTGCTACACAATATAATCGGCATTAAAAGAACCCATTAAAATCGTATGCTACACGCGCAATTCGCGCTTGCATTATTGTATGCAAAACTATAGTCCGATAGATACCAAGTGCACTCCCAAAATTTCACACGAGGATTAACGTACAGTAAAAACTCCGAAAAACCCAAACTCAAAAGACACTCCATCATTATTATATTAATAATATTTTTCATTTCATATTATCTATTCAACTCTCGAAAATTTCGATTTTCGGAAAATACATTAAACTGGATTCTAAAAACAATATTTCAGACGATACCTAATAATTATACGCTTGAAACAAAATTTAGCAATTCCAATGACGGTTATTTCCGTGAATTAGGCGACTAAATCCTTTGTAAATTCCATTGTTATTTATATCATGCTTATATAAAAGCAAGCACTACATTTAGTAATGTACGAGAATGATGTATGCAATTTGAATTATTTGGGTAATATTATATATGTAAATGTCTAATGTTTGGTACTTATTTTTGTTAAAGGAATGTGTTTAACATAGAGCAATCAACTTTTTCATGTTTTACCTATGTGTTGAAGTATTTAGTTATAGGTGTTTACAATGAATTAATCAATTATTTCTTTTCTTGCATCAATCTTATGTTTGTTATTCTGTTAATGTATTTGTCATCTTATTTATTATCAAATATGGTGGGTAGCACTTGAACTATTACTACGACACAACATGGAATAAATTTCGTGTTAATTAAATTTCCGTGAACGGTAAAATGTTTTTTTTTTAATTACAAATAAAAATTTACCGATGTAACATGTATATACTGTAAAAATTATATTGCTTTATGTTGATGTGCACATTTAAGTGTTTTTTGTCTTTAACAATAAATATGTAAAATCCCAGCCCGGGGTAAAAATCCAGTATCATTAAAATTTAAATGTTTCATAAATTGGTTATTGCTTTATTAATTAGCATCAGATAAAACCTGTCTAAGAATTTTCTTGATTCTGAAATTTGTATGTAATATGAGTTACCGGACACCTTGCAGGTATTTTTAAACACCTATGCATTTTTATTTAATCCTTCCAGACTTGAAAACACTTGAATTCAGTCCCGAAGAAAATAATAACATTTTGTTTAATAAAATTAATTTTAAGTAGTGAATCTTCTCGTGTTTCTTTACCTGTACATTTTATTACTCACTTTGGACTTTGACCGTGCATTTAGTATCTGTTTGACTATAATTGGATAACACAGGCAATCCAATTTATAATTTATATAGAAGCCAAAGCAACGAACAATTTTAAAGAACACTGTCATTCACGAAGAGATCTGGGATTTGGAAACTGCACCAATCTACAGAAAGTTTTGACTCGCCAGGACACCATTGTCCGTTCGTTGGAGCGAACTTTTCATTGGGGACACTACCAGATACCAGAGGATCAGACGGGTGGGCGTTCACCATAGATAGATTAGTGTAATAAAATGGTCGATCCAGGAGTAAGTTAATTATCGGTTCATTTATCAATCTCTGTAATTTAATACTTATAATTTGTTAATTTAGAAATACACATTATTTTTTGTTCCTTGTTAATACTGGTTTTTAGTTGTTTCCTTGATTACTTAAAAGTGTGCTCTGTCCCGCACGGCCTTGTAAAGAGAATTTTTCTCTACGCTGTTGGCCTGGTCATAGAGACCAGTGGCGCCCCTTTAATAAAATAAAAATAAAGCCTACAGCCACCATTAACTTTATCATTATCTGGTCTACAATTTTCCTGTTTTCCTTTTTTTAAATAAATAGAGTGAAAAAAAGATGCTACTGGTATAACACTGAACTAGGTGCAGTGGACATATTTCATCAGCCCGTTCATATACATAGTCTTTGAATTGCTATCCTTTTCATATACGGTGCTATATTTTATATGTTGTATATTACATGTCTTGTATTTTTTTCTTTTTTTAAGTAAAATTTCTTTACGTACGCTTGACTTGGGGGGTAAGCTGGCGAATGAGTTACGAAAAATGTAATGCGTTACGGGTGACGTGAACGGGCTGTATCACACTGTAGAAGCGAGATAGGCGCGCGCACATTTTCTCTCATCCTATCATAGCCAGTGCATGAAGATTATTCGTAATTTCATTTCGTTCTTGAACAATTTTATAAATACTGTAGGAGCAAGAGAGAGCAGAGCGCGCGCACATGTTATTTCTGTCTAGAAGTTTTACTTCAGTCGTGTGGTCTAAAGCACATTGGTATTTTTTATTTAGTAAAAGATTATACATATATTGTACATTATTAATGAAATGTTTTGACTGCCGTTTTAGGACAGTCAAATTAGGATGATACATGTAGCTCGTTTTATACAAACAAAAAGAAATGGAGGAAATAAAAAGAAGAAAAAAAAAATAATAACAACAACAAAAAGATAAAAAGTAAGACAAAGAAAAAATAAAAGTTTAAAGCATAATAACTGTTGTTCGTTTAGCACAGATATTCAAATAATATAAAAAAATAATAATAATAGGTATTTATAGATACTTAATAACAGGATTAAACTAACTAATGTGTACATTGCATATTACAGTCCTACAGACATGTGTTGTATAAATGAGAAGAATAAAATATATTTAGTATGATATATTTATGTATTTATCTATATTTTGTGATGTTTTTTTTTCATTTAAAAAGAAAGACAAACATTCCCGGGTTACAAATAACCCAACAACATTTGAAAATCTCCTACTACCACCACACTAAGCGGAAGATGTTGCTTGTGTTTAGATGGAGGACTTAGCCAGCCGAGGAATCGGACACGAAACGCATGGGTGGGACCCAAACGCGATGCCCGCTCAACCACTCACCGGTATTTAGTATGTCACCAGACATAAAAACATACCAAACACGTGACATACCAAATATTTAATAACAGGATTAAAACAAACTAATGTGTGCATTGCATATTATTGTCCTACAGACGTGTGTTGTATAAAATGAGAAAAATAACAAAGAAGAAAAAAAAGAGAAGAGACAGAATAAAATTAAATATAATAAGAACTTAAAACATAAAGATAACCGTTTTTTGTTAATATGTTAATAATAATAAAATAAAAGGTTTATCTCTTGTTTACCCTTTAAAAATAACAAAACACTTAGACAAACATCAATACTTCCTACTCCAAAATATAAAAAATAACAATAGTTAAATCATAAATATCTCGGAGTAAAATTCTTTAATTCATTACCAGAAAAAAATAGAAACATGAATACCAATATAAAAGAATTTAAAACTCACCCTAAAAATCATACTCAAAACCTGAACTAAATCATATCAAATAAAAACTATATAATAACACCCCCCCCCCCATACTCACAATCCCTGCTTTTTTATGGGGGTGCATCAAACATATATATTATGTAGTTAATTAGTGTATAACATGTATTTGTAATTTATGTATCTTTTTTGAATAATTAATAAAAAAAAAAAATTAAAAAATCTACTTAAAAACAAAGCATGAAAACCAAAAATGGAATTGGTAATTGCATTGCATATTTTGATGTAATTTTTATTAGTTGCAGTATTTTTTTAAGATTACTTTTAATATTGGACAGGTAAATGTCTTCTTTTGAAAGGCAGTGCATCTTGAATTTTTTTTTTTTACAAATAATTCCATCGTAACAAATTCTACAGTTATTTGTATATCCCTTGATTTTTAAGGGTCTGCTTTAGTTCTTCTTGTAAACAAGAAAGATACACATATTCAGTGAAAAAAATAAGAACAAATGAAATATAACTCATACATAGAAGGTACCTTCCACAGATAAGAGAAGTGTTTCTAATATCTTTGGTACCTTCATAAAAAAAGTAATATTTCAACAAACAATTTTGAGGGGGATATTTTTTGGTATGTACTTTGTCTCCAAAGGGCCATCAAGGGAATTTCATTCATGCAGCCATGATATTGATCATTGTTATGTTAGATTGGCGTAAACTATGTCGTAAGGATCTCAACATAATATTTATATATTTGTTATAAACTTTGTGGCTCGCCAATAAATAAATAACTTACAATACAAATATATAAATTTGTTTTAGACCACTTTAATTTAATCAAACTGTACCGGTTTCGGAAGAACCCTTTCTTCGTCAGCAGAATATAAAAACCAATATTTGTATTTTTACTTTTGGAATAACTTAATGAATAAAACCTCAAACTCCATGTACCGACAAGGAATACTAGACAAAATGTAACATTCAATTGCAGCACATACACAACCAACTATCAATCACACTCACTTACCAATAGGATGCATGATTTAGGCAAGAAGTTTGGTGGTATTGTAGATATATTCGCTGATTCACTTTATAATCTAAAATACAATTTAAACTAACACTTTGTGGAATCCTACTAATTATTGCAACATGGGTAAAATATATTTAATGATTTGACGTGTTATTGTAACGTTTTATATTATATTTTGTTCTATGTTATTGTCAAATGTTATATTGTTTAAAATATTTCACGGTTTTACACTATATTCTACTACTTGTATATTCTTTAAATTTTTCACTTGTATAACTTTTGGTATAAATTCTATGTATTATGTGTAATCCTCGATAACATATTAGTTTATAATCTATAAATCTATGTAAAAGCCCATATTTATGGGCGTATAACAACAATAAATAAATAATATTTAGTCATAGAAGAAGAAGATAACATTAATAATCCATTTTTTTAAATATGAAAATAAACAAGACAGAGAAAAATAATAAAATAGACGTGAGGTTCTGGGTTCGTGTCCCAGTTGCAGCCATTATATTTTATTATTTTACTGTGTCTTGTTTATTTTCATATTTAAAAAAATGGATTATTATTGTTATCTTCTACTTCAATTATATATTACATTGATGGGAATAACCTTCAAAAGTTAAAAAGAGAGTTTTTCTAATAACTACTATTTTGATAATTATTTATTGACACAGTTTAAACTTGGCGCAGCTCCTTCTATTATTGCTGGAGTACGAAAAACTTTGAATGAGTTATCAATGTTCTTGAATGCCAAAATCTTGAGTAGATATATTATTTTCAAAAGTACTCTCATCTGGTAAGCTTTACATCATTAAAACGAAAATATATAAGTTTTTAGAAACTCAAACGAAACTATTTTTGACAACCGAATAACAAAATACACCTATAAAATATAGTTGTATTTAGTTCCACTTATGGCTGCCCGTAATCTTATCCGAATCAATCTGATTATCATTTCTATCGAAATCAAACGACGCGACGCGCGACAGTGGTCACTAGAATTTTTTATATTCAATTCGAATAAAATGTTTGATCAGCAAACATAGAATTTGTATTATTTGTAAGGTTTTTATTCAATATTATTATTTAGTGTGACATTTCAAATTCATTCTGGACGTTCAATCACTCTTTGACATTTCGGGTGGGTGGTTTAACCTTTTGACATATGGCCTACAAACACGTCTAAAATATACGACAAGTCGAAATTCCACAAAATCAATTTACCAAATAAGATAGACGGGCGACTTTTTCGATTCGTGAAATCACAATTTCCTTTTTCTGAAAATTATTTAACTATTAAAAAAAACTTTAATGTTATAATATTTTTATGTTGAAGGCACGAAGGAATTTATTTATTTTGTAACTTTGTTTTCTTAGACTGTAATTCTAACGAGGTTTTAATGTGTCTCATTTTGGATTTCCTAACTGTGCGCTTGTACACTTTTGATGACTGGATCAGGATAGTTGTTATTTGGAGCAGCTTCCATTGAAATAGCAGTATAACAAACACATAGTATGGGTAAGTTCTAAGAACTTACTTTTAATCTCGCCCCGGTGAAAAAACACAATTCTGAATCTAAGCACTTCGGCCTGAAATGGTATTAACTGTGTTTGGCGACTTGATCTGAATAACCAGGTACTTCCAAAGATTCCTCATACTTACTTTTTTTGTACTCTCTTCTCATTCACATTTTATCGCAAATGGGTACGATACATGGTTACCTATGAATGGCACATTTAGTAAAAACTTAGTACATAGGTATTAATTAAAAAAAAAATAATAATTTAAATTGCATTTGGCACTTTACACACTTTGGTTCCTTAGAACAGGCAATCTGCCTAGCTAGGAACTAATATCGACCTAAAACAACGTAATAACACTTGTATTCATTTTAAATATATTCTCTTATTATGTAATATTATTTGTTATTTTGGCTTTAAATGTATCAAATGTAAATAAATAAATAAATAAATAAATAAATTGAAAACAAAAAAAAATCTCCCACAGGCCTCGGGTAGTTAAGGATCTTGTTCAGTGCTCACAAACAATAGTTGTGTACAATCTAAAAAAGCATAATGGCCTATGAGTAACACGGGTAAATATTAAATAAATATTAAGTAACACCCCTTTCAAAAGTCAATAAAAATGATGAAAGAAAATCGCCCATAACCTGACCTGACGTAACCTATTTAATCCAGTTTTAGTTTTTTTATCATCACCTATAATGACTTTTGATATGATTGATGAAGTGTCACTTTGTTGAGTTGTCCGGTAACGGTATTTTCTTTGCAATGTTCATATATTTTTATTTTTCAATTTTTCACTGTTTTTAAATGGACCCCAAAAATAGATTAAACGTGCGGTGAAAGTACAGTAATACTAAAATGTAAGTAATGTTTGGTACAATAATTTATTAGTTTTAAGGAAGATAAGTAACAGTGATTTTTAAGTGATCTAGAGTGCTAAGATTAAAAAATACTTGATGTTGTTACCCACCTGAAAATTAACTTTTTTTTTTAAAATTAAATTTTTTTTTTTTACTAGGATTTTTAAGGATTCTTTCAGGGGATGTCCCCTAAAAAAATCTTCATACAAAAATTGAAATTTAAAAAAAAAATGTTCATTTGCAACCACGTCTATAATGTCGTATTGTTCAATCTTATCACTCTATCTCAACGCAAGTCATGGATGGTTCCTAATACGTAGGTAGGTACCCATAAATAAAATGTTGAAAGTATGATGTACCTATACATATGTTGTATAATATATGTGAACAATACTTTAGTTTAGGTAAAAAACGTGTGCTGAGAATCCTAAGCTTGAGGCTTTATTTCCGTTAATGTAATATCCCTGTCTGTTACGTGTCAGACTTATTTTTCTTTTATTGACAACATATTTAGGTCAATACCTATCTAACTACTGAACATATACATGTATAGAAATATTCATGTATAGTCATGCGATTAAATTAGTTTAAACTGATTAATTTGCCGAACTATCCACTCGAGCGATTTATGTTAAGTTTTTGATTTGGCCATTCGGTTTAATTAATATCATTCCTCAAAATATTAATATTGAAATTTGTTAACTGTTTACTGCATTTTAAAGCTAATGAATCCACCAAGGTTTTACCGTTTATTCTATATATGTAGGTTTGTTAAATGTGGTCCAATTTTGGACCGATATCAGTTGCAGAAAAATAAAAATGGTTCTAATTTGGACCTAAATCGCTCCAGTCTCCTAATATTCTGAGCATTTCTCAATCGCACCTCAAGAACGCCTATTTTCTTGAACCACTCGTACTCACAGTAAGCCTGATCGCAAAAAAATGTTAAATTGAAATGTATAATTTTTTTCGCTCGCTATAATTTTCTATTGCAATGGTCAAAGCGGAGCCGCACCGTTTGAATCCGTTCATTCGACGTTACCCTACACATCAGCTATCCATTTTTGAGAAGGAGCAGGCAGGAGGCTATATTTCTGGGAGAATTTTCATAGGACAGTTCACACCCCGTAAAAGCCTCTGTGGAAAATCCAATGTTAAAATCAAAAACGAAAGTCACGTAGTTGAATTAAAAAATATAATGTATAAAAGGTATGCGCAAAGGCATTTCTAATATCTTATAGTCCCGTTGACAAGCGGGGTGGATTTTGTGGACGTGGATTATTCAACGTAAAATTCATAAATA
Organism: Limnephilus auricula; assembly: GCA_951813805.1. Classification (NCBI taxonomy): domain Eukaryota; kingdom Metazoa; phylum Arthropoda; class Insecta; order Trichoptera; family Limnephilidae; genus Limnephilus; species Limnephilus auricula. The sequence continues at coordinate 11,769,641 of OX638408.1, read as the reverse complement.
TTCTAAGGATACACGAGTCGCTTTGTGCATTTGAAGGATGTTACGATGTAAGACTTTTACTTCAAAATGAAGAATTTAAAGTATTTTTCATTGTTACATCTGTCATCGTAGGAAGTTGTTTAATCTTAAGACATCTAAATTTTATTGCTAATTTCCCTTAAATTCAGCCAGGCGCGATTGTGGCAAAGTTGGATGGTTGTGATTAACCCTTATCGTAACGTAAGAATTTAAATTGTATCCGTTACGATACCGGTCTTGAAATGTCGCTGAAATGCAATACGATACGATTATCGTAACGTATTGCATTTCAGCCTAAAATAATAGTGCGGGCCGCACACACCGGATTAATGTTATTTTTTTACCAAAAAAGTACCCCTAAAAGTTGGAATTTCGAAAAAAGTTAATCATCTTTTTTACTTACACTATCATGTAGAATCACCCCCTGAAGTTAATGAACTTCACACCCAAACATTCTGTATGTATAAAGTTAATTTAGTTAAAGTGATTGTGATTATGTCGAACGAAAACTGTATTTCACCACTCGAACGCTTTTTGCCACATTATGGCACTATTTCCAAAACCTCAGATTGCTTTGTTGCCAAAATATGGCAAATTTTCAAAAATTTTTTTTTATTAAAACGACTATATAATATATTGTACATTCAAAATATAACAAAATAAATATTCTCTAGATTCTTTAAAAAATTTTAAGGTTAAGGACTTAATTATATTTTTTTTATAAATCTTACAAATATGTGATAATAGACAAAAGATAGGGGAGTTCATTGGCATACGATTTTTTACACTTATACGCTGGTGTATACGGTATTTTAAGTAAGTAATTTTATCACTGATGCATTTGAAAGAAAATATGTTTACACATTTGTTATTCGGGGGATATATCCTCTCTACTCACCCCTTGGGAGATACTGAGTTATATTTTAAGTAAGTATTTTTCCTAAACCGACACTATATAAGTATGCCTAGGGCCAACTGTCAGGGATGAACTGTCATGTAATCTAATAAGGTGTAAAAACTGAAGGCATATTTCATCACAACGTTACAATTTTCACAATTTTATTCTTCTCCTTCTTCCTTGCATTGTCCCAACTCATTGTCTAGGTAGGCTGTTGGGGTCGGCTCTCCTCGTTCTCAGGTTATAGCTTCTTCGGATCTGGATATCGCTTTCATCCAGGCCGTTACTACGTAGGATTTTGGAGCATTGAGTCATCCAGGAGTTCTTTGGTCTTCCTCTAGATGACTGTCGATGAAGCTCCATAGACATTGCCTGGTTCACTGTGTGGTCTGGTGGTCTCTGTTTTATGTGACGATACCATTATGTGACGATATCAACTGTCGTTCCTCTAGCTTACTGTTTATGTCCGTGACACCCAGGCTACGTGAACGTAGAATGCGTGAACTTTTAATCTTTTCTTTTAGTGACACTCCTACCGACTATCTAAGCATTCGCATTTCTGCTGATTCAAGTTGCCTAGTGTAGGAGTTGTACATGGTCCAGCATTCGGAGTCATACATTATCGCGGGTCTAACAATAGTCTGGTATACCTTTCCTTTTAGTTTTACGGGCATTTTTGTGTCACACAAGATTCCTGTTACGGATCTAAATTTACTCCATCCCTAACCTATTCCATGTTAAAAGAACAATAAAATTGTCACAACTTTATTATTCTTTTGAAAAAAAATATGAGCACACTTTGTTCAGTATTTTTGTCATTTATGATCAACTTTACTTCGTAATAATCCTCGAAGTCTCGCGCGATGATGGCGTTACCTTGCCTGAGGACATAATAAAGAAAAACCTGACGACTTTTCAAATAAAAAGTAATGCGTCGCACTCCCCTCCAAACATAAAATATTAACATATCAGTGATAATCCTCCGGTAAATATGCGAGGCTGCTGATCCAGCATAAGGCTTTGCTGTAAGGCCTTTTTCAATCGTTTATCACGAATTATATTGTCCATGTATATATGTTGACTTATATGTTAAGTCAACATAGGAGGGTTTTTTTGAGGAGAGGAGGGAGTGAACATCGGTCTTGAAGAGACCAATGTTGTAGGAGGGAGGAAACAGAGATGCCGGCAAATCGTTCCACAGCCAAGCTGTTAAACTCAAGAACGAGTCGTAGAAACGACCCGTTCTCGTGTGACAAATGTCAACCGTATACATATGTTGGGCGTTTCCTGACTATTCACCGGTGCCGAAGGGATCAATGATGCTAGTTCCTCGGATCATCTTCCATTGAAATACCGGTAGAACAAGGTCAGCATTCCCATTACGCCTGTGCTCTAAAGATTGCAATCCGTTTGTTAAGACGGGAGAATCTATCAAACAGAGTCGAAGGTTTTTTTCAAGTATTGTGAGGCTCCAGACCAGAGGTGGCTGCCAAATTCAACCGCGGTGGAAGAGAGGGGGAAGAGGGACTATATGGAACAATTTACAAAGGGAATAGGTTTAATATTGTCATCTTTCCATTGTTACCATTGTCTATATCTCTTATTTTTCCAGTGACACAATTGTCTATGTCTATTATTTATAATTAGTAGATATTATTAAAACCCTGAAGAAGTGAACGTTGCTCACGAAACACGTTAGCTTTTTATAAACAATAAAAGTGGTAAAAACTAAGTATTTTATTAATTTAAATTTAAATGGTGCCACAAAATAAGTTTACTATGTTAGAAGAGATAAGAGAAAAGAATAATAATTTTTTTTACATCAAAAATTTTGAAATATGACCAGTTAAGTTTCATTGAACATAAATACTAAAATCAAAATTAAGAAATGTTTTCAACTTGAATGGTGAAGGTCTGAGTGGTTTATTCTGCCTTTTCACGGTCGATTTATACAAAACAACCTACTTAATTCAGATAAATCATTGTGACAATCAAACAGTGTTGTGTTTTCCACGAGCAAACATAACCCAAACTAATTTGCGGAATCCTTGAGATCAATCGAGATACAAGCCAGCGCCAGGGATTTAGTGAGGCTCCCAGGCCTAGGCGCAGGACAACCCTTCATTAAATCAACACATTTTCCAACAAGCGTGTGTAGTGTTTTTACTAGGCTTTACATTGTTTTTCAGCTAGAGTGAGACGTTAATGAAATATAAATAAAGAAGGACTTAAGATGATACCCGGTGGTGCAGAAATAGATTTTACTAAAATATTGCTGTCACTGTTGCTCTTACTCCACCGGATATTGAGCGAAAGGGACAATGCACTGACACCTAACTAAAATGGAGGTTTTGTATTCCCCAATTTTATCCTCCAAAAGTGGACTGATTTTCAATTTTTTTTTACCAACTACATAAGAAAAAACTATTCTATGTCTGTACGTTTTTCTTTTTTTAAAAAAACATTGTCTGGTTTGTATACTGAACATCTTTTGACGGCGTTTAAACCAGTCAATTTTATTGATTTTTGGAAGGTCATAACTTCTATAAAAAGTAACTTATCAAAAAAAAACAAAAAGTACCGACACGCTAGTAGTTGATATCTATTTTATGCAAAAACAATATTTTCTCTAGGGATAAAATCCAGAGAGATAAATAGGGAATACGTTTGTATGGAAAAATCACCGCCGGGTATCCTCTAATGCACTAGTCTCAATGTTACAAATATTTTTTTGATGTTAGGAAGCTTTGCTAGCAGTTCAGATGGACACCAACCCTGGTGTATAGTGAGCATGGTGATATGGCATGATGGCATGATCTGTATGGAGGATTTAATAGATTTAATGTAGTTTCTAATTAATTAATTAATTAATATATTTTTTAATTAATTAATCACCTCCCTCTATAATATTTTTGTCCAAAGTTCTTTTTAATCTGTTCTTTTTAGTCTATACTTGTTTGTTTATTTTGCTAATGACATTACTACCCTGACGAAGAAACCATCGGTTTTGAAAAATGTAGGTAATTGTGATTATATTAGTGCTTTAAACAAAGTTATTTGTTTTAATTTGATTTAATGTATATTCAATATTTAGATGATCGGTTATTAACGCAAAAAAATGTAATAGCCCTGCTTTTGGGGATGCTGAGTGGGGGGTATTTTTAGAAAAAGTTCTGGGAAGGAAAAAGGAATGAGGGGTATGTTCAGGAGTGGAATGTGTTCAGGAGTGACGAACGTATGAATCCATCCCTCTCACTGTATTGCAAGGTGATGGGTCGAGAGAGTCCGACTGGATAGGTCAAAAGGTTACCCCCTCAACCAGTCTCTCCCGATCGTGGGAAAAAGCATTCGTCCACAATCCAGTCCAATTTCACCAAAAACACAAAACTCCTTTTGGACATTCGTTTTATACTTTAGACATTTATTTTGTCTACTTGGTCATTTTTTTGGTCTAATTGGACATTTATTTGATCACTTGGACAAAAAATTGTTCGTTTCGACAACCGTTTTGTCCATTTTGACATTCATTTTGTCCCTTTGGACATTCATTTTATCAATTTGCATATTTTAAACATTCATTTAGAGTCCCTTTTGACATTAATTTTGTCCCTTTGGACAGTCATTTTGTGCATTCATTTTCTACTTTTGGACATTCGTTTTATACTTTAGACATTTATTTTGTCTACTTGGTCATTTTTTTTTGTCTAATGGGACATTTATTTGATCACTTGGACAAAAAATTGTCCGTTTCGACAACCGTGTTGTCCATTTTGACATTCATTTTGTCCCTTTGGACATTCATTTTATCCATTTGCATATTTTAAACTTTCATTTAGAGTCCCTTTTGACATTCATTTTGTCCCTTTGGACAGTCATTTTGTACATTCATTTTCTCCTTTTGGACATTCGTTTTATACTTTAGACATTTATTTTGTCTACTTGGTCATTTTTTTTGTCTAATTGGACATTTATTTGATCACTTGGACAAAAAATTGTCCGTTTCGACAACCGTGTTGTCCATTTTGACATTCATTTTGTCCTTTTGGACATTCATTTTATCAATTTGCATATTTTAAACATTCATTTAGAGTCCCTTTTGACATTCATTTTGTCCCTTTGGACAGTCATTTTGTACATTCATTTTCTCCTTTTGGACATTCGTTTTATACGTTGGACATTTATTTTGTCTACTTGGTCATTTTTTTTGTCTAATTGGACATTTATTTGATCACTTGGACAAAAAATTGTCCGTTTCGACAACCGTGTTGTCCATTTTGACATTCATTTTGTCCCTTTGGACATTCATTTTATCCATTTGCATATTTTAAACTTTCATTTAGAGTCCCTTTTGACATTCATTTTGTCCCTTTGGACAGTCATTTTGTACATTCATTTTCTCCTTTTGGACATTCGTTTTATACGTTGGACATTTATTTTGTCTACTTGGTCATTTTTTTTGTCTAATTGGACATTTATTTGATCACTTGGACAAAAAATTGTCCGTTTCGACAACCGTGTTGTCCATTTTGACATTCATTTTGTCCCTTTGGACATTCATTTTATCCATTTGCATATTTTAAACTTTCATTTAGAGTCCCTTTTGACATTCATTTTGTCCCTTTGGACAGTATTTTGTACATTCATTTTCTCCTTTTGGACATTCGTTTTATACTTTAGACATTTATTTTGTCTACTTGGTCATTTTTTTTGTCTAATTGGACATTTATTTGATCACTTGGACAAAAAATTGTTTGTTTCGACAACCGTGTTGTCCATTTTGACATTCATTTTGTCCCTTTGGACATTCATTTTATCAATTTGCATATTTTAAACTTTCATTTAGAGTCCCTTTTGACATTCATTTTGTTCCTTTGGACAGTCATTTTGTCCCTTTGGACAGTCATTTTGTACATTCATTTTCTCCTTTTGGACATTCGTTTTATACGTTGGACATTTATTTTGTCTACTTGGTCATTTTTTTGTCTAATTGGACATTTATTTGATCACTTGGACAAAAAATTGTCCGTTTCGACAACCGTGTTGTCCATTTTGACATTCATTTTGTCCCTTTGGACATTCATTTTATCCATTTGCATATTTTAAACTTTCATTTAGAGTCCCTTTTGACATTCATTTTGTCCCTTTGGACAGTCATTTTGTACATTCATTTTCTCCTTTTGGACATTCGTTTTATACTTTAGACATTTATTTTGTCTACTTGGTCATTTTTTTTGTCTAATTGGACATTTATTTGATCACTTGGACAAAAAATTGTTCGTTTCAACAACCGTGTTGTCCATTTTGACATTCATTTTGTCCCTTTGGACATTCATTTTATCAATTTGCATATTTTAAATATTCATTTAGAGTCCCTTTTGACATTCATTTTGTCCCTTTGGACAGTCATTTTGTGCATTCATTTTCTACTTTTGGACATTCGTTTTATACTTTAGACATTTATTTTGTCTACTTGGTCATTTTTTTTTGTCTAACCCAGGTAGCCATGCTAAGTCGCCAAACGTAGCGAACCACTTGAGGTGTCATATGGAAGTGGTGTTGGGTATCCAATAAATGGTTCCCGAGGCGGCGGTACCAATTCTTACCTCTCGAATACCTAAGATAGAATACACTTGACAGTATACAAAGAAGAAGAAAAGAAGATGTCCGGGGGTAAAGTGGATTAACTTCAGGGGGTGGTTCTACATGACAGTGTCAGCAAAAATTAAGAATAACTTTTTTCGAAATTCCAACTTTTAGGGGTACTTTTTCGGTAAAAAGATAAAATTAGTACGCCATGTGCGGCCAACACTATTAGGTATTCTCCGCTGTTACGATAAGCGCCAATAAAATCGTCGTCACAATGTGCCCGGCTAATACATAGATATCAAATTAATCGGCTAAGTTTGTTCCTTACACTAGGGATTTTTAATAGGTAGGTACGTCATTTTGTATGGGGAAAAAAAAGTTAGAATTTCGAAAAAAGTTGTTAATCTTTTTTACTCGTTCCATCATGTAGAATCACCACCCGAAGTTAATGCACTTTACCCCTGGACACCCTATATAATATTTATGTCATGGCTGAGCGCACAAAACTAAATTACGTGCTACGCTGTCACAAAGTAAACTTCACTGTTTAAAATTATTCACTCCGAATTAAACTGTTGTGAACTCCTACATCTCATTGACTTCAGGGTACCTAATCGAGAAAATAGCCAAAATATATTATTATTCTGCAACAATAATTCCGGGACCAACTACCACACACACATACGCACCTATTCCTCGCTTTCACATACTTGGAAACAAATTCACCTCAAATATCGCAATAACTAGCGGCTGAGATGCTTGCAACTGTACAGGGAGGTTTCAACGAGAAATATCAATTATACCCCGTATCAAAGTTTTCAAATTAAAAATTTAATAACGATTTACTTCATAAAATACTTTCTTTAATATGTACCTACATTAGAGTAAGCAATAAAAATACTCAAAACGCACGATGATAAATTATGAAATTTAGTGTACTTCTTGTAAGTATTTTTTGATTATAAGTATTTTTTGATTATAAGTATTTACGATTTTTCAATAATGTCTAAACAAAATAATTGTGTAAATTTTTTTAAATATTTTATTTCGTAAGATCTTAAATAAATAGAAAAGTTGAGGTATTTTTGTCAGAAAACACGTTATCGGATTAATTTTTTAATGATTTTAATTTAACTTAAATTACAATTCTTAAAACTGTGTATACTAGATTATGTATTTATTTATTTTTTGTATTTTTTTTAATTTATTTCTAACAAAAAGAATACACTTAATAAAGTACACGGTTTAGACAACAAATAGGTAGTTCCGCGAAGCCACCACATGGTTACTTATCTGCAGATTCTACCTCTATATGCAATAAGAATACAAACACAATAAGAATGAAAATACAAGATTGATTTTGTGAAATTCTACAAAATAAAAAAAATAAACTTATACATACACACACAGAATTCATTTAAAAGGCCACAAAAAGTACCAAGTACACATACATTTTACACAACACAATAATACACATTTAAACACCATTTATATACTCTACGGTAAGCAAACAAACAGTTGTATGATTATTAATTAATTACTAGCTTTTGCCCGTTGCAAGGCAACTAATTGGTTAAAGCACTAAGCGATTTGACGTTTGAATGTGGATGAAGCAAGAAGTGTGTGTGTCTACATTTTTTAAAAATTAAATATTTGAAAAAAAAAATCGATGTTTGAATGTGGATGAAGCAAGGATTGTGAGAACTACTCAAAGGGTCCTGTGAGTTAATCGCTCAATTTTGTACACCCGCTACTTACTACTTTGGTCGCCCTGGTTAAGGCGTTCAGTATGGGCCTTTTCTCGCAAAAAGGGGCCTAGAAGTTTACGGCTCAATTTTTTCACTAATAAATTGTTTCTAAATTATATGATATGCACTCACTTTTCTAATAACTCCCGTTACACCTATTTAAATTTTTTGTATGAATTTGATAACGCCAAATCTCTGCATTATATAAAGAAAACTTCGCGGGCTTGCGCACAATAACTCACCAAAGTTTCATCGCAATCGGATGAATATTATTGTAGATAATTTCATTACGCTAGAGCTCATTATTATATTTTAAAACCATTTCGAGCATGCACACATCATATCCCCAAAGTTTCATCGCAATCGGATGAATAGTATTGGAAATAATTTCATAATGCCAGAGCTTATTCTTATATATAGAAACCATCCCTAGCATGCCAACATCGAATTCCCAAAGTTTCATCTCAATCGGATGAAAAGTAAAGGAAATAATTTCATTACGCCAGAGCTTACTTTTATGCATAAAAACCATCCCAGGCATGCACACATCAAATCTCCAAAGTTTCATCTCAATCGGGTGAATAGTATATGAAATAATTTGATAACGCCAGAGCTTATTATTACGCATAGAAACCATCCCGGACATGCACACATCAAATCCCCAAAGTTTCATCGCAATCAGATGAATAGTATAGGAAATAATTTCATAGAGCCAGAGCTTACTATTATGCGTAGAAACCAACCCGGGCATGCACACATCAAATACCAAAAGTTTTGTCGCAATCAGATGAAAAGTATTGGAAAAAAAATCATAACGCCAGAGCTTACTCTTTTATGTTCAAACCATCCCGAGTATCCAACATCAAATTCCCAAAGTTTCATCTCAATCGGATGGAAAGTATAGGAAATAATTTCATAACGCCAGATCTTACCATTATGCGTAAATAATTTCATAATTCCAGAGCTTACTATTATGCGTAGAAACCAACCCGGGCATGCACACATCAAAGCTCAAAAGTTTTGTCGCAATCAAATGAATAGTATTGGAAAAAATTTCATAACGCCAGAGCTTACTCTTTTACATAGAAACCATCCCGAGCATGTCAACATCGAATTCCCAAAGTTTCATCTCAATCGGATGAAAATTAAAGGAAATATTTTCATAACGCCAGAGCTTACTTTTATGCATAAAAACCATCCCAGGCATGCACACATCAAATTTCCAAAGTTTCATCTCGATCGGGTGAATAGTATATAAAATAATTTCATAAAGCCAGAGCTTACTATTATGCGTAGAAACCAACCCGGGCATGCACACATCAAATCCCAAAAGTTTTGTCGCCATCAGATGAATAGTATTGGAAAAAAAACCTACCTAACCCTCAAACAAAAAATATTTGTTCAACAAAAAACCATCTTATCAAACTCAATTTTACTGCAGCAAAAAAATTACACAAAGAAATTCTTTAACAATATCCGGCTACCCGTGCACACGTATAATTATTTTTATTTTAAAATTGAATAATGTCCAAAGTAAACGAACGAATCCTGACCGATCTATTTTTCGATTTATATGCATATAAAAAATCTGTAGCACTGCATCGAACCCACCTAATTTATAAAAAGTACCTTCATACATACCTACCTACCCAGAGTACCTGTTCAGTACTTAGTTCCTACCTACCTGCATATCTACCTACCCCCGTGTACACCTACATTTTTTTGGAAATATCCATCTTTGGTTACTTTTTTTTATTTTATATCATATTTTTTTGTGATTTAAAGGAAAGAAGTTCTTACTTAGAGTAAATATCGATATTTGAATTCAATGCAATCCGCATGCCTACTGAACTCCCTGATTGGACAGTCGAAATGAACGACAGGGTCCGGCAAAATTTCCTCACTCATTATTACAAAAACCAATCGATTAAAAAAATGATTTTTTTTTTAAATCGACTCTTTAATATTTTTTTATGGAAATGACATCTTTCAAGTATCCACCTTTTGATGTCACGGACGCCATAACTCTTTTCGTAATCAATAATTATTAATAACGATAAATGTATAGAAAATTAGAAAAAAAACTTTGCATCTTATTTAGATAAATTTTAATGCGCCGCAAAAACGTTGGTCGCAAACGCAAGACAATATTTTCAAAACAAAAAAAATTTATGAAAAAATCATGAGTTTTAATAAAAAAATTAATCAGTATATTTGGAGCGGAATTTTTTTTACCACCCTGTTTCTGAATTTGAATTAAAAGACCGACAAACTGCAATCGGCATTTTTCCAGAAGAAACGCATTTAGTACCTACCATCTTTGGTGATTTCTCTTAATTTCAAACCATTTATTTGTAATTCGATGGAGCAAAGTAGGTACCTACCCAGTGATTATTATTATACCAATCCACCTGACCAGTAATATTTTTAAATCTTGTATAATTTGTTAGCGGATTTTTCATGGATTTTTTTGTAAAATGTCAAATTTTTAGCTCGATATTGTGGAATATTTTCAATGGAATGCCACTAAAAAAACGGTTGAATAAGTTTTCGAAACCTTTTGCCATTGAATATATCAAAAAACATTTACGCCAGAGGCCGTCATTTTGACGCAATTTCGTTTGCAAATGAAGGATTCTCAAATACGCCAAAGCTCAATTTTTTTAAAGGCTAAAGTCTAATTTTTTGTTCAGGCCCTAGCACGCTTGCTCTATAACGATCGGTAGGATAACTATCGGTAACTTCTCATCGTTCCCTAGGACAACTGCACATCGCTAACGAACAAACAACAGTTGATGTCGAATATGTTAAGGACACTTAGTCATTGTGAACTGTCACTTATTCGTTGGCGATCTGTAGTCATGCTAGGGAACGATGAGAAGTTACCGATAGTTATCCTATCGATCGTTATAGAGCGAGCGTGCTAGGGCCTCTGACCTACCGCAAAAGCCGTGAGGATCTTACGCTAAAAAAATTCGCTGGGTGGGTAGGCCAACGCCTCTGCAATAGGTCATTTCAAGTGGTTCGCTATGTTTGTTGATTTAGAAGTGGTGCCTGGGTTCATGAGGTTTGTTCTGGTCTTGGCGGTGGATTCGTCTGCCCACCAATTTCGTGGCAGACCAGATCGGAAGAGACTGGTTTAGGGAGACTTTTTGGGTTCTTCAGCAAAGCTCTCTCGGAACATCACCTTGCACCGCAGTGGGAGGGATAAAATCATTCGTCCGTCACTCCACACACTGATCCCCAGATTCCTACCCACCCCTCATAACTTTTTCCTTACCAGAACATCATCTCCTTACCTTCCTAAAAAGAACCCTTCACACAGCATCCCCAAAGATGACATAGGCCCTGAGAGGAATTATTTTCGTCCGTCACTCCACACACTGATCCCCAGATTCCTACCCACCCCTCATAACTTTTTCCTTACCAGAACATCATCTCCTTACTTTCCTAAAAATAACCCTTCACACAGCATCCCCAAAGATGACATAGGCCCTGAGAGGAATTATTTTCTTCAAGGCCTCCTGTGTAGAGCTATTATAAAAATTAAATAAACTTCTCTTTTCCCGGTAGATTTTCCTAATTTTGTTTTAAATTATTCGAGTAAGATCCATAGTTTATGCATAAACATTCACACGAAAAAGCCCGCCCTTAGGATTGTGTGTATTGGTGCATATAACGATGCAAAACGTCACTGAGATACATCTTTTTGCCAACCTGAATATATTTAGATATTCTTAAATCGACTCAGATTAACCGGTTATAAAGGGTTTGGTCATCCAACAAATGATTCACGGGGTGGCAGTACCAATGCACACCACCCACGCCGAATGATATTATAATAACACTATTGTGCACTATTTAAAGAAGTACCTACACCATTAGGCAAAAAAAATGGATTATCCTGAGTTATTTAAACAGTTTTATTCAGCATGTTAAATTCTCAATATTTGAAAAATAACGTTCCCACCCAAGTAGGTACCTACCCACTGGTAAATTATTTTCTATGATCTCGGCAGCCTGAACCGTTCGAATTTTATTTGTCTTTACAAAAGTACCAACCCAGCAATTAAAATCAACGTTATGTAGCTGGCCGGTAACGTTTAACCTGTTTTTATTTTGCATTTCTTCATAAACGTCAGAATTTTTTCAACTTTTGAAGATGTATCCTGAAACAATTTACATGAAATGTGGTAAATGTAATGTATTATTGGAGTTCGGAAATCTATGGTTTTCAAAATTATAGAAAAACATCTTATCCACATATCCTATTTTTGACGTAATATTGATACACATGAGACTCGTCGAAATGTCAAATTAACATGCGAGACGCCATAGAATAATTTTCAAAAATGCCCCAACATTTCAGTACTTTGAAGGTCTGACGATAATTTTTTCCTTAATAAAGCATTTTTTTACTGGCTACGAACATTTTAACAGTTTTTAACTCGGAATTTTTTTCGTAAACGTCAGAAATTACCGACGTTTGAAAACGAATCCTGACAAAATTTCCATGAAAAGTCATAAATATAATATATTATTTATGTTCCAAAACCTGTCGTAGTCGAAATAATACAAAAACATCTAAGCCAGGTATCTTTTTTAAGTCGCAATTTTGATTTACCTCGAGGCTCGTCGGAATGTAAAGTTTTGAGGTGAGACGCCTTATATTTAAAAAAATATACACTTTACGATTTTAGTACTGAGGCTCTTTCACAAATTTTTCGTGAAGGTCTGACGATAAATTTTTCCTTTTTTGATGGGCGAACCTGGCGGCTGGAAATACAACTTTGAATTTCTTCGTCGAATAATGAGCGCTTCTAGTTTTCGCCGCTAGGTTTTCATACATCAGTTTTATTAGCAGTTTATTTTTTTGCATCAGTTTTTTTATATGAAAATTTGCAATTGGTAAAATTCTGGCTGAATTTTTCCCATACAAATCAGGTCTGAAAAAATCGTATGTATTTTTATCCACGGTCGATGTCTCGCGAAAATCAGCTTTCGGGTCGGTTAAACTCGAGGGGCAGAGTGGTCGTTTTTCGCAAGACTGCGATTGACTTAAAATCTGGTGGTTACGAGCATTAATATATACTAGCTTTTGCCCGTTGCAAGGCAACTAATTGGTTAAAGCACTAAGCGATTTGACGTTTGAATGTGGATGAAGCAAGAAGTGTGTGTGTCTACATTTTTTAAAAATTAAATATTTGAAAAAAAAAATCGATGTTTGAATGTGGATGAAGCAAGGATTGTGAGAACTACTCAAAGGGTCCTGTGAGTTAATCGCTCAATTTTGTACACCCGCTACTTAGCCACTTTGGTCGCCCTGGTTAAGGCGTTCAGTATGGGCCTTTTCTCGCAAAAAGGGGCCTAGAAGTTTACGGCTCAATTTTTTCAGTAATAAATTGTTTCTAAATTATATGATATGCACTCACTTTTCTAATAACTCCCGTTACACCTATTTAAATTTTTTGTATGAATTTGATAACGCCAAATCTCTGCATTATATAAAGAAAACTTCGCGGGCTTGCGCACAATAACTCACCAAAGTTTCATCGCAATCGGATGAATATTATTGTAGATAATTTCATTACGCTAGAGCTCATTATTATATTTTAAAACCATTTCGAGCATGCACACATCATATCCCCAAAGTTTCATCGCAATCGGATGAATAGTATTGGAAATAATTTCATAATGCCAGAGCTTATTCTTATATATAGAAACCATCCCTAGCATGCCAACATCGAATTCCCAAAGTTTCATCTCAATCGGATGAAAAGTAAAGGAAATAATTTCATTACGCCAGAGCTTACTTTTATGCATAAAAACCATCCCGGACATGCACACATCAAATCCCCAAAGTTTCATCGCAATCAGATGAATAGTATAGGAAATAATTTCATAGAGCCAGAGCTTACTATTATGCGTAGAAACCAACCCGGGCATGCACACATCAAATACCAAAAGTTTTGTCGCAATCAGATGAAAAGTATTGGAAAAAAAATCATAACGCCAGAGCTTACTCTTTTATGTTCAAACCATCCCGAGTATCCAACATCAAATTCCCAAAGTTTCATCTCAATCGGATGGAAAGTATAGGAAATAATTTCATAACGCCAGATCTTACCATTATGCGTAAATAATTTCATAATTCCAGAGCTTACTATTATGCGTAGAAACCAACCCGGGCATGCACACATCAAAGCTCAAAAGTTTTGTCGCAATCAAATGAATAGTATTGGAAAAAATTTCATAACGCCAGAGCTTACTCTTTTACATAGAAACCATCCCGAGCATGTCAACATCGAATTCCCAAAGTTTCATCTCAATCGGATGAAAATTAAAGGAAATATTTTCATAACGCCAGAGCTTACTTTTATGCATAAAAACCATCCCAGGCATGGACACATCAAATTTCCAAAGTTTCATCTCGATCGGGTGAATACTATATAAAATAATTTCATAAAGCCAGAGCTTACTATTATGCGTAGAAACCAACCCGGGCATGCACACATCAAATCCCAAAAGTTTTGTCGCCATCAGATGAATAGTATTGGAAAAAAAACCTACCTAACCCTCAAACAAAAAATATTTGTTCAACAAAAAACCATCTTATCAAACTCAATTTTACTGCAGCAAAAAAATTACACAAAGAAATTCTTTAACAATATCCGGCTACCCGTGCACACGTATAATTATTTTTATTTTAAAATTGAATAATGTCCAAAGTAAACGAACGAATCCTGACTGATCTATTTTTCGATTTATATGCATATAAAAAATCTGTAGCACTGCATCGAACCCACCTAATTTATAAAAAGTACCTTCATACATACCTACCTACCCAGAGTACCTGTTCAGTACTTAGTTCCTACCTACCTGCATATCTACCTACCCCCGTGTACACCTACATTTTTTTGGAAATATCCATCTTTGGTTACTTTTTTTTATTTTATATCATATTTTTTTTGTGATTTAAAGGAAAGAAGTTCTTACTTAGAGTAAATATCGATATTTGAATTCAATGCAATCCGCATGCCTACTGAACTCCCTGATTGGACAGTCGAAATGAACGACAGGGTCCGGCAAAATTTCCTCACTCATTATTACAAAAACCAATCGATTAAAAAAATGATTTTTTTTTTAAATCGACTCTTTAATATTTTTTTATGGAAATGACATCTTTCAAGTATCCACCTTTTGATGTCACGGACGCCATAACTCTTTTCGTAATCAATAATTATTAATAACGATAAATGTATAGAAAATTAGAAAAAAAACTTTGCATCTTATTTAGATAAATTTTAATGCGCCGCAAAAACGTTGGTCGCAAACGCAAGACAATATTTTCTAAACAAAAAAAATTAAGGAAAAAATCATGAGTTTTAATAAAAAAATTAATCAGTATATTTCGAGCGGAATTTTTTTTACCACCCTGTTTCTGAATTTGAATTAAAAGACCGACAAACTGCAATCGGCATTTTTTCAGAAGAAACGCATTTAGTACCTACCATCTTTGGTGATTTCTCTTAATTTCAAACCATTTATTTGTAATTCGATGGAGCAAAGTAGGTACCTACCCAGTGATTATTATTATACCAATCCACCTGACCAGTAATATTTTTAAATCTTGTATAATTTGTTAGCGGATTTTTCATGGATTTTTTTGTAAAATGTCAATTTTTTAGCTCGATATTATGGAACATTTTCAATGGAATGCCACTAAAAAAACGGTTGAATAAGTTTTCGAAACCTTTTGCCATTGAATATATCAAAAAACATTTACGCCAGAGGCCGTCATTTTGACGCAATTTCGTTTGCAAATGAAGGATTCTCAAATACGCCAAAGCTCAATTTTTTTAAAGGCTAAAGTCTAATTTTTTGTTCAGGCCCTAGCACGCTTGCTCTATAACGATCGGTAGGATAACTATCGGTAACTTCTCATCGTTCCCTAGGACAACTGCACATCGCTAACGAACAAACAACAGTTGATGTCGAATATGTTAAGGACACTTAGTCATTGTGAACTGTCACTTATTCGTTGGCGATCTGTAGTCATGCTAGGGAACGATGAGAAGTTACCGATAGTTATCCTATCGATCGTTATAGAGCGAGCGTGCTAGGGCCTCTGACCTACCGCAAAAGCCGTGAGGATCTTACGCTAAAAAAATTCGCTGGGTTGGTAGGCCAACGCCTCTGCAATAGGTCATTTCAAGTGGTTCGCTATGTTTGTTGATTTAGAAGGGGTGCCTGGGTTCATGAGGTTTGTTCTGGTCTTGGCGGTGGATTCGTCTGCCCACCAATTTCGTGGCAGACCAGATCGGAAGAGACTGGTTTAGGGAGACTTTTTGGGTTCTTCAGCAAAGCTCTCTCGGAACATCACCTTGGACCGCAGTGGGAGGGATAAAATCATTCGTCCGTCACTCCACACACTGATCCCCAGATTCCTACCCACCCCTCATAACTTTTTCCTTACCAGAACATCATCTCCTTACCTTCCTAAAAAGAACCCTTCACACAGCATCCCCAAAGATGACATAGGCCCTGAGAGGAATTATTTTCGTCCGTCACTCCACACACTGATCCCCAGATTCCTACCCACCCCTCATAACTTTTTCCTTACCAGAACATCATCTCCTTACTTTCCTAAAAATAACCCTTCACACAGCATCCCCAAAGATGACATAGGCCCTGAGAGGAATTATTTTCTTCAAGGCCTCCTGTGTAGAGCTATTATAAAAATTAAATAAACTTCTCTTTTCCCGGTAGATTTTCCTAATTTTGTTTTAAATTAGTCGAGTAAATCCATAGTTTGTGTATAAAAAATGCATAAACATTCACACGAAAAAGCCCGCCCTTAGGATTGTGTGTATTGGTGCATATAACGATGCAAAACGTCACTGAGATACATCTTTTTGCCAACCTGAATATATTTAGATATTCTTAAATCGACTCAGATTAACCGGTTATAAAGGGTTTGGTCATCCAACAAATGATTCACGGGGTGGCAGTACCAATGCACACCACCCACGCCGAATGATATTATAATAACACTATTGTGCACTATTTAAAGAAGTACCTACACCATTAGGCAAAAAAATGGATTATCCTGAGTTATTTAAACAGTTTTATTCATCATGTTAAATTCTCAATATTTGAAAAATAACGTTCCCACCCAAGTAGGTACCTACCCACTGGTAAATTATTTTCTATGATCTCGGCAGCCTGAACCGTTCGAATTTTATTTGTCTTTACAAAAGTACCAACCCAGCAATTAAAATCAACGTTATGTAGCTGGCCGGTAACGTTTAACCTGTTTTTATTTTGCATTTCTTCATAAACGTCAGAATTTTTTCAACTTTTGAAGATGTATCCTGAAATAATTTACATGAAATGTGGTAAATGTAATGTATTATTGGAGTTCGGAAATCTATGGTTTTCAAAATTATAGAAAAACATCTTATCCACATATGCTATTTTTGACGTAATATTGATACACATGAGACTCGTCGAAATGTCAAATTAACATGCGAGACGCCATAGAATAATTTTCAAAAATGCCCCAACATTTCAGTACTTTGAAGGTCTGACGATAAATTTTTCCTTAATAAAGCATTTTTTTACTGGCTACGAACATTTTAACAGTTTTTAACTCGGAATTTTTTTCGTAAACGTCAGAAATTACCGACGTTTGAAAACGAATCCTGACAAAATTTCCATGAAAAGTCATAAATATAATATATTATTTATGTTCCAAAACCTGTCGTAGTCGAAATAATACAAAAACATCTAAGCCAGGTATCTTTTTTAAGTCGCAATTTTGATTTACCTCGAGGCTCGTCGGAATGTAAAGTTTTGAGGTGAGACGCCTTATATTTAAAAAAATATACACTTTACGATTTTAGTACTGAGGCTCTTTCACAAATTTTTCGTGAAGGTCTGACGATAAATTTTTCCTTTTTTGATGGGCGAACCTGGCGGCTGGAAATACAACTTTGAATTTCTTCGTCGAATAATGAGCGCTTCTAGTTTTCGCCGCTAGGTTTTCATACATCAGTTTTATTAGCAGTTTATTTTTTTTGCATCAGTTTTTTTATATGAAAATTTGCAATTGGTAAAATTCTGGCTGAATTTTTCCCATACAAATCAGGTCTGAAAAAATCGTATGTATTTTTATCCACGGTCGATGTCTCGCGAAAATCAGCTTTGAGGTCGGTTAAACTTGAGGGGCAGAGTGGTCGTTTTTCGCAAGACTGCGATTGACTTAAAATCTGGTGGTTACGAGCATTAATATATATATATATGATTTAAAATTTGTAATACATATCGTTTGAAAATAGAACAAATCTGCCAAAGACCAACGGTATTACCTTAGCATATTAAAAATACACTTAGTTTTTCAAAATTTTAAAACTGCGTGTACCAGATAAAATAACAATCTTTCAAAATCAATTTATACTTTTTTTGTAAAAAAGAATCAATACATCTTTAATTTGATTTAAAAAGGACTAATTCCGGTATTCTCTGGTAATACCCTCTTAATATGAATTTTAACATTATTTAAGAGATACCTTAATGCTATTTGTACGTAGCACATTTTTATTAATAAGGAGTTGTTGACATATTTTTGTTTTCTTACTGTTCATCTACAATGTAAAAACTTGTCACTCTCTTTTCTTTTTCTGTATCGTAAACTTTGTCATGCATTAATCACCTATAAATTTATCATATTAACTCACACTTTATTATTATTTTTCTATCATCTGCAATTTAGAAACTGGTTACTGTTTTTTTTTTTTTTTTTTTTTTTTTTTTTTTATTAGAACATATTATTTTTACTTAAATTTTCCTTTATACCTACCGTTTTTATAATGTTCATTTCCATAAGTTATATCTTTTTTAAATTATTATTATTTAATGAATTCTATATCACTGTATCTTGCACTTATTATGTAAAAGCCCATCAACGCGTTAAAATTAATAAGTAAATAAAATACATAATTTAAGCACTCTATTTATTTAATGTACACGCGGTAAAACAACACATGAGACAGCAGTAATAACGAGTATCTACAACAATCGCCGCTATTTGCAAACTGTCGTTGCACGATGGCACTGACTTGATTCAAAATTCATTGACCTTGAATGTATTATTATTATTATTTTTTTTTTATTTTTTTATTTAAAATTCATATACATAAGATTTAGAAAAATAAATACAGTTGGTTCTTAAAAGCTATTTACAAATAGATTTTTTTTTAACAAACTACTCAACTCAACGGAGAAAAAATTTCTCGTGTTTGAGTTTGTAGTGAACCTACCCCTGGCCTTACTATGTTTCTATGGGTCTCGGGACCTCCTGTAATGTACCTGTGGGGCTACCCGGCACCCGTTGTACTGATCCGTAGTCGTCTATCCTTGGTTTTTCTATTCTTTCCCTTTAACACTAGCTGTCGGGATCTACTGGCTACGCTACCCTTATCTTTTGGGCCTTCGATCAATATACCCTTTGTATCTAGCTACACCTAACTTTTCCTTAAACCCCTGCGATTTTCTCACAGTAAATAAGATTTAAGATTTTATTGCACATTATTCCTATTTACCCCGTTGTGTGATTTTTTGATTCGGTAATTACATTTGCATGTGTAAATTAATACACATACACATGTAGAGGAAATAATGTAGTGTGTGGTAACCTCAGATTCTTTTGGAGTAAAGTGTGGAAGAATCTCGTTTGATAAACTGACCCCGTTTTTTAGATTGTTTTATTTTATTTTCAAACCTATACTCGTATTACCCGCCTTTTCTCAACTTGAACGGAGTGTCATTGACGCTAATCCTACAGTGAATTGTCAGCCGGTTTATAAAATTCAACGTCGTAGTTTTTCTCTACTCGATTTTTTCCTCCCTATAGATTTACATTGGATTATATTAACATGACATGGTCAGTGTGAATTATGACATATATACAGATTCCTTGCGAAGCTCTCAATGTCGTCGTACTGCACCTAAATGGTCAAGTTATTATTGTTATTAGTATACACTACATGTACTGGGGAAGAGAAAGGTGAGGAGGGGTGATAGGAGGATCTGGGGAATGTTGTTTCCTGAATAAGTCGGCTCCTCCTCTAACCAAATAGATACTGGTGACCAACATTCCGGACAAAGACTCAATCATTACGTTTGCTAGGATGGTCCTTAAGTCCTGATTTTGTTCTCTTGCATGAACTTCATTGCTACGAAAGGGTCCCTTCACGCCAGATGAAAGCGCGCAGAGTCCTCATGTCACTTCCAGTATTATCCCGACTTCCTATCCTCCAGATTTGATTTTAACTCGACTGATTCTAGAAGGGGTATGTCCATTTCTTCCCTTATCATGACTCTACTCGCGTTGAGTGCGTACGGAGCCGTTTGAGATGATCCTTTCGTCTCCTACGAGGATAATCATTGGCTTGCGTTCCTCGCCTCCAAGAGCTGACATAACTTCTACCTTGTAAAAACTATGTTTGCTTTCAGGTCGACACTACTGGTAGTATGCAATAGTGCTACAGACTTATTCTCACGGAATACCACGCCGACGTCCCCTCCACATAACTTCGCAAAACTTGGGATACCTTCGGTCGAAACGCCTCCGTCAGCGAATCATACCCTACCATTCCAAGTGGCATTTTCTTTTTATTCTGTCTTTCATGCCTTTTCACTCTGCATGACCCCGCGAAAGGGATTAACTTTCAGTACCCCGCGTGAATGCTAAGTTTACGTTGACATCCCCTATCGCATGATAGCGTAAGAAAAAAAGCCCTCTTTGTCTCATATCTTGTGGGGATATAATTTCAGTGAACGCTATTGCATTCCCCAATCGTGAAGTCTATATTTCGCAGGTCAAGCGGGATTTTGGAAGGGTCTGATTGAGAAAACATTACCGAAATAATGTTGATTTCATATTTTGTAAGGAAGCCTGAAAGAAATTTGACATGATAATATTGTTGTTAGTAAACAATTATAATGTTTAAATTCAATTCTCCAAATTTCATTTTTGGACCAACATCCAGTATGGTATGGATGCTTCCGTCACTCCACTTTGGCTCGGCATACCTCAGAAAAAAACCTTCTAATTTGGATGACTGTACGGCTACGATTTATGGCCGGGATCCTTTTTTATACGCATTCGTCTCGTCCTTTCTAGCACGCAAAAAATATAAGTTCGTTGAACCCACATTGATAATAGATTTAATTTGGGACAAATCTCGTAATTACACATTGAGAATAATATTTAAAACACAATTATATCCTGGAACATAACTTCTTTTATCATTGGTTTTGTAGATTGGCAGATCCTCTCAGGTATCGGGACCATGTACGACCTGTAATTTAATTAAAATGTTTCTTTCACTCACCTGAACGAAGCCTGATTACGTACATGTGGGGAAAATATTAAAAGTAAAAAACCTTCCTGTCACTATGATTCGGTAATTTAGTCCCCAGAAGTAGTAACACCCATGACTCTATGTCACACTTTTATTTGAGTTTAAGAAAATACGTAGGTTATTAATTATTATTTGTTAATAATATTATCGAAGATGACATTTATACGTAGGTATTTGTTGATATTATTTTGAATATTTGTATTATCTTGATTATATGATATATTGAAGCAACTACAAGCGCGTAGGTATGTTGGCATCATTATTATTTTCGCGGAAGATCGAAGGTGACATTTGTATGTAGGTTATTTATTTTGATGTTGTTTTGATATTATTATTTTGTGTGTACAAGTTTGAAAATGATATTTGTACGTTATTATTGACTAGACTAATTTTATATTTCAAATCAAAATTCACGCGATGCACTCCCTTCTATTTTTAAAACACAAAGTTAGGTTATTATTAACTCACAGAAGCTAAGTATTTCATTCACTTTGGTTATTATTTTGGTTTTGATAATTCAAATTAATTTTATTATTTAATTAATTCACCCGCGGCGCACTGTCATTCACTGCAGCTAATTTTCAATAGAGTATTTTAACAAGCCGAATAATTAATTTATGTACACGAACTATTGCTTCTCACGAAGTCACAACCTTAAAAATTCTTTAATATTACGATGGATATTTTCTCCCAACATTAACAAACACTTGTCACTGTTTATCACGACTTTTTTAATTCTTCGGTGGATTATGTCTTATCACTCGTTTTTATAATATTTGATCAATTGTTTTGTTAAATACGAACGATCTTATCACTGCTAGCACTCTATAGCCTCGTCTTCCTTCGATCCTCGACTCTTACTCGACTCTTACTGCCACATGGTATTCAGCCCTTCGAATATCTTCTTAAAAAAAACGCCAGGTGTGGACTCAGGACGTACATCTCGTCTTTCGTTAGGGCGTTTTATAATTGAGAGCTCAGACTATTTCAACTTTCATTGATATGTTATTTTTCATGACTCTCTCTCTCCAAAATTTAATATGTCCGTTTTAATTATTTCATTATCTGGCCGCCGATAAGTGTAACTCACCCTTTTGATGCAATTTTGCTTTAAACTTTTTCTAGAATTCTGCAATCGGTCTTTCCTTAATAATCGGTAAATTTCCTCGGCTAATTGTGACTTTACATCTGAAATAATTATCACTCTCGCACTCTCCCATTTATTTTTGTTTAAAATTTGCGGCAGGTAAAATTGAATTCAGTAGTATTCCGGCTTAATTCTCATGGTAGCATGAAATTGCTTCTGTCATTTACTTGATTCACCACATTCCTTGCAGATGTTTACAACTATTTTTTTATCCTTCGTCCCTTTTCATGATCAGATATAATATTCGTAAAACTTTGTCTGGTAATAACTAATATCACCTTATTAATTCAGAATTCATTTTCTTAATGCGTTCCAAATAGCTCTATGGTCTAGTACGTACCTGTTTGGCTTCATTTTTTTTTGTGTATCCAAAAGTAAAAATCTTATTTACTTTTAATCTGAGTGTTTTGTTTACCTTTCGAAAAATCTCGATCTATAGCACTAATTCATAGATTGTATACGTCGTTAATTTTAAATTGGTTTTATCAATACTCCGTCTGTATTCTGTAGTGGTAATTTGGGCTTAATTACCCCATTTATTCCTCAAAACCATGTAAGTTTTTTTTGTTACTAAACAAACTCTCTTCGACACGCTCTAGGATTTTAAATTTATGGTTGGTCTGAAGTGTCGGCTTACATTCAATATTGATAAATTTTAAACGTGGTATCGATTTGAAAACTTCGAGCTCTCCATTATGTCATCACCTTTATCTACCTCAGCCCTTCTCAGATTGTGATTTTTCTGTCCTTTTCAATAGCGGTCGCTAGTGTAGTCGATTTGAAATTTCGTTTAGGTGGGAAAAATTTTGTATGAGCTCTTCCGATAAAGAAGATGCTTTTTTTTTTTCTTTCGAACGTAGTGTTGAAGCCATCACAGCCCCCCTAGAGTTTTAAATCCAGCGGTAAACACGCCTCCTAGTGTTAGTCGATGGGATTAGAACTCACCATAGGTCATTTAATTCCTTCTATTTTCTACTAATGTTCTGTACCCCTGATCCTTGCTATTAAATCTTGCAGGGTTCCGTCCCATTTACTTCATGTGTTATTTGTTGAAACTAGTTCCATTTTCCGTCGGCGAACTATTCGTACGTTCCTACTTGTACAAATCTTTCTCTCTCCCTTGCTGTCCTACTCCCCCCCCCTAAGATTGTATTCCCCCCCCCCTAAGATTATATTCCCCCCCCTAAGATTTTACTCCCTCTTCTCTTGTATGTCGGTTTTTTTTATTTATTTATTTTTTTGTTTTTTTTTTTTTTTTATTTATATCCAATTCGCCCCTGTCCTCCTACATTTTTTGTTGGATTCATTCATCTACTTGACTAGGTACCTGTTTCTAAACAAGACTGAACGTCAATGATGGATGGTTACCCCGAATGCTCTATTTTTAATTTTTAGGTGTGTACTTGAGAACGCAATACATTTTACGCGTAATTTCTTCATGTATGATTTTAGATTTAATTGTCTTTAATTACCAATTAATTTTTTCCTAGTTTTATATTTTTATTATTTACGTTTTTTAACATTTAGTAATGATTAAATGTATAAGATTTATCGCGTACGATGATCTCTAAAATGTTCTCCTTCATTTTTATTTTTATTCTTCAATCTTATCGGAAGTTGGATAGCACAATGTCTCTACTCATTTATTTTTTTTTTGACTAACTCGTTTATAATGTTATGTCTAGACTGTAGTTAAAAGTCAGATTTCAGATATGTTTTTTTTTTTTTTTTAATTCGTACCGTATTGATTTTTTTTTGCAAAACCCGACGCTATACAAATCGCCCAAATCAGTTTAGCTTATTTATTATTATGGTTTTGATTTTTTTTTTTGTTTATCTATTTTTATTTTGTCGGAATATGTGTGTATTAGAAGATGTATGAATGTGAATGAGGCAAAGAGTGTGTGCCAAGATCTGTCGTCTCTGCCCACCCCTGCGAGGAAACGCGCGGTGGTTAATTAGTTATGTTTTTATTTTATTATTATTTTTTATGTATTAATTTTATCATTATTATTATTCTGAGTGACTATTTGATAATTTATTTTCTTTCTAAACATCTGTTCAAATAATTTTAAAGGCAAAGATCCATATTTTTTTGTTTCCGACCTACCCTAAACGCAAGAGCCATAAATCTTATCGTTAGCTCATTTTTTGTGCATTGAGTCGACCCGTATTCGATGTTTATTTATTCCCCGACCGAAATGTTTAAAATACGCTCGGAACACGCGGGACAAATTCCTCTATTCATTTTAGGTTCGGTTTTTCAATTTTAGTTCAAGTTATTTATTTTTTCCAATTTATTTTTAATTTCGAAAAGCTTATTATTTCCAATTTATTATTAGTTTCGAAAATCTTCCACTTGTAAAACTTTCTCCTTTGGTCACGGCAACAGTTGTAGTGATCCGTCTCGACACCCTACCCGCCGCGGATACTAATTTGTGACGATCCACCCTCCTGGGCTACCCGGCACCAGTTGTAGTGAACCTACCCCTGGCCTTACTATGTTTCTATGGGTCTCGGGACCTCCTGTAATGTACCTGTGGGGCTACCCGGCACCCGTTGTACTGATCCGTAGTCGTCTATCCTTGGTTTTTCTATTCTTTCCCTTTAACACTAGCTGTCGGGATCTACTGGCTACGCTACCCTTATCTTTTGGGCCTTCGATCAATATACCCTTTGTATCTAGCTACACCTAACTTTTCCTTAAACCCCTGCGATTTTCTCACAGTAAATAAGATTTAAGATTTTATTGCACATTATTCCTATTTACCCCGTTGTGTGATTTTTTGATTCGGTAATTACATTTGCATGTGTAAATTAATACACATACACATGTAGAGGAAATAATGTAGTGTGTGGTAACCTCAGATTCTTTTGGAGTAAAGTGTGGAAGAATCTCGTTTGATAAACTGACCCCGTTTTTTAGATTGTTTTATTTTATTTTCAAACCTATACTCGTATTACCCGCCTTTTCTCAACTTGAACGGAGTGTCATTGACGCTAATCCTACAGTGAATTGTCAGCCGGTTTATAAAATTCAACGTCGTAGTTTTTCTCTACTCGATTTTTTCCTCCCTATAGATTTACATTGGATTATATTAACATGACATGGTCAGTGTGAATTATGACATATATACAGATTCCTTGCGAAGCTCTCAATGTCGTCGTACTGCACCTAAATGGTCAAGTTATTATTGTTATTAGTATACACTACATGTACTGGGGAAGAGAAAGGTGAGGAGGGGTGATAGGAGGATCTGGGGAATGTTGTTTCCTGAATAAGTCGGCTCCTCCTCTAACCAAATAGATACTGGTGACCAACATTCCGGACAAAGACTCAATCATTACGTTTGCTAGGATGGTCCTTAAGTCCTGATTTTGTTCTCTTGCATGAACTTCATTGCTACGAAAGGGTCCCTTCACGCCAGATGAAAGCGCGCAGAGTCCTCATGTCACTTCCAGTATTATCCCGACTTCCTATCCTCCAGATTTGATTTTAACTCGACTGATTCTAGAAGGGGTATGTCCATTTCTTCCCTTATCATGACTCTACTCGCGTTGAGTGCGTACGGAGCCGTTTGAGATGATCCTTTCGTCTCCTACGAGGATAATCATTGGCTTGCGTTCCTCGCCTCCAAGAGCTGACATAACTTCTACCTTGTAAAAACTATGTTTGCTTTCAGGTCGACACTACTGGTAGTATGCAATAGTGCTACAGACTTATTCTCACGGAATACCACGCCGACGTCCCCTCCACATAACTTCGCAAAACTTGGGATACCTTCGGTCGAAACGCCTCCGTCAGCGAATCATACCCTACCATTCCAAGTGGCATTTTCTTTTTATTCTGTCTTTCATGCCTTTTCACTCTGCATGACCCCGCGAAAGGGATTAACTTTCAGTACCCCGCGTGAATGCTAAGTTTACGTTGACATCCCCTATCGCATGATAGCGTAAGAAAAAAAGCCCTCTTTGTCTCATATCTTGTGGGGATATAATTTCAGTGAACGCTATTGCATTCCCCAATCGTGAAGTCTATATTTCGCAGGTCAAGCGGGATTTTGGAAGGGTCTGATTGAGAAAACATTACCGAAATAATGTTGATTTCATATTTTGTAAGGAAGCCTGAAAGAAATTTGACATGATAATATTGTTGTTAGTAAACAATTATAATGTTTAAATTCAATTCTCCAAATTTCATTTTTGGACCAACATCCAGTATGGTATGGATGCTTCCGTCACTCCACTTTGGCTCGGCATACCTCAGAAAAAAACCTTCTAATTTGGATGACTGTACGGCTACGATTTATGGCCGGGATCCTTTTTTATACGCATTCGTCTCGTCCTTTCTAGCACGCAAAAAATATAAGTTCGTTGAACCCACATTGATAATAGATTTAATTTGGGACAAATCTCGTAATTACACATTGAGAATAATATTTAAAACACAATTATATCCTGGAACATAACTTCTTTTATCATTGGTTTTGTAGATTGGCAGATCCTCTCAGGTATCGGGACCATGTACGACCTGTAATTTAATTAAAATGTTTCTTTCACTCACCTGAACGAAGCCTGATTACGTACATGTGGGGAAAATATTAAAAGTAAAAAACCTTCCTGTCACTATGATTCGGTAATTTAGTCCCCAGAAGTAGTAACACCCATGACTCTATGTCACACTTTTATTTGAGTTTAAGAAAATACGTAGGTTATTAATTATTATTTGTTAATAATATTATCGAAGATGACATTTATACGTAGGTATTTGTTGATATTATTTTGAATATTTGTATTATCTTGATTATATGATATATTGAAGCAACTACAAGCGCGTAGGTATGTTGGCATCATTATTATTTTCGCGGAAGATCGAAGGTGACATTTGTATGTAGGTTATTTATTTTGATGTTGTTTTGATATTATTATTTTGTGTGTACAAGTTTGAAAATGATATTTGTACGTTATTATTGACTAGACTAATTTTATATTTCAAATCAAAATTCACGCGATGCACTCCCTTCTATTTTTAAAACACAAAGTTAGGTTATTATTAACTCACAGAAGCTAAGTATTTCATTCACTTTGGTTATTATTTTGGTTTTGATAATTCAAATTAATTTTATTATTTAATTAATTCACCCGCGGCGCACTGTCATTCACTGCAGCTAATTTTCAATAGAGTATTTTAACAAGCCGAATAATTAATTTATGTACACGAACTATTGCTTCTCACGAAGTCACAACCTTAAAAATTCTTTAATATTACGATGGATATTTTCTCCCAACATTAACAAACACTTGTCACTGTTTATCACGACTTTTTTAATTCTTCGGTGGATTATGTCTTATCACTCGTTTTTATAATATTTGATCAATTGTTTTGTTAAATACGAACGATCTTATCACTGCTAGCACTCTATAGCCTCGTCTTCCTTCGATCCTCGACTCTTACTCGACTCTTACTGCCACATGGTATTCAGCCCTTCGAATATCTTCTTAAAAAAAACGCCAGGTGTGGACTCAGGACGTACATCTCGTCTTTCGTTAGGGCGTTTTATAATTGAGAGTTCAGACTATTTCAACTTTCATTGATATGTTATTTTTCATGACTCTCTCTCTCCAAAATTTAATATGTCCGTTTTAATTATTTCATTATCTGGCCGCCGATAAGTGTAACTCACCCTTTTGATGCAATTTTGCTTTAAACTTTTTCTAGAATTCTGCAATCGGTCTTTCCTTAATAATTGGTAAATTTCCTCGGCTAATTGTGACTTTACATCTGAAATAATTATCACTCTCGCACTCTCCCATTTATTTTTGTTTAAAATTTGCGGCAGGTAAAATTGAATTCAGTAGTATTCCGGCTTAATTCTCATGGTAGCATGAAATTGCTTCTGTCATTTACTTGATTCACCACATTCCTTGCAGATGTTTACAACTATTTTTTTATCCTTCGTCCCTTTTCATGATCAGATATAATATTCGTAAAACTTTGTCTGGTAATAACTAATATCACCTTATTAATTCAGAATTCATTTTCTTAATGCGTTCCAAATAGCTCTATGGTCTAGTACGTACCTGTTTGGCTTCATTTTTTTTTGTGTATCCAAAAGTAAAAATCTTATTTACTTTTAATCTGAGTGTTTTGTTTACCTTTCGAAAAATCTCGATCTATAGCACTAATTCATAGATTGTATACGTCGTTAATTTTAAATTGGTTTTATCAATACTCCGTCTGTATTCTGTAGTGGTAATTTGGGCTTAATTACCCCATTTATTCCTCAAAACCATGTAAGTTTTTTTTGTTACTAAACAAACTCTCTTCGACACGCTCTAGGATTTTAAATTTATGGTTGGTCTGAAGTGTCGGCTTACATTCAATATTGATAAATTTTAAACGTGGTATCGATTTGAAAACTTCGAGCTCTCCATTATGTCATCACCTTTATCTACCTCAGCCCTTCTCAGATTGTGATTTTTCTGTCCTTTTCAATAGCGGTCGCTAGTGTAGTCGATTTGAAATTTCGTTTAGGTGGGAAAAATTTTGTATGAGCTCTTCCGATAAAGAAGATGCTTTTTTTTTTTCTTTCGAACGTAGTGTTGAAGCCATCACAAGTTGGGGAGTAAAGCCTCTTAATTAAAAAAAGTTAGAAATTATAATGTTTTAATAATGTTTTAAATTATAATGTTTTAACTTTCGTCAAACAAATGGTTGAGTATTGGAGAGTTGAGCGCAGAAATAGAAGGTTTTATGCTTGCTATTCAAGATAGAGTAATTAATACCAAAAATTATAGGAAGCATATAATCAAAGATCCAAATCAAATTGATGATTTATGTAGAAAATGTATGGCTTTTCCGGAAACTATAGAACACATTATATCAGGATGTTCTATATTAGCGCCGTCTGAGTATACATTTAGGCACAATCAGGTTTTAAAAATAATTCACCAAAGTTTGGTAATTAAACATAACTTGATTGACTGTCATAATATAGTACCATATTATGAATACGAACCAAATTCATTTTTAGAAAATAATTTCTTTAAAATTTACTATGATAAAACTATACTAACAGACAGACCAATTGGTCATAATAGACCTGATATAGTTTTACATGACAAAATTAAAAAAATAACTTACATTATTGATGTAGCTATTCCAAATTCCTGTAATATTCAAAAATCTGTTTCTGAAAAAATAAGAAAGTATACAGATTTAGGAAATGAAATTAAAAGAATTTGGCATTCTCAGACTATAAAAATATTACCTTTTGTTATTTCGGCTACTGGCATTATACCTAGCTCTCTTATTAAAAATTTAGGCATATTAGATTTGTCAAAGAATTTGTATATAAAAATGCAAAAATCAGTCATTTTAAATACATGTAGAATTACGAAAGATTTTTTAAATATTTATATTGAGGGATCAGTAGGATTTATCGGTCAAATTAGGAATTCCACAGAGCCGAACCCTCTGATATGAAAATATCTGGAGACGGTGAATTATATTCCCATTTAATAGTTTGGTAGATTTACGTGTTGTTCTTGTATTGTTTTGTATTAATTATACTTATATAATACACTTGCATAACGTGGATTTACTAGATGATCATTTATATGGAAAAGTGTATGAAAGGGTTTAGTTTTTCCTAAAAAAAACTAAAGGGAAAAACTAAACCCGTTCCTGTTAATCTGATGAAAAAAAAAAAGTTTACAATAATTGACTTACAATCTACATGAATGAAAAATAAAAATTACAAATTGAATATAAATGTAGAAATAAACATATATTAATAAACTAATTAATAGATAGGTACATACAGTTGGATCTAAACATTGAAATTGGCCTCAGCCGCTGATAAATATTTTATTTGAAGGTACATAATAATGAAATGCAACAATTATCGTTTACCAATATGACAGTACATAAGTATAGCACTGGCTTTGATTATATAAATGTCTAGATAGAGTGATGCGCTGTAATTGCAACAAAAAGAACAGGCCAGATTTGAAACACTAGTGTGCGTGACACGCACACAAGTATGCGTAACTTGTATTGTTTTACAAGCGCTGCGGGCGTGTTGAGTGATACCAGCTCCCAAATATTTCCCATAAAAGTGGGTAAAAAATATGTTTCGGTTTTGCGGGACCTATAATTCGTTAATTTTGAATTCATTTAAGTAAAATAGTTTTCTACATATAATAATGATATAAATGAAAAGAAAATCATTGTTAAAAGAGATTTATTTTTATTTGATTATTTTTAACAAATAAAGACAACGAAAATCATTAGAAACGGTTTTATTTAGTTAACTAATAAAGACTTATTAAACAGTTTTAGAAATAATTTACATATAACTTTTATTATTATTATATTTTATTCGAACAACAAATTAAAACTACAAAGAACAATAAAATTTACTTAGTAAGGTCAAAAATACGAAAAGACGGTTGCAGAATTTTAGTAATAGACTTTCGTTATTTGGCACCTTTTGGTACGGAAAAACAAAATTACAATTTTAAAAAATTACCTTACACGGGATCGCTTCCTTTTTTAACCTTCGACGCTTTTGATTGTTGACAAAATACAGATCTTTGGCACGGAAACGATCAGAGCAAATGACAGTTGTTTTAGCTGGTTGCCAGACATCCTCTCCGCGGCTTTTTCTTATTATTTCTATTTACTTACTTCTTAATATAGGATCATTAGGTATTCTGTAAAATATGTATGAATAAAATTAAAAGTTTACTTGATACTTCACCAAAAAAACCTGTCACATTTTTTTAAATTTTAATGGATAAACAAATTTCGTATTAATAACTTTTTTAAATATAGTGTCAACGTGAAGAATTAAAAAACACTTAAACACAAAGACCAACTTTCACATTTATAACATTATTATGTATAGTGTACCTACTTTTGGGTAATTATTAAAAACCTATTTTAAAATTAACAACGCACTCATGGGAAAATGTTATTTAAAGAACAGGCAACCCCGTAAACATGGCGTCAAATGGCGTTGTTCTAAGACCAAATTACACTATTAAAACTGAATTATTTCTTTAACTAAATGGTTATTTTAAGGTAACTTACCGATGATAGGTAACATTTTTAGTTGTTTTCAACCGTCCTTTGTAATTCCTGCACACTGTTATAGCGCAAATCGTCATTTTCAAATGTCACACAACACGTGTTTACCGCCCAACGATACTTTCGCATCTGAGCGGACAGGACAAGCTTTAAGGCGAACAGTTAGCTGAATGTTTTTTTGGCGTTTCGTCGCTCGAGCGCTCTATCTAGACATTTATATAATCAAAGAGCACTGGTAAGGTAAGGCACTGTCTCAAAAGATTGATATAATATTTGTAGAGGATATGTTCTAAAAAGGAAAAATATGAATATTTTTAAATATAAATTAGTAATTATGTTAAGTGATTAATTACATACTAATAGTTACTTATTATAGTTAATACTTAATCAATTATCACTAATAAGTGTACATACAATAAAAAATATGTAGACTTTTTTCTATGAAATTAAAATTTGTAATTAGTGTTTGGTTTATCTAATAGTTGTTTGATTTGAGATTTGTAAACTTTATACTTTTTTTTCTGTTTTGATTTTATCTGGAAGGGCGTTGAAAAATTTTATACCTTGGTAAGTGTAATGGTGATGAGAAGCAGTAGTTTTATATTTAGGAATTTCTAAGTTACCCCGGGATCTAGGTCGATTACTTGTTTTTGCGGAAATTGTTGTATTCAAATGGTCTTTGTGAATTTGTAGCAATGCATTCTTTTGGAAGATCTTGTTTAAACTCAGAACCTTAAAAGTTTCAAACAGCTGTGTAGTTGGAAATGTTGATGGTTTTTGCAGGATGACTTTTAGAATTAACCTCTGCACCTTTTCTACAGGTGAGAGGTTAGTTTTAAAAGTTCCTCCCCAACCGATTATACCATATTGTAAGATAGATTGGGCAAGGGCAAAATATATTATTTTAATCATACCATGTGACAGGATGTTTCTTAATTTAATGAATATGTAAATTAGTTTTCTTACTCTAGATATCATATCAGAACAGATATGATAACTAGATATACTATATCCATCCATATCAGAACAGATATTTTTCGGAGTCGGATAGCGTGCAAATGATCACGTACAATCGTAGTTACATACAAAGACGTACGGCGATAAAATCCCGTGTTGCCGGCAATGAAATGAAATTAGATTTTTTTTTTTTTTTTTTTTTTTTTTTTTTATTTACAAATACAGTTATTATACATTGTAAATATATATTTTTAATACATTTTTTTAAATATCGTGTTTCACCTTTTTTTTGAGCAATGCTCGTGTAAAAAAGGTGGAGCAGCGAAAAACAATTCAACATATATATTTAAAATTTGTAATAAGGATAATGAAAATTATAATATTTAATTTTTTTTATATATGTATATCAAACAATTGAGTAAAGAAAAAAAAACAGAATATCATACAATTGAGTAAAGAAAAAAAAAACAGAATATCATACAATTGAGTAAAGAAAAAAAACAGAATTGAGTAAAGAAAAGATATAAAAGAAGAAGAAGAGATAAAATAAAAAAGAGTATAAAAGTAAAGGGATTTCCAAAGTCACAGTCACAATGATTGTAATATGTTATTGATATATTGTTTTAATTAACCTTTTGAATTTTTTATAGTTTGTTTCCAATCTTAAGTTAAGGGGTAATTGGTTAAACCATTTGACTCCAAAATATTTATAAAATTGTTGGGCTGTGGTGGTATTACAACGCGGGATAGTTATAGAGCCAAGAATACTTGGTCTTTTGCTGTTTGAAATAGATATTGAGGTATCGTTGTTGAAACAATCTTTGTGTATTTGTAAAAGTGAATTTTTTTTATAAATAATGTGTAGTGAAGGGACTTTAAATTCTTGAAATAATCTTATGGTGGGGTAATCATATGGTTTTTTTTAAATTATTTTTATTAATATTCTTTGGATGATTTCTAAAGGCAAGAGAGAAGTTTTGAATGCACCACCCCAGCCAACAATTCCATATTGTAATACAGATTGAATCAGTGAAAAATAAATGATTCTTAATAGTTTAAAATTTAATATGTTTCGGATTCTAAGAAAAATGTACAATAATTTTCTTAATCTTTCTACTGTTGCATTGATCTGTAGTTTCCATTTTATGTTACTATCTATAATTACACCGAGGTATTTTACATTAGTTTTAACAGTGAGTACAGAGCAGTCAGGTTTACATGAATTTAAATTTCTATTACAATTATATGAATGTATACTAATCTTTAAATTTTCAGGGAATGCATGTTTATTAATGGTGAACGGTATTACAAAGGTTTTTTCCGTATTAAGTGACAGCAAGTTTTTATCGAACCATTTTTTTAGTATGTTTAAGTCTAACTCTGCTGTTTTCTGGGTTTCATTCCAAGTTAATCCCTCGGTTAGAATTGCTGTGTCGTCTGCATATGAAATGAGTTTAGACTTGATTTTGAGTTTGAACATGTCGTTGACATAAATGATAAAAAGGATTGGTCCCAGTACAGTTCCCTGCGGGATGCCAAAATTCGTGGTCTGTGAACCGCTCAGAAAGCCATTTAACTTAACAAATTGCTCTCTATTAAATAGGTAATTTTTGATCCAAGTTAAAGCATTGTCAGTTATACCAATTTTCGTTAGTTTGGAGATGAGATTAGAGTGTGATATACTGTCAAATGCTTTTCTTAGGTCGACAAATGTTCCGATGCATTTTTTTTTATTATCTAAAGATTTATATATTTCAGATGTTAAATCTACAATCGCATCTTGAGTGCTCAAATTTTCTCTAAACCCATATTGATGTGCATTTAATATATTATTTTCTTTTACAAATTTAAATATTTGTTTTTTTACAATTTTTTCAAATATTTTTGCAATATTTGAGGTAAGAGAAATTGGCCTATAGTTACTACTTAGATGGGGGTCCCCAGATTTAAAAATTGGGGTAATAATAGTTTTTTTGTAATTTAAGGGAAAGTTGCCATTTTCGAAACTTGTATTTATGATGTGTGCCAATGGTTTGCAAAGTGAGTTTGAATTTCTTTTAAGTATTTCTACAGAAATATTGTCATAACCAGGGGAAGAATTTCCTTTTAATTCATTAATAATTTGTTTAATTTCATCAACGTTAATTCGTTGAAATTGTGTTAGGGTGTTACTGGAATTGGAAGGTGATGGTAGATTATCATTATCGTAATTTTTTATTTTAAGTGCTAATTTTTCACCAACTGACCCAAAATAATTGTTTAAAATATTTGCACATTTCGTTGGATCTGTGTTAACATTGTAAATTGTGTTATCAATATCTGAGATTTTATTTATATTAGATTTTTTTGGTTTTTTATTGATAATTTCATTAATAGTTTGCCACACCTTTTTGTTGTTGTTGCCAGCAATATTGATTTTTTCTTTATAGAAATCTTCTTTAGTTTTCCGGATAATGTAACATAATTTATTTCTAAATTTTTTAAAATATTCGCGTAGTTTGTGGTTTTCAGGGAACTTTTTTAACTCTTTATAAATTTTTTCTTTATGTCTTATTGATATTATAATTCCTTGTGTAATCCACGGTTTTAATTTTTTAAATTTATTCTTTGGAGAGTGTGTTACAATGGAAGAGGAAGATTTGATGTGTTTATTCAAGGTTATTTCAAAATTATGTGAACATAAATCAGTATTATTAAAGGAAAGTACAGTTTCCCAATTTTCAATGTCAAGATGTTGTTGTAATTTTTCATAATTAATAAGAGTTTTCGGAAAGTTATAGCGAGAATAATTATTCTTATTTATTTTATCAGTTTTAATAGCAACAATGCATGTGTGATGATCAGTAATATTATTTTTCCAAATAACAGATTTTATTTTATCAGTTTCATTAGTATTACACCAAATATGGTCAATGCATGATGGCCTTTGTCCAAAACATTCTCTTGTAAATTTTTTTATACATGGTTTGAAATTGAGTTCAGATAATCTGTTGATATATTCAGTTATTATTATTCAGATATTATTATTCAGATATTATATATTCAGATATTCAGCTATTAAAAATAGACTTAATATGCCAATTTTATATTGAAAGAAGCGTGTGCCAATGTACTACGTTTTGTTTTCTCCGAAGAAATACTTATCTGTTTAGAATGCTGATTGTGATATGAAAAATTCCCACAAATGATGACAATGGATTTGATGAAAAGTAATTTTCCATTCTGAATCTAATCAATTACGAGCATTTACTCATGTACTGATTATTTGTAATTAATAATTGAAGCAAAAAATGTACTTAAGAAAGTTAACATGAAAATGTAGAAGTTTTTAAATACAATAAAAATAACACTATTTGTTCTACAGATTTTAATATTTACGATTATATACGATTTTTATTATAATCTAGGGACTGTGATCTGACCTTTCTTTTTTATCCCCAAATAACAAGTTAGTGAAAAAATTATTAAAAAAAAACAAAAGAACCTGTAAAATTTTCCAGTAATTGAATTACCTAGAGGACCCGTAGGTAGAGGGCTGAGTACCTACCATCATAGAGCCCACAAAAATACAAGACTACCTAATTAAAAACCATAAAAAGAAGTATCTATACTTAGGTTAATTAATAGTTTTTAAATTTTTTTTTTATATTTACTCCCTGAGAAAAATAATTTTCCTCGGGGCCTATGTCATATTTGAAGATGCTGCGTAAAGGGTCTTTTTGAGGAGAGGAATGAGTTAACGTGGGTCTTGAAGAGTCCCGTGTTGTAGGAAGGAGGAAACACAGAGGCCGGCAAATCGTTCCACAGCCGAGCTGTTGAACACAAGAACGAGTTGTAGAAGCGACCCGTTCTCATGTGACAAATGTCAACCGTGTACATATGTTGGGCGCGCGATTGGCGTATTTCCCGACCATTCAACGGTGCCGAGGGGAACAATGACGCTAGTTCCTCGGAGCATCTTCCATTGAATTACCGTTATAACAAAGATAGCATTCCCACCCGACGCCTGTACTCTAAAGATTGTAATCGAATCAATCAAGCGGACCGACCGTTTCTGCACAGAGTCGAGGGTTTTTTTTTCAGATACATTGGGGCTCCTGACCAGAGATGGCTGCAAATTCAACCGTGGGGCGTACTTGCCATTTGTACAGGGTTAGCAGTTGTGCACTATTAAAGTATCTGCGGGCCCTGTAGATACTGTACAGTACGCCCAGTTTCTGAGAGGCCAACTTAACTCTGGCCTCGATGGAGCCCCCGTATCTGAGCTGGTCACTTAGAGTTACACCGATCATATCAATAGAGGACCTGTTCGGAAGAATGCTTCCGTTGAAGGAGACTAGATTGTCATTTCGATCCCTTTTAGACGTAATTAAACATAATTGGGTCTTAGAAATATTGAATTCGACGAGATTAAGATTGAATTCGACGAGATTAACACTGAATTCTACGAGATTAACATTGAATTCGACGAAATTCACATTGAATTCGACGAGATTAACATTGAATTCGATGAGATTCGCATTGAATTCGACGAGATAAACATTGAATTCGACGAGATTAATTGTTTTTACATACATTTTATACATAAAAATATATCTGTATTTAAAAGTATTTGTAAATTTATAGATGCCCTTATTATAGCAAACCGCTGGCAAAGTAGAATCGGATTTGAACTTAGAGCCTTTGTGTAGGTGTAGAGAAAAGTCGAAGTGCAAAACTATGAAGTTGGTAGTGTGGAATTATAATACAAAAATTATTTTATTTCGTAACTCTGTGAACTCGACGTTAAAACTATTTGAATATAAATATACTTGAATAACAATTACATTTTGTTCGCAAACAAACTTGAATGATGTAGTGATGAAAAGATTTTAGAGGTTTTTCTAATGGAGCTGAAATGATTTTGCAATGGGATGTTATCGTGAAATCATAATTAAAGAAGGTAAACTAATGTTAATCTATGCACAACATATTGATTTTGCAGTTAACTTTAAAATTAATTAAACTTATGTCATCTTTGGGGGTGGTGTGTTGATTTATTTAGGGAAAGGAAGCTGTGGCCGTTTTGGGAAGGAAAAAAGTGTGAGGGTCTAGTAGAAATCAAGGGGTCAACGTGTTCAAGAATGAGAAACGTATGAATCCATCTCTCCCACTACCGTGCAAGGTGATGGGTCCCAGCCGAAGAGGTCAAAAGCTCTCCTTTAAGCAGTTTCACCAGATCCGACCCATCACGTAGTAGGTGGGCAATAACCAGACCTAACCCCCTATGAACCCGGGTACCCCTGCTAACTTACTGAACGTAGCGAACTACTGGGAGATTGGTTATTGCAGCTTTCAGGAACTGGATTGGGATACTGATATCAATCTTATCCTCAGTACTATACACTGATTGTTTGTATAAATAATACACTAGGGGTTCGTTATACGAGAACGTCGTCTATCGAATACAAATGTTTACAAAGTAAACGTCCAGCCTAGCTGGCGGTAAGATTATTAAAGCCCGGAGCGGCCCTCGTTAGCGCGCTTCCTTGAAATGACCCACTTCGGGTCCCAACTCCGTCAACATTCGGGACGTTGCTCGGCGGTAAAGCCCGCCCATATATCATAGAGTAAGAGGCAGTGTTGCAAACACCACAGTTATAGTTATGGTAATGGTTTCCGGGGCAGTGCTACCCATTTATGATATAAAAGGCACAAACTGACGTATGATTCACTAACTAATAGACAAAAATACTTATTTTGCAAGAGCAGTCAGGGCGTTCGTTAATAGTAAATTATTGATTTACCCCCTTACCAATAAACTTGAATTAAATTTTACACAACTGATTAACAGCCGTTAACCATCATTTAAAGTGTGTTAAGTTAAAATTTGACACAAACAATGGCTTGATTCACGTTCAGATACATTTTCCTCATAATATTATATCCTCAGATCCAAACTATGAAATGCAGTGGCGTTGCAAGCTACCCACGGGACTCGGGGCGCTGAAACTTTTAATAGCTTACAATCCAAATCGCCTGGGATACATTAACTGGGAAATATGAAAAGAGTAGAAAGTTCATCCCAACTGCCTCTTTGCTTATAAAGAACCATGAAGCTATCGTTTATTTGCATTTAACAAACTTTAAATTTAATGATAGTTCGTTTAATAACTCCGTGAAAATAATAGTATTTACTTTGTTGAATCGTGGTGTAGGCT
This sequence comes from Limnephilus auricula, assembly GCA_951813805.1. Classification (NCBI taxonomy): domain Eukaryota; kingdom Metazoa; phylum Arthropoda; class Insecta; order Trichoptera; family Limnephilidae; genus Limnephilus; species Limnephilus auricula. Next base: position 11,730,566 of record OX638408.1, on the reverse strand, counting down.
CCCTGGAGAAAAGCAGATTGTTATTTTGTTGTGCAGTTGAAATGAGAGTCATCCATCAAATTATATGCGGTTTTTTAAACACAGTAAACTTATTTTGTGGCACCATTTTAATGAAAAATAATAATCACTTCAAGACCCATTAACCAGCGGCCGAGAATTCAAAATTCAACTTGCAATCCTTCACTTGCAAATGTAATCCAGTCGGGCCACTGTCATACAAAAATTCTTGGTAACCGCCTTCCGAAATATATCTTGATTGCATAAAACAATATTTAAAAATGAGCAGAAAGCTTTCATAACACTCAAAATACTTTGATTATGCTCTTTCTTAAAACATATTTACCATAAAACAGCTAGAGTCAGTTGGGCGATATTCCTAAAAACCGAACGGTGCATTTACCTAATAAGCAGAAAACTTTCACGGCATTTGTAATTACATATATGTACTTCTGTAATTACATCTACAAGATAATCCATGGCCATACGTCTATTGAACTCCTAAGAAAAATTGATAAACTGCAGAACAAACACACACATGAGACGAGGAAAAGAAATGAATTGAGATTACCTTTCAGGAAAAAAACACTGAGTCAAAACTCATTGATGTACGGAGCGTTGAAGATATTTGGAAAATTACCAGAAGAAATAAAATTAAAAGAAAATACAAAAATATTTAAAACTAAATTACGTAAATATATGATTTTTTGTAAATGTGTTACTTTAATTATGTGTATATATATAAGGATTGTATTAGGACATAGGTAACTATGTATCTACTTAAAATGCCTCAATAAACAATAAATAAACAATATGATAGCGTTTTTACCGGACGGGTCAGAACGGTTTCCATACAGTGTGGCCTCGGAGATTTACTCGGAGTCGAGTTCTTAAATTTGAACCGTACGGGCATTAGCGTATTAATATACTTCGATTCTACAGAAGACAGCCAGAACTGAAAAATACCAATATCTTTAAAAATCTTAAAGGAAAACCCTTTTAAAGTTATAAGAAGTTGATATCTTTATATATTATTTATAACTTTTTAAAGCAAAAACCATTCCAGGTGTTGAATACATTTGATTATTCAATGTTTAAGTAAGTGGTTTCATCTCAGTATGATTTTTTGGCTGGCAGCTTTCTGCATAACTACGTTGAATAAATAATATAGACTAAAATATGTAGTTGGAAAAGAATGAGAGGGGAGAGGTTACAATGGAAATAATTTAGCAGAAACATACCAAATTTCCAATTGTAACCCCCCTCTCCCCCACCTAATTTAGTTTTAAGTAAACCACGATGAAGTGAGCCATGTTTAAGAAACATGTCGTTCGTAACTAAACAGTGAAAGTAGTTAAAACTAAGTACTTATTATTTTTAATGTTATAAATATATATATTTTTTTTATTTATAGATAATACCTCACAAGAGTTTCAACTGCTCCCGTCTGGAGCTAGTGAGTCTATGGCATCCCCAGTTGGGGTATGTTATGAGGGTGAAGGTAAGTGGGGAAGGGAAGGAGACGATAAGAGGAAGGTGGGGAAGTACCTGATCAGATCTAGTCACTAAACACGAATAATACCATTTCAAGCAACGTTTCAATTCTGAATGGTGGTCTTACACCAGGGCGATACTAAGAGTATCATTATTGGCGACACTCTGGAACGTGCCGCAAATAAACCATATATTATTTTAAATAATAAATTGTGAAATAACACAAATCAATTAAAAAACAAATTATTTGCGCACGCTGGGTTCGAACCCGCGACCTTCGGAATGGAAGTCCAACGCCCTACCGCTGGACTACGCTGGCTGTCAATAATATAATAGTTTATTGGGATATTGAATCTCCAAAGGGTGTACGTACAATAAACCGCCATATTTCTCGTATACCTGATTCTCTGAAAACTCTCATAAATTCTAACAGCTCGTTTCTACGTCACGTTATTGGGTTCAACAGCTCGACTGTGGAATGATTTTCCGGCTTCTGCAATTCCTCCCTCCTACAACGTTTGTCTCTTTGAAAATCTTATTCAGCCCTTTCTCTGTCCGAATGCCCTTCCATACAACACCCTAAAGATGACGTAAGCTTTGAGGGAAATCATTTTCTTTTAATTTAAAATAATCACAAAGTCACGCTTTATATGATCAGAAATGAAGTTAATATTAAAAATGTAGTTAATGTTGAAAATGGTAAGATGTGAAATAAATTAATTAATAAAAAATAAATATATTATCCTTTATTAACATATCCTAAAAAAATATTCCATCAGCATTGAACTACAATCAAAGGGTTGTTGTCACAACTCAATATCATATACAGCATTATCAGCTCCTCTATTTCAAAGGCCGGCGTAGTCCAGCGGTAGAGCGTTAGACTTCCATTCCGAAGGCCGCGGGTTCAAACCCGGCATGCGCAAATAAATTTTATTTAATTGATTTGTGTTATTTCACAATTAATTATTTAAAATAATATATAGTATGTTTGCGGCACGTTCCAGAGTGGAGGATACTCCTATTATAGCCCCGGTAAGACCACCATTCAGAGTTGAAACGTTGCTTGAAATGGCTTTAGCCGTGTTTAGTGACTAGATCTGAATAGCCAGGTACTTCCCCACCTTCCGATTCCTCGTCTCCTTCCCTTCCCCCCTTACCTTCAGCCTCATAACACACCCCAATTGGGGATGCCATAGTCTCACTGGCTCCAGACGGGAGCAGTTGGGGCTCTTATAAAAAACTCACTATAAAAAAAATATCTGAACCTCTTAAAACTCTCATAAATTCTAACGGCTCGTTTCTACATGTTCTTGAATTCAACCGCTCGACTGTGGAATGATTTTCCGGCTTCTGCAATTCCTTTCTCCTACAACGTTTGTCTCTTCGAGACTCATATTCAGTCCTTCTTCTCTCCGAATGTCCTTCCATACAACACCCCAAAGATGACATAAGCATTGAGAGAAATCATTTTCATTTAATTTAAAATAAAACAATAACTTTGTAAACACTACTTTTACAAAGTTACTGCTTTATTTTAAATTTTAATGTCACATCACACAGTAACGCTTCATACGAACAGAAATAATTTTCCTCAGGATCTCCTGTATGAAGTTAATGTTAAAAATGGTAAGACGTGACATAACAAAAGTTTTTTAGTATTATTACATAGGTAGGTTCGTGGTTTCTACATTACTTCAAAACCATTGTAATCACTTGTCATATTTTCTACATGTTTCAAAACCGACGGTTTCTTCGTCAGGATAATAGGATGAATAAAAATAACAAAAGTAAGAAACATGTATAGAGAAAAAGAACAATAGACAAAAAATATTACAGAGAGAGAGGTGATTAATTACCTAAAAAAAATAATAAACTATTATATAAAATGAAAGAGAAAAATTATTTTAGATTATTTAAATATTACACTATAAATTTAAAAATTAACAAAATAAAATCAGTTAGGTTAAACAACAAAAATAAATTATTATAAGCATAAGAATTAATATGTTCTTGTCCACAACACCGATTTTTTTTTTTCCTACTTGTTTCTTAAAATCGATCTATTTGACTAAAATCTACAGATATAAATTAGAGTAAATCTTATAAAACCCTTTGCTTATTGCAATATGGAAGTCTAATCAGTCGAATGTTCTGAAAAATCCTTAAAAACTTATAAAATCTACTTACATTGCTGCATCAAAAACTGCCAAAATTTACAACCGAAATTATTAAAAGTTATTTACATTTTATACATACCTGTTGAAAGCCAGCATAGAAAAAATATTTTTTTTTAATACGCCGTAAAATATCTGACAGTTCTCACCTTTCTTACGAATTCAATTTTTATAACATTTCTTTTGTGATATATTACAAAAATTACTTCAAAATAAAGTAGATAAAACGAACTTCCTAATAATCACTCAAATCTATGCTTTCCACAATGGATTTATAGAAAAAACAATGAAAAAATATAGACTTCGAATATGACTTCGTTCATATTATCACGCGGCAGCCATTTTGTCCGCCATCATTGATGCCCGGTGCGTCATTGGGAATTAATTTGAATTATTCGGAGTGGCTAAACGCTATCCAGTATTTTGTTATGTCAAGAACGAGAATGGCCCAAGTGATTCTAACCTTATTCTTCATACAATTTCTTTATGCATAAGGGACAAAATCGCTTCAAAAAAAATTTTTTTTTATGGCAACGGGTGGGCAAACGGCCATTTAGAGGTTAAAGTGTTATTTACAATGCCGTGGACTATGAACGTAAAAGGTTTCTTTCGTTATAATCTTTATGGATATGATTGTCTGAAAATATCAATTTTTTAGCTATGATGAGCCTTTGATCATTCTTAAGTCATATCTACTACAGATTGAACCACTTTTTTTCTTCAAATATTCTCGGCTCAAGAGTTCCTACCTGCCCAAGAATTATTTTTATGATATCTTAATAATCATATATTTAGACTTGCTTTAAATATTGATTATCTGTTGTAGTTTGGTTATACGGCATTGCTATGTGTAGTGTTTGCAACACTGCTTCGTCTCTATGGTAGATGGGCGGGCTCTACCGCCGAGCAACGACCCGAACGTTGACGTAGTTGCGACCCGAAGTGGGTCATTTCAAGGCTGCGCTTTAGCGAGCGGTGCTCCGGTAATTCACTTTGTAACCATTTGTATTCAATAAACGACGTTCTCGTATAACGAGCCAGTATCGTATTTATTTACAAACACCCAGTGTGTAGTACTAAGGATTAGATTGAAGACTGAATCCCAATCCAGTTCCTGAAAGCTACACTATGTCGTTACAGCAGACGCCCTGTTATATAAAGGTCCCGCATTCTATTCCCGGATGTTAAAAAAAACTTTTTATCTCGCACGTCAAAAAAACCTTTACGTTCTCTTTGTTTTTAAAGTTGCTTAACTGAATGGCGTCATATCCTATTCAACCCATTTCACTTAGTTACCAATGATTCTATTCCCGTCTCCTCTCTCACCGAGCATTTCACACCAACCACTATTATTCATTGCCTTACTTCTAGCAAATGTGAATAGAAATTATTCAGGCCGTGGTATTATGAACATAAATTATTATAAATCTGCCACACGTACGCGCTCTGTGAGGTTTAAACACAAGTAGCTACCTGCCTACACCTACCGACAACCTTTGGGTAAGGTATCTTTCAACTAATTATAAAGCAATTGAGGTTCGCCATAACCAAACACAAATTCCTACACGCCGACAGCACTTCTAGAGGTATATAAACGACACAAGCCTCTTGTTTTCTTTTATGTTAACATTTTGGTTTGTTGACAGACACATTAGGTTCCATTGTGGTGTGTTTTCCGGACATCAAACAACTGAAAAAGCTGCTTACTAATGCGATTGTGCAAAATTTGAACATGGGAAAAGAAATTTGAATTACAAACGTAATATCAAAAAACAAAGTAATTTTTTTTTTTTTGCAATTTTTTTATTTTTTTATTTTTTTTTAAAGACAATACAAATTAAAATTAAAATACAATATTAGGAAAATTAAGAATACAAAGTGAAGTATTTTATCCTTAGTCCTCCTCACTAGGTATTCCTGTTCCGAGGTGGACTGCAGGTTGTTGTATGGTGTTGATCAAGATTTCCTCATCATTGTTGTTGGTTTTTGTTGGTTTCCACGAAATATAAATAAATAAAGCAAAAAGTGTTTATGTTTACTATCTTGCTTTGTTTTAAAATGTGTTTATGTTTATTAGGTTGCGTTGGGGTTACTTAATAATTTTAATTAGTTCCTCATCTTTATGTTTAGTTAGCCGTAATTTGATGTCTTTTTTAAACTTATAATAAGAAGTAAACAGCAATTTGTATATAGGATGAGTTATTATAGAGGTTAAACATGAGGTAAGCCAAAACAGTATAGTATAAAATATGTCATTACTACCCTGACGAAGAAACCATCGGTTTCGAAACATGTAGGTAATTGTGATTATATAATAGTGGTTTAATAGAAAGTTATTTGTTTAATTTAATTCAAAATGACGCCACAAAGTGATCAGTTTGAAAAAGTGGATATGAATTGCGCCACCCCGGGAACCGTTTATTGGATAACCTAGGTCACCCCGAGTGGTTCGGTAGAACGGTTCATGGAGTAAGATTTTTCTAGGTTTTGGCGGTGGTTTCCTTTGCCCACTTACTGAGTGGCGGGCCGGATCAGGAGATACTTCTTGAGGGAGACTTTTTGATCTCTCCAGCCGGACTCTCTTGGCCCATCGCCCTGCATTGCAGTGGGAGGGATAGATTCATACGACCGTCAATCTTGGACACATGAATCCCCAGATTCCTACCTACCCCTCTTATATTTTCCTTCCCAGAACTTCCTTTCCGTAAATAATCCCTCCACACAGCAAAATATTTTTTCCTCATGGACTCTTGTGTGAGGGTAATGTCAAAAAAATATGTACATAACGAAGAACCCATTTATTTAATTTTCAATTTATATTTCCATAACTTTATTTTGTGATTTTTCTCGGATCCTCTCTAATTTATAACAAAATTCAAACATGATATTTCAACACATGCGCCCTGGCAAGAAATAATTTATTTCTTTATCTCCAAGATATGACCACACAAATTTTCACGGTGTCATTATCAAAAGTATGCCCAAATTCTGAAGGTTGTAGACCCCTGGTTTTTGGTACAAGTGCTAAGGTGCGTAGGACCTCCCTATAGTAACGCATCGCCAGGGCACTTTTTACAGGTAAACTAGTCTCCAGGGGCTTAGCGCCAGGGCACGTAATTAATTTTGAAGTTTTGCGTCCTGAATTATTACGCCCAGCTCGGGATTTAAGCTGATACCTACCCCTACGTGTTCCAAGGTGTTATTATGAATAGGCAAGTATGTATAGACGAAAGAAAAATAATGGAGGAACTCCCACACTACGGTTCAGGAGAGTGGAAACCTTGCAACTGTGATGTTCTCTCTAATTATACAGGAATGTTTGTAAGGCTAGAAAAATAACGAATAAAACATATCGCCAAATCAATACCGCACACGATTACTGTAAAGTTTCTCTTAAGAGGGTATTACCAGAGAATACTGGAAATTAGTCCTTTTTAAATCAAATTCTAGATGAATTGACTCTTTTTTACAAAAAAACATAAATTGATTTTAAAAGATTGTTATTTTATCTGGTATACGCAGTTTTAAAATTTTGAAAAACTAAGTGTATTTTTAATATACTAAGGTTATACCGTTGGTCGTTGGCAGATTTGTTCAATTTTCAAACGATATATTCTATTAAGCAACAAAAATTACAAATCATACAACAAAATAAATCAGTTCATAATCTAGTAAATTAATTATTTAAATTTTAGTTAAATTAAAATCATTAAAAAATAAATCCGAAAAAGTATTTTGTGACAAAAATTCCTCAGTTTTTCCATTTATTTAAGGTCTTACAAAACAAAATATTTCAAATTTTTTTTCACACTTACTTTGTTCAGACATTATGGCAAAATCATAAATACTTATGATCAAAATATACTTACAAGAAATACACGATATTTAATAATTTATCATCGTGCGTTTTGAGCATTTTTATTGCTTACTTGAATGTAGATATTAAAGCAAGTTTTGAACGAAATAAAAATGATATTAAATGTTTTATTTAAAAAAATTGATATAGAGAATAATTGATCTTTCGCATTGGAACCTCCCTGTACACTTGCAAGCATTTTTAAACTTTTATTCTCAGCCGCTGGTCAATCACTCTTTTAAGTCCTCTCCGAATGGGCCAGTATCTCCGGAACAATTTTGTGCTTATTAAAAACTTAAAGATGACCTTGACTGTATGTTCTTGTTTCGTACTTTAGAAATAAAATTTAGGAGGACTCACGTCCTTACTACTGGGAAGCTATGTTTTGTCTGGTGAGCTCTCGCAAAATAATGGCACTACCCGTCTTCGGTTATCTTCGGCGTACCTCGTAATCGAAGTAACATAAACGACTAAAGCAATATTAAAACTGATCAGAGATTAATTATGATTCATTACAATTATTACACTATTACTTGACTTGTAACATTTTGGACCCCTTTTTGAAATAAAGAAATAGGCATAAATTCAAATGCAATATTGTCATCAAATGCCATTCAGCGCCATTTTGTTATTTGGACAGATCCCCGTTACACACCCATTCTAGGTGCGTTTTAGCATTATAACATATTTTAATATGCTGACCATTTTTGCTGATCCGATTTGTCCATTTTTGCTGATCATAATTTGTTCAAAAGCTGAAACGGACTTTAAAGGGGACCTTTCATCTGTCAAAAAAAGCAAATGATTTGAATGAATAAACCATTTGATGACTTTGTCACACGTGATTTTTTGTGAAACAACTGAGCCTAAACTTGTGTTCCATGAAAATATGATTAAACAATCGTAAACATAATGAATTAGTTAATCTGATTTCTAATTCTAATACAATCTTATCATCCAAAGTATAAATTTTGGTCTTGTGTCTGACCTTTTAACTTAGGTTCGATGAACTTGGACATCATTTGTATTTTAATTTCATTTTCAAACATGTAACTGATTGCGTGAAGAAATCAGACACGCGAGAAAGTTCATAGCTAAAAGTCAGAGGTTGAGTGGGCATCGCGTTTGGGTCCCATTCAGGCATTCCGTGTTCGATTCCTTGGCTAGCTCATCCATCACATCACAAGTAACATCGTCTGCTTAGTGTAGTGGTAGAAGAAGATTTTTTAATGTTGTTGGGTTATTCGTAACCCGGGAATGTTTGTCTTTCTTTTAAAAAAAAACCTAATATAATATTTTTAATAAACTTTTGTTTTACTTTTATTTATTTTGTAAATTGAAACTGATTTGACGATAATATAGAAAATACTTGTGATTTTTAGCTGGTCTCCGCTAGTTATTATTATAAAATATAAATACACCACAAATACAAGGCAATAAAAATATTCATCAATTTTTCACTTGACAAAATTAAAAGATGGATTAAAGAAGAAAAAAGCAATGCTACAAGGTATGCATAGGTATTATGTGAAATTGTTTGTTTATTGTGGACAAGGTAATGCAGTATTACAGTTATATACAAAAAATGGATTTGACAGCAAACAGATTGAAAATTTTAATTGTAAAAATATTATTTGCATATTTTCCATTTGCCTCAACCCTAGAACGGAATATTAACCCTCGTAACTCCCTACTTGTTTATTGATATATTATGCAAACCGACTCGAACAATAATACTACTTCCCTATGTTAAACAGAAACACAAATTCGTTGTAAATCTTCATTTATAGGTATATATATATATATACCTAAAAATATCTCTCGAAATGGGCGCGCATTTAAAACTGGAGTAAATTTATAAACGGATAACGGAATTAAGCAGTTAACCATTATTTCCGTGTATGGAATACTTAATTATTTATTCCCTACCCCTAAAACCTGAAACGGAACCTTATCCGGTTTGTTTTTCACGTTTTTACACCCTCGTCCACCTTCCGCGTCACTCCATCTGTTAAACTTTGGGCGCGTATTTGTCTTAACCAAGGTAAATTACAGGAGGGGGAATTGACACTTTCACACCGGACCGGGGTTCACATCTACACTAACTAGAGTTTTACCCTGTATCTGAGTAAATTTTTACACCACATACCCAATAATTTAGGTAATCTTAGATAAACTATTCAATTATTGATCTGCCTTTAAAAATGTATTTAACATTTCTAGCGTTCTGTTATTTACTACAGACACTAACAGATTCTCCAATACTTTGGATGGAGATTACTTCTTGGAATAATAGATACTTTGTTATTATCTGCGTTTATTAAGCTGGCTAAATGGAATCTAATCGAGTGTACCAGTGAACGCTCTCTCAGAGCTGTTTGACCCTCTCTTCGTTCCCACAGGTACTAACCTACCTGCCATCTAGCGGAATCTAAGGACAGCTCTTAGCACTGCCATCTATGTCTACAAGCCGGAAGCTACACTATACACTACAACATTTCTACTTTTTTAGATATTAAATAAAGTATATCGAATTCTGGCGAAATATTTAATTCCCCCGCTTCACCTCTTATTGTGAGATCACCTGGAATTTCCCCGTCCGTATCCTCACCATGTACCGGATCGGTAAATGTTGTATTTTAATAGAGAGGGCTGTGTCGTAATAAGTGAGTTACGATAGTTTCCTTATTATCGCTTTTACCATTTTGCGTTACAAGTTTGCCCAAAAAACTAGCGACGTTCGCGGACGCTGTAATCACCAATCGCCAGTAGAGATTCGGAAACAAGGAGTGATGCTCGCTATCAACCCGCCTTCTCTGTTTTCTATGAAAAAAATTGCGTTATGGTATACATTCATTAGAATATTAATTATGACTTTATTTATCGAACGACTTACAACATGATGACTAGAATATGATGAATAAACTTTTTTAAATATTGCAAAAAAAATTACACGAAATTATGTCATTAACACCCTTTAATAAGCAAAACAAATTGGGGGACCCGAGTGACCCCCCTTCGGATCATGTGTGATTTTTTCTTTCCTCTACGAAAATGTTAACGAAGGCTTCGAGGGTTCAAAAGGGAAAGGGAAGAGTGACCCGATTCAGAAGTTCTGATTTAAAATTGAAAAATCAATTGTGTCGGAAAAATCTATCAAAAACGTAATTCGAGTTCACCGTTCATTTACAGTTCACAGTTACACCGCGCAAAATGCTTGTGTCTCATTGAATCAGATGCTTAACTATCCTATGAATTACAATTTGCAATGAAAATTCTTAAATCGATATTATTTTGATATTATCAATTTTTTGCAACCGATTGCAATTTGTACAATATGCAGCACAGATGACCACTGTGATTATTGTACCTTTTTTGTGTATTTTAATAGTATTTCGAAGAAGATGCTTTGTAACCCTTCACCACCGATAATTCAGTTAGGATGCATTGTTAGACTCGTGCACAGCAAATTTACAAAATACGAATACATTTAAGTCACTGTTCTTTCTAAAATCAGGATGCTGAATTAAATAAATTTTGGCGAAATCCAAAAATGCCAACAAAAATTTTATTATGATAATGTCAGAGACATGGTTAAACCTTTTCTTTTTAAGAAAAATACTCATGCGAATTACTAATAGTCTGACAATATCTAAAAAAATCCTAATACTACCACAGTAAACAGAAAATGTTTCTTGTGCCGTGATGGAGGACTTGGAGCCAACCGATGAAATGAACCCGCGACTCCCGGGTGGGACCCACACACGATACCAACTCGGCCATTGACGGGTCATTGGATAAAGTAAACAGTGGAAATATAACACGGTGATACATTCATAAACATATAATTTTTGAAACTGAAATTTTTGATTTTGTATTATTATTGTTATCTTCTTCTTCAATGATATATTACATTGATGGGAATAACCTTCAAAAGTTAAAAAGAGAGTTTTTCTAATAATAAAAAAATAAATAAAAAAAATATATAGATATTAATTAACTAGAATATAATGGTTTGTAAAATAAATTAAACTCATAATTTCCTAATATTACAATTTTTTTTAAATTGACAGCAGCTGGTCAATAAACTCGACGCTTAGAAGGTCTACTTTGCAACGTGGGGTGCAAGAGGACAACTGAATAATGCGTTAAGAAAAAAACCTACCCTCTTTTTCAAACCATCCCTTATTCCAATGTCTTAAAGGGTAAACATTTACAGAGGTGTGCCACCACTGACACCAATTAAATGGATAAAAAACAGGATTGTGACAAGATTTAATTCTAACTTTTTCTGGTCAGATTTGTCTTAATTAGGTTTTTTTTCTGTAGAGTTTGGGATTTAAAAAACTTTTTCGTCTTCTCGGCTGTGTAATTTCTTTATAAAGTTTTCGTGTTAGAGATAATAAGTTTTTGCTAAAAATGCTACTTGATTTATCTCGTTGAACATTTAAGCCCTAAAACTAACATTTTTACTCCGTCTTAGACACTTAGGTATTGAAATACCAAAATATTAACATTACACGAAATTTACATCAATTCAGATAATCAGCACTTAAATAAAAAACATTTGAAAGTCCTTATCTAATTAATGTATTTACTAATATTTAGTTTGAACATAATGTCTTGATGTGCTCTAAGACGAAGCATAAGTGTGGTGTATGCAACACTGCCTCTTACTCTATGATGGATGGGCGGGCTTTACCGCGGAGCAACGTCCCGAACGTTGACGGAGTTGCGACCCGAAGTGGGTCATTTCAAGGCAGCGCGTTAGCGAGTGCTGCTCCGTAATCTTACCGCCAGCTAGGCTGGACGTTTACTTTGTAACCATTTGTATTCAATAAACGACATCCCGTATAAAGAACCTCTATTGTATCAATTACATATACTCAGTGTGTAGTACTGAGGATAAGATTGAAGACATCACCCCAATCCAGTTCCTGAACGCTACAATAAGTGTAATGAGCTTTATTAAAACAATGTTACAATAACTTCAATACTAGTATTTAGTAATGTAATATTACATATATTTCACCAATTCCTATAATTCGTCACATTGCGAATACATTATGGTACTGTAGTGATAAAACAAATACTTTCAATCCATTTCGGTTGTAGGTACATAGGTGCATGCGTAATGGTGATTCTGTCTATTTCTGCGTGAAATTATTCAAGTTCGATGAATGTCACATTTTCAAAATTTGAACTGATGATGACAATCATAACAGACAGGCAATAAAGTACATATCAACATTGTTTTATTTATTAGGATTTATGTTATATTATTAATTAATACAATTTTGCAAGCAGAGAACATGTTAAATACACTGCATATTTCTTTGTTTATACTTGCTATTTTATCCTCCGTTACTATTGATTTTATTGGATTTATGATTTATTTTTAAAGTACCGAGGTGATGAGTAAAACCTCGAATTATAATACTTAAGACGATAGACTTCGCTTTTCGGCCCATACAAAAAGGACGCCCGGGAAAAAACACTTTTCTACATCGAAAATTGCACAAAATGAATATATATTTTTTATACTGCCTTCTAGAGGGTGAAAACTATGTCGGTATGTTTTCGAATTTTCGATGCGTTTCGCATTAACGTAAACATTCACTGTCAAACATGTACGATTTATCAAAAAATATTATTTCAAGAAAAAGTGCTGCTAACTCAACTCTCATAAAGAATTATAAAATTATAAAAAGCTACCGACGTAGCTTCTTCTTTCTAAAAAATATATTTTTTTTAAAATTTCAATTTCGTGAAAGTTTCGGTGTAGAAAAGTGTATTCTCCATAAACCCCTTTTCGAGCGATTTCTGTAGGTAAATTTGAGCGTTGTCTCATTCACACATTTCGCATTCGCATGTATTGTAAGTGTGCGTGAGCTTATTGTGAGCGGGACAGAATGACAGTCGCGGGTGTTTCGCGTGTCGTTCAAAGTCTAGCCTCTTAATCATCGGAGGCAATATAAGCGACTACCAAAAAAGATATAAATATATGTGTTAAGATAATGTTGGTTAGTCGAAGTATGATACTTAAATGAAACAAATTACCACTATATTATAATACCATGTTATAATATCTACATGTTTCAAAACTGATAGTTTCTTTGTCAGGATAATAATGTTATATATATATATAATAAATATTATTATCCTGACGGAGAAACCATCGGTTTTGAAACATGTAGATATTATAACATGGTATTATAATATTGTGGTTTACACAAAGTAATTTATTAAATGGTGCCACAAAGTAATTTTGCGAAAATTGATGAAGTATGATACATTTGAATACGACCGAAAGTGTTCATATATGTGTTAGCTCAGAGGTTACAGCAGAACCCCTGCAAAGGGCTGGGTTCAATTCCTAAATTCGACCTACCTTTTTATAATTTGTCTTTTTCAATTTACATTTGAGAGTTGCCAATATGTCTTCAATGATTATTAGATTTCTCTATTTTATCAACAACAAAAAAATATTGTATTATAAAGGGAAATGATAATAACTTTTTTTGAAAGACAAAGAGATACACAAATATAACATTTATATAAGTTATATTAACACTTTTATATGCTCCGAAAGCGAGGACTTCTGCCTATCAGAACGCGCCAATAAACAGAGCGACCCAACTGTTTAATGATTCTGCATTGACCATTGACATTTTCAATGTCACTTACAGACAGTTCAGCAACTATCTTTTAACACATGTCACAAAATAGTAAAACTGCCCCTTGCATACTTTGTAATTTATAATCTTTTCCATGATATTATATTGGTGTATAACCATTTTACGGAGATCATGAGAAAATAAATAAATAAATAATAATTCCCGTGATTTTTCACAGATCTGCATTAGTCTAATGTAATAATTAACGTTATTATTTTAATTTTAACCTTAGAAATGTAAATAATTGATAGTTTACTTTCTACTTGTTGTAATTTGCATAAATCTGTGTATTTATTTATTTATTATTTTTTTTTTTTTTTTTTTCATGTTCTCCATAAAACAGTTATACACCAATATATCATGGAGAAGATTATAAATTACAAAGTACACAAGGGCAGTTTTACTACTTAGTGACATGTGCTAAAAGATAGTTGCTGAACTGTCTGTAAGTGACATTGAAAATATCGATGGTCAATGCAGAATCGTTAAGCAGCTGAGTCACTCTGTTTATTGGCGCGTTCTGATAGGCAGAAGTCCTCACTTTCGGAGCATAAAAAAGTGCATGGGATTTCCCACGAGTATACTTGTTAGGGACGTAAAAAATAACCTCTTTTAACATAGGCGGATTGCGTATGATACCAGATATTAGCTTAAAAAAGTGTTTACCTAAAAATATTTTTCTGCGGGCTTCTAAGGTGTTGAAATCGATCATCCCTGTTAAGAACAAGGATGGATACAGGAATGGATAGTACGTATATTCCCTCTATTAACCCAAAAATCTTTTTTGAACTTTTTCTATTTCTAGGTTATGGTTTTTTTCAGAAGGGGCATAAATAATGTATATGTATATATCTGCGTACATCTTGTCTTAAACATTAGTTTATCAATTATTTATTTTTGTTTTATTTTCGAAGTTAACTTGTGTGTTAGTGACTATCACTAATAATTTTCTAATAAATTTACTTATAATATATTAGAATGTTTTCAAGGTTTGTATTACGATTTACAAGTTTGATATTTTGCCAAAATGTCACTAATTATTTCAATTAGATGTAAGTGACATACACAACAAGGGCATTTGCCTAGCGTGGTGGTCGTAAAATTTTCGAAACATGTTTCCTCCTTCCTACAAGTACATGTTCACTCCTTCCTCTCCTCAAAAAGACCCTCCACGCAGCATCTTCAAAGATGACATAGGCCCCGAGGGAAATTATTTTCCTCAGGGCCTCCTGTATGGAGTTAATATAAAAATAAATGAATAAAGAAAAGTTAAAAAAAAAAAAAAAAAACAGGAAGTACAGTTGAAATATGGAAAAGGCTTATGGTAGCGTGTATGTACAAAAAGTATTGGGAAACAAGTATTTAAGGCATACCAATACCAAACATGGGTTCTTACATGAAAAGGGCGTGATATTCGTAAACTATTTTTTCAGTTATAAATGTATGTAGAATATAATGCCTTGTTCAATTTTTATTACTCGTAAGCTCGGTGGTTTTACGTTAATAATAATATTGTGAAGGATGCATTACAGTGGGGTAGGTGTCATGTGACAATTATGATATAAATACATTAATCTAAGGCCAAAGGCAAATACATATTATTTTTAATAAAGCTTGTGTCAATGTTTTGCTTCACCACTGTGAGAAGAAGCGATCATACTCAAACTGTCTACGATTTCAGTAAGCCCAATATTTTTATTAGCAACATTATTACAGCTGTCGCCGACGCTAATACCTCTCAGTGGAGCCCTAGTAAGCGACATGCTCGGATCTGGGATCCTGATAATATAAGTAGGGGACTTACTAAGACCCCGCGCATGACACGTGGAATCCTAGATACAAGACACATGACACTGAATTATATCCCCGTAAGACAGGCATTAGCAAATTACGCTGGCGAGATTATTTCTCGGATTTGTAGCAAAAACACACTTTTGAATTTATAACGCTAAGTCGAATAAATCCCACCTCGGTTTGGTAAGCTAAACGATTAATTCAATATGCTACCTATAAAGCAAGAAATCTGTGTGCAATAAGAAACAAAAACATTAATGGTGGGTACTGGTGTAAAATAATAATAAAAATAAATAAATAAAATATACCAACAGGTTGGTGCCTATTGATATCAAGAAATAAGTGAAATTAAGGTGATATAGATACTCGTATTACGAAATTAAGACATCTGCATCCATCGTTTATTGAGTGGAGATCTAAGCCACTCGAATGCAACGACTACAATGGCGTTGGTTGACTTCCTTGTTCTGCTGCAGAAGCTGGCTAGTCGGTGGCCAAGTAAGGCGGAAAATGAGTGCACCCTCCCTTTTGTTAGCATCGTGGAGGTACTGCCGAACCTTGGTAGTTGCAGAAGTTGCCTGTATGTATTGTCCAGAGCTCAGAAATGTATGCGCATAGGGCAGTGTGTCTATGTTTTGAAGAGTTTTAATTTTCAATGTACTATCGTTTCTTAAATTAATTTAAGTAACGATAGTACATTGAAAATTAAAACTCTTCAAAACAAAATGTCTAGAAATTGTTACATAGTTAATGCCCAAGAAATACAAAAAACAGTGTGTCTATAATTACTTTTCTTACCTCGTCACTACTATGGTCTTGTTTGAAAGCATTTCGGCCCGGATATTAATTGCTCTTCTTTCTTTCATGTCTTCTATACAATTCATATCTTCTAAAATGACATGTCCAAGGTATTTAACCTGTGAGGGGCCACAAGCCGTTCGTTTTCTGCAAATTTATCAACACAAACTTATCTCTACAATTTGGTGCATTGCTAGATGTAGGACATTTAAGTTACATAAACTTATCTCAACAGTTTGGTGAATAGCTAGGTATATAATATCCAAGTACACAAACTTACTCTACAGTTTGGTGAATTGTTAGGTAAAGAAAATTTAAGATACATAAACTTATCTATACAGTTTGGTGTATTGCTAGGAATAAAACATTTAAGATACACCATCTTATCTCTACAGTTTGGTAAATTGCATTGCTTGGTACAGAATATGTTGTGGTTTTTATTGTTTGTGTCAGAAAAGGCTGTAAAAAAATATATTATTATAAGTATTTTAACTAAAAGTAGTTTCCAAACTAGGGCAAATAAAAGTATTCACTGTGCGTGTTTACTAATAACAAATATGTATGTTGTTTAAATTCTTATTTTCATTCTTCGTTAAAGCTGAAGGATACCTTAACTTGCAATCTCATTTACATAATTCTTAATTCAGTGGGGTTCTTCTCAAAAGATGAGGGTTTGTCTGTTGTATTCCTTTCTTGTTTGACGATAGATCCAAGAAAAGGGATTTTGAGTTGTGGTTCCCTGAATACACAACAAAGCCTTTAATTAAACCACTTACAAAATTATTGTTTGAGCTTCTAATCTTAAAGCTGTTTGCATAGGAAAATTAATTATATTTACGGAAGAAAATTTTTATTTTAATAGAGCAATATTTTGATTGCGGAAGTACGAGTACTCGGATTTGGGTCTGTTTTGATATTTGAATATGATTTCGTGTTGTATTGAATTGTGTATGTAGTTCCATTGGTTCGTTGATTGATTCCAGTTGTACACTTTTTTATGCTCCGAAAGCGAGGACTTCTGCCTATCAGAACGCGCCAATAAACACAGCGACTCAACTGCTTAAGGATTCTGCATTGAACATCGATATTTACAATGTCACTTATAGACAGTTCATCAATTATCTTTTAACACATGTTACAAAATAGTAAAACTGCCCTTGTGTACTTTGTAATTTATAATATTCTCCATGATATATTGGTGTACAACCGTTTTACGTTCGCCGTTGTGTCTAGTGCACGAACGGTTACGGAAATAGCCAATGATATATAATAAAAAGATGGGCTCCATCTGTATCAGGTTCACTGTCTTCAGAATTAATTGGAGCATTTAATAGAACTGACGTTTGATCCAATTAAATATTCATTGTAAGCCTTACGACAATAACAATAAAGTAACTTGCATTCTTGACTATATTATATGTTTAGAGGTTAGGCAAATTCTTTGAGGTGCATCAATGATAAAATAAAATGTTATACCTACACATTGTGCAATTCATGATTTCCCGGTATAAAGAATCTTATAAATTACAATTACCATTGTTTTGTTATCAGCATCCATTCAAACAATATAAATTCCTTTGGTAGGTACGTCTTTAATCATATACTATCTTAATGATACCATAAGAATGCAGCAAAACAAAGATAATAAATCAATTCACACACTTTCAAAATTGACATTTTAAATCGTATAAATATCGTCGTCACAATTATGTGGAACACCACAGTTTGAAAATGGCCGTGTGAGCCGAAACAGCTGTCACAATAAAAAAATAACTTAAACACTTGCAGAACTTAATAACTAAAAAAAACTCAGAAAGTTATGCATTATGAAAGTGGGCAAAATATTTGTTTCTTAAATTCAGATAAGGTTAGGTTATAGGAAAGGTTTTGTTTTTGTGAATACTGCACAATAGTCCCAACTGCTTACAACAGTCGGAAGCGGGTGTGACTGTGGAATCCCCAAAAGAGGTAGGCAGGAAGGGAAAGTAGTTGGAGAAATTGATGGTTGGAAAGCACCTGGCTTTTCAGATCTGGTCGCCGAACACGCCAAAGTCATTTTAAGGCGTACGCTCGATTCTAGTAGAAGTAAGTAAGTATATACGCTACTCTTTTGACGGCCGGCGTGGTCGAGGGGTAAAGGCTCTCGACTCCCAATCCGAAGGTCGCAAGTTCGAACCCGGCGTGTGCAAATATTGTTTTTTTATCAAATAATTTAATATAATACATATCTAGTATATTTGCGGCACGTTCCAGAGTGGAAGATACTCTCAGTAAGACAACTATTCAGAATTGAAACGTTGCTTGAAATGGCTTTAACCGTGTTTGGTGACCAGATCTGAATATCCAGATACTTCCCCACCTTCCTCCTACTCATCTCCTTCCCCTCCCCACTACCTTAAGACTCACAAAAATATACACCAATTGGGGATGCCATACGATTTTTTACATAATACCCCATCACTGGTTCCAGAAGGTAGCAGTTATTGTGCGTTATTCATATAAAAAAATAAAAAAATAACTCCGTCTGTTAATGATTATAATGATAATGAGTAATTCATATATTTGCAAAAATGATCGAATTTAATTATAACTAAGGAGCTTACATTTTTTCCTTTCACTTTCATATTTTCATTGAAAGTAATCAATATTTTAATCGTGGATTAAATCTGAAATTTTCGAAAAATCATATTCGATTCGTAACAATTTTGATCCATACTTCCCTAAAACCAATAACTAGCCGTAAGAAAAAAATGGGCTGTTTCTCAGTGACGTTTTTCAAGGACATAATTGTCGCAAGTGTATAAATATGCGAAGCTAACAGTCCACAATGGAGTGCTGGTACCTACCCTGATGTATAGCAGTGAGGCATGGAACTGGCGGAAGAAGGATGAAAGTAGATTGAATGCTGTAGAGATGAGATTTCTGAGGCGTATGTGTGGTAAAATCATGTATGATTGTGTGATAAATGTGGATATTCGCAAAGCGAATTAAGCGTAATGGGCAAGATTAAGAAAGGGACCCTCAGATGGTTTGGGAATTTGGAGCGAATTAACGAAGAAAGGAGTGTAAAGAGAATATATGACGCAAGTGTGAATAGAAGAAGAAGTTGTGGATGCTCGAGAAAGACATGGCACGATCAAGTAAACCAGATATTTAAGTCGGGTCATGTCGAGAGTCGAAATATTAGAATAGCGTGAATGAGAAGACATATGAATGTGAATGAAGCAGGAGAGTTTGGAGGTCCTCTCTGTCTACCCCTATGGAGAAACGGTGAGATGGTTAGTTAGTCAGTTACCCTGCGACCTAATATTTGTTTATTTGTTTATTTTTTAGGAAAATCAATAGATTATTTACATCTATTACAAAAAACTAATAAAAATAATATCTAATAACAGATTTTCACATAACTTAAAATTGTAATAATAATAATAATAAAAGTAAAACAAAAAAAACCAAGGGTCCTGTACCCATGGGCTGACTTATTTACAAAAAATACAATATTGTAAATATTAGAAAAAAAAATAAAAGAAGATGTAAGAACACAAATAAATAACAATTTAAATATAACTAATATACTAATAACCAGCTAAATTTCAAAACATAATGTATTATAAACTTTATCTTCACTACACAATAGCAATAAAAACAATACATACATGATAATGAATGCGCAAAATATATATTATACCTACAAATAAAATGAACAAATGAGTATAAATTGGATGACAAGTAACTGGAAAGGATTTACAGCAACAACATGATAACTTGATAGAAGGTATCGTGCGTCTGCACTACAATGTACTGTGTGCCTATACTACGACTAGATCCCAAATATGGAGCGAAACCGGGTAGTAAAAAAAATAAAGAATACAATAATTGTAAATCAGAACGACCATACCTGCCTAGTATACGATGCCAGTTTGCTTTTTACGTCCGATACAATTTACTTTGGCTTTACACGGACTGTGTGTTTTTACAATAGACATTCCATATAGGACTGTTCTTAGAGGAGACGTGACTTGAATCCAATGGGCTGTGTGTGGGTAGTCATTGGGGTATTATAACTGAGGACGCAGCATGAAAGTGATACAGAAGGTACCAACTGAATTAATACGTTGTTTTATAAATAATTAGGTTCGTGATGAACATCATTTTTTCAAATTCATAAAGTTTCAACACAACTTCACGAGAGCACGTTATAATTAATGCAATAAAAATTGCATAAACTATTTTCAGTTGTGGGTCTGTCTATGAGATTTTGAATTTATTTTGTCAGTATCAAAATTGAAACTGATGTGGCAAGAATTCCTACATAGTTTGAAATCTTTCACGACCGATCAAGAATATTCACTTAAATGTTAAGACGATAGACTTCGCGTTTCGGCCCAAAAAAAACACTTTTCTACATCGAAAATTGCACGAAATGAATTTTTTTTTATAGTGCCTTCTAGAAAGTGAAAGCTATGTCGGTTTGTTTTTAAATTATCGATGCGTTTCGTATTAACGTAGTCATTCATTGTCAAACATGTATAATTTATCAGAAAATATTATTTAAGAAAAAATTGCTGCTAACTCAATTCTCATAAAGAATTATAAAAACCTACCAACATAGCTTCTTCTTTCGAGAACATATTTTTGTGTTTAAATTACAATTTCGTGAAATTTTCGGTGTAGAAAAATATTTTCTCCCGAAACATGAGAGTTTACGGCAGTTATCCAATTCGCACGTTCCGAGTTCGCATGTATCGTAAGTGTGTGTTATCTTATTTAGAGTGGGACAGAATGACAGACAGTGAAAATGGAAAAAGGTTCCACGTGTGGTGCAAAGTAAAGCCTCAAAGAGTGGCTATTTTTTTATTTCCCCTTTTTTTTGCTAGTGCAATTATTGTTTTGTTAATATTTATTCATGGTCATTCTGCATTAATAATTTGTCCTTGTTCTGATGCGTTCTTTCAATTTTATTTTACTTTCAATCCTTTTTTTTATTTATTTATTTTACATTTTTTTCTAAGATTAAGTCCCGATAAACTGATTGACATCAGTTTGTTGATCTTTTAATAATTACCTGCGATAAATATTATAATATCACGTGATTTTTCACGGGTCAGCGCTAGTTGCTAGAGAAAATGGGGATGTAGTAGTCGTTATTAGTAAGTATGTCGTATTTTATCGTTCGGCGGTATATCCTCACTACACAATACTTCGGGGAATCGGCATTACCGGTTGTTAGTAAAAATAATTTATAGCGGGTTTTCCTTTCAAGAAGCCTGCAGATATAAGTATATCCATTTTTATTAGACATACGGCCGTAAATCCTCTTTGTTTACCCCTTTGGGGAAAATGAGTTATTAATTATTGTGGTGTTTGCAACACAGCCTCTTACTCTATGATAGATGGGCGGGCTTTAGCGCCGAGCAACGTCCCGAACGTTGACGGAGTTGCGACCCGAAGTGGGTCATTTCTAGGCAGCGCGTTACCGAGCGCTGCTCCGGGCTCCCATTAATAATCTTACCGCCAGCTGGGCTGGACGTTTACTTTGTAACCATTTGTATTCAATAAACAACGTTCTCGTATAACGAACCAGTGTCGTATTTATTTACAACCATCAGTGTGTAGCACTGAGGATAGATTGAAGAATGAATCCCAATCCAGTTCCTGAACGCTACAATTATTCTGTGTTATCGGGACATACTCTCAGTTTCGCCCTAGTGTAAGACTACCATTTGGAATCAAAACGTTGTTTGAAATTACTTTAGCAAAATTTATTGACCAGATCTGAATAGCCAGGAACTTCCCAACTTTCCTCCTCTCCATATCCTCACCTTCTCCATTCCATTAAGCCTCACAACACAGTGGGGATACTATTGTCCGAATATTTGAGAGCAGTTGAGAGTCTTGCGCGGTTGCCCATTTTGGCTGACCAGGAAAACTTCGGAGAGCGGAGTCTTGGAAAGCTTGTTGAGACTAAAAAAGTTCAATATTTTTCAAAAAATCTAAAAATTCATGCTTAAATATGTCATCGCAATTAATAATTTAAAACAAGAAAATACTTTTGAAGTATTTCGTTAACATATTTTCTTCCAAATAACCTCCATAACTCTTTTACCATCGAGGAAGCCTTGTATTGGGATTCGATACCCATTTGGGAATACCGAATCTGCAGCACAATGTACAATCAACTCTTACCCAAAAGTAACTGTATTTTGCAGCCATATAAGATTACGTTTGGTAGAAGTCCCTTCGCTAGTTTACTATCTAATTAAATCCCTGCTGACCTGTTTTTGAGTTAAACTTTTTTAAATCATCGTAAACATAATAACACTTAGGACGGGTGATTTAAAAAGAATTGAACAATTCATCATATTAAAATTAATTATTAACGTTCTGTATAATTATAAGTTCTCTTCAAGTTCTATTGTTATTTCATTACAGGGCAATTGGTTCATAAAACTGAAATAATCACAGAATGGATGTTGATGTATTTTACATTTTTTTTTAAACATCCACTCATTAAAATACATGCTTAAGATTTATCTTCAGTATGATTATGATAAGGGAATGTGTCAATTATGGTTATCTACTGTCTTAACTAAATGTACTAAAAATATTAGAACAAAGAATAATTAATGACTTGTTAATACAAAATCATTTATTTCAATTTACCTCGGAAAACAACAACAAGACAATTTCTACCGTAGAATTGCGACAACTCAACAACCTGAATGATATTTTTATGTAACGTATCTTTTTAAAATTGAAGCATCACATAAGAGATGTCGGATATATTTTTTGTATTTTTTTTATCTATGTAAAATGTAAAAACTTGTTCCTCTCCTTACATTTTCTATATCACATATTATTCAGCTAAAAAAATTATATTTTAACCTACATTGCATTATTATTTTTATGCTTTCTACAATTTAAAAAATTGTTTTTTTTTTTTTTTTTTTTTCTCTCTTTCTTTTTCTTATAATATATTATTTTCACTTTAATTTACCTTCATACCTACTATTTATGTAACGGTCATATTTTTAGTTGATCTTTTTTATCCAAACATTGTGTCTCTGTATACTGTATATATCATATCATACACTTACTAAGTAAAAGCCCGTAAAGGGTGTTGAAAATGAATAAATAAATAAATAACTCCAACACGGGATCACAATTATCGTATTACTCACCGTGTAAAGAATTTGGGTAATGATTATAAGAATAGTATTGACATTAATTCATTAATTACTTAATTACATATCTTTCATTTCGGCAATCGGAACAAAAAAAATTTTTAACACACTGACTAGCTCTGTTGGATTTATTAAATTTATTTATTGTGCGACTGACAAGTATTCCAAAGGTTTTCTATGGACTTAATTCTTTAATGCTTACGAGTAGGGTTTCAGAATCTAGCATTATATAAAAATAATGTTATTACTACTAAACTTTTCTTATCCTTCATTGCAAAGTGGCGTATGTCGCTCGCTAAAGAAAATGCCTTATTTTTAAACGCCCGGGAACTCAAAAGCTGCGTATGATCTGTAGCTATTCGAAAACAAAAAATTAATTGGTGTTCACTATTAGCTCGCTAAAATGGCCAGAAGTTTTAAAACAAAATAGATTTCGTGATTTCGGAAAAAGGAGGTTCATACTTTATATTTTTTAGCAAACTTAATTGTTATTCCATAACTAGTCCAAAGAATATGTGATGTGTTTGTTAAAAATACAAAATGGGAAAATAACACTTTTCCGAATAAAATCAAGATTCTAGACAATAACTACACCAAAATTTTTCAACAAAATACAACGAATAAAACATAACGGATGTTCAAAATTTAACGATAACATGTTATGACAACAGTAATTATAGTGAAAAAAATGTTTATTATCATAATTTGAAAAAAAAAAAATAACCATTTAAAAAAAAATTATATGCATTTCTCATTATCTTTGTAAGACGCAACTTTTGAGATACCAGGCGTTTCTGAATTCAATAGTTGAAATAATTGACACATCCTATTGCAAAGTCCTTTCTTTTTAAGTTGTGTTTAAAAATAAACAAGTGAATAAATAAAAAGAAAATAAATTACAAACAACACCAATTATTAATGTATTTTAGTTTTGTAAAATGTTTCCCCGAGGATTCTTTTCCAACAAGATTTAGGAAGAGACGATCATTTAGGTAAATAAGTTTGGTTTGGACGAAGGATATCAAATGAATACACAACATGAATGCAAGTGTCTGAAAGATGGAATATGAGACGTCCTAGGAAGGCATAACAAATATTTTACTAAAAGCTTTTTTTTTTTTTTAAATTAAGGTGGCCACTTTTTTATTTTTTTAGATACTACTGTCGAATATACCTTCAGGAATTAATTGAAGTTATTCTTATATGTATGTAACCTACCTACAATTTTATTGTAAAATGTTTTTTTATTGGAAGTTTTTGATGCCTTGGAAGAGAAGCCAGTTACACTATGGCAACACCAAATGGCTAAGGGTATTGGAGAGAGGAGGAGATGGAGAAAAGGAAAGTGGGGAAAATTAAGGAAAATTGGGGAAAGGTAAGGTGACCTGTCGGCAATATTATTATTTTAAATAAATCAATTGTGAAATAACACAACTTACAAATAAATAAAAATTCTGTGTTCCAACATGCGAACATCGAAATTTTTTTTATCATTAGCTGAATCATAAGGTATGGAATTACGGCTTTGAGACTTTCCTGTAGATCTAATATAAATAATGTTCAATCAGTTCAAAATTCATTAGTAAAATTATTAGCTCATAAAAGTTTATACAAACAAAGGCGTAATGTTCTACGCTTTTATCAGAATTTCAAAAATTCTTTCAGTAAGAGCAATTCTATGGAATAACCCTATATATGTAAATATATTGGACCATACTTATAATATTCTTTTTTCGTTAAATGAAGGATTAATCACATATTAGCATTTCAAATTTAAATAAATAAGGACAAAGATCACTGGATTACATGATACCCAATTGCTTAAATATGTTCCAAAAATGATGCAGAAATGTAAAAATAAATATTATTTTGAAGAATTGGCTCGCTGAAAGAAATTGTTTGTATTAGACTCTAACATAAATAAATTATAACTGCATACATGTATAGTTCTTATATTATGTTACACCGCTTATGTTATACACAATTTTATTGTTGTTAGATATTATTATTGTTCACCTCTTCGTGGTTATTTAAAATGTTTTCATTTGTTATTATTTTTATTTTATAACGTCTACGTCATTATGGATTTGTAGAAAATGTATAATATATGTCTGTACATTTACGTGTAAATTATATATACCTAGATGTACATATTTCCCTTAAACTAAGTCAAATAAGTTAAATTTTTATTTTCTAAGTTAACACCACGCATTGACAAACAACTTAAAAGTAGTTTATTTGGATTTGTTCTGTATTATTTTATTTTCAATTATGTTGTATTATTTTGTCTTCCTCTTTATATATAAGAAAAAGTTATATAAATAAAAATAAAAATAAAAATTCTTGCGCTACCGGGATTTGAACTCGCGATCTCCGGATTGCTGGTCAAGAATCTTGCCCCTTGACCACAAAGGCCGTCGGTATGGATCCAGTTGTAAAGATATTTTAAATCAAACGTTACAAAATGTGGTACTGCTGCTTGAAAGAGAGGAAGTCAAAAGTTTATAATCATAGAATCAATTATGTGTATGTAATATTGCAAAAAAAAAACCAAGAATGTAAAGGTAATATCAGAAGAAAAACATATTACGATGTCAAGAAAGGAATTAAGCTCAAATGTGTATTTCGAGATTACTGCTTTATTTAGTAGAAAAAACCTACAAAAATCATCTTCAAGAATGACATAATTTTATAAGAAGTTAGTGCGTGGAGGGGACAAAAAACACTATGCCCGTTCTTGTGTGAAATTTTGTCCAAAATCATGACATATTATTTCAAGATTCTGTCAGTTACTAAAAGACGATCATGGATTCTTATAAAAATTGATATCACATACTAACATACCCCATCAATCATCGGATGCAAGTGACAAGGACCAAACCGTGGTTTTACTGTATTTTTTCAAATATAATTTTGTAATAATTTTATTTATCTGTAGGGTGATGATTTCCTGAGGGCACCAGAAAAAGAACAACTTGAAACAATCTTATCTTAGGTAGGCAAACGTTTTATTAGATGCAATAATAATAGTTATACTGGGTGTTTTTTCAATTTTTATTCTCCGGTGACATTTATGAATTTAAAAAAAAAAAATCTTCCAAAACATAGAAATAAGTAGGTATTGGGAAGTTAGGGGCGGGGTGAGGAGGGTTGGTTGGTTACTTGGCTTAGAGACCAGTGACGACATGTAAAAATTTTTTTTTTCTTTGATTTTGAAGAAAAAAAAATTGAAAAAAAAAGGCATTTCATAAGTTACCGGAGACCAAAATTTCATTTACATTTTTTACTCCAAATAATGTCAGGAACCACTGGTTAAAGTAAGTTAAGTACGATGCTTAACACGCTGTATATATTCAGGGTGTTAAGTAGACGTACTTCACTTACACTAACCAGTGTTTCTTGACATTATTTGGAGTAAAAAATGTAAAAGAAATTTTGGTCTCCGGTGACATTTTTGAGGTTTTTTTTATATTTCAAGTAAAAACATAAAAAAATCAGTAGGTATTATGCAGTCAGGGGCGGAATGAGTAAGTGGTTGGTTACTCGACTGAGTGACTAATTATGTGCAACAACACATGTGAATTTTTAAAAAATTTAATTTAGAAGATAAAAAAAATTATGAGACATCTAAAAAGTCACCGAAGACCAAAATTTCATTTTCATTTGTTACTCAAAATAATGTCAGGTTTTAAGTCAAGAACGTCCCTTAACACACTATAATATATATTTACATAACCCGTACACACATGAGGTCCTGAGAAAAAATAATCTTAGGGTGTATGTCATTTTGGAGAATACTGTATGGGGGGTCTTTTTAGGGATAGGATTTGGAGGAAGAAGAGGAAACATGTACGAGGGGTGGGTAGGAATCTGGAGATCAATGTAGGAGTGCCAGACGTATGAATCCATCCCTTCAACTGGTAAGGCGGAGGATCTAGAAAGTCCAGCTAGAGAGGTGTAGGTTAAATCAGTTTAATAGGTCAACCAGTCTCTCCCGATCCGGCCCGCCAAGCAATAGATGGATCAAAAGCGTTTTCCACCAAGACCTAAACCAATTTAACCCCCTGAACTCGTGCATTTTTTAAATTTTTTTATAGAGAATACCTTACAAGAGTCCCAACTGCTCCCGTCTGGAGCCAGTGAGACTATGGAATCCCTAACTGGGGTATGTAGTGAGGCAGAAGGTAAGTGGAGAAGGGAAGGAGATGGGGAAGAGGAAGGTGTGGAAGTACCTGGCTATTCAGATCTAGTCACTAAACACGGCTAAAACCATTATTAAGCAACGTTTCAATTCTGAATGGTGGTCTTACACCAGGGCGATACTGAGAGTATCTTCCACTCTGGAACGTGCCGCAAATATAGTATACATATTATTTGTATTAATTAATTGTGAAATAACACAAATTAATCAAATAAAATTTATTTGCACACGCCGGGTTCGAACCCGCGACCTTCCGATTGGAAATCAAGTGTCTTACCTCTCGACCACGGACGGCCTGCTAAGTGACCAAACCTAGCGAACCACATTTTTACCTATATTATTTTGTGTTTTTTGAAGTAATATTTTTGTTTTTCCTTTTGTGTTATTTTGTTACTTTAAGTAAATAATTGTTAACCTCAACACAGGCTTGTCCTAGTGAGGTTAAAAATTGTATTTTAAACTGTTATACCTAAAATGTGAAGAAGAAACAATAAACAATAAACATGGGGCGACCTTTGGGTGTTATTCGACAAATGGTTCCAGGGGCGGCGGTAACCATAACCGCCTCTCAAATGTTTTACATTTATATATGTTTCGTCGATTACACCTGATGGATTCTAAAAATTATCGATATTTTGTATTTATAGTAGGTACATACGTTGTGCGCAAATATCTTGCAAAACCGTTAAAAATTTCCACATCGTGCTCATATTTCAATTCAAAATTATTATCGCGAATTTCGTTTCCATGTCACGTATGCGTCCGTCCCACGCGGATGAGATTTATGAAATTTTTCCTCAAATAACGCTGTTTGGAATATTTGCTATGAAATAATACTTCTGATGTATATACATATGTAATATTATCACACTACTAACAAATGAGGACATTTCAAAATTAAAATCGTACAACCTTCACACTGGTCAAATACTACCATACTATCTATCTATAATAATGCTGCGGTTGTTGGTAAAAAAAACCTTATGAAGTAAGATTTTTTGGCCCACGAGTCCTAACGAGGAATACCAAAACCTCTGCCAAAGGACACCCCAAGTGATTTGGTATGTTTGGTGAATTAAAAAGGGTTTCGGGTTCATGGGGTGAGGTTCGTCTAGGTCTTGGCGGCAATTGAGTTTACCACCTATTGCGTGGCTATTCGGATCGCGAGAGACTGGTTAAGGTAAAACTGGTAACATATTCGACAACAACTGTTGTTTGTACGTTAGCGATATGCAGTTGTCCTAGGGAACGATGAGAAGTTACAGATAGTTATCCTATCGATCGTTATCGATCGACCATGCTAGCACACCAGAGTACCGAAAGGCAGAACCGACGTCCTGGCAAAGCATAGCATGACGAGGGGAGAGACGCTGTTAAATGAACTGGCAATCCATTTGGTTGTGGGTGACTGTGCTCTAATGCCTTAAATGATATGGCTACTAAATTTTTACGTAATTGGAATAATATTAAATATTATAATAATAAAAAAATATTATAAATACAAAATAAAATAAAATTTCTTTACACAACTAGGAGCATGGGTACTGACTTAATGATTTATGAAAAAAAAATTGATTAGATTCGAAAATACTCCACGCTTTCGAAATGTTTTTCCATGTTGTTCAATTATTATGAGAATTATTATAAAAACAAAAAATGAAGAGAAAGAAATTCTTTTAGGAGGCGAAACGAAATTCCGTAAATTCTTGAAGAGAAATAAAAGGCCATTATTTTACAATTAGGGGAAAACCGTGTAATTTGGGCGCAAGTACCTACCTAGGGGTAAATGAAAAATTCAATAATTCTGGCAGTACTCAGTTTACTGAAGTTTTCCAGGTAAAAAAAAAACCTAGTACCTTTTTTATTTGTGAAACGTGATTACGTATCAGTATCAAAGTGTTAAAAAAAATATTATCAAGTCTTGTTATACACACATTAGTTTTATTTATTTATTATTAATTTTCAACGCCCTGATGGGCTTTTACATAATAAGTATATTATACAGTGATATATATGTATGTTTAAATAAGAAATATAAACTTATAGCAATTAACATTATAAAAATGGTAGGTATAAAGTAAGTAAGAAATATTATATTATAATAAAAGAGAAAAAGTAAAAATAAATTAAACTGAAACCAGTTTTTAAATTGCAGATGGCATAAAAATAATAATATATAGTGTAAGTTAATATTAGAAATTTACAGATGTGTAATACAAGAAAAAGTTTACAATACAGAAAAACAAAAGAGAGTAACAAGTTTTTACATTATAGATAAATAGAAATAATACAAAAATATGTGCAACAGCTCCTACATTATAAGAATATGCTATATCAAAATATTATATCTTTTAAATAACAGTAACTAACATTAAACACGTCTGATTTCACATTCTGACATGAATGATTTAATAATTTCATGTTTGTATTGTATCAGCGACACATTCCATACAACTACGTGCGAATTCATATTTCCCAAGTTTTGAATTCTCTGTAGTGGTATATTGAATTAGGCCCTAGTCGCAGTATTACTACAATAAAATGGTAGTACTGACCTTGTATTTCTAGCTGGCACATTAAGATTTATGAGCGATAAGAAATTTAGATTACACAGTAACACAATGCATTCCACAGAAGTGTACGAGTATGTAGAACTTTGACTAAACTATTTTAATTAACAATTATTATTAGCAATAATTATTAGCCTGAAACACTCATCCATGTTGAAAAAACCTCCCAGGAAAAGATATCTACATGTCGCCAACGGGACTCGAACCCGCACCCCTTCGATTGCCGGATTATTTCACCAAAAGAGTAGACGTTATATGTCTCGACGCCATCAAGTGAGAAAGTTAGCACTTACATGCCTTTCTTTTATAAAAATAAAGTTGGTTGTTTTCAGGTGAAAAAATGTAATAAGCGGTAATTGTTGAATGAAACACTAGTATATATTGAATCATTTGGCGGGTAACAGATAAGGCACCGTAGCTTAATGGTAGAGCTCTCGACCGGCAATCGAAGGGGTGCGGGTCCGAGTCCCGTCGGCGACATGTATCTTTTCTCGGGAGGTTTTTTCAATATGGATGAGTGTTTCAGGATTATAATTATTGCTTATAATAATTGTTACTTTTTGTGCTATGTATAAAATAATCTTGTCTTTAACATTAGTTTATCAATTAAGAATATTTTAATTAACCTTTCCGTTGCTATGTTTCAAAAAAATTTACCAATACTACGATGATAATAACCATAACTACCATAATTACCATATAACCGGCCAATTACTCAAAAAGGTTACATTAATTCGTGATCTAGGGGTTCTACTTGAGAGTAAACTTACATTTGAGGCGCATATTGATATGATTGTTAAGAAAGCCCTTAGAATGCTAGGATTCTTATTCCGTATTGGAAAAGAATTCAATAATATCCAAACTCTTAAAATATTGTATTTTTCTCATGTTCGCAGTCATCTTGAATTCGCTTCTCCCATATGGAATTCCCAATACTATATTTATATAAAACGCATTGAAGCCATCCAAAGAAAATTTGTTCATCATTTAAATTCCAAGTTAAATGTTGTTTACCTTGACGTAAACAGCTCGATGGACTTTTATGGACTTAAGCCATTAAAAACTAGAAGAGACTCCGCAGATATAATATATCTCCATAAAATTATCAATGGTTTTATTGATTGTTCTCCTCTTCTGTCTGAAATTAATTTTAAATTAAATTCCCGAGCGTTAGAACTCGAGAAAAATCACTTTTCCATCTTCATAAATGTTCTACCAATCTCCAACAAAATGCTTTTATATTCAGAGCCTGTAATATATTTAATAAGAAATTTAACGATATGGGCATATTCTCGTGTAATTTAAGAAACTTTAAAAAATTTGTCATAGCTAACATTAAATAATTTTAAAAATTCGTTTTGCAAGTTATCATGTTGTTGCTGTGAATCCTTTCCAGTTACTTGTCATCCAATCTATACACATTTTGTTCACTTTAGTTGTAGGTATAATATATATTTTGTACATTTATTATTATTTATGTATTGTTATTATTGCTATAATTGTGTAATGAAGATAAGTTTATAATACATTATGTTTTGAAATTTAGCTGGTTATTAGTAGATTAGTTACATTTAAATTGTTATTTATTTGTGTTCCTTACATCTTCTATTATATTTTATCTAATATTTACAATATTGTATTTTTTGTAAATAGCCCACAGGACCCTTAGTTTTTTTTTTTTTTTTTAACTTTTATTATTATTTTTACAATGTTAAGTTATGTGAAAATCTGTAATTGGATTTTATTTTTATTATTAAGTTTTTTGTAATAGATGTAAATAATCTGTTGATTTTCCTAAATAAATAAATAAATAAAAATAAATGATATGCCACTGTTACAGTTTGTGTTATTTACACATTTTTCCCTATGAAATAGTTTTTAAAAAGTTGTTGTATATTGCATATAACCATAATAATGTCAAAGATGATTATCAATTTTGTTTTAAAATTTTACCATTTTTTGTGAATGCTGCGTGGAAGGTCTTTTTAATGAAAGGAATGAGCAAAAATGTTGGGAAGGAATCTGGATTCAATATGTTCAGGAGTGACGAATGTATGCTTTCATCCCTATCAATTTCATCCCTCTCTCCCGATCCACGCCCCACGCAGTAGCTGGGCAAAAGCATAGACCTAGACAAACCTCACCTCATAAACCAGGGAGCATAAATCCCTGCTAAGTCATCAAACGTAGTGAACCAATTTGGATAACCTACGATAACCTATCCAAAAAATGGTTATAAAATTCGTTTAATGTAATAATACACACAAGCCCTGCTTTTTATGGGGGTACATCAAACATATATATTATATAATTAATTAGTGTTTAAAATGTATTTGTAATTTATGTATCTTTTTTTTGAATTATTAATTTAAAAAAATAAAAATAATGTTTGGCCTCCTTCGGAGTAAACTGTCGCATCTCGCAACAAAAAATGTACATGTTTTTAATAATAATGTACCAATTTTAAAAAGTAACAATTTGTCGTAAAAATATATATTTTGAAATGGCTGTATATAAGATTGTAGGTAACGTGTAGGCTTGCGGATTTATTAAATATTTTTGAAGCTTGATAAAGTTGCCATTTTGGACATAGGAAGATAAAAATCAATTTTTCTCGAATTTGAATTCAAAGCAAGGAAGGGTTGTTTTCAATTTCTGAGTAAAAGCTTATTGCTCATTGTTGCTTGAGCAATCTAAAGAATAATTAGTTATTTGATTGCTTACTTCATTCTAATTTGACCGCGGATTAAAATATCTAAGTCAATTTGAACTTTTCATCATAAAAACCTCTTTTTCCAGCTTTCTTCTCTTCAAGAGAAAGGTGCCTCAAGTGGGTACTAGTATAACAAATCGATGTTATTGCTACGTAGAACCATAAACCGTATTTTCTTCAGAGCAGTTTGTAAAAGTGATGAACATACTTCGAGAGGATCTTTTCTTTATGGTCCAAGTTTCCTGGTAGCAGAAAGAAAAATACATTGGCTTTGAGGCGGCTGAAGGATGAAGGGGGAATGATTATTTTTAGGAGAAAAATGTTATTAATGTTCTTAGTTTGTTCTCAATTTCGGAGGTGGGTATTAGTACCGCCGCCTTGGGAACAACTTTTTGAATAACCAAGCCCCTTCTTTAGGTCACCCCAAGTGGTTTGTTATTTGGCGACTTAGCAGGGTTGAGATTGCCTGCCTAGACCTTTCCAGCCGGATTCTCTCAACATATCGCCTTGTTCCGCAGTGAGAGGGGTAGATTCAAATGTCCATCAATCTTTAACACATTGAACCCCAGATTTTTATCCACTCCTCATACCTTTTTTTCCAGAACTTGTAATCCTTAATTTCCCTAAAAAACCCTCCACACAGTATCCCCAATGTTCAGATTGGCCATTTTTTACACTGGCTAAACACTGGAGGAATACCACGCAAAAATTAATTCCCTTAGGGCCTTTGTCATCTATCCGACTTCAGCTATTATTTCAACATAACGCGTGTTGACCATGTTATCGTTATAATTTCATTTCACCCAACTGGGGGAATCCATTTGAATCATATTATTTTATAGATTTGTATGTGGATTAATATTTTTAACCACTGGAGCGACAGATCAATTTAAAACTTTTTTCTCGGATTGCTAACGGAAACTTTTCCGCCCACATTTAAAAAATCACACCTCCGAATTTGAATATGGAGACATACAAACTGATTATAGTTTTATTTTTCAATTAATGTTATTTTTTACAGTGTTACTGGAGGCAATTCGAAATTACTATTTTTTTACATTA
Organism: Limnephilus auricula; assembly: GCA_951813805.1. Classification (NCBI taxonomy): domain Eukaryota; kingdom Metazoa; phylum Arthropoda; class Insecta; order Trichoptera; family Limnephilidae; genus Limnephilus; species Limnephilus auricula. Next base: position 11,696,043 of record OX638408.1, on the reverse strand, counting down.
ACACCACATGGAGGCCCTTAGTAAAATAATTTCAATTATCGCTCTCTATGGCGCTAGTTTCTCTGAGAATCTTCCATTGTGATGCCGGTATAATAAGGATAGCATATCTACCTGACGCCTGTGCTCTAAAGATTGCAATGCAAATGGACCACCCATTGTTCAGTCAAGAGTTTTTCAGGTATTTTGGGGCTCCAGACTAGAGGTGGCTGCAAATTCAACAGCGGGGCTCATTGTTGTGCACTTATACAGTAAAAACATCTAAACAAAGGTGCATTTGCCGGTTAAAAAGCAGTCCGCGCGGAAAAGCGGCAGGTAAGAAGGAAACTTTGGCATACATTTTTTTTTTAGGCAAATTTAATATGTTATTTATATTATTATTTACTATACATTTGACTCTGAATAATAACCTCTGTTTTTCGATGAAAAATAAAAATTGAATCTAAATGTGTTTCAGATCCTTGATCGTTGTATCCATTCATTAGTGAAGTTTCTCCCCGCAGATATATACCGCACTAATAGCCCCTCGGCCGGTAGGCGGTCTAATAAATCTAATCCCGAAGGTTATCAGCAAACTTTGTATGAAATAACGCTTTTAATAAGGGATGCTACCCGTATTTATACGCTTAATAACGCCGCTGCGAAGGCGTTCAACCCGAGGCGAGGCGCGGGCGGGATTTCTGCACCCCAACCCCCATACCTCCAGCTGTTATTTACTTACAACTTTTAAAACATAAACATTGCACGTTATAAGGGATGTTCTTCAAATTAATTGAAAGTTTGTTATGAATGTAATGATGGCCAGCGTGGTCGAAGTATAAGGTGCTTTACTGCCAATTTGGAGGTCGCGAGTTCAAATCCCGACGTGCAAAAGTAAATTTTATTTATAATAATGTGAAATAAAAAATAAAAAAAAAGTGAAAACCAGACTAGAGATTGTCTTATTTCATCCGCCATGCTAGGGATGTCCCTGTGTTACGGCGAGTGATGTTTGCAGATAATATAATTTATGGTAATGAAGTATACATTTAATGCAGCAATTAATTTATGATAATGAAGTTTACATATAAAAAATAATATAATAATTGATGATAATGAAGTTTACAGAAAAAATATTATTATAACCCATTAGTCTGCGTAATTGTCTGGTCGATCGATATGAAATGAGAAGTTACCGACCGATTGTCGGTAACTTCTCATCGTTCCCTAGGACAACGAAGAAAGTTGATATCGAATATATTAAGGACACTTGATCATTGTGAACTGTTACCTATTCGTTTGCAATCTGCAGTTGTCCTAGGGAACGATGAGAAGTTATTGACAATCGGTCGGTAACTACTTATCGATGGATCATGCTAGCACTCCTGGTATCAACCTATGCAATTTTCGGCTTGTAGAAAATTTAAATTAATTACCCAATCCGGCCAAGTTACTTTGAGGATTTGGTAAATTTGTTACCGCCGCCCGGGAACCATTTATTGGATAACCAACACCTCCGCCATAGGTCACCCCAAGTGGTTTGCTACTTTTGGTGAGCACGTGTGCTAGGGATCATGGGGTAAGGTTTGTCCGGGTCTTTTGGCCCTCACTAAAGGTATGCCAGACCAGATCGAGAGAGACTGGTTGAGGAAAGCCTTTTAACTTCTCCAGCAGGGCTCTCACGGAACGTCAATTCCCATACATCGTACCTTTGTCCTTCCCAGAGCACCCTCTACTTTATTTCTTAAATAGAACCCTCCGCACAGCATCCCAAAGATGACAAAGGCCCTTATTTTCTTCAGGGCCTCGTGTGTAAAGGCTATTATAATTTTATTTTAATATCATGAAAGCTTTATGGTAGTAATATGTCGGGGGGTGAGTGAGATTAGTGTAAAACCATAGCATGGGTGTACGTATACATGAACAATATTCTATTAATAACTGATTAGAAACACCTTGTAAAAATAACATGAGTTATTCTATCAATCTCATACGTAAATATGTACATACTCATATGTAGGTATTTTATGTTTTTAATCTACCTATGCCAAATTATTATATTTTCTCTGAACAATAAATCGAAATTACTTTAAAAAAAATTTCCTACTCATCCATTTTTTAATAAAAAGTGATAAAAGTTTATTTGCGAAGTTTTTTAACAGATTTCTTGAAGAAAGTGCCACCTCTCTCGCGTATATAAAATCATTAATCACATTATTATCTGTGGCGAAAATGGTTTGCTCCTCATTTCGTAGATGGCGTTGTAAAAATGGACTGAAAAAATAATAACGAATTCCGTCGGAACTAAAGGGAGAACTTCATGACAAATCAGAACTCCGAACACATTTGAAAAGTGATATAAAAGCGTAAAAAAAAACTAGCCACCTATTAATATAAAAAAATACATTAATAAATTATTAGCCACATACAAAATTCTATTAAGTTTTTTTTTCATTACTAAAGTTTAAAATCAAAATGTTCTGATTTGTCCTGTTACCTATTTTGGTTGTTGCACTAAACCGACCAACTGGTGATGGTGATGATTTTTAACTATAGATCTCGGTATAATTTTAGTTATTTTTACTAAATTCTTAGTGCGGGGTTAAAACACAGAATTCTTTAAAAATATTATTACTACATCGTTGAAAAAGATAATAATATCAAAAAAAAAAAAAAACAACGAATATAAGAAAAATAACAAGAAATAGAAAAATAAAACATTATCGCGAATCCAGGATCTTTAGCTTTACCAAGACATTGGGACCTCTTATTTTTAAGTCATTTTTGTTGATCTCATATTTAAATTTACAATTCACAATATCATAGGCACTCTACAAATTATTATTTTTCTATTTAATAAATAATAAGTTTACAAGATATAATAATGTTGATTACAATAAATTACAAAATAAGTTTTTACAGATTTACTAATATATATGCAACAATACTCAGATTACTAAAATTATCAACCAAACCATGTAGAAAAAACTTTAGTGAATTAAACAAAATGTTGAAATTAAAGACAATATAATTTTGACGGTTAAACAAATTCAGTTAACGGTTCGGTTATACAGTTAACAGCTCGGCGTTGTTTTGATAGGGTTGCCAATGCAGACAATAATAAAGAAAATAATCCTTCTGTCATAGAAGTTCCATGACTAGCAAATTCTTGTGTCTTTGAGTTTGGGTCCGGAATTTCGTGAATCCCCCCGAAATTATCGTTTAGAAATAAATTCTACGGTGCTGCCATAAAGTAAACTATGAAATCTTCCACCGAATGAGCTTATTTTTCAATATGATTGGAAAATTAAGAAATGCCCAGGATCCCCGCATTTTCCCCACAAAAAGTCATTCCCTGCAAAATGTCCAATTCTTAAAAAATCTGAAATATTCCCCGAAGTTTGGGGAATTCCCCGCAAATCGGTAACCCTATGTTTTGATAACAATTCTATTTATAAAACGTTTCAATACTATATCCACGCATTCACAACAGAGTGAAGTTCGTACGAGCATATTAACCTAAACAATAACTGGTTTGGGAAGTCGGTTTTGGTACAGTATTTTAGCGTCTCATTCTTTCAGGTCTTACGAAGTGCTGTAAACTGAGATAGTGGTATTTTCCAGTTTCGTTGAGGCCGGGTAAAAAGATTAGCACTGATTGATACATACCACTGACCAGTGTACATAGTAGATAATATGGTGATGTGATGGCTGGTGAAATTTCCTTACATCTGGGGAAAAAGTGCTGATTTCCAATCCTGAATATTTACCATATATTATTTTATTAATTTTATAATGATTTATACTTCCACAAATGAAAGATTAACCGCGATAATATTAGCAACCACGGATTTTTTAAATTAAAAATAAATTAACAATTGAATTTTAAAAATGATAATTTATGCACATATAAAATGGATACGATAACTTACACATATACTTGATACGTTAACAAAATGACTTTTCGAAAATCTGGAATAGACTACTGAAAATAGAACATCTGTAATCTGCTTCTTCTTCTTCCTGTATCCTATCGGGTCCCCCCGACTCTGGTAAATAAGTCTCTATCGCACTGCCCGGAATAGCTCCTCCACACTTCTAATACCGGTCCACTCTCGTACATTTCGAAGTAGTCTGCTGGTTCGAGCCACTTTAGTACAAATTATTTATTTCTAAAATCTATATGTTTAATCTTTTTACTTAAATCACTTAAATTCTCTGAAATTGTACAAACCAAAAAAATGTATATAAAAGATACAGATTGAAAACAATCGAAGGCGTGTTCGGTCGTTTTACCTAAAATTCCAATTAGTTTTTTTTTTTAAAGAATTAAATGCTTACAGTCAAATAACTTTTTTATCGGAAACCTAATATATTTTCTTAATTACTATATAATACGTATATAATTAAAATTTATTTATATATGATTCTCAGTAATTCTTGCGTTAGCAGATTAGGTACAGAGGGTGAGTTTTCAATAATTGTTACAACATACGACCTTTTGACTATTTGAACTCATTCCCCTAATACTAATATTGATTTAATTTATTTATTTTTTTATTTTACTTTATTCCAGTAATGAAATTGCCTACAAACCAGAATGAATACAAAATGTTGACGTCATCATTCACGCAGATAGGTTCATTACTAACTTAATCCGTCGCTTCCACAGACGATAGTTAAAAGCGGTTTAATGATGGTCCTCAGTATCTGGGGAATTATTAGAGAATATTGTTCACGTATAGGGAAAAATCGGGTATCACATCACTTGCATATGGCAAGACGTCACTATTCAACGGTGGAACAATGCCCCTCTCCTCTCAGTTCTCCGCCCATTCGTTGGTTCGTGGTAAAGCTCTGTTGCCAAAGCATCCAAGGACAAATATGTTGACATTGTTGTATTTTTGACAGTCTGTAGTTTATTTATTTCTTTAGTTGACAGTGATTTTCGGGTGCGGTTCAAATCGTTGTAAAGTTGCCGTGTAAAGTTTTTTAGATCCTCTATCTTAAAATTGTTTAAAATATAGACAATTTGATAGTTCACCAGTGTATTTTAAAAGGTTTTGATACTTTTGTTTTCAAAATGGTAAAAACCATTCAAACATATGTGAAGAATTTTTGTGTGGTTGGTTACACCGGGTAGGTACTACATTGATAGTTTGTTTTGTAAATTTATTGTAATCGAGTGCAGTTTTTTCGACTTACCACTTTACAAAACAGGAATTCTTTTTCAAAACGAATTTGTTTAAAATTTGTTTAGGCTAGTATTAGTTATGACGGCCGGCGTAGTCCAGCGGTAGAGCGTTAGACTCCCATTCCAAAGGCCGCGGGTTCGAACCCGGCGTGCGCAAATAAATTTTATTTAATTGATTTGTGTTATTTCATAATTAATTATTTAAAATAATATATAGTATATTTGCGGCAGGTTCCAGAGTGGAAGATACTCTTAGTACCTCCCTGGTGTAAGACCACCATTCATAATTGAAACGTTGCTTGAAATGGCTTTAGCCGTGTTTAGTGACTAGATCTGAATAGCCAGGTACTTCCCCACCTTCCTCTTCCTCGTCTCCTTCCCTTCCCCACTTACCTTCAGCCTCATAACATACACCAATTGGGGATGCTATAGTCTCACTCCAGACGGGAGCAGTTGGGACTCTTGTGAGGTATTCACTATAAAATATAAAAAAAGTTATAAAATAGGATATAATAGAGATATTGCAAAAAATAATAAAATATTTATAAAGTATTTATTATTATTATTATTATAAAGGACATTATAGGCTTTGTACTTACAATAAAGAATGTAGGTAGGTGTAGTTAGAATTGTTGAAAAATAATTTGTCCCAAGTTTAGAAACAGTCAACCTCGTGTAGAATGTACATATACTCAAAATAATATAAACAATGAGGTTAAACTTTTCATTCAGGTGAATAAAGGAAAACACAATTATGTTTGACTAGCTTTTGCCTGCGACTTCGTCTGCTTAGGATTTGTACTCCGAGTAATCTATTTTCTTTTCCTAGGTCCCAACTGCGTTTTTACCAATATTCTTAAACTATTTATTTAAAATATGTATTCGATTCAAAATATTAGGCGAGTACTTCTAATAAATTCATTAATTTAAATATTTTCTAAAATAGAATTTTGATAACAATCATTGTTTTGCAAAATGTCATTCTCAAATTTTTACATTTTCTATTAAAACAATTATTAATATTTTCAATATATTGAAAATAAATAGCTAGCTTTATAAATTATAGCCTATATGTTATTCTGATGTATTAGCTATATTATTGTAAAGTTTCATTAAAATTCATTCAGTAAATTTGGCTTGAAAGAGTAACAAACATACATACATCCATACAAACTTTCACATTTATAATATTAGTTAGATTCCATGATACATTGAAATAATGCTGTTCCCCAAAAGCATTTAAATGTTCAGGAGAGCCGAAAAATTACTTTTTTTTTTCAAATGGGAATTCCATCGATTAGGGGTTAAAAGTGATATTTTTAAAAATATTTTAAATTATATAAGTCGTTTACTAGAGAGTTGAAACCCCACAGTCAGCCCCCGAAAATTTAATAATTATAATTAATATTTTTTTTCTAAAAATTATATCTAGTAATTTTATTTAAAAAAAACATTATTTATCAATTTCAAATTTAAAATCGTCTTCAAAAACATCTATAATAATAAGATGGTATGGATATCAAACGAATTTATTTACAATGTCGATTTTTTGTACTTTGTACACTGGTTTAAACAGATATAGAGACAATTTAATATAGGTATTGATTATACTACGGAATTTGATTACCTACATTTTTTTATAAGAAAACTCTCTTTTTTAACTTTTGAGGGTTATTCCCATAAATGTAATATATCATTGTAGAAGAAGACAACAATAATCTAAATTAAAATATGAAAATGAACAAGACACAGAAAAATTATAAAACATAATGGTGGTAAAACATAACTGGGACCGTCCCGGTAAGACGGGAGATCTGGGTTCTGTCCCAATTGCGACCATTACGTAAGTTTTATTATTTTTCTGTTTGTTCATTTTCATATTTTAATTTAGACCATTATTGCTGTCTTCTTCCTTAATACTATATTAATTATTGTGAATTGATTACCTAGTTATTGAAATAATTGTTTAATTTTTGATTGGTGTAAGACGATTTAATTAAATACTTAACTGGTATATATTACATCGGTCAAAATTGATTCGGACAAATTCCAAAGAGTTCCAAAGATTGCAATCTGTTTGTTATGGTACGGACACACTTGCTCATTTGAAACCAAAGAAAAATTAGAGGCTTCCCCTTCCATCCGATAATCCAATGAGCATGCTCACAAAACAAAGGGCTGTCGATTTGAAAGCATGCTCTTTTGACTTCAAATGAGCTTGCTCGTTACTAGCAACGTCACTGACACACATGCTACTAGGTAGCATGCTCTTTGGCTTCAAATGAGCATGTGTGTCCGTAGCTTAAGCATGTGTGAACAGGCTGGCTTATGAGCATGCTCATTTCAATCCGAGCTCAGTTCGGAATAGCATTCCGCATTTGAGTATCTCGTTTTTGTGTGCAATTCTAGAGAGTAGCTCGTCAAATTTCAGCGAAAGCATTCGTAAATGATTCTTACATCCGTTTACATCTTCTTCTCGCGTTTCTACTAACAAATGATTACTTGTTTCAAGGTTTGCGCTTCTAGTGATCCAAACCCAAATCTATCTTTTTATTTTCTTAATATAATAAAATCTTGTATAACCTTATTATATCTCTTCTCCACGTTTATATCCTTTACATTCATAAGCAAACTCTTGTATCAACCATCAATACTTTTTAATTTAATTTTATTTTTATATAAGTGCAATATTTAAAAAAAATTCAATACAATAGACTAAACCATAATTACATTTAATAAATCTGCTCATTTTGACTGTCCTAAAACAGGTTAATTTCCTAGTTGGACAGCCATCTTTGTAAAATGAAATATGTTATGTTTTTAAAAATAATAAATAAATAAAACCTTTATAATTTTCTGAAATAATTAATAATTGCGTTGCAAGCAATAAGATATTCTGGGCGAACAGAACTGATTATATACGATGACATTTATTATTTGACATGAGCATGATCATTAAAAAGCATGTGTGTTCAATTGTTGGCTTTGAGCATGCTCATTCATGAGAAAGCTCAAGCCAAGCCTGTTCATTTATAAGCAAGTGTGTACGGTTGTGTGAGCATGCTCATAAGCCGGCTTGTAATAAGCAAGTGTGTCAGTACCATCAAGATAAGGGAATCTTTTAGACGGACCGCCACATATGGGCTCCAGACCAGATGCAACTGCCAAATTCATCACTAGGGTTAATCAGGGTAAAAGTGAATTTTTGTTAATAGTGCACTGCTAAAAATGTATCTAGTTGCATTTTAATGAGAATTAATTTACCTATTATCTTTACGACAAGTTAGTACAATATTGGCAATTGGAAATACTAGAATATATATAATAAGTACACATAGTTTACACATATATACTTATCAGGACAAAAAAACATCTGATCTAAAAATTTAATACAGATAATGAGTTATTTTAAAACTTTCAACTATATGTACAAATACAGTTTTTTATATTAAATTTTAAGTATTATAATTATTTTTCTTTCAGAATAGTTTATTTGTATCACAAAGTACCAAAGAAATATGACCTCAGCTTCTTATCAAAACACAACAAGAAGCCCAATGAAACCAAAGAAATTTACTTATCTCCACGGATTCAAAGAAAATTACTGATAAGGAAGAAGTTGTATAATCAACCGAAACATAACTATGGAAGATTGGCCTTAACATCCTTTGGACATCTACCAAAAATGAAATATGTCTTAGGTGCAGGGGTTTTCTGCTACGGTTATGTAAAAATTCAAAAGGTATTCGTATAATGTTTATTTTTATCAATTTGTTTTAAGACTACTTTTACCCTTCCTTAGGTGATAAACTTGGCCAAAGATTTTGACTAAGAATATCTATCGTCAATGTTTGATATTGAGAGGTATGTTTGAAGTTGGTAAATAATGTACAAAAAATAAAAATACATTTGTAAATCATTATTTCGGGGACCAATTGTCGGGTCACCGTAAATAATACGTACACAATACACACCCTACATAATGCTTTTGTAAAACTTTTATTTAAAATCTGTTGTATGCTGACGATGTGGTGCTGATTTCTAACAGTATGGAAGATCTACAGTCTCCCAATGTCTAGGATGAACGAAGTATGTATGAAGAATGAGTTAATGATCAATGTAATTAAGTCTAAAGTCATGGTGTTTGAAAGAGAGAGTGCGAAAACAGTGTGCAATATAGTTGAGAATGGTGAATACTTGGAGCAGGTGGATGATTTTGTGTATTTGGGAAGTACGTTAACGAGAGATGGGAAGGCTGATAAGGATATTGAAAGAAGGGTGAATGCAGGTAACTCAATTAATGGTAGACTTAACGCCGTTGGTGCCAGCAAAAAGCTGTCCAAAGAAGCTAAGCTAGCAGTCCACAATGGAGTGCTGGTACCTACGCTGATGTATGGTAGTGAAGCATGGAACTGGCAGAGGAAGGATGAAAGTAGACTGAATGCTGTAGATATGAGATCCCTGAGACGTAAGTGTGGTAAAACTATGTATGATCATGTGAGAAATGTGGATATCCGCAAAGAATGGAAGACTGATGTAAGCGTAATGAGTAGAAGGCGGCCACGCTGGGGCTATTACAGTGTCGTACTCAAGGAAAAATCCACTAGTGTATCGAAAATGACCGTTCGACATCGACAGAAGATGTCAGCGGAGCAAATTTATAAAGTTGTGTTGAATCGATTTTAACATGTAAATTTTCCCTGATGGACCGTAACTCATCGTAGCCCGGATTACGGTTCAATGGCATCTAATCTTTTCTCTGACCAATCTTCATTACTCCACGATAATTCTGTCCGTATTTCGCTTTCGCTATTTCCACAGGGTCCTTTTCATTTAAAATTGAAATTACACTTTTTATTTTTTCGAAATGTTGCCCATATTAAGAGGATACCCGGCGGTGATTTTTTCATACAAACGTATTCCCTATTTATCTCTCTGGATTTTAACCCTAGAGAAAATATTGTTTTTGCATAACATAGATATCAACTACTAGCGTGTCGGTACTTTTTGTTTTTTTTGATAAGTTACTTTTTATGGAAGTTATGACCTTTCAAAAATCAATAAAATTGACTGGTTTAAACGCCGTCAAAAGATGTTCAGTATACAAATCAGACAATGTTTTTTTAAAAAAAGCAAAACGTACAGACATAGAATAGTTTTTTCTTATGTAGATGGTAAAAAAAAATTGAAAATCAGTCCACTTTTGGAGGAGAAAAGTGGGGAATACAAAACCTCCATTTTAGTTAGGTGTCAGTGCATTGTCCCTTTCGCTCAATATCCGGTGGAGTAAGAGCAACAGTGACAGCAATATTTTAGTAAAATCTATTTCTGCACCACCGGGTATCATCATAATCAGCAGCTTTGAGCCAAGTTCCCCAACGGGAATATTGGCTCTGGTGGTAGTGCAATATCTGGGATCATGGTTTTAAAGATTCTTTTAGGTGTTTTCAAAAATATTTTTTTAACACAGGAAATAAGTTCATCCACTTTTTTATATTTATCTTGCACAGTTGAAGCGACTAGGTTCAATGAATGAAAACAGGTAAAGTGTATCATATTGGGAAACACACTTTTAAGTTCGCGTTCTGCTTTTAGCATAGAAGGGGCAGAGTCTGTTGTCAGAATTAAAAGTTTGTCACAATTATTGACTGCAGATTCCGGCCATAAAAAAATTAAGCCATTTTTAACAAATTCACATATGGTATCGGCATTAGTTTTCGGTAAAACTTTGCTAGCAATCAAATATGATCGAGTTACAATGTCTCCCAGTGGTTTTACAACCAGATTGGCTATATTTCGTCCAAACTTATCGGTTGTTTCATCAACTGTCGCCCATATATATGAATGTTTCAAAGTTTTTCTGATATCGTTAATTTCACTACAAAATACTTTATTTAAATACACTTTTCGGAGAAGACTTTTACTCGAAAAATCAATAGTAGAACATTACAACACAAATATTTAGAAAAAAAAGATGGAAATTAACATTGTTTAGTTTTTTCCACGGGATATTACAGCAAACTAAAAACATGGCTTAATCAAAATTGAAATCTGTTTGTGAGGTATCATTTGTCTTCCTTATCAAATGATTTCTGCTACAAACGTGCTTAATAACTGTATATTTTTTAATTGTGTTAAATAAATACTACATAGGTACGTCACAATAAATCACCCCACGGTCAAATTTTAGTTCCGGGTGGGGTTTTATCCATGCATTGATTCAATTATGGATTTCAATTTGGGAGGCGGGTATGGGTACCAACACCCCTGCCATAGGTCACCCCAAGTGGTTCGCTACGTTTGGTGACTTAGCAGGGGTGCCCGGGTTCACGGGGTGAGGTTTGTCTGGATCTTGACGGTGAATGCGTTTGCCCACCTACTGCTTTGCGAGCCGGATCAGGAGAGACTGGTTGAGGGAGACTTGATTTAGACCTCTCCAGCCAGACTCATTTGACCCATCACCTTGCATCGCAGTGGGAGGGATCGATTCGTACATTCGTCTCTCCTAGACAGATTGACCCCCAGATTCCTACCCACCCCTCTTACCTTTTTCCTTCCCAGAACTTCCACTCCTTCCTTTCCCTTAAAAGACCCTCCAAACAGCATCCCCAAAGATGACATAGGCCCTGAGGGATTTTTTTTCCTCAGGGCCTCCTGTGTGGAGCTAACGTAAAAAAAAAATTAATTGAAGCCATATCGAGCAAATATTACAATACTGTTGTTATTGAGAATCCTTATTCGTAACCATAAATAAACTTTCGTAACTAATGAAAACAAAGTTAAATATCCCCTTGTACTTTGAAAGGATTGTTTTAAAATAAGACATCCCGATAATATTGTCTCTTTTCTTTTGACCAAATGAATATTATCTTTATCTTACATAATATGGTGAACAATCGGATCGAATTTCATCTATCCTGTGATGAGACACAACTGGGAAGTCGAGTAAAGTAATTATTAGTACAAAAAAGGATAAAGATGCAATTTGCAATTTCATATTATTTATGTGTGATTGATTATACTTTTCCATCTAAACTCAACTTTTGTATGTCGCAATCTTTTGTTTGTCAAATTACAGTAGCTCGCCATCTGGCCATATAAAAATACCAGCGACAAAGTGTAACGTATTTATAATTAAACTTTTAATTCATTTCCTCGACACTTCATATAATATTTCTTAAAATTAATATAATATTTCTTTAAAAAATACAACTGATATTCACACAACGTCCAGACTGAAAATCAAATATATTTTTATGGATAGTAATGTTGTATTTGGGTATTTCCTATATGAAAACTAATTTCGTTAAAAAATATTTCAAACTTGAGAATTAGTTCAGACCAGGCCTCTCGCGGAAGACCCTTGTATACGCGAGCCACCTGCAAGAACTACACTCTGTTTAAAACAAATTTTACCCGTTAAATAGCGATAATTTAATTGTTTTGCCTTTAATAATGAGCGGCTCTGGGATTTCTTCATTTTGCCACCGCCATCCTCCTTCTAGTAATGAGTAAGATTAAGAAAGGGACACTCGGATGGTTTCTGCATGTAGAGCGAATAAACGAAGAAATGATTGTAAGGAGGATATATGACGCAAAAGTGAATGGAAGAAAAAGTTGTGGACGGCCGAGGAAGACATGGCATGATGATTTTAATCAAATACTTCAGTCGGACCATTTCAGGAATCGGAATAATAGAAGAGCATGTATGAGAAAATGCATGAATGTGAATGAAGCAAGAAGTGTGTGCCAAGACCGGTTGTTTGGCGGTCTGTCTTCTCAGCTTACCCCTGCGGCAAAACGGCGTGATGGTTAGTTAGTTAGTTTTAATTAAAAATGCAATAGTTACATTTTTAAATAATTGGCATTGTATCGGACAGCAGATGGATGTACCGTTGCCCATTTCTACAATGACTCTTTATTTATTTATTTATTTATTTATTTATTATAGAAGGATACAAAAAAAAGTACATTTTACATATAAGAAAGCTTTGCCTGTCCAACTAGGAAAGTTTCCCGTTCTAGGACAGACAAATTGACAGGTTTTAGTTCATATTATTAGTCCTTAAGAAATGTACATAATTACATAACAAAAAACTGAAAACCATAAAAAACAAAAACAAAAAAAATATTATTTTTCTCTGAAACCAAAACTCTGTATTGAAAAGTATAAACCAGGTACGTGATAACAGGATGTAGGAATTATAAAAATTTTACAGCATAAAAATATGAAGTTATTTTAGGTTACGGGTTTAGAAGTGTGAGCTTATAATACATAGTACATTAAAATTTACAATATTAGATATAATTTAAGTATGCAATAATATATATGATTTTTTTCCTAAGCGTTGTAACTACGACGTGTAATAAATTATGTACAATCATGATTATTTTCACTGATTTAAAACATGTTTTCAGTTCATACGACAATACCAATATACACCGCGCTAATGGCTTGAACTAATCCTGCTAAAATATAAAAACAATAACTATAAATATAGGTAGAAATATAAATAGATACTATGAATATACATATATATATATATAATACCTCATTTAATGCTAATTTGGTTACGGTATTGTGAAATTAGTGTATTACTTTGTACGTCATACATGTTTTGTTATGTATTGTTTATTTATAATAAATCATTTATAATAAATCATCACCGCCGTAAGGTACCAAGTTTCGCACAGCTAGCCTTGTTAATGTGTGACGTGCATATGATACGCCTTACAGCGGTGTCCTACTCGGGGCAAAACAGTCTTCAGGGGCGCAAAACCATAAACAGATATAAAAACATCAAAAAGGATGTCGAAAAATTGCAAAGCATTATCAGAACTCAATGGAGTGTGGTGGGAATTTTGGTCTAGTGATCAGGAAAGTTGGGTGATTTTGTTTATCAGTTAAACAGCATACGCTCACTTTCGACTCTCCCTAAGTCCAGAATCCAATCCTTGACTAATTTACGCAGGACGCTTGCACTTTTCAATTTCCAAGAACCGGGTATAAGGTTGAACATTTTTGGACCTAAGTAAGAATATTGTCTTTGTGCAAGGGATGTCACAGTAGTAAGTGGAACTATTGGATTCCTCCCTGCATGTCGGGTGTCGTGATAATGTTCTACGGAGGGGAAGAGGTGACGATATTTTTGTGTGTATAATATAACTTTTCTTATGAATAGTTGCCTCACATCCAGAACTCCTATCTCTTTGAATAAATCGTTACTGGGGTATCTAAAAGGTTTTTTAAGGATGACCCTCAGTAGTGATTTCTGTGCTTTGGTTAAAGGATCCAGTATTGATTTTGTACATCCTCCCCATCCTAAAGATGCATATTCAAGTAATGAGTTGCACATGGCATAGTACATTAGTTTCAGATCTTTTGTGCAGAGAATATTTCTAATAGCCATGAAAAGATGCGTGAGTTTTCTGACCTTTGTGGAAATTGAGTCGATATGTTCATTCCATCTCAGATTCTTGTCTACGATAATTCCTAGATATTTTATGCTATCCACATATTCTAAGGTATTGCAATTGCAAGTATTTGGGTCATTACAATGGTGTATAATAATTTTTTGAGTTTCTCTTGGTTGTCCCGCTTGAGTTGCACTGAAGCGGATGAATTTAGTTTTGTCAGTGTTGAGAGTGAGAAGATTATTGTCTAGCCATTGTTTTACCTTATTAATACCAATTTCTGAATTATTATGAACTTCATTCCAATTTTTGCCTTCAAATAAGAGTACAGTGTCATCGGCAAATGTGATAATGTGATCGGCAAATGAGCTGTTACATAATTCATTAATATAGATATTGAATAACAATGGTCCTAGAGTGCTTCCTTGAGGTACGCCAAAGTTAATATCCGCTGGATCGCTTAGAGTATTGTTAATATTAACTCTTTGGCTTCTATTTTCTATATAACTACCTAACCACTTAAGTAGCTGACCCTGAATGCCGATACGCTGTAGTTTTTTCAAGAGAATTTTATGTGAGATAGTGTCGAACGCTTTAGCTAGATCCAAAAAGAGCGCAATGCATTTTCTTCCTCTATCGATATTGTTGGAGATGATTTTCGTCAGGGTTGTAATGGCATTTTCAGTGCTCAATCCTGGTCTGAAGCCGTACTGTCTATTGGAAAGGATGTTATTTTTCTCAAGGTAATGACTAAGACGATTCTTCACAATTTTCTCAATAATTTTCGAGACAGAATTGAGCAAAGAAATTGGCCGGTAATTTTGTATCTGCGATTTATCTCCATTTTTGTGAAGCAATATAACGATAGATTGTTTTAAATGATTTGGAAATTTTCCTGAATTGAAGCTTAGATTGGAAATATACGCGATTGGAGTTGCTATGAGGGATTTAGTACTTTTGAGGAGAATTGATGAGACTTTATCAGGACCACAAGCATTCGATGACTTGAGTTCGCCAATTATTTTTATGACTTCGTTTGAAGTTGTTTGGATATTGTCTAATTTATGACCGAAATTAGAGATTGTTAACTTAGCGAGATCGGACTCTGTAGTATTAAGATTGTTGAGAATTTTTTTCGCAAGTGTGACACCCACTGTCGTGAAATAATTATTGGCAAAATTCGCAATGATTTTTGGATCTGAGGTTTTCACGTTATTTATGTTCAAATATTTAATATCGGAAGATTTATTTATTTTTGTTTTAGTTATATTGCGAAATGCTTCCCATAAACGTTTTGGAGTACAGTTATTTTCATAAATGAATTTTTTATAATAATTTTCTTTCGCCGATTTTATTAGTTTTTTGCAAAAGTTCCTATATTTTTTGTAATGAGTTTGTACTATAATATTCTCAGGGCACCTATTCGCCTTTTCATGAAGTTGGTTCCTAATGTTAATCGATTTGATAAGGCCAGGGGTGATCCATGGCGTGAGTTTTATTTGCTTATGTGGTATAAGTTTATTGCTTGTATGTTTAGTTATATATGAATGTAAATTTAGTGATAAATTCATTCATTGACGAGTCGGCATCAGTTTGGTCTAGAACATTTTGCCAGTTTTCGGAGCTCAAATCCTCAATTAAGTTATTATAGTTTATTCTTGCGATATGTTTAATTTTAGCAGGATTAGGAGGTTTGTTTTTAAGGCAGAGTGCAGTTGTATAGTGATCTGAGATTGTAGAGTGAATGACAAATGAGTCAACATGATTGATTTTTTTGACGTTGATGTGGTCAAGACAAGATTTACTCATGCCCTGCTCACGAGTAGGGCTTTTAATTGTCTGAATGAACCCATTTTCAGTTAGCAGACATAGGTAATCGTTAGATTGGCGGTGGTATTCGGTAATCGTATTGATGTTGAGATCGCCTATAATTATTTGTCGTTCTATTTTTTTTGAGCTGTTAATAGTTGATTGGAGTGAACTCAGAAATGTGTCAATATTTTGAAAAGAGGGTGATCTGTATATTGCAAAAATGCACAAGTTATTATTCAACACAATTTTCAGGCAGTTGGCTTGTGATAAGACTATTTCATCAACTTGAGACTGAAGTCCGTCTCTGATGTAGACAACGATCCCGCTAGACTTATTTAGATATATGTTTGTGTGGTGTTCAGAGTAATTGTGAATAACTTTTGAGGTGTAATCTTTATTAAGCCAGCATTCCGATAAAATTATAACATCGAATTGGTAATTGAATTGATCCAGAAAAATTAAAAAATCGTCAATATTGGAAATGCTTCTTATATTTTGGTGTATAATTTTAACGCTGTAAGCACACCATTTATAGTTATTTAGATTGTTCAGATCTTTAATGACATTCATGTTAAGATCTATACCGGAATCATTTCCGGTATCATAATGTGATTGAATCATAAGTATGTGTTGGTTGTGTATTGTATAGAAGTTGGTTCCCGAGTAATATATGATTAAATGCGATTCCAAATATAGTTGTAATGGTAAATGTGTTTAATATAAATAATATAGTAAAAATGTTGTAGTTAGATGTAGTACTATGAATAAGATAGCAAAAAGCAAAAACAAAAAGGTAACAGGAACTGCGTGTTATCAAATGAATTCCAAAACGGATTCTACAAAAAACGGATCTTCTAGATTCTGTTTGTTTTTGTTGAAAGTTTTTACGTCTGTTAACAGGTGATCTCTTGCTATGTTCGTTTTGAATTTAACAATAATTTCTCTCGGATGACTACTGTTGTTTTTTTTTGCTGCGCGATGAATGGCATCAATGTCCTTTGTATCAGTGGAGGACTTTGTTGTTTTGCAGATATTAAATAAAACGTCTTGTAGATTTTCTCCTTTGATTTCTGGGATGCCTCTTATTTCTATGTTGTTCGCTTTGAGTTCCCTTTCCTGCATGTCCACACATTTTTCCAAGACATAAATCCTAGCTTCCAAGGTTGAGTTCTTTTTAGTGAGTTCATCATTCTTTAGTTCGATGTCACGTATTCTAGCCATGAAATCCTCATACTGAGAACTCATAAATTGAATACTTTGAAGTATTTTGGTATTTTGTTCTAGAATATCATTTTGTTTTTTTTCTTATTGATACGATTTTAATCACCGAACACATATCATTAAGTGAGATTTAGTTGGACCCCCCCCCCCCCTCACGTGAGATTTTTTTTTTACTTTAGAAATAAATGTTTTTCATAATAGCCATTTTTTCAGCGGGCAAAATGGGACACTTTAAAGAAGTGAAACAATTAAATAAATAAAAATTTCATCTCTATAATAATATAATATGCTCTTATAAAGTTGGCGTGAGATTTTTATTGACCTCCCCCCCCCCCCTGTCGGTATCAATAATGAGATTTGGTGATACTTTGCTGGACCCCCCCCCCTATTTTTAGCTCACGTAATTAATGTTTGCCCCCCCCCCTATATTAGTTAAACTTGCGGACTGTAAGGCTTGTATTGTTTCGTCCCTTTTGCAAATACTTACCTACCAAAGGTACCTTGAAGAGGAAGCTGACATTTTACAGTCGATACTGAAAAAACGGTCTCAAAAAATTAACGTGGTGTATAGAACTTTCTCAAAAATTTTACATTTCATAGGTACAGCATATTCCTTTTTACATAAAAGGAGATTCTTAGTTATATCAAAATTAAACATTCACATGGTCTTGATGAAAATGTGTTATTTTTTTCAGATATACGAAGATGGTCGAGCCTACATCGCCAATTTATTTAGTTTTTCATGGCTTCCAAAGCCTGACCTGGGCCAAATAAAATCCGGGGTTACTGGCTGCATTCCGGCAAAGGAAACCATTTATGGTAAGAACCACTAAGAACACTATAATATACAAACATCACGGGATTGTCTGAATTCACAATAATATCAGTTTCTATTATGATATTTAAAAAATATATAATTATTCTAAACGCTCTCCAATTGTTATTATTTAAGAGCGATTGACCAGCGGCTGAGAATAAAAGTTTAAAATTGCTTGTAACTGCACAGGGAGGTTTCAATAAGAATGATCGATTATTACCCGTATCAAATTTTTAAAATACAAATCTTATGTCGATTTATTTCATTCAAAACTTGCTTAAAATATACCTACATCCAAGTAAGCAATAAAATGCTCAAAACGCACGAAGATAAATCATTAAATATCATGTACTTCTTGTAAGTACTTTTTGATCATAAGTATTTATGATTTTTCAATAATGTCTAAACAAAATAAGAGTGTAAAAAAATTTCAAATATTTTAGTCAGTAATAAGACCTTAAATAAATAGAAAAACTGAGGTATTTTTGTCAAAAAACACATTCTCGGATTTATTTTATTATGATTTTAATTTAATTAAAATTAAAATTCTGAAAACTGTGTTGACTAGATTACCTATTGATTTATTTTTTTGTATGTTTATATGTTTTGAAATTTGTGTTGTTTAATACAATCTATCGTTTGAAAATTGAACAAATCTGCCAACTTTTTTTCGTTGTTTGTTTTTGGGGTGTTATGCCGTGTTGTGCTACCTTCTTCTTTAGCCGACGTTTCGGACAGCGTTGCAGTGTCCATCATCAGGGCAGATCCGTCGATGTGAATTTGTAGTCAGCTTCATTTCAGAAGAAAGTGAACTACTTTGAAAGGGAAATTTCGTGAAAGCGCAGTATTTACGTTAGCCTGGGGCCCGTCCACGGAGAAATGTAACGAAATGTCCAACGAAAGTAGCGTCATCTTGTGGCGAATTCTAGAATTAGAAAAAAACCAATCTGAAGCGAATGTAGCCAATATCAAGGTATAAAAAAATGGTTTTATACTTTTGTATTGTATTATTATATGTTATTAAAGTATACTTAGACATGGTTTTTTGCGGTTAGCTTTGGTGTAGCCGTCAATTACCGGATACCAAGAGCTGTTGAGCTTAGCTCCGTCGTCCCTATTAATATTTATTGGATTTTTGTAGATTTCAATTGCCTCCGTAATCAGGCGTGATCTATAAGTTTTAGGTCTTCCCAGGACCTCAGGAACAAATCCAAAATAATGGCCGGTTTCAATTAAGTGCTCGGCGATTGCCGATTTATCAGGATCCTAGGAATAACACCCCAAAAACAAACAACGAAAATGCTTTTGGCTATGAAAATCTAAAAACAAATCTGCCAACGACTAACGGTAAAACCTCAGTACATTAAAAAATCGTTTACTTTTTCAAAATTTTAACACTGTGTGTACCAGATAAAATAACAATCTTTCAAAACTCTCAAGTTTTTTTGTTCCTTGGAAAAAGCAACTATTTATTTTTATTGTGAATCTTAAATAATAAACTGAATTCAGAAGAATTAATTTATTTAAATAATAGAAGGAATGTGGGAAATGGGGATATGAAGACGCTGTCGGGTAAGTTCATGAAATGCGATCACGAACTTGTTGACACTTAACTTAACACAAAAAAACTTTTGTTTTGCGGTTTTTGTTCGATCTCTTTTCCCCGTAATATTATGACTATATTGAATTCTGCATATCAATACTTATATTCTTCCTGTTTTCCGCACTATGTTTTGTTTACCTGTTTGTTGCTTTGAGAGTTGAACGAATTATTTAAAAAACGTGAATTCAGTGAATACAGAGAAATATTAGAGATTATAAAGTATGGGTAGTGCCGCCCCGGGAACAATTTATTGGATAATCAAGACCCCTGCCATGGATCAACTCAAGTGGTTTGCTACGTATGGTGACTTAACAGTGGTGCCCGAGTTCATGGGGTAAGGTTGGTCAAGGTCTTGCGAATTTTAAACTCTCCAGCCGGACTCATGACCCATCGTCCTTCACATTGATCCCCAGATTCCTACCCACCCCGCATGCCTTTTTCTTTCCTTGAACTTCCTCTCCTTCTTTCCCTAAAAATACCCTCAACACAGCACCCCCAAAGATGTCATAGGCCCTGAGTGATTTTTCCCTTAGGGCCTATGTCATCTCTAGGCATGCTGCATGAAGGGTGTTTTTAAGGAAAGTAAGGAGAGGAAGTTTTGGGAAGGAAAAGGGTATGAGAGTGGGGTAGGAATCTGCGATTCAGTGTGTCCAGATCAACCGCCGCCAAGACCTAGATAAACTTCACCCCATGAACCCGGACACCACTTCTAAGTCACCAAACGTAGCGAACCACTTGGGGTGACCTATGGCAGAGGTGTTGTTATCCAATAAATGGTTTCCGGGGGCGACGGGACCCATTCCCGCCTCCCAAATTGAGAATTGATTACATAATATATTTTTGGTAATATAGTTTTTGTTCGCAGGATGGGGCAGTAGTGTCATAAGTTTTACAAAAGCGTGGATTCCAAAACCAGACGTGGGGAAAATAATAAATGTAGTTTCTTCTTACATTCCAAAAAGGGAAACCATCTACGACAAGACAAAAGGTAGAACCCAACTGTGTATTTATATTATGTGACTAGATTAAATTTTACATAATGGTAGGGACAGACACGAAGCTCACATCAAAAGATACTGTTTTATAAAGTATCTTTTCTACCGACACACTACGTTATAAATGATTTCTTCCTACGGCAGGAGAGGGGGTAAGTTGAAGTCGCAAGTGGTCGAGGGAATATCACTTCTTTGTACTGGATATGTCAATTTGCCGGCGCTCCGTGACACTCCGTGTATCAAAAATGACCCCCTCTCCTGTTTACGGCGGAGGAGGGTATAATGTTTTGGAGGAAGGAACTTGTAAAATAATAACGCATCTTCAGGAAACTTAAAAGGACTTATGTTTTTATTTGCTCTATTCCCAAATACATTGTGAATATCAGGAAGCCCAAACTACCAGTACCAGACCAAGGAGTTTATTTGTTTACTTGTCCAGAAGCTATTGTTGAGAGGGAAATAAAACCTAAAAAGCAGACTATTTATTAAATTATTCCTTGCTCTGAGGGGAATTTGCCTTACCGACATCTATGGATAATTCTTCCAACTAATTATTCTAGTTCTCATATAAAAAAACATACAAATCTATTTGGAGAGGAGTCCTCGCAACTAGTTAATCTAAATAATTTATTTATATAAAATTATACAGAGGGGTCGCATAACTTTTCTGATATCGCTCCGGTAGAGGTTACGGAAAATAACGCCGATTAGCGAAGATTCAAACCGCGCTTATAACATATGATCTTTTTACGTATGGCGGGTCTGTATGGGATTGTACGGAGAGCGCTATTGTTTTATAAGTTAACAGTATCTTTTTGATGTGAGCTGCGTGTCTGTCGCTACCTTCATAGTCGATAATCAATATTTATACTGTTTTGGTTTGTGAAAATGTGTTTAGTACATATTTGTTGCTTTGAGTGTTGATCAAAATAGTCAGATAAAATAAAACGTGTATTCAGTGGAGAGAGATAAATATTTCTTATCACCAGAAAGGTTTAATTTTAATTTTATTTATTTTTATTATCATTTTTTTAAAATTAATTATGTTATCATTATTATCAGTAATAAAATTTTTCTTGCAGAATGGGGTAGTGATATTGTAAATTTTACAAAAGAATGGATTCCAAAACCAGACGTCGGGAAAGTATTGAATGCAGTTTCTTCTTACATTCCGAAAAAGGAAACCATCTACGAAACAACAAAAGGTAAAACATAACAACCTATCAATTTCTATAAAAACCTCCCGAAAAAAGATATGTGCGGCTGACGGGATTCGAACCCGCGCCCCTCTGATTGCCGGTCAGGAGCACTATCCACTAAGCTACGGCAGCTTATCTCTTTCCCGCCAAATGATTCAATGTATACTAATGTTTCAGTCAACAATTACCGCTTATTACATTTTTTCAACCTCCAAACACCTGCAGGGTTCGACTTCCGTCGGCGGCGTGTATCTTTTCTCGGGAGGTTTTTTCAATATGGATGAGTGTTTCAGACTAATAATTATTGCTTATAATAATTGTTACCCTTTGTGCTATGCATAAAAAGTCTTGTCCTAAACATTACTTTATCAATTTAATAATTTCATCTGGCATTCTTTCAAGCCATCAACCCCAGTCTTTAAGATCTACACAATCTCTCAATAACGGTCTCATGCTTACTCCATATGATTTTCGAGTTCATGATTAGATTTTTCGATCCATTCTCTAATGCTTTTTTTTTTGATTTCATCAATTTAATAATACAAATTTTGTTTATTTTCAGTTGTGACCAGAGGAGTAATGAGCGGAGTTTCATGGACTTACAGCAAAGGACGAAGCTTGTTTGGGGGCGAAAAGGAAGAATAAATTTTATTTTTTTTATTTTACTGTGTTTTTACGCAATAGTAATTTTATAAATTATTATTTGAGTATTTTATGTGATGACCAGCTCTTTTTATACAAATCGAGTTATTTTTGTAATTATTTTTTACTGAGTTTTATATCGAACTAATAAAATATATTTGATCTAAATGTATACCTACACACATTTTTTTACCTAAGTAATTTTTAGAAGGTACATAGGTACCTCATTGGCTATTTGATGGTCTCTTACGAGGGTGAAACACTCCCTAAAAATGAGACAGAGCCATAGAATATAGATATTATCAAATAACTGACCAATGGCAAGGACCATTGAAGGTGTGAAACGAATGTTATGAGTGTGTATGTTCGAACGGTTCCACGATAACTCATCACAGTTGCATTTCAACACCCCTTTGAGAAGTCATTAAATTTGAGGGAAAAAGATTTCGTGGATCCGTAGCTGCATCCCTCTTGTTTCTTATCTAGAGACACGAAGGAAGAATTTTCGATTGATATGAAAATCGCACAACATAGTAATAATTGGATTATTTGCAGTTTATGGCAGTTTTTTGTGAAAAAATCACCTCAAAGGGGCTGTACAAATTTTGCTTATTAACCTTTATTATGTACAAACTGAAGATATTTTTTTTTTATGGATTAAAACACCTTTACACCAGTAGAAGAAATTACTTAAGTTTTTTTGATCCATAATGTATGGAATTCCACCATGAAGATAGTCATTTAAAAATAGAATTAATTAAAAGATACAGAAATATACTTTCCAGCAGATAAGATATAGAAATTAATTATTGGTGATAAAAACAGGTAAAGAGACAAAAATGCTTAAATACTTACTTATAAACGTGTTAAATTAATAAATTTACACAAATGATTAACAAAATATTTTGTTTAGTAAACGGTTGTTTAACAGGGGTGAATTTTTTTTTTAACTTTATTAATAAGCAATGTAAATGTGTGATTCGCTTATTTTGGTTGGCTTTAGAAAGTGGTATACATATTAAGAATATGATATATTAAAAAGATTATAATAATGAACAGATCTACGCGCTTTGACCCTAAAACTCAATTTAAATAATTTAAAGAACCAGTCTGGCTTTATTAAAATTTGATCATTTTAAATACACGTAAAAATATATCCCACAAACTGCACAGGCAACATGAAACATCGATGTTGATAAGGAATTCTTTAAAATTAGGAGTGATTGTAATCAGCCCCAGATCTACGACTATTTCTAACCGGGGCAAAAACCCTATCTGGCACCCATGTCACCAACTGCATGGTGGGAGGGGGGGGGGTTATTGATTAAAAAATTAAAATTGTAAATACATTTAATTTTGTTATAGCTTTTTGCTTAGCATGTTATAAAAGTAATTCTCTTGTGTTTTAAGTACCGTGTTGCTACCTCCTTACTTCTTGTATTCATGGTATAGTAATTCTTAATAATAATGCAACAATAAATATAATAACAAAAATTGAAGATACGTAATAGTGGTGCCCCTCTCGACAGCACATATGTAATTAGTGGTATTTTTCGTGACCGGCATAATAAGTGCCCTTCAAATAAAATCGTTTTGCCTATATTTATTAATAAATGTTTCATTTGTGTAACACTAAATTAAACATAGGAAACAAATAACTAGGAAAGATAACAGACAGTCAAAGGATTTCTTCAATATTTAGGTCCTAGGGCTGGATGCCAGGTGCTTTGTGAATCAAATTTTTTTTTCAATCAAACATATAAATTACGAATTTGACGCCCCGCAAAACTGCCGCCCGGACAGGCACCCTGGTGCCCCCCGCCCCCTGCCCCCCCGCGCCCCTGCTCCACCATCCCCCCCCAATCCGGGCTGATTGTAATAATTATCAAGGGCATGTTATAACAAGATGGAGAATGTATTTTAAAATGAATAATTTAAAATAACATTAAAGAGTGATGATTCTGATATATCATACAGGTATTATATATTTTAAAATAACGAAATTATAAAACAAATTGTTCTTCTTGATCCCAATGAAAATTACGCTCTCTCTTGCAAGAAAAAAGTAAGACAATAAAAAAAGTTATTATTATAGCACTATTTACTATTTAAAAGAATAAAGAAACATAAAAAAAAAAAGTGTACCGCAAGGTTCCGATTAGTTGACCACAACATATTCGGTGGTCTGCAATGTACGGCATTCACACGCCGCCGCTCTTTGTGGCCCGATCTAAGCATCATATGGGCACAGCGGTGATGATGGCGGATCATGGTCTAAGGGGCAATGAGAAGCCAGGTTGTCTCCAAGCGTTTTTTTCCACGTTGGCTCTTTTACTATGTTGGCTGATTGCCACTCAACATTGCACCTATCTTCTGGGGTGAGAGGTAAGCGGAGGAGCCTCTCACCTTCCATCCAGAAGGGTTTTTAGAACTTCAAGCGGCATGCCGGGTAAGAGACAACGAGGGTTCAAAGGTATTGCGCCTTTTGCCGCGCCTTCTTGTATAGCCTCGGTGTTGTTACTTCTCGCCTGATATTTGGCGGAGTAAATACCCCGAGCCATAGGAGTATATTGTAAATCCCAACTGTTGGTTCGCATGCTGATTGTCGACGACCATGGAAGTGTGGACGCTACTAGCCCATTATGGAGGACACAGCTGCTGAAAAATCTTATTTATCTATGCTGATTTAGGTACTCAGTAAGAAAATTCTTTCTTAAATTTATGATTGAAATAATTATTATTAACTCTTATTATACTTTGAAAAAAAAAATTTTTTTTCAGACTCATAAGCAGATTTATTTATTCTGCATCCAATGCAGTATGCCCCGAAGTGTTGCTGACAAATAAATTTACCACACTTTTGGAATTTTGTTTGGTTATTCGGTAATTTGTTAATTGTTACGTAATTGTCGCATGGGGTCAACTTTCAAGAGAGTAGCGACACGTACATGCACGTTGGCTTTCTGACCGCTTTCGATTTGCTTACTCCGCTGGAAGGTAGGAAGCTAGAAAGAGCACTTCTTGAAATATTATTAATTTATTTATTTTCTTTTAAGTTTAATTTTTTTATATGTAACAAAGGGGGCCATTCTAAATACGAATGTTATTTACAGATATTCTTAATTATAATATTTCATTGGAAATTGGGTTTATTTGTTTAATTCTAATTTCTCATTAAATAGTTTGCATCTTATACTAAATAAAAGCCAAAAGTCGTTAATGTTACAATTAAGTAAAAAAAAAAAACTGCTTTATTTTAAGACAAAAAAAAACACAAAATTTTCCAGTACAGCCCCGGCTGACGTCAAATCTTGGTTTAGTTATGACAACAAAGAAAACTTGAACAAAACTAAACGGAAACATAAAAAAGGAAACATCATCTGAATATTGTATCTGTATCTGCATAAAAAAGAGATTGCAACACCTTGCCCACTTGCAACACGTGATTTTTTTTGATATTATCAGTTATCATCATTATTTTTATGCTGATCGTTTTTTTAAAGATATTTAATCGATTGTTCAAACTCCTGACGCATAGTTTAATATTGAAATTGAAAAGTAACGGACGGGAGTCTTCAGAGCTGCAAAAAAGTGAATAATACTTGTGAATCGACTAAACTCAGGTTAGTTAAAAATAGGTTTTATATTTTACAAGTACTCGCTTACCTACCTGTGCGTTTTCAGGGTTACAGATGGTTTGAGGGAAAGCGAGGAGGAGAATTCTAGTAAACTGGATGTGATAATGTATTGTGGATTTTTTGTTATTTGTCAACATATAAAAAATAAGTTTAAATTAAAAAAAAATACTTATTTGTTACCTACCTTACATAACCTACAGAATGGAGGTAATCGCGGAGTGGTTGAAAGAAAGGGCCTATTTGGATCTTGGTGGGATAAACGTAGTTACTTTTGCTAATATTCGTAGCAGGAAAGCAATACTGCTGTAACAGCCAAAAACCAAATTGTTCTCCAGAGCCAAAAAACTTGTCAGATTTTAGAAAAAAAATCATAACTTTTAAACCAATGGTTACAGAAATGCCATTTTTAAAATGCTTAGCTGAAAAAATATAATCTATCAAATGGCAATATTTAAATCTTTTATAAGTGAAGAATGACAATGTTTTTAGCGCTTCCAGCAATTGACATTTTTAAAAATATAGTAAACACCGCTTCCAAATGTATAAATACTGTAATCAACTTTATTTTCAGCTGCATTATATGCTGTAAGCGCCAAAATATATCAATATTAAAATTTAATTAGCTGTAAATGTGTGTCGCTATTTTTTGGGCTAAATTCGTTTGGTTTATAGCACCGTAACGTAAAAATAATGATAACGCACGACATTTATAATTTTAGTAAACACACAAACTTATTCTAAAAAATTACAGTAAACGACAAGTTTTATTAGAAAGCAAACAAATATAATTTAGTAACCGCCGCGAGCACTTAAATGCAATCTTTGAAAATGCTGTAAGCACCAACCGAACGTGTTTATATTTCCGTGTAAGTGATTTTTTTCGTTTATTTTCAAAATTGAATTTTGTCGTAACCGTGAAACGTAAAAAATCAGTTAAAAAACGTGTTATTGACCATACGGCTAGTTTTTCTAACGTCGTTTAGTTCTTATTTAACGTTGTAGAGTCACGGGGCCCAGATAGATCGAATCAGAAAAACATCTTTTAAAATGGTACATCAAAACCATTTTCGTTAATAGTGGCGGTTACAGCAGTATTGCTTTCCTGTGACGATATGTAGTGTCTAGTAAGTGTCACTGGAAGTGGCAGCTCGTGAGTCTGAATGTATGTGGGAAACATAATGTACGAAATACATACCTATCTAATAAAGTTTTAAAAATAACACAATTCCATATAATTATGTTGAAACTATATTAAAATAATTGTTTCAAGGTTGTTTTTTGTACATCAACCCTACGAAATTAATCCCACACATTAATTAGGGAGGTGTCCTGTGGTATATCTCATTTGTTATCCAATAAATGGTTCACGGGGCGGCGGTGCCCAAACCTGTTTCTAAAATTAGATATTCTCATTATGTTGTTGATCGTTCATCAATAAATTTGCTGGTATCAGTCATTTAATTTGATCACGTAGATAATTTATCTGATTTACCAAATATTTTCAAAATCCTGTCCATTGAATAAGTTTCATGTACCAGCGTGATAGATAATTTGGGTCATTTTTTTATCATTTCTTGCTATCTAGATTGTTAGGCAACGTACGTTGACATTCTCGTCAATCACAGAAATAATCATTTAATAATAGACCTACAATTTGATTATTGTTGTATAATAATTTTGTAATGTTTTTACACATAATTTTTTAATATTTTAGACACATTAACTCTAAGATTCCTACCCACCTCTCAAACATTTGTCCTTCCCAGAACTCCCTCTCCTACCTCTCCTTAAAAATTCCTTCCACACACCATCTCCAAGATGACAAAGGCCCAGGGGGAAGTTATTTCCGCAGGGCCTCCTATGTAGAGCTATTATAAAAAAATAGTTCTCCTATTGAGGTGTTCACAAATGACTACTACCCACACAGTTACTGATTATATTTTTTTTTTGTAAAACTAGAACTTTTTATGAAAACTTTATGTATCTACGTGAATACAAATTTAAAATATTTTTTTTTAAATATCTGCTAGAGATTCTAAATTGGAAAATAATCTAGGTTAATAAAAGTGTTGGTTTTCACGTAACGGTCGCCATTTTGTCTATCAGAGTCTTTCTTTGGCACGTAAACAATCTTATTTTAAACAATTTGACTAATTGCAAATAATTTCCTCAGGCAACAGCATGCAGATTTTCGTGAAAACTTTAACTGGCAAGACGATAACCCTGGAGGTGGAGCCTTCTGATACGATTGATAACGTGAAGGCGAAAATTCAGGACAAAGAAGGAATCCCACCAGATCAACAGAGACTGATTTTTGCTGGTAAGCAGCTGGAAGACGGCCGAACCCTCTCCGATTACAATATCCAAAAGGAATCCACCCTCCACTTGGTCCTTCGTCTGCGAGGTGGAATGCAAATCTTCGTCAAGACCCTAACTGGTAAAACCATTACCCTGGAGGTTGAGCCTTCAGACACCATTGATAATGTCAAGGCTAAGATACAGGACAAGGAAGGAATCCCCCCAGATCAGCAAAGATTGATCTTCGCCGGTAAGCAACTTGAAGATGGACGTACCCTCTCTGACTACAATATCCAGAAGGAATCCACCCTTCACTTGGTCCTCCGTCTGCGTGGTGGTATGCATATCTACGTCAAGTCCCTGAGTTGGGAGACCATGACCCTTGAGGTTGAGCCTACAGATACCATTGAGAATGTTAAGGTTAAGATCCAGAATAAGAAAAGCGTCCCCCCAAAAGAGCAGAGGTTGAAGTTTGCTGGAAAGCATTTACTTGTAAATGGACGTACTCTCTCAGACTGTAATATCCAGAAAGAATCCACGCTTCACTTGGATCTCCTCAGGCGTGATTGAGGATAATTGCGTCCAACGCAAGGCCGTTATCGTTGGCGATTTTCAATTGTTGAAATAACGTTGACGTTGACACGGCGATGATGATTTAAGGAGTACATTATGTTATAATATTTATTCATTTATATTAAACGCCAACATGGGTTTTTACAAAAATTTGATATACATAATAAATTATTCGAATGGAAATCAAGAAGTAAAACTATCTATAGAAATTCTTTTATTATTTTATTATTTATTAACGCTAAAGGTTTTTGCATGTATACATTCTATCTCTGTGGTTTCAATCCTGGAATTGGTTTGCAGCAATTTCCTCTATTCTTCTCTTACATTATTTCCTGTCTTGTGCGGCTCTTTTAAAGTCTGCCTATGATGAGCAGCGCATGTCCACCAGCAGATCCTCCAGGTACGGGCGTCCCCTAGAGTTTGTCCCCTCAATCATACCCTCCATTATGGCATGCAAGAGGCCTTCTTGTCGTATGTATACATTATTGTCGGCAAATAATTCAGGAGTATATAATAAGTGTTTATTACACGACGTAATAAACTATGACAGATAAAAGTGGGTACAAAACAAGTAGGTACGTAAATTCATTATTACACAGAGAAAAAAATTATTCGAAAAAATTATTATTTTAATAGTAAAAACGGGACTGAAGTTCATACAAACAAATTAACAGTGTTTCAATGTTTATTGGCGGGAAAATGTAAGAATAATTTGTTGGTTTACTTACGAAATTACGTATGCCAACAAATTGTTCTTACATGTTACCGCCAATAAACATTGAAACCCTCTTAATTTGTTCGTAAGAATGTCAGTCACGTTTTTAACCGTTTTTAATATTAAAATAATCGTTTTTTCGAATAAAATTTTTCTCCGTGTATGTAAAGTTGTACAAAGAAGTTCATAAAGCGTAAGTATAATAAGAGTTTAAAAAATTTAATAAAATATGACGTATAAAATAAAATTTATATACGAGGAATATTATTACGTTCTTCTTATACTATAACACATCAACTATTTCTGAGAAAGTATTGCCAACTTCTCAGTAAAGTGCTACAAGCCATCTAAATATTAGCGTGAAACGTCAGCTTACCACCAAACATGATTCCAATATCCTTCATGGTGGAGACACATTTTAAACATCGGGTGCACAATATATAGGTACCGGTATTACCAGGTATGGCACGCCCTGGTGAATGACAATATTTAACATATGGATTCACTGAACCCAATACGATTCCTTTTAATCCAGTCAACAATTCTATCCATATCTAACAGGAGTTGAATGCAGTCTTTTAAAGATAAAACTTCTAAGAACAGTTTTAGGTCAATATTCACAACCTATCCAATGGCCCTTATCTAACGATTTTGATAAGTAATCAGTAAACACCAATAGGTTGGTTTCTACAGATCGACCTTTCTAAAGCCTTGATGTCTTTATCATTTTTTTACTATCATCTCAAGCTGCGTATACAAGCATGTAATAAAACGCAAGACGAACCACGAATTAGAGCAAAGGACACTTATAGTTAATCCGTTCTCTTCCCATAATTCGTGGTTCGTTTCGGGTTTTGTTACATGCATTGTATACGCAGCCTTAGATGTCCCACAAACGAATGAAAAAATCAACATACTTTTAATATTTTATCTGATAAGACTATTGCAATGTACAAGTCTTAAAAAATAGATTTATATATTAACACTAGCTGATTCCCGGTATGCGATGCAAAACCACTTAAATAAATACATTTTTTCTCCCTGCGTGTCCTTTCAAATTATTCCCCGTTCCCCTTTCGCCTCCTCTTCCCCTTCCTCGTTCCCCTATCACCTCAACCGCTGTCCCCCTTCTCGCGATCCACCCCCCCCCTAATTCATTCCCCTTCCTCTCTCTGTCCCCCTCCCGTGAAATCCCTCTCCCTCATTTCCTTCTGCCTTTCCCCGATTCCTGTCCCCCTCCACCTTTTTTCCCTGCCTCTAAGCTCCATAAAATACACCCATTTTTCAAAAATATCGATTGAAAACATTTTTGACCTACTGAAATTATTTTGTTTATTTCATAACGCCAGAGCTCACCAATATAGAAATATCGCTATGTACATAATAACCAAACTTTCATAAAAATCGGATGAATAATATGGGAAATAATTTCTGAACGCCAGAGCTTACAATCCTATAACCATTGCGGGCATGCGCACGACAAATCCCCATAGTTATATCCACCAATGTAGAAATATTGCTGTGTACATTATAACCAAACTTTCTTTAAAATCGGATGAATAATATGGGAAATAATTTCTTAACGACAGAGCTTACTATCCTATAACCATCGCGGGCATGTGCACATCAAATCCCCAAAGTTTCATCGCAATCGAATGAACGGTATGGCTGCGCACAAAATATTAACAAACAAACAAACATTAATTTTTATATAGGTATAAGATACACCATATAAATATCTTGAACGATAATAATCGACTGAGGGGGTTTCTCACCATCCTCCCAGTAGCTTGTTCATACTACTGCGAAGAAAAATGTGTGCATACTACTAAAGAAGAAAAATGTAAAAATTGTGAATTCCAAAACAGCACATTGAAGTATACAAACGATATAAATCACAAAGCAAACAGCAAAAATTGTATGTATTTAAAAAAAATGATGATAATTGCCCAAGGGCGTATAAATTATGAATAGGTATGTACCTACTTTTAAATTCTTAACAATGATGGCTCCCATAGTTTGCTCAAATATTAAAAATTCTATATTAAAAATCATTTTTTTGCTGTTGAAAACGAGCTTATTTTCTGGAACTCCCTATATTTTAACTATAAATTTGTCTAAAATGTTAAAACAAAAAAGAAATGTTATAATTTTATTAACCTATCATCAAAGTGTTTACGATTCATCAGATATATCCAAAAATTATTTAATCATATTTTTCTGTAAAATTTTAAGACAAAAACAAAACTTTAAAATATTAGCCTGCTCTCAAAGTGTTAACGATTGTAAAATATTTACACAAAGCAAAATGAATATACTTCATACTATGTATCATCTTTATAACATTATTACTAGAAATACATTGCCAGGCTATTCAATATTGTCACCAACACAAATTCAAGTCAAGCTTGATATTATTATCTGTGGTCATACTATTCTGCTAACTTATTTTGGTTTATCATTAAATTCAAATTTAACAATTAGTTTTAATAATTGCGTGTATCGACATGAGATGCCATTGCCAGGGAAAAAAATTCAATTAGAACATTTTAGTTACTTAGTATTTTATTCACAATCATTATGTCTTTTAGTTACATAGATGATGACAATGACATTAATTTTTGCAAGGTAAATAACCTGCGTGAATGGTTTCAAAAGTTAGATACAAGGAAATATGAAACGAGTAAACTTAATATTGTGGAATTAAACATTAGATCAATATGTAAATACTGGGACCTAATTCATGTTTATTTTAAAGATTGTTTAAATCATATTGACGTACTCATGCTTTGCGAAACAGCTATCCGTTCGGAACTCGTTAATCTTTATGATATTCCCGGATACAATTCGTATCACTATTGCAGAAAACATAAATCCGGTGGAGGCATTTTGTTGTATGTAAAGAATAACCTTTCCTTTTCGCAAATATTTCTGGAAACAAAATTTTTTGAGAATGTTTTTGGAATATTGACACTTCCAAATAACAGCACTTTAAGTGTCTTAGCAATATACAGACCTCCAAATCTAAATAAGCTAGCATTTTTGTCAGAAATATCCTATGTGTTTGATAACAATATTAAACCGAATGAAAGCGTAATATTTTTCGGCGACATAAATTTAAATTTATTAAATAAAAATGATGCTATCATAATAAATTATGAAAATATCCTTACTAATAATTATTTAAAAAAGTGTATAGATGACGCCACTAGGGAAGTAGTAGTTAAGCAGGAAATAAACAGTTCATGTATTGATCATTTTTTTGTGCGATTAAGAGGCTAGACTTTGAACGACACGCGAAACACCCGCGACTGTCATTCTGTCCCGCTCACAATAAGCTTACGCAGACTTACAATACATGCGAATGCGAAATGTGCGAATGAGACAACGCTCAAATTTACCTACAGAAATCGCTCGAAAAGGGGTTTATGGAGAATACACTTTTCTACACCGAAACTTTCACGAAATTGAAATTTTAAAAAATATATATTTTTTAGAAAGAAGAAGCTACGTCGGTAGCTTTTTCTAATTTTATAATTCTTTATGAGAGTTGAGTTAGCAGCACTTTTTCCTTTAAATTTTTTTTTTGATAAATCGTACATGTTTGACAGTGAATGTTTACGTTAATACGAAACGCATCGAAAATTCGAAAACATACCGACATAGTTTTCACCCTCTAGAAGGCAGTTTAAAAAAAATATATTCATTTTGTGCAATTTTCGATGTAGAAAAGTGTTTTTTCCCGGGCGTCCTTTTTGTATGGGCCGAAAAGCGAAGTCTATCGTCTTAAGCGGTAAACTACCCGCTGGATTAACCAATACAATCTCCGCATGCGTGTGTGACTATAACATTGCCGACCATCACACAACAGCTATAAGTATACATTATAACTCGATAGATAATTTTAACAATTCTGAAAAAATTAAAATTATTTCACAAAAACTGATTGATAAAAATATATGTAATTATGATTGGAAATCGCTTCTAAAGGAAACCGATGGTTCTCTTATTTATTTAAAAATTAAAAATTATTTTTTCGACTTATATAAAAATAGCACGGTTGAAATAAGCAAAAAATCTAAAAGTAGACCTCATGCCATAAATGATTGGATATCTACTGATGCATTATATAAAATTAAAAAAAGAGATTTTTTATATAAACGTTGGAAAAATACTCCAACAAACAAAAACTAAATGCAGTATTATCAGACCCATTTAAAAAGGAGGTGATCACACTGTATTGGGTAATTATAGACCGATAAGTATTTTACCTTCACTTGAAAAAATTCTTGAAAAATACATTCAGCTGAAATTAATCAAATATTTAGAGGATTTTTCTATTATTGATGCCGATCAGTATGGTTTCCAAAAAAAAAAGGGAACTGAAATACTTCTTCAAAAGTTTGCCAGCTTAATAAATAATCAACTAAATAGTAAAAATCATGTATTAGTCTTATTTATAGATTACTCAAAGGCATTTGATACTATTAACCATACTAAATTATTGAAAATACTAGAAACCATAGGAATAAGGGGGAAACTTCTAGAACTCTTTGAAAATTATTTGAACAACCGGTGCATGCAAATAAAGCTATTGAACACCTTAAGTAAAAAAAGAAAAATCTTAGCAGGCGTTCCTCAAGGTTCCATATTAGGTCCAATTTTATATATAATTTATGTCTCTTTTATTAAACACATTTTTAAACATGTAAAACACTTTGCGTATGCTGATGATACTGCATTGGTGATTTTTGGCAGTGATTTGCAATTATGTATTAAACTCTTACAAAAAGATTACATTGAACTTTTGAAATGGTCTCACGACTCTGGTCTAATCATAAATGCAAAAAAAACTAAGTTGATACATATTAGATCACCCAATGCCAAGGTAAATATTATTACACCTGAAATTAAAACACACATTTCTGATTGCTTACATATTGGTATCCCTGCATTATGCACATGTGAAAATATTGAACTGGTTAAAGAATATGTTTATTTGGGAGTTATAATTGATTGTTTTTTTAAATGGGATTTACAAATAAATAAGGATTGTGAACGACTGAGATCTATTATTAGTAGATTATATAAATTAAAATTCTATGTTCCAATATGCACACTTCGGATAATTTATTTATCATTAGCTGAATCTATTATAAGGTATGGAATTACAGCTTGGGGATTTTCCTGTAAAACAAATATAAATCATGTTCAATCAGTACAAAATTCATTAGTTAAATTATTAGCTCATAAAAGTTTATACGAACAAAGACATAATGTTCCATACCTTTATCAAAATCTTAAAATTCTCTCAGTGAGATCAATTCTATGGTATAAAATTATTTTTCAACATATAAATAGCCCTTTGTACATAAATAGACTAGAACACTCTTACAATACTCGTTTTACGTTAAATGAAGGACTAATCGTTCCTAAGCATTTAAACAAATATGGGCAAAGAACGCTGGACTACATGATCCCAAATTGCTTAAATATGTTACCTGCAGCAATCAAAAAATGTACAAACGCAAAAATAAATATCATGTTAAAAAATTGGCTCGCTGAAAGACATAGTTTGTATTAGATTCTAAGACAAACAATTTATAACTTCATACACTTTATATGTATTTTAAATTTATTTTTATATCATGTTACACCTCTTTTTTATTGTTATATCATTTTTTAAAAATTTTTTAATTATTTTTATATCATGTTTCACCTTTTTAGGCTATATTTCTTATGGTATGAGTGTATACAATATATTTTTTTTATGAATGTAAACAATTATTTTCTTAATAATTAATTTAATTTTTGTAATAATCCATTAAGTTAAAAGAACCCATTGACAAACTACTTAAAAGTAGTTTATTGGGACTTTTTCTCTGTTTTTGTATTATGTTTTTATTTGATATGTATGTATTATTCTTTGTTATAAATATTTCTTTAAATAAAAAAAAAAATATTATTAAAAATAAAATACTGGTAATAGTTAAAAAAAAAACTCGGCCGACTGATCCAATATATAGTTACTATTCATACGTTCGAGAACCGAATAATAAACTCCGACTAAATAAATAAATCGTAAATCGAAAATGAACTTTATATCATTGGTAAGCTATTAGGAGCTTAACCCCCTGAGTAACAAAGACTTCTTTTAACTCGTTTTGCATTTCGTCTGTCTGTAATTTGTTTTTTTACATTCCGTTTCCGGTTCAGGATGGTGGCGGTGCTCATTTTCATCCCGCCAGTGCGTGATCGCATGAGCGATGTTTCTACTACGAGCTGTCAGATCGGAATGATCAATATTCTGTACCGGTCCGAAGAAAGTTTGAAAAAAGGATTGTCATTGGGAGAATGATATTTCTTTGGATGAATTGTGTAATTCGTGACTTGGAATAAAACAAACATTAAGTAAAATATTTGTTTTATTCAAGGTCAGGAATTGCAAACACAGTAAACTTATTTAATGCTACCATTATTAATAAATTACTTAGTGTCTTTACCCACTTTTATTGTTAAAAAAACCAACATGTCTTAAAACTGTTTCAACAGCGTTTACTTTCAAAGTTTTACCTAAAACCTGGTGAAGTAGCATTACTTACGTAACACGTTGGTTTTTTAAATAATAAAATCGGTTAATTAATCTTTAAGTACAACAAGACACTTCCCACAAAAATTTAAGACGTTTTTATGAGATTTTAGTAAGCAATAGTGCCTCTAATTTTAGAGCTCTTTGCAAGAGTCATTTCGTCGCTCTAGTTCGTTTTTGTCCTACAGACCATTTTTAGTGAAATTGAGTTAAGTATGCAGTTGTTCTTAAAAAGCCTTTATTTATACTTGACAAGTGAAAAAAAAAAATTAAAAAAATTATTTAAGGGGTTTTCAAAACGCATTTTGTCTTACGTCATCCCAAATGAAACAACATTCCGTTCGTGTGTCTCCAACATCCACACGTTGGCCAATATAACCCCTCGTTTTTAAACCTGCCGTTCAGTTGTATTTCATACAAATGTGTCTAACATCCAAGCCGCATCTTAGCCTACGTACCAAATTCAAACGCTCTGTTACTAACGTATTACTCTAACAGACCAAACAGCCAATAGCAGCGCAGCGGAGGATCACGTGATTGCTCTCATTTCAAACATTCGTTCAATAGCGCCGAGGAAGTAAATATCTTAATTTGTGATTTTGTTATTTACAGAGTTATTTTAGTGGTTTTCTGGGAGATTTCTCCCCATAAAATGCCTAATGATGTACACCGTAGAAAAGGATACAATTTTCCTAGGAAATTATAGCAGTCAACTAATTATTTTCTCTGCAAATTGTTTCAACTGATCGTTCGTTACAGCTCTACACAGGGTGGTTATAATAACATTGTGTTTTTCGATTATTATAATCATAAATACATAATATATTAAAATACTTCCCAAGTTCTACATTATGGTGAAATATCGTAGTAAAAATTGAAATAACCTAATGTCGACCCCCTTTTAATCGCAAAATTAATATTAATTGATTGAATCCAACATGATTGAAGTCAAATCAATTTATTGAAACAAACGACAGTATTTTTTTAATTAATAAAACTTAAATTTTATTAACTTTACGTACCTATTCGTTTTATAAAATTTATATTTTATTTTACCCCGACAAAGACATAAAAGAACGGTAAAGGTAGTTTCTAACCAATGTTTTTTTTTATTTGTTACAAAATTGACAATGCTAAAAGAATTATGAACTTTGATTTTGTAGCAGGCGATCATGACCAAGCTGTTATTTATTTAAATGATTTAATCTCGTAAGACTTCAACCTGTGATATTTAAAACAAGCCAATTAATATAATAAGGAAACGAAGGAGTTTTTGAACTAACTAACTAACCATCACGCCGTTTCTCCGCAGGGGTAGGCAGAGAGGACGGACCGCCAAACAACTCGGTCTTGGCACACAATCCTTGCCTCATCCGCATTCACACATCTTCTCATACATACTCTTCTATTATTCTGACTCTTGACATGGCCCGACTCAAGTATCTGATTTACTTGATCGTGCCACGTCTTCCTTGGGCGTCCTCGGCTTCTTCTACCATTCACATTCGCGTCATAAATTCTCTTTACACTCCTTTCTTCATTCATTCGCTCACATGCCCAAAGTTTGCCCAAGTTTTTGTTTTCGGTAAATTTAGTTAACTAACTAACGCCCAATATGTACCTAAGTTTATTTACCAAATCTCATTTTGAGAATTATACTTTTTATATTTTAAACCAGAAAATTTATTTAACATAGTGCCTAATATTTCTTTTATGTTCATTTTTTTCTTACCTATTTCTTTATTTTTTGTGCAAGTATTATATTTTAGAAAAAAAGCGGTGTTTATCGCAAAGCTAATAAAAACGTTATTTTTATTCGTACATTTTTTAATTATGATACTATTTATTTAATTTAATTACAAACATCCATTTCCAATCTACTCCATTCCAGCCCCTTTCGTAATCCTTCTAATTATATCACCCAACTAAGTGGTAAAACATAATGGGTGGTCGATATCTCAAATACCGCAACAGTAAACTTGTTAAGGAGACAAAATGTGGTAGGAAAGGTTTTATGACCTTTTTGTTAAAAAATCTATATTGTGCAGTAGATATCCTAAACCAGGCCTGGCCAACTCAAATTGCACCACGGGCCGCATTGACGACCTAAAATTTTCCAAGGGCCGCACAGGTTATTCTGTTACTATTGCTATTCGGTTATTCGGTGAACATCATAACTCCTTACCGGATAATCTGAAATTAAATGCGTTTAAAAGGTGATATATGTTTTCCTAGGTAGTCAGAGGGAGTTTTTTTCTTTTTGTTTTTATTTTTGGCATCATTTTGAAGTGAATAACGCGATTTTTACTAAAAAATTTCGATGAATTTGTTTTTTTAAAATGGAAAAATGTTGATTTATGTGTAGAAATAGTAGATGTTGAGTTATGATGTTCACGAACTTTTTTTATACTCGAAAATCCTGTCGAAAATCGAAAAGGGCCGGTCGCTTGAAAAGCTGTATCTTCGTTAGTTTCGCCGCGGGCCGCAGATTGGCCAGGGCTGTCCTAACCCATGTGTTCCAACATAAAATCATTTTAAAATAGAATTCGTCATCTATTGTTCTATATATTTCTAAAGATTCGTAGGTACCTATTGTGCTTCGAAATCCTTTGAAATATCTTATTGTTTTTATTGTTGGGTCGAAGGGTAACTCTTGACTAGCAATTCGGAGGTCCCGAGTTAAAATTCCGGCGCGCACAAGTAAATTTTATTGTATTGATTTGTGTTTTTTCACAATTCAATTATAAAAAAAATATAAACCTCTGAGCAAATAACAATTTTTAAAAATATCGTTGTATTTGCGGCAGGTTCCAAAGTGGAAGATACTCTCAGTATAACCCTGGCGTAAGACCACCATTTCGTATTGAAACGTTGCTTGGAATGTGTTGCTTGTTTGGAACTAGATCTGAAAAGCCAGGCACTTCCCAACCTTCCTCTTCCCTATCTTCTTTCCACTACCTTCAGCCTCCCAAAATACCCCAATTGGGGATGCCATAGCCTCCACTCACTACAGGCGGTTGGAAGCAGTTGATTACCGCCATTTTAGTGCAAAATCACTTCCAGGGCGCTTTATAATAATGATGATGAATATTTGTAGGATCTTACTAAAAACTTACTTTTTGCACTGATTGCATTCACCGACTGCTGCCCGTAAACAATAAAATAAGCAATGAATTCACCGAAGAGTGCAATGCCTGCTGAAATATAATTTTTATTAGTATGATTGTCCAAAAATGTAAGTTTTAATTGGTGATTTTACAACGCTATTATTGCACAAAAACTCATTCTTAAAACTTGTTTCCCAATCAAGTACCTAACAAATAATTTTTTTTAAATTGTCGCAAAAAAAATCTAAGAAACTGTTTAAAAATCACAACTGAATTTTTCAGTCTCACCTCAAAAATATAACTAATAGGTTAATATTATTAAAACCGCTTGGACACATAAGCTTGTTTTCACGATAATTTAACGTGGGTAGACATAGGAATGACGTATGCCCCATACCGGAGTTATTAATTAACAATTAAGCTAAACCCAAAAGTAACAAAAGTTTAATGATAGATCTAATTTCAATGTTATAATAATATTAATTTGAAATGCTTTCCGATCTCCCTGTAATACCTAGCTTGTTAGATAAATGAACCTCACGCAAGAGTACGTGCTCTTGTCCAACATCCAGTGTCCTTTCTCCTATATCCATCTTGTACACACAAGATTTCGCCACTTTGTCCTACATCCAATTAAAAAACGCGTTTTCTGCTTAATTTTAAACATTTAGAACATATCTCACTTAAAAATAATATTTTCTATTATTATACATCATTTCCGTAATCTTAAATTGGAGCTAATTTCATTTTATATGCCTTTTTCGTAAAAAAAACTTTGAAGCGCTTTTTCTCCCGATTTACGTTTTGGTCTGTTGGAGAAAAACGAACTAAAGCGACGATTTATCAAAAGTAACAACTATACTATTATCTGAGGCTTCAGGAAAACGATGAAATTACAAGTATATTAGGTCCTTACATATGAAATTGGCGTTTTGCCGTACTGGCAACTTTGATCTCAAATATCTTCTCTTTGGTTAGGAATTTCAAATTCAAAATTTATACAGCTATTTACTAATGTATTTGTGTTTCGAAAATTATAATTCATTTGTTTTTTCCTTAATCGTTTTTTTTTCTTTGCGTTACTTAGTTTACAAAATGGAAAACTTGAAATATCGCGTTATTTACGAGTACGAGTTCCACCGTGGCACCAGTGCTGCAGAAGCGGCTCGAAGGATTAATGATGTGTATGGCGACGGTGCCGCAAAAGAAAACACAGTGCGTTTTTGGTTCCAACGTTTTCGTTCTGGAAATTTCGACCTGCAGGACAAACCCCGTGGACGGCCGGAGACCAAAGTTGATAATGAAGAATTGAATGCTATTGTGGAAGCGTATCCATCGCAAACCACGTCCGAGTTAGCTGCAGGCTGCGGTGTTAATGATAAAACCGTTTTAATCCACTTTAAGCAAATTGATTGTTGAGAATAGGTCCTAAATAAAATAGATGAATAATACACAAAAAATTATATAAATTGTTTATGGAGGGACAAGTGCACGCGTTCTGAGCAATTCTCCGCCACCACATGCAAAGTTTAAGCTGATTTTATATTACGAAACTAGTTTCATGACATTAATTGTACTTCTAGATTCACGTGGAAGCTTATAGTTTCATCGTGTATGCATTAGTTGTATGCCACAAAATTAAAATCGCTCTAGCGCGAAATTACGGCCCCGCAGTGGTAGGCAATGAATTTCGTAGTGTTTCAGCTGAGCGGACGTGTGTTTATTTCTTGTACATGATGAAATGGTTGCTGTGGTAAGGAAGTTTGCACTAAATTTTTGGAATATGCATGCAACTGGTTGCGTAATGTAAATTCGGCTTAGGGCGCAGACTACGCTGATCCAATAATACTATCATCACTGCCAAGTCTGCCTCGATGTCGTTCAAATATCCTCCATATGATTTATAATAATTAATATATTCGTTTCTTCAAACTTCGCAAAATTACTTTGTGGCGTCCTTTTGAATTAAATTAAACAAATAACTTTGTATCAACCACTACAAATAAATAACTTTGTGATTGCTACAACGTTATTTGAAGTGTGTAAAAGCAAAGGCAGCAATCTCCATTTCGGCCAAATTGCTGTGTTTGATTTTGAAATTACATGGAGATTCCTATATTTGCTTTTACGTACAATATAAGATGCAAATATTGTAAATACGTATATTGCATACAATATTTTTATGTAAAATTGTAGACAGCCATTTCCATGTCATTTCAAAAACAAACATAGCAATCTGGGCGAAATGGAGATTGCTGCCTTTGCTTTTACAGACCTCATTTGTTTAATTCAATTAATATATTCCACTTCTTTTCTGTTTTTAATTTAATTTTTGAATTTTGTTTATTTTATTGCTCTGAAATATGGAATGTACAGCATGACGCTACCCCTGAATACCTTTTGGAATAAATAAAAATATATATTTTAAAAAGACATATAGTATTATGTTAAGTAGTATCTCTATATACAAGATAATAGCGATAATGAATATTTTTCTAAAGTGTCTAATGTTTTATTCTGTAGTTATGTGTATACAAAAAATGGTGATCCTTGTATTTAGACGCCCGAGTGCGAGATAAAAAGAGAGATCGATATGTAGTCTACGGCCGGGACTGTACAGTAGAAAGATTTAATATTATTTTATCTAGATTATTATTGTTTTAATAAAACACACGTGAAATCGTAGCATCGATAACTTGATAAATTAATAAAATATTAAATAAATGAAAAGAAAATACTTTGTTTTAAGTCACTTTATTAAAATAAAATAAAGTGAATTAAAAAAAAGTATTTTCTTTTCATTTATTTAAAATGTCAAGTCACAATGTGTTTGCTTCTTTTGAAAAAAAAAAAAATAAAATATTTGTTAAGTACCTATTTAAATCAACACATTATATTATAAAAAGGTAAAACAACATGTTTTTGATAGCAACACGCTTAATAATCATGAATACGTCAGTAATCAATCATGATTATAATTTTTTTTTTTTATGTGGAATTGGAATGGAATTATGGTCGGGTGGATACAGCCGCCTCAGAAACAGTGGCGGCTCGTGACTTTTGGTGAGCTACAGTGCTAATTAATATTAACAAAAATGGCTTTATTGATGTCGAAACCGAAAAAATTTTAAATTTTTTTTGAAAATTTATTTTTCAGGAAATTTCGATTTATCTTCTTTCTTAAATAGCAGCCAATGTGCGAAAAATGAAAAATAATGTTGGTGGTTCTCAGTCGAAGTATGATACAGTTAAAAATGACCGAATCGGATAGGGATACGTTGGCGCAGTGGATAGCGCGTTGGCCCGGATTGCCAGAGGTCCTGGGTTCGAGTCCCAGATGTATCCGTAGATTTTCGATTAACTTTCGCTAATATTATCTTAATTCATTAAAAATATTATAATTTGAGGTTTAACTCTTTAAGTTAATAAGTTAAAAATAAAAATAAAATAATGTTATTAAGTCATCGCTATTGGTAATCCCTAAGTTGAGGGCACATATATATCCAATGACAGTCATCCAACATATAATGACTAACGTCCTGGGAGTTTTGACTCATTACCTTTACAATAGCAAAATAAAAATTCATGAATTCGAATGTTGATCTTTGTATTTTTGTCCAAGGGAATAACTCTTCATGATTACGAAAAGATTCATCAAGAAGAGAGCAATTTGACAAAAATCACAAAAGGAACTAAATACGAGGATACGTTCTTTATTATTCTGAACCCCCCCCCCCTTCGGACCCCGTAATAAGAAATAGGTTTTAGGTATAAAATTTATTTCATTGTGAAAAACGTCATACATCCTGTTTTAATTTATCACTAAAGCGGCAGTATCTAATACTAGGAAGGATAAAGGAGACATATTATGCCTTACGCACGGAGAAATTTTTTATTCTAAAATACAATCATTTTATTCGTAAAAACGGTTAAAAACGGGACTGAAGTTCTTACGAACAAATTAACAGGGTTTCAAAGTTTTTTGGCGGGAACATGTAAGAATAATTTGCTGGTATACGTAATTTTGTACGTATACCAACAAATTATTC
This sequence comes from Limnephilus auricula, assembly GCA_951813805.1. Taxonomy (NCBI): domain Eukaryota; kingdom Metazoa; phylum Arthropoda; class Insecta; order Trichoptera; family Limnephilidae; genus Limnephilus; species Limnephilus auricula. The sequence goes on along the minus strand of OX638408.1, from coordinate 11,652,201 downwards.
TTACATTTTGCCGCCAATAAACATTGAAACTCTGTTTATTTATTCGTAAGAACTTCAGTCCCGTTTTTTAACCGTTTTACGAATAAAATGATCGTATTTTAGAATAACATTTTTCTCCGCGAGGTATTTTTGATTTTGTTGGTCGGTATAATATACTGTGTCTGGAAAATATTCCGTTCTAGATATTTGCTACATCCTTTGATTTCTAGATATTTGCTATATCCTTTGAATAAAACGTTTAATACTTCTTTAATCTTCGCAAAAAAGTACTTTGTGCCGTCATCATAATTATTATTCAGTTACTTGGGCTCAAAATATAAATTAAAGTTTTATATAAAAACGGCTGTGCAGCCGTTCCCTTAACGGTGTCCAGCAAATTCAGGATATTTACTGGGTTCTTAAGAATAAGATTTTACACTTCAAAACATTTTTTACAGGCCGGACACTTGTAGTGATACTATTCATACGTTTATAAAAATAGTAATCTATTTAAGAACAATGGGAAAAAGTTTATGTTATAAGCTCAGTTAAAACAAAGGTCAAAACAAAACAACTTGCAGTACTTAATAAAAGCATATATAATAATCTTGTATCCTGGCGACAAAATTTTAAAATCCAAAACACATAATTTTTCAAATATTCGCGTTACATCGCCTACCGATGGGCTGGCTCAACATATTCTAATATACAGGCATTCTTCTGATAGTTCCACTGTGTCATCTCCCTCTTTCTTGTGTACGATGCATGCAAAAGAAAGAGATGTGTCAACGGATTTCTGAGCGGTAGGATCATTCCGTGGGACCATCTAGTTAACCATATATAAGCAATCGGGTAACAATAATTTTGCAGTCATTCAAGTTTATGTTTTATTGTATGAGGTTTAGTGCTTTAGTGACTGTGAAAAAGAAAAAAAAATAATATAAAGCAGCGAATGAATCACAAAACAATTAATTATCAAGTAGTTTAAAACAAAGTTTTTTTATACAACAAGTATTTTTAACGATGGAAAAACTTCTACGGTTGCAAAATAAGAGGTGAGTTCTAATTAAAAAAAAATAATGGTTATGGTTGGAAATACATCAATGCGAAACGTTGGTACATAATCTCAAATAAATTTATATTGTTTATTGATTTGGTCATTGCTATGCCAATAATAATCCTTGAGTTTGTAAACCCTGAGAAGTTTGTGCGGTAAAGTCGTATCAAAATTGAATATTGAGAAGAATGCAAGACCGGTGTAAATGTAATGATAAGATCAGAAATAAGATAAGTTTTTTTCGATATGTTGAGCAGATAGGTGGAGAAAGAGTACGCAGTAATGAGTAGCGGAGGGAATGGAATTATTATTTATTTTTTACGCACCAGATTTTCAGGTCCGGGTTTAGTTTATCCCATAGGGAAAACTAAACCCTTTCATACACTTTTCCATATAAATGATCATCTAGTAAATCCACGTTATGCAAGTGTATTATATAAGTATAATTAATACAAAACAATACAAGAACAGCACGTTAATCTACCAAACTATTAAATGGGAATATAATTCACCGTCTCCAGATATTTTCATATCAGAGGGTTCGGCTCTGTGGAATTCCTAATTTGACCGATAAATCCTCCTGATCCCTCAATATAAATATTTAAAAAATCTTTCGTAATTCTACATGTATTTAAAATGACTGATTTTTGCATTTTTATATACAAATTCTTTGACAAATCTAATACGCCTAAATTTTTAATAAGAGAGCTAGGTATAATGCCAGCAGCCGAAATAACAAAAGGTAATATTTTTATAGTCTGAGAATGCCAAATTGTGTGTCATTTCCTAAATCTGTATACTTTCTTATTTTTTCAGAAACAGATTTTTGAATATTACAGGAATTTGGAATAGCTACATCAATAATATAAATTATTTTTTTTAATTTGTCATGTAAAACTGTATCAGGTCTATTATGACCAATTGGTCTGTCTGTTAGTATAGTTTTATCATAGTAAATTTTAAAGAAATTATTTTCTAAAAATGAATTTGGTTCGTATTCATAATATGGTACTATATTATGACAGTCAATCAAGTTATGTTTAATTACCAAACTTTGGTGAATTATTTTTAAAACCTGATTGTGCCTAAATGTATACTCAGACGGCGCTAATATAGAACATCCTGATATAATGTGTTCTATAGTTTCCGGAAAAGCCATACATTTTCTACATAAATCATCAATTTGATTTGTGTCTTTGATTATATGCTTCCTATAATTTTTGGTATTAATTACTCTATCTTGAATAGCAATTATTTTAAAACTATTCTTTTTACTTTGATATTATAATTATTTTCATATTTTAAAACATTATTTGTTAATGTGGGCCTCACTGGGTGCTTTACCCGTGAGGCCCTCATTTTATAGTTTCAAAATACAGTCAAACATATTATAATGTGATATATACTTTTGAGACTATAATAAAATACTTACGGTTGTACATATTAAAAAGTGAATATCGTAGTGTTATTTGTAAAACGTGTATTCGTTTTATTCTTTTAAGTTATTACATTTTTGTAACATTGCCTTTTTTATTGATCAATCCATGTTTTAATTTTGTATCTTAAATGTTTTTATAGCCCTCATTTTTTTGTGTAGAGTGAAAGATATAATATGCTTATTTATGGCCTGGTATTTGTGGTTTTCTTGTCCAAAACATTTGTTCACCGTTGGATTTCTTTTTTGTACTCTTGTCTATCTGCTATATTAATGTTAGTTTGTTTGAAATTGTTTTGTTTGATCAAAAATTTAGTTTTGTATTGTTTTTTTTTTATGAATAAGTGGCGTATTTGTAGTACATCAAAGATGTTCAACAATATTGTCAATATATTTGACTGTGTTAGTGATTCTATGTTTTTTTATGGTTTTAATTAATTAAATTAAATAGTTCTCGTACCAAAATTGTGTGTTTTATTTAATATTTATTTTATCACTGATATATTTTATCAAGTGATTGCGATTATCTATTCCAGAAGAAAACCGTATTTAAGTTAATTCACTTTATTTTCGCGAGATGTCGCTAGTGTCTCTTTCCGTTCTTGTTTCACCAATCATCATTTGATTTATAAACGCCAAACAAAAACATATATTTAAGTTAATTCACTCTATCTTTGCGAGATGGTTTCTCCTTCCGACTCTTGTTTCACCAATCATGTTTTCGCACTTTTGTAAAATATTTTTTTTGACTTATGAACCTTTTCTACGCGATGTGCGATATATAATATGATTCAGGCGTATGTTTCCTTTTCAGTTTATTATACTTGTGTCACAACGCGCTGAATAAATGTGGAGAAAGGTCAAAATGCACCTGGAAAATCCAGGAATTCGAGTCACCCATATGGCAGAAACCTCTGATCAAGAGGAAGGTATTGGTTGTACCTGTAAATCGGGGCTATTCTAGCCATGCCTACAAATCCTTCAGAAACTTCTTCAAATTGAGGTATTTTTTAATCGGAGGAGCCGTTGGAGGTGGCCTGACTATACATAGGGTGAGTTATTATTTATTTATTTGCAAAAAAGTACAAAAACCAATACATTGAAAAAGCGGTAAAAAAAATTACAAGTAAACTTTTGACCAAAATAAATATATTTAAATTTGGATAAAATTTTTATACATAAGTATACAGTTAAAAAAATATATAATATTTCGCGCTTAAAGTCGCTGTATAACATGTGGAAATTATCCAGGTTACTTGCGAGGGAGTTAATTAGCCCAGTGAGTCTTCCCAAGGGCATCATCATTGGTAAGTTAGTTCTGCACCTGGGAAGAATTAAAAGCCTGTGTTGGCGGCCTCGCGTGAAGTTAACCGGGACATAAAGTCATATTTTAGCCAGAATGTCTATTATTGATAGTAAACCATTTAGAAGCTTATAAGCCATCAGCAGTAATGCGACTTCCCGCCTAGAACTAAGGCTGCAGATACTCAGCATTCCCGAGGTAAATGCTGTTGGAAACAGCCATGGGTAAAAACCAAACTCTCTCATATAGAGATATCGTAAAAATTTCTTTTGTATTTTCTCGACCATTAGTAAAATGACAGTGTCCTCTGGCCCCATACCTGAGATCCACTTTCGAGAATGAGTTGAAGTCCCCAGCGTTACCTGCTGTTGGCTAATTTATTGGCTGATTTTGTTGATTTCAAAATCTGTATTTTCTAAGTGCCAAATATCAAAACAACTATATTTTTTGATCTCAAAAACAGCGTAAATGCAGAAACGAAACATTAAACAGTTCTGCTGCAAAACTACAAAGTCAAACATCCGATATTGTTCTCCAGGACCGTCGAGTTATAAACAATTATTATTTTAATATCAAGTGCGCAAAATTCCATCTATAAGCATCAACTGTCTGCTTTAAAGGGAGAGAAAAGGCAGTGAAAGTGGGCTTAAGAAATATTATAACTATGTGACCTTCTACCAGAGCTGGTGGTCAAATGTGCAATAAATTGATCAATCTCTGAATAAAACTGTACATTTGTTTTAAAACAAAGCCACATCGGGAAACTCTTTATAATATTCTTAAAAGCCCTCACGATATCTGTAAGTAAAATGTAAATTTCATGATTATTGCTTTTTTTTCAGAAATACCAAGAATGGCGCGACAGTTTACCGAGTTTGACGGATGTGCGGCTTCCAAAGCCGGATATGGATAAAATCAAAGCCTTACTTTCTTCTTACATCCCGAAAAAGGATTCTGTTCGTGATGGGACACAAGGTAAAACAATTTTACTCTTCACGCAAGTTAACTTTTATGATGCACTTTAAGTATAAAAAATAGTACTTTTGATATCTTTATCCTTTATTTTAATTTATTACAAAATTATAAGATTTACAATAATAATAAGTACAGTTTCAAATGCAATAATCAGGTTGAGCAATGCCACAAGCAAAGTGCCTGGATTCAATCAACGAGATACATTGATTTGTTAAAGAAGATGGGGCCCTTTATGTAGTCCGAGTGGCTTTGGTATCTTGTGCACCTACTTTCGTCTTTCTGCTGTTTGTCAACATCTAATTTGGTAATTGTAATAACCAGGTTGTTGGTCTTCTGCAAGTGGACTTGTGGAATGTACGTGATGGTCCATAACTTTGGTCTGTTATTCTGAGAAGAGAAAGCGTGATGTCTGGATGCTGGATGCAAGTACTTATGGATGTACATTTTATTCATCTTGTTAATTAGTCTTCTTTAAATTATTATAATCGGGCTCATTTGGTGTGTCGTTCTTGAACAGAGATTACCGTATGTCATCCAGGTAATGTTCCTAAGCTATATGCAGGTGTAGTCCATCAAATGTATAGTTTATTTAATATGTCAGATAAGGTGAAGTGCAGGTTATAGAGGAAGTACTGTATTGTCTTCTTGTTGATGGTGAGAGCGGTCTTGTGTGGATAACTCGCCGAACAAAACCATTGGCAAAAGCAAACTTAACAATATTTCAAAACAGGACCTCTCTAGATGCAATTAAAATATTCCATCGTAATTAGAATTGTTTTGCAATTCAACTTATTTTTATTTTATCAAACACTTACAAGAAACCATTCGTTTTTTTACAATAACAAATTTGTTATTCTTTCAAGAGTCTGAAAAATATTATTTATGAGTCGATACATCAATGGAGTAAGAAGTGAGTGCCGAAGTAGTATTGTGTAACTTCCTATCTTCTCTGCCTAAGCCTGCGGAAACTATACGATAGTTACATACCTAGAAACATAAATATTATTACAACGGCAACGAACACCTATACAGCATTACACAGTGCACAAACAGTGTACACTGTTTGCATATTTAATTTGCTAGTCGTATCAGGTCACAAAGTTTACGTACATTATTTTTATTTAATTGGGTTAAATTGTATTATTTAAAAACTAATAAATAAACACCCTTTTTAGATTTCAAAACCAGATTGAAAAACGGAATTGCTGTTATTTTTGAAGGCGGTCTATTTGGTAAGTTCTATTTTTTCATTATTTCTTCCCGACATTTATTAATTAGCTGGAGTACCAAAATATTGGAAATACCTTATAACTCTATGTGGAGGATCATCGGATACATTAAAAATAGTGCAAAATTTGAAAACATTTATTTTAGGAGAACCCGAGGGTCACTATGCTGAAATAGATCAACCAACACCTAAAAGTCTTCGGGAACAGTACGAGAAAAAAATTAAAGACTTGGAAAATGAAATCATTCACCTGAGAAAGAGGCACAAGAAGAAGAAAGGACGCAAACATCACAATGTAGAAAAGGTAGATTATATTTTTATTGACTATGGTATTTTAGAAATCGATTGCTCCTATTGATTTGGAAGTAGTAAGACAGAGTGGGTGTTATGATAAACAATCTACAAAGAAATACCATACATCTTCAAACTTTTCACAGCCTCCTTGATGTAAATAAAATATCACTCGTACCCGGCACTCTTTTTGACAATTATACAATTTTTTTTTAAATGCTTTTATAAATGAATTGCTTAAACTGGCACATAAATAAACAATAAGACACAAGATACGGCTATAATAATATAAACAGTTATCCATAACAAAATATTGATGAAACCATTACCTCATCATCGCTCACACACACTACGTTATACATATATTGTTACACTATAACTATACTTATAAAAAGAATACTTTTACTGGTAACCGCCAGATGTCAGTAAGATAAAGACTCAAACTATGTTTTGTTCACTTATCTGCTGAATTCGTCACTTATATACGTGATACTACTATTCAGTGGTTTTGTACGTACATAAATAATATTTGATATGCGCGAATAGGAACAAAATGGCCTGCTGTCTGTGGAAGTGGTAACTGAGCCTACTATCAAACATGCTTCCAATATCCTTCATGGTGTGGTAATTACACAGTGTGCGGGCCAAAAGCGCATTATTAGGGCCAGTTGTTACTTAGTATTTGAACAATTAATTAAATTTCTAAGTTAATTTTCAAATTGTGTGAAAGTTCTATACAAATTCTGTTATTATATCAGTTGTGTTAAGCAACTGGCCCATAATGATATAATAACAAAACTTGAATACAACTTACAGAACATAAAAATTAACTTAAAAAAATTGATGAATCGTTTAAAAATTTGAAACAAGACGTTTTTAGATTTACGAAATTGTAGGGAGACAAGCGGAAGGGAAATGTTTCGTAAGTGCAATGGGTAATTGAGAAGGGTTTGAACATTTCATACAGGGAAATATCTACCATACTTTATTGAGAATTCTCAAGATTTTTTTCTTTTTACAAAAAATGAAACATCTACATACTAACGTGTGTATAAAGGTAAAATAACTAGGTAGAGATATAACGTAAAAGAGCCATTAAATAACTAATATCAGTGTGTCTGAATTGGCCCAAACTTATATAAAAATATAAACTTTATTTCTGATTCCCAATGAAATTTTTTGCCAAGTATTACATTTGCCCTTTTTTATGGTTGCATAAATGGTAAGTTTTATACTTTCAATTTTTAATTAAGAATTTACAAAATATTTGCTTTTATTAAAAACTACAATTTTATTGAAGATCTAAAATGTTGGTATATTTCGCTTTGAGCAACACTTTATTTCAAATGTGTAGAAATTTCTCTTTGTCCAACAAAGTTCGCAGTTTTAGATTTATTTTTAATAAAGTGGGCTCTTTAAGCAGTTTAAAAATCTGACATCATTCAAGGCAATGTGACAACTACTTACATAACATTCGAAATTACTTGTCTGCGCAAATAGACTAAAGTTTTAATTATCAGGATTTGACAAATCAGTTATGAATAAGTCTTAATATTAATGTACATACATACTTTCTTACATTTTATTTTGATGCAGAAAACTCTAATCGAGATGTATTCCGAAGTTTTGGATGCGCTGAGCGGATATGGAGATACGGGTGATGATGATCATCTACCAAGAGTTGTGGTGGTCGGAGACCAAAGTTCTGGAAAGACCAGCGTTCTGGAGTGCCTGGCAAGAGCCAGAATATTTCCAAGGGGAGCTGGGGAAATGATGACCAGGTATTGGGAAAAATTTTCAATATCTAAAGATAGGCAAATTTGATTTTTTGACGTCGTTTTTAGAAGTATGAGAATATTCAGTTTCATAAATGTATGTATCACCTCTTGAGAGATGCTGTCGAGATGTCCTGTTGCTGTCGAGCAACTAGTAACTGGTTTTGGAAATTTGACGGACATTGCCAAAATCCGTTGTTTTTAGATAAATTTTAAATGCAAAAACAAATTTCACAGATACATTCTTTAATTATATGGTAGGTTCGTACGTACATATTTTGATTAGCTTGTTGTGAATCAAAATTTACTGGCCTTTAAAATTCTTGAGTCAGTATTTTCTTGGGTCAATCATTAAAACAGACTTATAGACGTTGTGTAAGGTTTTTTTTTATTCACGCCAAAACTGAAAACAGTCGCTTTTGGAAGAGATAAAAAAGCCGCATCTTCGCAGAAAAGTGTTGGATGGTAACCAGTAGTTGTATATATATCGGTAGGAAACATCACGGAAAAAATCACCTCTGCTAATTTTGTGATGGAATAAAAAGGCTACTTTTTCACTGATTGAATTGATTATCTTGTTCGATTTCTTAATACTGTGATCAATTGACTGACACTCATTTTTCTTAAAACTTTTTAGAGCACCTGTCAAAGTGACCTTTTCAGCTAGTCCCCATCATTATGCCCAATTCAAAAACTGTACAAAGGAATATGACCTGACAAAAGAAAAGGATTTGGAGGAATTAAGAAAGTAAGCTATTGACCTACTGGTACATAATAATATCAGGATAATAAGTAAAAAACCTTTTGTTCCCCATCGACATTTTAACTATTCCATCTAATCTTATTTTGAAACCCTTAATTAAAAATACCCATCTCCATCTTGAATAATGTGCTTTAAAATACTTGTATCTATTGAGTGAATGGGAAATTAAATGATGCTTATCATTTTGTAATTATTTTGATCATGGATAATAGAAACAATGGGACATTTGATATAGAAGCGTGTTCACTATCGCCGAGCTACAATCGAACCGACTATCAGAGCAGCGCGGATTTTTTAAAGACATTTCTATAAAAACATAAATACATAAATAAATGAGAATAGATTCAATTTTAATATGTTTTATTTAATAATATTTTGAGAACAAAACTAAAAAAGTTTTTAGTCTAAAATGTTAACATTTTAAGTCTAAAGCTTTAAAATGAAAAAAAAAATATATTTAAAAGTTTAATTTAACAATAATTTGCGAATTATATTGAGTAAATAGTAATACAAAATTAGTCCAGATACTGCTTTTTATTAGTGGCGGAATTTTTATTTACTTTTTCACTTGATATTTACATCGAAATATTCATCAACTACGCAAAACACTTTGATAAACACAGTGAACAAACACTGTAATTGATTCACAATGGGAATCACATACATAACTAAAACAAAACAAACAAAACCTGTAGGATCTTGTCGCCAATGTGTGCCTTCCTATTGGTCAGTTAGAGAACGAACTTCTTGCTAGTCGCTATCTTCATTCAACGAAGATAGCAAACACGCACGAGGCACGCGCCACTCTGGCCCCGCCCACATTCTTTATAAGTCGTTACTTGTTGCAGATATTAATCCGCATCCGTAAAAGCTCCGCCTTACTTGATGCGGCTGCGGATGAACTGAATTATTGCGGATATTCCTGAGGATGCGGATTTGAATATTCGTAATATTCCGCATTTGCTGATGCGAATATTCGTTACACCTCTGGGCGGCCGGAATCAAGGGTGGCCGTCCGTAGATTCGATTTGCAATAGTACGGGTGAACGATGTTGACGACACTTTAGTGCGCGCGGTTTCACACAAATAAGGTTTCATACAAAAAAGGTCATCTCCCTTCTAGCTTGCGTCTATTATCTATGATATTTACAAAGTTGAACTATTTGGCGGTCGTCAAATATTCAATTAACAAACAAAACATGTCCCATTTTTTTAAAAATATTATCCTTCAAGTAAACTAATTATCCGAAGATCCAGATATTTTCTGTAGGTTTCTGTAAACAGAGAAAATGTAGCATTTGTGTCGCCTTTCGTTAATTATGTACCTGGTGTTGATAAATGTAAACTAATTTCGATTTTATACATACAGGCAAATTGAACTCAGAATGAAGTTAAGTGTTCAAGATGGTAAAACCATATCTAAAGATGTCATTTCACTGAATATAAGAGGCCCTAATCTACAAAGGATGGTTTTGATTGACCTGCCGGGAATTATAGCTGTAAGTGAATAAACAAATCAGTACTCGTATCTTCATAATCCTTGCAATTATGTCAAAGTCAGTGGTAAATAATCCTTTTTTTTTGTTTACGTCTGACTTTGACATAATTTCCTTTATGAAAGTTGAACGTATGTTTTTTGCATTGTTTATCATTAAGGTCATCTTTCACCAAAGTCATTTAAAATAAAACATACAAAAAAATAGAATTTCAGATAAAACATAATACGATAGATAATGCGTTATTGATAACGGAAATAATACGAGTACAAATTATTAGTTTTAAAAATTAAAAGATAATATTTATCCGTTTCTCAGAATTTTCCCCTGCATTACACAGGTAATCAATGATTGTGTATTGATTATAAATGAAATCCATATAAAAAAAAAAAAATCTGATAAATGCTAACTAATAAGTCACCTATAATCAGGAAAACAAATGGACTTAATTATAATATATGATAACAAGTATAATTGAATGTTTAAACAAATTATTTACTGTTTTCGTTGTTTGTTTTTGGGGTGTTATGCCGTGTTGTGCTACCTCCTTCTTTAGCTGACGTTTCGGACATCATCAGGGCAGATCCTGATGAAAACTGCAACGCTGTCCGAAACGTCGGCTAAAGAAGGAGGTAGCACAACACGGCATAACACCCCAAAAACACACAACTAAAATGCTTTTGGCCGTGAAAATCTAAAAACGTATCCAAATTATTTACTGGTTTGTATTCATTATTTGCAGACTCAAACAGTCGAAATGGCTGAAGATACCAAGAGTTCAATCAAGGAAATGACAGAAGCATACATGAAAAATCCAAATGCAATTATTTTATGCATTCAGGTAAAGCTGAGAAATAATACGACTTATGGCTTTCGTTGGACTAAATCGAAGCCAGAGTCAAATTAGCCTCTCAAAGGCTGGGAAACCCCAAAATAACCTAGAAAAACCCTTGTCTCTGTGCAGAAAGAGGGTGGTATGTTTGATGGATTCCCCTATCTTAACACGCGGAACATAATCTTTAGAGTACAGGTGTCAAGTAGGTATTCTGACCTTGTTCTACCGGAAGATACTCCGAAGAACTAGCGTCATTGATCCCTTCGGCACCGGTGCATAGTCTGGAAACAGTCAAACGCGCGCCTAACATATTAACACGGTTGAAATTTGCCTACGCCTCGTTCTAGAGTGGAAAGATTTGCCGATATTTGTGTTTCTTCCCTCCTACAATATGGATCTCTTCAAGGCCAATGTTCCTTCCACACAACGTCTTCAAATATGACATAGACCCCGAGCAAATTAGTAAATTAATCACGGCCTCCTTTTTGGAGATAATAGTGATGTGTGATAAAAATAATGTAGTTCAAGGAATCAAAGAAAAAGATTGCGACAAAAGACATCGATAGAATCAATAAAGACATCAAAATCATGAAAGCATTCCAAGTATTTAAATGGTCGAATTTTCCATTGCAGTAAAATTCCAACAAATAATATACAGCTGGACTTCGGGAATGAAAGTTTTTGGTCTTCCAATAGACATGAATTTTTATTTTAGGATGGATCGGTAGACGCAGAAAGAAGCAACGTAACAGATCTGGTGGCTGAATGTGATCCCGAAGGAAGAAGGACAATGCTCGTCCTTACCAAAGTGGATATGGCGGAGAAAAATTTGGCAGATCCTGAGAGGGTGAGTGTTTTTTAAACTCTGACTACATTTAATTTCAATAAGGGTGATTTTTTGAACAAATCTGGAGTTTATAAATTTATTTGAATTATTGTAACTTTTTTAATATTGGAAAGACTTCTAGAAATTTGAATATTAGAGTTAAGGAACATCTAAGATGTTTGAATAATAAAAATTATTCTCAATTTGCCAACCACATTTTAGAAACAAATCATTCTTTTGATATAAATAAAGGGTTAAAAATTTTACACACAAACACAACAGATTTACAATTAGCAAACATAGAAATTTTAGAAATTACTAATACTGTAGTAAATTAAATATTATTAATAACCAAATATTTTAAAAAAATAGCCATTTCCAAAAATTATTTTCTTATTAATACTTATATTTAAAATAATTAATTTTGTAGTTTAAACATCTTTATTATGTTTCGATAATTTATATAATGTAACTTTCATATTTTAAAATAATTTTTATATTTAATTTTGAATAATTGTTTTTACGATATTTTTTAATTAATTAATCACCTCTCTCTATAATATTTTTGTCTAAAGTTATTTTTAGTCTGTTCTTTTTAGTCTATACTTGTTTGTTTCTTTTGTTATTTAATGTCATTACTACCCTGACGAAGAAACCATCGGTTTCGAAACATGTAGGAAATTGAGATTATATGTGGTTGATGCAAAGTTATTTGTTTAATTTAATTCAAAATGGCGCCTCAAAGTAATTTTGCGAAGTTTGTAGAAACATTTAATTTCTACTATAAAAAGTTAAAGGATTCTTACAATGACCACAGCATATTTTTTTTTAATTTCGAGATGGTTTATTCCATTTGATAACTTTGAGAGTAAATAAATGGTTAGAAAATATACCGAGAACATCGTTATTTTAACCTTTCGGAAGTTGTGACTCCACATTGGAAAACCTTCCTCTGCAGTTACTACCATGCTGTTTCCATCCATTTCCTGCCATTTTTCGTTTTCGAATTTGTTTTATTTACAGTCCGTAGTTCGGGGTAATTTTTGTATTTGTAGCTTTATTAAAACGACAGATTTCTAGATAAAAGAGACGGCACGAGGGAGCGAGAAGAAATAACCGTTATATTATGGTGTTAACCTGTTATCCAATGTATCTTAGTCATCAACTGTTAATCGATATATAACGGTTATTATACGGGATATGTATTTTAGCAGTCCATCTCTACCTTTCTTTTCAACCAGTGATCTAATTTCTTCGATTCGATTCTTGGATTCGTAATGGAGAACTTTATCGCTCGACAACAGAGGCCGTTATTGATATCCAATGGTATCGTGAATCTGTTGAGCACTTTATCAGTAAAACCTTAAAATACAAAATCTTCTTAATCACATTTATCGTTTGAGAGATATTAATAATGTCTTCGATTATTAAAATTTTATTATCATCACTTTTTTATTTTAGATCAAGAAGATTCTCACTGGTAAGTTATTCCCCATGAAAGCCTTGGCCTATTTTGCCGTGGTGGCGGGGAGAGGAAAATCCAACGATTCGATTGCAAAAATCAAAGAATACGAAGAGAATTACTTCAAAAACTCTAAACTTTTCAAGTAAGTATTACCGTTTAATAATTTAAATAACTAACCGATCAACAAGGGTATCTCTTAGAAAAAAAAAAAAGAAACAACACACCCTTTCCTTCTAATTGCACACATTATATTATTGCAGATACCTAACATTAACCACTAGAGCGACAGAGAAATTTAAAACTTTTTCTCGTATTGCTAAAGGAAATTTTTCCGCTCACATTAAATATATGAATATGGAGACATACAAACTGCTTATAGTTCTATAAAATACACAAAGATTGTTTCAACAACGATACCTCAATATCTATTTCAAACAGCAAAAGACCAAGCATTCTTGGCTCTATAACTATCCCGCGTTGTAATACCACCACAGCCCAACAATTTTATAAATATTTTGGAGTCAAATGGTTTAACCAATTACCCCTTAACTTAAGATTGGAAACAAACTATAAAAAATTCAAAAGGTTAATTAAAACAATATATCGATAACATATTACAATCATTGTGACTGTGACTTTGGAAATCCTTTTTCTTTTATACTCTTTTTTTATTTTCTCTCTTCTTCTTCTTTTATATCTTTTCTTTATTCAATTCTGTTTCACGTATAATGTATGATATACATATATAAAAAAATTAAATATTATAATTATTTTCAATATCCTTACTACACATTTTAAAAATATATGTTGAATTGTTTTTCGCTGCTCCACCTTTTTTACACGAGCATTGCTCAAAAAAAAGGTGAATCACGATATTTAAAAAATGTATTAAAAATATATATATACAATGTATAACAACTGTATTTGTAAAAAAAAAATTTAAAAAAAAATATATATATATATAGCGAAAGAATTCACCTATCTTTTGTCAATTATCACATATTATTAAAACATTTACTTTAAAATATTTTAAAGAATCTAGAGAATATTTGCCATATTTTGGCAACAAAGCATTCTATTATTTTGAAAATAGTGCCATATTGTGGCAAAAAGCGGTCAAGTGGTTTTACAAAAAATACATTGCAGATACCTAATATTACAAAAAAATATACTGTGTTATTATACATGAAATGGTCTGAAATGTTAAAAAAAAAGACACTCTTCAGGTCAATATCTAAATATGTCAATAATTTGTTGTCCTAAACAAATTTACAACAAAAAAGGTGTTTATGTAAGCCTTACTATTTTGGTCGGTTTTTGGGTCATTTATGGTTAAATTAATTTTATGATAAGATTAGATTCGATAGGATAAAAATTTTATTAATATACCTGTCTAATTATTATTATATTTTTAGGTAGGTACATAATGTTTCTTATGACAGACATACACATTTGGTAAGATTCAACAAGTTTATAAACAAAGTGACACTAAAAGGTGATGAGAATTTAAGTAAAATTATACAACGACCCTTTTTAGAGATGTTGATATTATATTATCTGATTTTATTAATTCCCAACGTTGAAAAATTCAATAAATAACTACAAAAATAGATAGGTGTATATATCTATTTTGATGAAAAATTAAATTAATACACCCCCCCCCCCACCTTCTAAATTAGAGACTCTAATATACGCAAGCATAGATTTATGGGGTAACAAATTACTTTTAAAATAACTTAGTTTTTAGACCCTTTATTCTCAGAGTTTAGATATTAATGCTTGAAAAATGATTTAGCACCTATACTGAATAGAAGATGAATGATTGGTCGAACGAAATCTGACTTCAAATGATAAGTTTGAACAATGTTATATGCAAAAATATCTCAATGCACCTATTTCTGTTATATGCGTACTTAGCGAATAAGAGGGAGAGTTCGTCATGCAGTTTAGTTTTGTATGCTAATCTGAGGTTCTTAGATGATTTGTGGTTGTCTTTTTAGTTTTATCGAATATTTTAACATAAATTAGGTGACGGTGATCATGATAAATATCCATTAATACAGAAAACCATTTTAAAACATGCACGTATATATAATGTATCAGAAAACCGATGTTCCATTTTTTACGTAAAATCTCTTGAAACTGCGATAAATTGCTTCGTTACGCTTGTGTTTTTTTACACTTCATCATTACGATGCAATAATAATTTGTGTTATCTTCTGACATTCTGTAAGGTTTTGTAAAATTAAAAGCGGTAAGATTGGAGCTATTAACATTGAAATGTACACAAATTCTCGTCAAATTAGGTAAAGCATTTTTACAACATGTTTAATTCAGGAAGTTGCAAACATTTTTCAACATATGTAGCACAAAATTACATAATTTCTTGTGAAAGTACCGTTGATACATTTAACATGTGGTTCCAAAAATTTTGTAAACTGATTAAAGGTTTTGAAGAATCTTACGTCAAAAATAATATCTATTTGGTCAGACAACTTTTGAATGCGGTTTCAGTTATGGATAGATTTGGATCGATATATTTATATTCATGAATATATATTAAATGCAAATTTAAAACCATCTTTTCAGAGACGTGGATCCAAGTCTTGTCTCAACTGAAAATTTATCAAAAGCTGTTGCCGAATGCTTTTGGAAGATGGTGAGCGAGACAATACATGAACAATCAGAAGTGTTCAAGAACAGAAGGTTCGAGTTGGAAACCGAGTGGAAGAACACATTTCCAAAGTGAGAAAGTACTTTTGATAAGTTTATTTTTATTTTTAGTTTTCTGAAAATCTGAACTTCATAAAATTCCCAGCAGATTACTCTGCAACATATTAAACAAAAAAATTTTTTTGGGCCCCATTTTTTTATCGTGTTAATACAAAGACTTCATTTTGTTTGATCACCTTAGTTTGTTATGGATGATAAGATTTTACGGGGTATAGAGACTCCCTGTATAGTTGGTCACGGATGTAATTTCCTATTTCAAACATTAACAAATTGCTAATTGATTATTTACTTGACTTCTGGAATGAGCCATCCTAATTGGAATGAATTGAAATAAAGTTACCAAGACAGTAGAGCAAAGTTTAGCAATTCTTTTGGATGAGGGTCTCAATCTCAATTTGATGAACATCGTTTGGAATAAATGAATCACATTTATTAATTTGTTAATTTTTTGACAAGACCAAACCTTTATTACAGGCTCATTGAACTGGACCGAGATGAAATCTTCGCAGTGACCGCCAACATCTTAAGAGATCGCGCAATGAAGATCTTTGCTGTCGCTCCTGGAATTTGGGATGAGGAAATCGGTGCCAGAATGTGGAAGAATATGAAAAAGCACGTGTTCGAGGACATTTACTTTCCTGCTGCGATGACAAAAGACTATGGTAAGGTTTATTGTAAAATAAAATCTACGAGTCCAGTTGCAGAACAGTTCTTATCTAAAAGCCGCGGATTTTAAACAAAATGGTTAGGAAGGTCGATTATTTTATTCTTCCTTTTCATTTTCTTTACCTTAGTAAAATTCACAAATATTTATATATTTATGTGAATACCGCATAAGAGACTTAACTGCTCCCAACAGTCGGGAGCCAGTGGGAATATTGCAACCCCAATTGGGGTATGTTTTGAGGCTGGAGGTAGTGTGGAGAGGAAGGAGGTGGGGTAGTGAGGAATGCGAGGGATGTACTTGGGCTATCAGATCTGGCCACCAAATACAACTAAAGCCATTTCAAGAAACATTTCAATTCTGAATAATGGTATCTTGGGTCTATTGGATATACCAGGCCGATTTTGAAAGTATTTTTCGCTGTGGAACCTGACGCAAATATATTTTAATATATATGTTATCGTAGGGATTAATTAGGAATTGTCCAAATAATACATATTTAATTTTGCATACTGGGATTTAAACCCACGACTTCTTGATTCGGAGTCGAAGACCTAACCCCTCGACAAAGGAGGCCATTAAAGATCTGAACAAATGAATAAGTTTGATCTAAATTTTTATTCCGATTCTGCTATTCTTTTATGTAGTTGGTATGAAAAAAGGCTTTGTTTCATATTATAAGCATACATGAATAAATAAAATAAAACATTAACCATTTTCAGCATCTTTCAACACGACCGTAGATATCCTATTGAAACGATGGACAGACAACAACCTTCCAAAAATGTGAGTGAATCTTTTGACAATAAAGGCATTGATATTTCCAAAACATCACTACTTAGTGCAAAATCCTTCCAAAACATCACCACTTATTGCAAAATCAACAAAAAATGGTATAATTTATTATAATACTTGCATTAAATGATATTTTATTTAGATAACTTATTATTCTATACTGTGTTCCGTTGTTTGCATTTGTCTACAGTCACACAACAATTCAAAGTATCTACTTGTGGTCTAATGAAGTTGTTAATTATTTTTCAGAACAGTCCAAGCGGCTTTAGATACCCTACACGACAAAATGAACGAGATAACTCTACTCAATAAAAAAAACTCAAAGGAAGACCGTGATTCCATGTTCGACCAACTACAAAACATCGCAGTCTCGCAAGCTTTCCAGAAGTAATCTTAAATATTTTTCAACAACTTAAAATGATTGTCGTTTTAGCTGAATATTGTGACACTATGGAAGTAATATTAATATTCAAACAATATGAATTAGACAAAAAATACAAGAGAAATAGTTATTGGTCGAACTGAATGTGTAAGAATGTTTTTCTGGTTCCTCGCAGTTTGACTTCAACAATTCTTGTAGGTAACAATTAAACATTTTCCTAGACAATTAGACAATTAGTCAAATGCCGAGTTTATTAAAAAATTAACCCCCCATTGGATGTACACACATGATTGCCGACTCTGGAAAAATCACACGTGCCTCTAACTGAGGAGCGTTTTGACATTGAGAAATTTCTGACATACTGTTGAATTTTTTAGACACCTCTGATATGGAGCAATCAGCTGCTAAACATTTTTTAGACAACCCGGATAAATTGATTGATATTCTTAAAAAACATTAGATACCTATGGAATTCTACAAATTTTTATTTCTTTCTCTTTATCCTGAGCCGAAAATTGGTTATAATAGCGCTCTCGGTAGTAGGCCAAAGAGAATTAAGATTTTTTATGGTATTAATTTTGAAAAACAAATTTCAAGGCATGAGTGGTGTGAGGAAGCCTTAACGTACATCCAAGTCCTGCAGTTGAATGTTCTGAAGGACAAAAGAATAGGAGACAAGGAGGATTGGGATGAAGCTGTGGACTTCTTGGAATCTTCCCTCAAAGCCAAAATTCAAAGTACGGATAAGAAACTTTACAGGATGATGGGACCATCAGGACTCGAGAGGTGAGCATATATTTATTCTTCCTTAGTCACTGGAGCATTTTTGCCCGCATTTTTAAGCCAATTGCAAATACCCGTGTGCGCTCATGACTCAAAATGTGGCTAATTTGAAGAGTTATTTTAAAACATGTAATTTAAAAAAAAAATTCCCGCATGTAGCAATCTTCGGATAATCACAATACTAACTTAGTAGTTTCGTACTTTAAGAGCGACTGACCAGCGGCTGAGAATAAAAGTTTATAAATGCTTGCAACTGTACAGGAAGGTTTCAATGGGAAAGATCGATTATTCCCCGTATCAAATTTAAAAAATTAAAAATTTTATATCGATTTATTTCATTCAAAACTTGCTTTAATATATACACATTCAAGTAAGCAATAAAAATGCACAAAACGCACGATGATAAATTATTAAATATCGTATACTTTCGTAAGTATTTTTTGATCAGAAGTATTTACGATTTTTCAATAATGTCTAAACAAAATAAGTGTGTAAAAAACTTTTGAAATATTTTAGTTTGTAAGACCTTAAATAAATAGAAAAACCGAGGTATTTTTGTCACGAATCACGTTCTCGGATTTATTATTTAATGATTTTAATTTAACTTAAATTAAAATTCTGAAAACTGTGTTTACTAGATTATGTATTGCTTTATTTTGTTGTATGATTAAATGATTTGAAATTTGTGTTGTTTAATAGAATCTATCGTTTGAAAATTGAACAAATCTGCCAACAACCAAAGTATAACCTAGTATATTAAAAATAAATTTAGTTTTTCAAAATTTTAAAACTGCGTGTACCATATAAAATAACAATCTTTCAAAATCTATTTATGTTTTTTTGTAAAAAAGAGTCAATTCGTCTAGAATTTGGTTTAAAAAGGACTGATTTCCGGTATTCTCGGGTAATACCCTCTTAATAAGAGATGTCTCGCATCTCTTCTCCATTATTTGTTAAGGACATTCCGCGAACTTCAATTATAGCTTTATTTTTAATTACACATCATTGATTATGCATATACATACTAAAAAAGCATGTCGAGTTGAAAATGTATATTTGTGACAATCTACTAGTCATAGACAATACAAAAAAGTCATAATATTCAATATTCTACAAAATTAGATACACGTACGGAAATTTAATAGTAAGTAATAAGCAGATTTAAAGCTATATAATTTTTTTTATAAATTCTAAAAATATGGGAAAAACTGTAAAATATATGTGCATTCCTTGGCTCTCTCTTCACTTCACGCCTCGGTGATCTTCCTTTGCTTTTCCCGCCTTATAGTTTGTTGCCCAAGGAATTTTCATCGTCGCCTGTTACTCGACATCATTGTGCTAATTACAGTCAACAATTTTGTTTTTTCAGTTGGATTTACTGGGAGAGGGCTAACGCCGAGCAATTGAAGCGGAGATCAGTGCGAAAAGAATTAGAAATTGTTCTCAAAGGCAAAAAGGAAAGGTTCAATTCCAATTTAACTGCCGAAGATATGGTGATAATAAAGAAGAATTTAGAGAATAAGGGGGTCTCGGTCGACGAGGGTTTTATCAGAGAAACTTGGACACCAGTTCACAAAAGGTAAAAATGTAATCTGCAGTATTAATACGTTTATGTCTGGCATAAATACATTAATATATTTTTAAAAAAAAATAATTTAAAAAGAATTTACTAATGTTGTTGTAAAGTTCTGCAAGTATTATAGATTTGTTTTTTCGTAACAGCCGTTTCGTCTTACAAGACCATTTTCAAACTGTGGTTGAAACCTCGTTTAGACGACTTATATACGATTTTAAATGTCTATTTTGAACGTGCGTAAATTGATTTATTACCAGTTAAGGGTTAATCCAATATATGTTTTCTCCGCACTAATTGTTAATGCGTTCTCAATTGTTTAATAATTACGTTATTGCTATGAATTATTTGAATGTGTTTGTGTTGCTTAGGTTTTGTGAAAATACTGAGAAGGGGAGAGTAAATTATTTTCCGTACTTTATTAATTAGTGTTAAGAGGCTAGACTTTGAACCACACGCGGAACACCCGCGTCTGTCATTCTGTCCCGCTCACAATAAACTCACGCACACATACAATACATGCGAATGCGAAATGTGCGAATGAGACAACGCTCAAATTTACCTACAGAAATCGCTCGAAAAGGGGTTTATGGAGAATACACTTTTCTACACCGAAACTTTCACGAAATTGAAATTTAAAAAAATAAATATTTTTTAGAAAGAAGAACCTACGTCGGTAGCTTTTTAAAATTTTATAATTCTTTAGTTGAGTTAACAGCACTTTTTCCATAAATAATATTATTTGATAAATCGTACATGTTTGACAGTGAATGTTTACGTTAATACGAAACGCATCGAAAATTCGAAAACATACCGACATAGTTTTTACCCTCTAGAAGGCAGTATAAAAAAAATATTCATTTTGTGCAATTTTCGATGTAGAAAAGTGTTTTTTCCCGGGCGTCCTTTTTGTATGGGCCGAAAAGCGAAGTCTATCATCTTAAATGAGGATCATTCGTTCGTTTATTGATTTCTATGTAATGTTTAAGAGAAAATAGATTAATGTAATGTTTTAATAGAAGTGGGCGAACGCAATATACATGGTTATGTCCACATTCGCTAATTTCGTGAAGCATGTAGTTTTCGTAGTTGGGAAGATTTCAATAAAAAATATCAATATCAATAATATTTAAAAAAACGTGTAATATCGAAAATGTTCTACGTACTTACTTATTTAATTCAAAAGTAACTTCAAAGGATGTTCAAGAGAATGTCGATTCAGAACGTCCTGCAAAAAGTGGTACATACACGTTGCTAGATTTTTTTATGTTTTTTTTTGTTGAAACGAAATTTAACCGTACCTTTCACTGTACTGACGATTGTTTAAAAAAAATATTCCAGGCACATTTTGAAAGAGTCGTTGGATAAAGCAGTCGCTTGTAGGAAGGATTACTACATTTATAGTCATCAAGAACAAGAAGAAGACACCCAAGCGAATTATGTAAGTTTTCAGAAGTTCTCAGGCTTAGACTTCATGTTCAATATTAATCACGATCCATATTGACGGATCGTGAACCATCAATATGGATCGGAGTGCTACTCTAGACGTTCAATTTTTAACGTGATCCTCAAATATTTATCATATAAAGTGTTGAACATGTAGCCTACGTCTCATGACCACGATCGGTGGGTCCATGATATGGAATTCAGGAATCTAGATTTTCTGCGATCCATGTTGCGATTCGTCAATACGCTAGTACATATTTAATAAATATCTGCGCATCATAATAAATATTGACATTTTAGGGTTCGCCTTCCATTTACAGACTCGATTTTTCGACCTCTTCATCAAGTCCAGTTGTGCAATGTGACCAATTGAGTTGTTTAAATCCTAAAAAACTCATTTCACGTTTAAAAAACTAATAAATGATAATTTACGATAAATAAATTTGCTATCGTTAAGTTCTTCCATGAATAAACGGCCAGTGCTTCAGAAAGGATGTGAAGGCTTTTAAAGTGGACTCAGTAACTCTATCAAAGCTCTGTAATAGCGCGGAAGGGCAAAATATATTAATTAAATGCGAAATTTGAGTGCACCAGTGCTTCACTTTGTACAATTTTTTCCGGTCGCAGCCCGCCGGTGTAAAATTTCACACTAATCGAAAGATATTTAGGTTCTCAAATAAAAAAATGCCAGATTGATTTTTGTGTATCCCTTTTTGAGCTACACAATTTCAGAAGACCAAAGGTTTTTTTTTTCTGGTCAGATTCATTATATTTAAGTATGTTGTGAATTATTTGTAGTACGTACGTAACTGTAATCAGTTAATTTTTTTAAAAATCATCTTCATTTTTTCTTTCTTTTTTATATTTAAAACATTTATATAAAGAGAACGTTTATTTGTTATCATATTTTGATAATAGGCTGTTATATACCTCATGTTTTCAGAATGAATGCTGTGATGTTGTCATGTTCTACAGACTTAATAGAATGATGCAAGTATCAACTACCCAACTACGGTTGAACATCATGCACAATGAAGGTACCTGGCCTGTATTATTCTTCACAATTATGAATAATTGACGCTAATTAATGCTTCTATCACGATATATTTTTTTAAATTCTTAAACTTATTGATAATCAATTTATTTTTTTATAAATTTGAGGGTCAAATATATCGTTGTTATATTATCATTGAAGAATAAGATAATAATAAAAATCTAAAAAAAACATGAAACACAACATGATACAGAAAAAAAAAATTTACAGGCCAATACTCTAACCGCTGAGCTATTGAAGCTATGTTAGAGTACCGTCCCGGTAAGACAGACGTCCTGGGTTCGATCCCTATTTACGACTGCTATCTTTTTTACTTGTTTGTCTTTTCTAGAATCATTTATTAATTAATCAAATATTTTCTTGTTATTAACCTTTAAGGGGATACCCAGCGGTGATTTTTCCATACAAACGTATTCCCTATTTATCTCTCTGGATTTTAACCCTAGAGAAAATATAATTTTTACATAAAATAGATATCAACTACTAGCGTGTCGGTACTTTTTGTTATTTTTTGATAAGTTACTTTTTATAGAAGTTATAACCTTCCAATAATCAATAAAATTGACTGGTTTAAACGCCGTCAAAAGACGTTCAGTATACAAACTAGAAAATGTTTTTTTTTAAAAAAGCAAAACGCACAGACATAAAATAGTTTTTTCTTATGTAGTTGGTAAAAAAAAAGAAAATCAGTCCACTTTTGGAGGAAAAAAGTGGGGAATAGAAAACCTCGATTTTAGTTAGGTTTTAGTAGCCCGAGATGCATTGTCCCTTTCGATCAATATCCGGTGGAGTAAGAGCAACAGTGACAGCAACAATTTAGTAAATCTATTTTCTCAACCACCCGGGTATCATCTTAAGTACCGAGGTACCGTTTTAGTTACATAAGTACCGACGTGTGGTCTGCCAGACCACCATTGATTTAATATCAAAAATTACCAAAATTAAAATAAAAAAATAAAATATTATTTATGTATCTATAATTGTTTAGGTAAAATAAAATATAAAGATTTACGCACTTATTAATAATTATAAGCATTTTTTGGAAAAAAACTTGGTATTTATACTTATCTATTTTGTTTAAACTATTCTCAAAGTTATATAACTAAGTGAACTATGAAAGTACAGAAAACATAAATTATCAACAGTTTTATGAAAAATCACAAGGCATCAAGATGTAGAACCTATCAAATATTGTAAACAGTCTTTGCACAGAGGCTTGCTGCTTTGAAAGCACTCATGTTTCATGAAAGTGTCACATTTGAAAGCAGTCTTGCGTTTTAATTTTGAGAGACATAGCTTTCTAGGTTGTTTACCTTCTATTTTATTTTCTTCCTCTTTCTCTTAACGCTTTTTATCGACGAGCGCAATTCCCTTGGTAGATAAGTGTTCAGAAATCACTAATATTTTCAATTGAAGTTATCCGTATCACGCTCGCCTAATTCACTGTAATATTTGACTGAAAATAAAAGACGAAAACCATAAAATCTGTAAAGAT
The DNA here is from genome assembly GCA_951813805.1 of Limnephilus auricula. NCBI lineage: Eukaryota > Metazoa > Arthropoda > Insecta > Trichoptera > Limnephilidae > Limnephilus > Limnephilus auricula. The sequence continues at coordinate 11,627,848 of OX638408.1, read as the reverse complement.
TCATAACCCAAAAAGTTACATAAGTACTGAGGAGTGGTCTGACAGACCACTCGCGATCTTATAACATCCATAACTTAACCGAAATCGCACACGCTGACACTATCACTTTCCACGAGTGCTGCCGGGCGGCTATTCGAGGGGTAGTGAGAAGCGCAGGGTAATACTACTACCCTAAAACATAGGTACCTAGACTTTTCCTACTGTCGAGGTGTCTTTCAGACCACACGTCGGTACTGAAGGGTTAAATACTATTTACATTAAAACAATATTAATTATGAAAAAATACACGGTAGAATAAAATCTTACTTGCCAGGGGTACGCTCTACCGATTACAATACCGAACCCCCTTCAAGAACCCAAATTTTCATCAAAAATTATAATTTCCTGGAAATGCTAGCAAAGTTTAAAATTATTTTCTGTGGCATTCATTTTTCAGTATGTTATATTACTAGACACTCTTCATGTAAACGTATCGCAGTGAGTATTGATGCGAAGACATCTGCATTGCATGTTTGAAACTACAGACTAACATTGCATGTTTGAGAGTACATCTCCAATCGGGGTATGTTGTGAGGCTGGAGGCAGTAGGGAGGGGAAGGAGAAGGGGTAATGGGAAAGTGGGGAAATACTCAACTATTTATATCTGATCACCAAACAGGACCAAAGCCATTTTAAGCAACGTTTCATTTTTTAATAGTGGTCTTACACCTATGGAGATACGTAGAATATCTCTCTTTTTTAATTGATTAATTGTGAAAAAACAAATTAATCAAAATAAAATTTATTTTCGCACGCCGTGTTTTACCCCTCGACCACGGAAGCCGTCTTTGGCAAATTCTAGTAATTATATATATAAATATATTTTTTTATTGTAATAATATTAAGAACACTGTAAATTTTTTTAACTCCATAAAAGTCTTTTAGAAAAATGGAATCAAACTTTTACAATAATTATTTTGGTCAGTTTTTTGCAAAACAAAAATTTGCACGTAAAACACAATAATGTTTTTTTTAATGTGTTTCTGGTTGAAATGACGAAAATGAATACATTTGCATCAATATAAACAATAATTTTGTTTTTCTAGCGCAACAGTTCTTTTTCCAACTTCGCGTGGCACTGGACGAACTATTTGAGGATAAAGACAGGAAAGATGAAATTATTACTGGACGCAGAGTGGAGCTTGGTGAAGCCATTAGTAAGGAAATACATAATTAATTTCGTTTAACAATTTACGCCACTTAGATAGCCGTTTAAGAATGCAATGTGATCTTTTTTATCTACATATATCAGTAACCTATTGAGTAGGTCGTGTTAGTTGCAGTAAAGGTGGCAAAGTTCGATACTTGGAGCTAAGACCGAATAAAGGACTCTATTTTTAGAAGAAGTTATGTTTAGTGAGATTATCTCTATATTGTATTATTTTGTAGGTACTTACCATACCATCCTAAAGCTATTTTTTTAAAGAAGTGCGAAAATATTTAAAAGACAAATGGCATTATTTTTAATTATCAGATTGTTATCGTCACTTAGGCGGAGTGTTACAAACGCACTTGACTAACTTTAACGGATGATTGCTTACATTATTTCTAGTAAAAAATGTAGATGAAATTTTGGTCTCCGGGGGCATTATTGACGTTTTTTTTTCAACTAAAAACTTTATAAAATCATTGGGTTTTTAACAGTTTCGGGGCGGGGTGAAAGGATGGGCGGTTACTCGGCAGAATGACAAGTGACAACATGGGGAAGATTTTTTTTTTGTTTGATTTTGAAGAAGAGATATTAAAAACATCACTGTATAACAAAATTTCATTTACTATTTTTAGTCCAAGTGTCAGTAGTTAATGTCAACAATCACTGCTAAGTAAGTAAGTAAGTCAAGCATGTCCCTTAAAATCCTGTATATCCTGATGACTTTCTTTTTTTCAGTGTTATTATCACAAGTTCTAAATATGTTTGTATGACGTTCTAATAATTATTGAATCGATTTGGTTTTTCAGAGAAAATCAAGAGAATTCAATCGAAATTAGACGCATTTATAAAGATGCTCAAGAAGGAAGAGGATATAAATAAATAAGTCTGGGAATAAATTAATGCCAGTGTTTTACAAATAATATTATAATGGTGTAATTATTACGGTGTATGTGACAAATTATAAAAAAAATTGTTTATAAAAAATGTATCACAATGTGGATCTTGTAAAAACTATGTTTTATTATCATTAAAGGGCCAAACTTTTTTGTTTTTATTGTTTATTGTATAAAACTAAATTAAAAATAAACGATAAATTTTAATATGTTTGTCTGACTTTATTATTAATATTATTGGTTGCCTAAGACTAGTCAGGTTTGAGTGACCTGTCTAATAGAAAATTCAAACCGATAATTCATTAGCACTATTCCTATTAATGATATCACCTTGGTATTTATTTTTAAAAAATCTAAATATTCTCTTCCTGTTCTAATCATTTTTTATAGATAGTCACACTCTTATTTTTTCAGTCACCGCATAAAAGGTTCCCCGACGCTTGTTCCCCTGAAATCCCTCAAAGATTTTTCTTGGATAGTTGATCCATCTGCCAATTAATACCCTAAAGTTTTTTTTTGGATAGATAGTTGATCCATCTGCCAATTTAACCCCCACTGTTTTTTCCTAGCTAGTTGATCCATCTGCCAATTTAACCCCCAATGTTTTTTCCTGGATAGTTGATCCATCTGCCAATTAATACCCTAAAGTTTTTTCTGGATAGATAGTTGATCCATTTGCCAATTTAACCCCCAATGTTTTTTCCTGGATAGTTGATCCATCTGTCGATTAATACCCTAAAGTTATTTTCTGGATAGATAGTTGATCCATCTGCCAATTTAACCCCCAATGTTTTTTCCTGGATAGTTGATCCATCTGCCAATTGATTTCCCAAGTATTTTTATTCGTACATACCAACGTAAATCTAACCTAACCTAACCTAATCAATTTATGTAAAGTGTGTCCGTGGAGTGGTGATTGCGGTTGCGGAGGTTTAATCCGTGACTGATGAAAATGTACACACTTCAACAAGGGAAAGTTCACTATCTTCGTTAGATTTCTAAAAGATTTCAGTTAGTTCAAACTAAAACGAAGAATAAATCAAAAATTCGTAAAAGTAATATTTATAAACATTCACTTTATTTTATATATGAGGTGGTGGTGTGACTACGTAATTTAATTTGAGCGCTATTTTTTTTTTTAAATTTGCTCTCACTCAAAATATTGTTTGTATTGTAATTATAATATTATATATTTATTCATTCAACGATGCTCAAGTGAAGGATGTTTTTTTTAGAGGCTTAGTTTTTAAACTGGCAAAATTGTTTCTATAGACTGTTAATTTGACAATTGACAGGTGATTTGCAGTCAGTACATTTTGTCTTGTCACCATGAATGGACAATTATATATTTATTCATTCAACGATGCTCAAGTGAAGGATGTTTTTTTTAGAGGCTTAGTTTTTAAACTGGCAAAATTGTTTCTATAGACTGTTAATTTGACAATTGACAGGTGATTTGCAGTCAGTACATTTTGTCTTGTCACCATGAATGGACAATTATATATTTATTCATTCAACGATGCTCAAGTGAAGGATGTTTTTTTTAGAGGCTTAGTTTTTAAACTGGCAAAATTGTTTCTATAGACTGTTAATTTGACAATTGACAGTTGATTTGCAGTCAGTACATTTTGCCTTGTCACCATGAATGGATATCAGGACAGCACTTGCAAATTGTGCAAATTTATTTTTTGTCGAAAAATTCACAATATTGAACATAAATACAGGGGTTTTTTTTACTTGATTTTTAAACTGGAAACGTTGTTTCTACAGATTGTCAATTTGACAGTTGACAGTTGATTTGTAGTCAGTACGTTTTGCCATTTCACCACGAATAGACTGACGTCAGAACAGCGCTTGTAAATTGGGCAAATTTATTTTGTTGTCGAAAATTGGACTTCACGAATGCGCTTCATTCGAGTTAGGCGTAGCGCTCATATGCCCGAAATCACATTTAAACAATAATGACATAAAAGTATCTATTAAATAAAGTCAATATCACAGACATTAAAATTATTTTAATGTGTTTTTTTTTTTCATTTTGAATTTGTATACCTTTAAAAAAATAACCCATACTTATATAAAATTTTATTTTTTTATTTTTATTTAAACATTTAGAGTTACAATATTTACAACTTATTATAAATATAACACTTGAATCACTCTCATAATAAAGCAGTTGCTTTTGTTTAGGAGAGGATAAATATATATTTTTACATCTATTTAAATTACAAAATTATTATAAAAAACTATTAGTAATTTTATAAGAAAATTTATCGAAATTAATAAATACATAGGTAAGTTATAAAATGATACAAAACAAGAAAATACAGAAGTAATAAAAAGGTAAGTTACAAATAAAAAAATGATACAAGGAAATAATTAGCAAAACATAATATAAAGCAATAAGAAAAGTTATGAGGTGGTATTAGAGAATTTTAATTTAATATTTTTTTTGTAATTCTCATAGTTTTCCTCCATTCTTATACCTAGAGGTAATTTGTTAAATAATTTTATACCCTTAAATATAAAGTGAAGCTGTGCTGTTGAAGTTCGCACTAGAGGTACAGTTAGTTCTCCAACAGAAATAATTCTTTTGCTAATATTTAATTGTGGGATATTATTTTTATCTAAGAATTCTTTGTGTAATTGAAGTAGTGCAATTATATCATAAATTTTTGAAAGTAAGGAAACCGGGAAATCTTGGAAAACATTTGTTGTGGGATAGTAATAAGGCATTTTAAGATGATTTTTATTAATATTTTTTGAATTGTGTCAAATGGAAGTAGTGTGTAGATTTAAATGCAGCCCCCAAGCCACGATTCCATATTGTAGTACAGAATGTGCAAGTGCAAAATAGATATCCTTTTGAATTTTTAATGATTCAGTATTTCTAAGTCTAATAAATAGCATATAATCAAAGATCCAAATCAAATTGATGATTTATGTAGAAAATGTATGGCTTTTCCGGTAACTATAGAACACATTATATCAGGATGTTCTATATTAGCGCCGTCTAAGTATACATTTAGGCACAATCAGGTTTTAAAAATAATTCACCAAAGTTTGGTAATTAAACATAACTTGATTGAATGTCATAATATAGTACCATATTATGAATACGAACCAAATTCATTTTTAGAAAATAATTTCTTTAAAATTTACTATGATAAAACTATACTAATAGACAGACCAATTGGTTATAATAGACCTGATATAGTTTTACATGACAAAATTAAAAAAATAACTTATATTATTGATGTAGCTATTCCAAATTCCTGTAATATTCAAAAATCTGTTTCTGAAAAAATAAGAAAGTATACAGATTTAGGAAATGAAATTAAAAGAATTTGGCATTCTCAGTCTATAAAAATATTACCTTTTGTTATTTCGGCTACTGGCATTATACCTAGCTCTCTTATTAAAAATTTAGGCATATTAGATTTGTCAAAGAATTTGTATATAAAAATGCAAAAATCAGTCATTTTAAATACACGTAGAATTACGAAAGATTTTTTAAATATTTATATTGAGGGATCAGTAGGATTTATCGGTCAAATTAGGAATTCCACAGAGCCGAACCCTCTGATATGAAAATATCTGGAGACGGTGAATTATATTCCCATTTAATAGTTTGGTAGATTAACGTGTTGTTCTTGTATTGTTTTGTATTAATTATACTTATATAGTACACTTGTATAACGTGGATTTACTAGATGATCATTTATATGGAAAAGTGTATGAAAGTGTTTAGTTTTTCCTATGGGAAAAACTAAACCCGTTCCTGTAAATCTGGTGAAAAAAAAAAATATATATATAGATAAGTTTTCTCATTATTATACAATAACTTAAAGAAACTTTGGGGGATTAAGTGTCTGAGGGATAAACTGTCAAGGAATTCAACTGTCGTGAGATAAACTGTTGGGGGACCAAGAATGCACAGTTTATTACAATATTATTAAATGTTTTTTTTTTTCAATAACATTAACGCCACCCGCATTGAGGATACGCCAAAAAACTAGTTTCTTAACAACTAAATCTGGTAGATTTTTTTTGGTTTTATGTTATATCATGCTGCGTCCACATTTTTATAATCTGCATAATATAGTAAAAACGCTGAAAACGCCTCAACGCTGGATCATAAAACTTGACATAAATATTTTTACAGTAGCTACTCACCTATCTGCGGGTGGTACAGGTTGTGAGAGGTTTCTCCCAGAGAGACGGCCGTCGGCGTCGCGATGCTTTTAATAAAATCTTGGCAGGCGTTGTTTTTCGCCTGCTGGTACTAAAATGTGGAATTTACTCAAAAACTGTTTTATTACGGCACTTAGTACTAAACAGGAAAGATTTTGCCCGCCCGTGTTGCCGAGGATGTTTGAATAAAGATGGAGACCACCTCTATGCCCAAACAAATTTAAAAAAAAATACTAGACCTGTATTACAAATAAAAATTGTCTTCGAAAGTCTTTTGTTTAAAAAAAAATAAAATCCGATAATTTACACACGTTTTGTTATGGTTAAAATTTTAGAATTTCTCCCATTTTCAATTATTCTACTTTATACGTAGGTACATCAATCGTACATATTTTATCAAAAATCATAATTTCAATTGCTTATGCGCCATGTTTAATAATGAACTCTGGATGCTTTGAATTTAAGTGTCTCTTTAACTTATTATTTGAAAAATTCAGACCAACTTGATATATTATTAGAAGAGAAAATTATATTATTTGTTGTTTTTTAAATTGGATCTGATACGTCAAGAGTTAATTCAGATAAACGATAAAGTACACATATATAGAGTTATTTATTTATTTATTATTAATTTTCAACGCCCTGATGGGCTTTTACATAATAAAAAAAACTCAAAAATCTATTTAAGAAAGAATGTTACCTCTCCTGCTATCCTAGTCTCAGGTCAAACCCAATTGAACAATTTAACATAGTAATTTGTTTCAATTTTAAATTTTATTATATTTTAGGTTTTTAACTTATACCACTTTTCTACTCAACTCTACACACACATCACCTAACTTACCCAATACAACACAAACATTCATGTATGCGCAAATTGATTAATATGCTCACCCCAGTGGACTTTCGGCTGCTGAGTATTTATCAAAATATGCTCATCTCGACTAAAGCTTTATTTTTACTTATTTTTCTATTTATTTCAAATCATAATTGGATAATAATTTTTCACTTTCACAATGCATGATACTATCATAATTTTTTATCAAAATGCACGAGGCCTCCGATCTAAAACCAGAGAGTTCTATGAAAATGTCCTGATCAACGAATTCGACATAATCTTAATTAGCGAGACGTGGTTAGTTGACAGCATATCCGATGAGGAATTGATTGCCGGTATAACGTTTACAGAAATGATAGAGATACTACTCTAACGGGTAAAACTTAAGGGGGAGGCGTTGCTATAGGTATAAAAAAAAACTTTAAAGTTCGATCTCGAAAATCGTGGACTTCAGAATCCGAGGATATATGGATCTCACTGTTATTAAGACATTCGAAACATCGCATTTTGAATATTCATATTTGTTGCTCTTACTTACCGGGGGTTAGTCCTAAATTATCGAGCGCGCAGCGTTTTTCTATCATCAATAGTCATACAACTGCCATATCCGATTTAACTACTGAGTTTCCAAATGACATTTTTCTAATAATAGGTGACTACAATATGCCTAACATGAGCTGGAACTCTATGCTTCAGCCACATATTACCGACCTCTGTGCTTCTACCCTCCTTAGTTGCCTTTCGTTCTCCAATTTAAAATAGTTTAATACAATTTCTAATACTTATGGGCGAATTCTAGATCTTGTGCTTTGTAACACTACAGTCATAGTTTCCGCTGCCGACTCTCCGCTGGTAATCGAAGATGCACATCATAAATCAATTTTAGTTGAACTCAATATTCCACCTGCTGCCGTCCTAAAACCCCAGATTGTCAAATCGTTTAATAAAGTTAACTATGAAGTTGTCAATGATACTCTTAGAAATATTGACTGGTCTTCTGTCGTTAACGCACAAGACGTTGACACTGCGGTACACTATTTTTATGAAATCATTGATACCCTAACAGATAATCTCGTTCCTACGAAAGTAATCAGATCAACTAAATTTCCAACATGGTATTCGGCGGCTTTAATAAATATAACAAAAGAAAAATTAAAGTTTTTTCGTGCCTGGAAACGCTACAAGAATCCATTGGATTATCAATCATTCGCATTACTCCGTAAAAGACAAAAGAAGATTTCTAGTCTTACTCATAAAAACTATATTGCTCGATTGGAATCTGATATACAAAATAATGTTAAAAAAATATGGGGTTATGTTGAGGCGCAAAGAAAATCTCCCGCTATACCGGAACACATGACCTATAATTCCACAACAGCACACGACAGCAAAGAAGTTACAAATCTGTTTGCTGATTATTTCTCATCGGTCTTTACCAATGAAATTCCAACTCATGATGCCAATAATAAGGAGGATCCTCTTAAAAACACATACAATCCTCAATCTTAATAAACGAAGAAATCACCTTTAAATACCTCTCAAGCATAGACATTAGAAAAGGTCCAGGAATCGATAGGCTACCTGGAATTTTTATACGCAACTGCAGTAAATATATCTGTCTTCCAGTTTGCGCCATCTATAAAAAATCACTAAAAGAAGGACTGTTTCCTTTCAAATGGAAATCAGCTGTTGTTACACCAATCTTTAAGACTGCTGATAAACATGATGTTAAAAACTACCGTCCAATCTCCCAACTTCCTATTCTAAGCAAAATTCTTGAAAAAATCGTCTTTGATCAATTGTACTCGGCCATTTCCTCAATCATTACACCGAATCAGCACGGATTTATGAAAGGTAGGTCTACAACATCCAACCTCACCCTTTTCATTAACTTCTTGCATAGCTAGATGGATGACAAAGAGCAGGTCGATACTATGTATACAGACTTCTCTAAGGTCTTTGACCGCGTAATTCACTCAATTCTTTTAAAAAATCTCACCCAACTTGGTATACATGGTGACCTGTTTAGATGGATTAAGTCCTATATTACCAATCGTAATCAGGTAATCTTAATCAATGGCGTCTTTTCAAAGTCTTTAGAGGTATTATCTGGTGTCCCGCAAGGTTCTCACCTAGGTCCGCTCTTGTTCAATATTTAGATAAACGACATTGGATCATGCTTTCAAAACTCCGAATATAAGCTGTACGCTGACGACATGAAAATTTTCAAAGTTGTGCATTCTCTTTCTGACTGCGAAGCGTTACAAAGTGACTTAGATAGGCTTTGCGAGTATTGTAAAGTTAACTGTTTAGATATAAATGTTTCGAAATGTCATACTATGACATTCACCAGGAATAAACATATAATCAAGTACTCTTATTCACTCCAAAATAAACCTGTCATCTCTAAAACGGATTGTAAAGATCTTGGCGTTTACCTTGATAGCAAACTTATATTTAATAAGCACATCGACTCAATCGTTCATGGGTCATACAAAATGCTTGGCTTTGTTCTTCGTATAAGTAAAGTTTTTGGTAACCCACGTACAATAGTAATGTTATACTTTGCATTAGTCAGAAGTACACTGGAATACGCGTCGCCAATATGGAATCCGCAGTATAAAGTATACATTGATAGCATCGAACACATTCAAAACAGATTTATAAAATATCTTACCTTCAAATTCAACAATAACTTTGAATTTAAATGTCAAACTTTGCAACAAAGGCGGGCACTAGCTGATTTAACATTTATACACAGAATTTTAAATAATAATATCGACTGTACCGAACTACTATCCTTAATTAATTTCAATATACCTTTAAGACGTACACGACATACTGCACTGTTTCACACGCTTAATTGCAAAACAAATGCAGCAACTAATTCGACAATTAACCGTGCTCTTCATACATTCAATAATATTTGCCTAAATTCTAACATTGACATTTTCTCCGATTCACTGCCCAAATTTAAAAAGAGCATCATGTCAATGATATAAACATGTCAATAATATAAACTATTCAATGCGCATACACTTCTCACACCTACCAACATACTCACACATACACTCACGCACATATACACTACGCACATCACCCGGTAATTACAAATAAGATATTCAAAGAAACATATCATAGGTACCCACCATGAAATATCATTTAATATATGTAAACCATCTCATCACTGTAACCAATGTACTGTTTGTTTCTGTAATATAAAATAAATAAATAAAGATACAGTGATATATACGTAATACAATGTTTAAATAAGAAATATAAACTTATAGCAATTAACATTATAAAAATGGTAGGTATAAAAGTAAGTAAAAAATATTATATTATAATAAAAGAGAAAAAGTAAAAATAAATTAAACTGAAATCAGTTTTTAAATTGCAGTTGGTATAAAAATAATAATATATAGTGTAAGTTAATATTAGAAATTTACAGATGAGTAATACAAGAAAAAGTTTACAATACAGAAAAACAAAAGAGAGTAACAAGTTTTTACATTATAGATAAATAGAAATAATACAAAAATATGTGCAACAGCTCCAACATATATTTTTATTTTTAATAGAAATTCTCCAATTCTCTTTATATTTTTTTAATAGAAAATGATTTTATTTCCCTGTTAAAAATATGAATACATTTTTTTTGGTCAATCTTGCAAATAGCGTCAGATTTACAAATTTTTCAAGAGTCTGCGCTTTTTTAAATTTTTATGCAAGAATTTTGACACAAGGGATAAGAGTCTGAAAATACTTTATCCCATAATAATCAACTTTTTTTAAATTTTACACAACTGATTAACTGTACTTTACCATAATGTACTTTACATGGTTGTGTATCGGTTGTGAAAAATTTTAAACACGTTTATTATTACTAAGGAGGTTTATCTTTAGTAGGACAATAAGGATGACAATGTTCTCTCTTCAGCTGGACAAAACAATTCAAGACCTAATTTGTTATTCGCAGATTATTAATTGGCAGAAGTGGATTGATCCGATGGCGGTGAATCAAAAAATGTATAGTACTATTTAGTTTTAATGGCGAAAAGGTTCAAAATTTAAAAAAATACAAAATTCATCGAAAAAAAGGTAAAAGACATACTGTGGTGAATATATTAACAAGGATTTCGATAAAAACAAAAACTGGAAAAATAAAAGAGGTTTTACCATCTGCTAGAAGTTTTATTTTGGGAGGCGGTCTTAGGTACAGCCGCCCTGGGAATCATTCGTGGTATTATCAGCACCTCTACCACAGGTCACACCAAGCGGTTCGCTACGTTTGGTGACTTAGCAGAGGTGCCCTGGCTCATGGGGTGAGGTTTGTTCAGGTCTTAGCGGGAAATGCGTTTGCCCGATAACTGCATGATGAACCGGTTTGGAAGATACCATTTGTGGACTATTATTTGACCTCTTCAGGCAGACTCTCTCGATCCATTGTTTTGGACCGCAGTGGGAAGGATTGATTCAAATATCTGTCACAATCATACCTTTTTCTTTCTTAGAACCTCCTCTACTTCATTGCCTTTAACAACCTTCCCAACGACATGACATCTCCAAAGATGACAAAGGATCTCAGTGAAATTATTTTCCTTAGGGTTTCCTGTGTGGAGCTAAATCTAATTTTAAATGACAAGTTAGAATAAGAGACTTCCATATAGTCGTAGCGCTTCTCATGTTGTCGAAAAGCCGACACGATCGCGCGGAAAGAATATTTTGAGAAGGCGGAAATTTTTCAAATTCCGACGAACGTGTGTTAAAAGGTGGATACATGGAGGAACGTGATATTTACAAAGACGTAGGTACAAATTATTATAATATATAGAATGTTTAAGACGATGTATGAATGTGAATGAAGCAAGAAGTGTGTGCCAAGAAAGAGTTGGCATATTTTATCTACAAATAACTGCGGGAAACAGCGTAAGGGTAATTTTTTTAATCGATATTTATAATTTTTTTTAATCCCGGTTTAACTCTAGATGAAGGTCAAATAACAATATTATTTATGTCTTCAGTAGATTCATAAGAGTGAATTTTTTTAACAAATCTGGAGTTTATAAATTAATTTGAACGATTGTAACTTTTTTATACAGGAAATTCTTCTAGAAAATTTAATATTAGAGTTAAGGAACATCTAAGGTGTTTGAATAATTATAATTATTCTGAATTTGCCAACCACATTAACAAATCATTCTTTTGATATAAATAAACGGTTAAAAATTTTACACACAAACACAACCGATTTACAATTAGCTAACTTAGAAATTAGAAAAAGTGTTAATAGTAAATTGAATATTATTAATAACCAATTTTTTTTTAAATAGCCATCTCTTAAATTCTTATTAATACTTACATTTAAAATAATTTATTTTTGTTGTTTAAACATCTTTATTATGTATTGATAATTTATATAATGTAATTTTTTCATATTACTTTTTACGATATTTTTTAATTAATTAATCACCTCTCTCTATAATATTTTTGTCCATAGTTCTTTTAAGTATGTTCTTTTTAGTCTATACTTGTTTGTTTCTTTTGTTATTTAATGTAATTACTACCCTGACGAAGAAACCATTGGTTTCGAAACATGTAGGTAATTGTGATTATATAATAGTGGTTGATACAAAGTTATTTGTTTAAATTAATTAATATTATTTATGATTTGCTCTTTCATTGCAATCGGTAGAGTGTCCATAAAATCCAGCCGCTTCACATTGGTTTTTTTTACATAAACTCATTTATATGCCTACGATTTTTCTTAAGGACGTAAATGCTACTTATTAAACATTATTTATTATAGATTAATTTATTTATTTACATTTGTGTGAAAAAGCTTTTAAATAAAAAGTAATAATACATTACATCATAAGTATACAGTGTACATAGGAGATTATTCGTAAATAATAATAATAATGTAGATAGATATAATTACAAATTATATAGTAGGAACAAAATAGCCGTATGATCACGAGTATATGTTAAGGGAATTCTAGGAATTCAAAGTTTCTTACATTTACAAAACTTATTTGTGAGAAAATTCAATTACCTATACAAATTATGAAATAAAATGTATAAATACATGTATTCATAACTGATAATCGTACTAGGCTCATATAATATATTTGAATGCCCTAAACTAAACACTTATTTTGCACAACACCATTGTACACAAAAAGGAAAATGTTTCTTTAATAAATTACCAGAAATATCTCTTAAAAACTGGTAAGCTTATACTTAATGTGATGATATTTGAGGTGAATTTGTTTCAGAAAGTTTAAAAAAGCAAGGAATAGGTGTATGTAAGTGGTAGTTGGTCCCGGTATTATTGTTGCAGATTAATATATTTTGCCTAGTTGCCCGATTAGGTTATCTGAAATCGATGTAAGTTCATGTGATGAATAATTTTACCAAAGTGCTTGCAAGTGTATTTTAGAAATGTTAATAATTACCAAAGAGGTTGCATGAAGTGCATTTCAACTTGTTGTCTGAGTGTTCAAGTCATTCTATTATTAATACAATTTAAACAGGTACAAAACGACTATTTTTTTTCAATCGGAATCACGGAGCTATTTTTCATTCCATAAGTGGAAGTGATCTTATCCGGGAAGTATTGTGATCAGAATCCTTTCAAACCTATTGGTCAGGGCTATCATACTTACTTAAATATCATAGCTAGACCATCTCTTCATCAAGGCCATTAGTTTCACGGAATTTGAATAATCCATCAAATTAATTATGATCGAACATTCAAGTTCTTTCGAAATTCTATTCTAATTCTGTTATAATCAAAGTTTTGTTTAACAACTGGTCAATAACAAAAAAATAACACAACTTGAGAACTATCTCTTACTAAAGGCAATTAGTTTCACGGAATTCATCAAATTAATTTCTGATCGAACATTCAAGTTCTGTAGAAATTCTATTCTAATTCTGTTATTATCAAAATAATGTTTAACAACTGGCCAATAATAAAATGATAACACAACTTGAGAACCATATCTAACTTAAGGCCATTAGTTTCACGGAATTTGAATAATTTTTCAAATTAATATCTAAGCTAACATTCAAGTTCTGTCGAAATCCTCTTCTAATTCTGTTGTTATCAAAGTATTGTTTAAATACTGGCCCATAATAAAATGATAAAACAACTTGAAAAAAACATGTCATGAAACTGGCTGTTAAGTTATTGGGCGTCATTTTGTCAATTCCCAAAAATATATATTTCCTTGAATGGCATATAGTTTCAGTGTGTCTTGATAGATGGCAGTAAATTTAAAGCTTACGCCAGTTGCCGATAGATGTCGGGGAGTTATAGGAGTTGTTCCTGGCTAATATAGCCGATCAAGGAGAGCTCTGCTGAGCAGATTCATTTCCTAGAGAGTAGAAACCGGTCGCGAGACAGGAGCACAACTACTATTGCAAACACATATATTATAAATAAAACAGTATTGTTCAAAGGAGCTTTAATATTTATTTAAGAAGCCCAAAACCAAGTCTGCCTGTGGATAAGGCAAACAGTATATATATGTACATATTTGTCCTAAAATTTGAATAACTTACAATAGTCCCAACTCTACCGTCAGGAGCCAATGAGACTATGGGATCCCTAATTCAAATATGTTGTGAGGGTGAAGGTAGTGGGCAGCGGAAGGATATGATATAGGGAAGGTGGGGAAGAATCTGACTATACCGATGGATTCACCAAACTGGGCTTAAGTCATTTACACCAACATTTCAATTCTGAATAATGGTCTTAAACTCGACCGTCGCCGTGGTCCAGGGGCAAAGCTCTTGCCTAGAGATCCGGAGGTCGCGGATTCGAACCCGGCGTGCGCCAATTCAATCAAATTTTATTTGATTGATTTGTGTTTTCACAAATTAATAATTAAAAATGACTCCCAATCGGAAAGTCACGGGTTCGAACCCGGCGTGCGCAAATAAATTTTATTTGATTAATTTCTGTTATTTCACAATTGATTAATAAAAAAATATATATACTATATTTGCGGCACGTTTCAGAGTGGAAGATACTCTCAGTATCGCCCTGGTGTAAGACCACCATTCAGAACTGAAACGTTGCTTAAAAATGGCTTTAGCCGTGTTTAGTGACTAGATCTGAATAGCCAGGAACTTCTCCACCTTTCCCTCCCAAATCTCCTTCCCCTCCCCACTTACCTTCAGCCTCACAACGTACCCCAATTGGGGATGTCATAGTCTCACTGGCTCCAGACGGGAGCAGTTAGGACTCTTATGAGATATTCTTATTAAAAATTAAAAAAGGGCGATACTGAGAGTATTATCCACTCTGGAACGTCCCACAAATATGCTATTTATAATTTTTAATAAATGAAACTTTAAAATAATTCAAATTAATTTGTACCCCTGTCGTCCGGATAGCTAGTCGAGAGCCTTACGCCTCGACCATGGAGGCCGTTGAACCGAAGGAATGATATAATACCGGCCCTTAATCCACCTACTAGGTAACATATCCCTGAGTTATCTTGAAAAATTCTATTGTCAATAATATTGTTGTCCATGAAATTATTCAAATAGGTTGAAATGATGCAAACTTAAGTTGTATTTAGATAAATAATAATATAATCCTTTGGTTTATCTTATCACATCAACGATTTGAGTGCTTGTGCTAATTGTTTTATTTTGAAATACGAGGAAAACAACACAACAAGTTGTTAATTGATAAAGATTTGAGTTTATTTAATTTTTTCTTCAATGATGTCTTTAGCTTGTCAAAGTTATGATTGAAGATTGCCAGCGAATAAATAATAGTCCACAACGACTAAGTGTTGTTAATTTAATCGATATAAAACTTGTTGATATGACCGTGTCAGTTACCCCGAGTTTCATTGTTTGTTGCGACCGTAATAAATATGTTTTTATAATATATTTGAATATTATTGAGTTCTTATCGATCTTTTATTTTTTATTGTTGTTTTATTTCTACTTATATACAAGATTTGGGAGAGGCTGGTTGTCGAAGATTCTTTGACTCCATTGACCTAGAGCTGGACCCTATCGGTCCATTTTTATGCAACAGCATGGATTCATACTACCACAATCATATATTTTTTTCTTTCCAGGACTCCCTTACCTTTATTTGTTTAAAAGGCCCTCCCCACAGCATCCATAAAGATGACATATCGCATTGTGGACCTAACGTATAAAAGTTCATTTGTATTTTTAAATGACATGTAAGAATTGCGATTCTCTTTTACAACGCCTCTTTCGAGCGAACCTATCAAATTCGCCCTCATAGCGAAATGAATTCTTTCATATTGGAAAAAGTTGCCGATACCTTTCATTTAACATATTCATACCGAACAGGTGTCTCCAACCATTTTTAAATGATCCGAGAAAAACAGCAACAAATAAATCATTCCCGATCTGAAGAAAACATACAAAAGTATGTAGGAACAAATACATGTAAAATAGTCTAATTTAAAAAAAAAATTCCATCATCATTTAAATTATTCTTAAGTTTTTGGAAGAAAATTTTGGTTTGGCGTTAAATTGTTAGAGATATTTTTATATCAATGGAAATTATATATTTTAGTTAAGTTGCATAATCACTCGGAAAACAATATTGTTTAAAAGGTTGTTATTTTTTATAGAACGTCAACTTCCAATCGATTTGTTAACTTTATAAAGATATTTATCGGCCACCATAACACGGTTATGTGCCTAGTATGGCGGCCATAAAATCCACAAATATTATATTTACTATTTTTATTTTTAACTTATTAACTTAAAGAGTTACACCTCAAATTATAATATTTTAATTAATGAAGATAATATTAGCGAAAGTCATCTTATGTCAAAGTTATCCTTTTCTGATTTTTCTGTTTCTGATTTTCTATTGACTTTCGCTAATATTATGATCATTCATTAAAATATTATTATATTTACTGTTAGTTTTTAGATTTTCACGGCCAAAAGCATCTTCGTTCTTTGCTTTTGGGGTGTTATGCCGTGTTGCGCCACCTCCTTCTTCTTCGACATTTCGGACAGCGTTGCAGTGTCCATCATCAGGGCAGATGTGTTTACACATCGTCGGATCTGCCGGATCTGTCCTGATGATGGACACTGCAATGCTGTCCGAAATGTCGGCTAAAGAAGGAGGTAGCGCAACACGGCATAACACCCCAAAAACAAACAACGAAAATTATATTTATTTAAAGAATAAAGAAGCATTTAAAAAAAAAAATTATGCAGTAACGATTAAAGGTAATAAAATGTGTCTCTCACGGAATTAACAAATAAATAAAAATCGTTTTCGAAATATTCACAGTTGTCAGCAATGTTCTTTATTTACAGGTTATATAAACAAAAACACGCTATTTTCGAATTATATTGTAGCACAAATGCCTTACTAATCTTTACTATCGACAGATTACTGATTACTTATCTTTCACGTCTTACAATCTTTAAGGTTGGTTTGTTAAATACATACGAGTACATACGTTAGATAAGTCAAGTAAATAATGTTGACGATTTGCTGACAAAATTCTCAGAAATTTGTAATGGAAAAATCCAACATTGGAACATATTGAACGCCCGTTATAAATATACTTGCTCGTAACCACAATGAATCATTGATATAATAAATGAGTTCATTGATAGAATAAATTATACACATGCGTCTTCGCTTGATTTTTAATGTTTAAAGGTCATGATAAAATAATAAAAAATTTCACAGTTTTTTTAATAATTTCTATGTGTGTACATACCGCACAACAGTCACAACAACTGCCCGTAACCAATGGAACTGTCACATTGTGAAGACAAAGGGGAGGGGAACCAATTGAAGAAGGTTGGGACGTACCTATCTCAATATTCAGATCTGGTTACTAATCAATTTTGGTTTTTTAAACTGTTGTATAACACATCTTCCCTGATGATTGATGTTGTCCGAAACGGTGGCTAAAGAAGGAGGTAGCGCAATACGGCATAACACCCAAAAAATAAACAACGCAAATACAATTGGTTTTATTAATCAACAAATTTTAAAGCGCCCTGTTTCGTTTTTATTTTACAATTTTATAAATAATTTTTATCGAGTGTAGATATATGAAAATATTGAATTTTTCCACACTCACATTAGATAAGCTACAATAAATCAAGATTATTATTTGAAGTTTGATAATGTGAAGATTTTACCAAAACATTTGACACAATCTGCCACATTGTAGGAGAGATATGAAATGTAATTAGATCACAACCAATATGTTTAAAATAATCATAGGTACTTACCTATATCTAAAATACAAATAATGATCATAAAATATTTTTGTTAATTTATAGGGCACAATAATAGATTTAAAAAAAAACAAAGAAAATGAGTTGTAAACCATTATCGGCGACTGTCGGAACGCTTTCATGCCGTAATAATATATTTCCCTTTGTTTATATTAGCTATGATCAACCTTTGTTTATATTTTGTACAGTCATTTTGTTTTGTAGGTCAATTAATTTTTTTTTTTTTTATAGAGATACCACCTCCCAAGAGTCCCAACTGCTCCCTTCTGGAGCCAGTGAGACTATGGCATCCCCAATTGGAGTATGTTGTGAGGCTGAAGGTAAGTGGTGAAGGGAAGGAGATGGGGAGAGGAAGGTGGGAAAGTACATGGCTATTCAGATCTAGTCACTAAACATTATTAAGCAACGTTTCATTTCTGAATGGTGGTCTTACACCAGGGCGATACTGAGAGTATCTTCCACTCTGGAACGTGCCGCAAATATAACATATATTATTTTTATTAATTAATTGTGAAATAACATAAATTAATCAAATGAAATTTATTTGCGCACGCCGGGTTCGATTCGTTCGATTCGCGACCTTCCGAATGGAAGTCAAGTGTCTTACCACTCGACCACGGACGGTCGTCAAATTAACGAGAATCAGACATACACACCATATTCTAAAACAGGAATTTTTCCTAGTGGGACAGTAAAAACATTTCTGAAATGTCCAATATGAATATACTGTACTAAATAAATAAACAAATATCATAATAGTGTTAAAATAAAATTCCATGCTTGTTATGCTGGTTCTGACGGCTGGCGTTAGGTTCTCGACTCCCAATCTGAACATCGCAGGTCAGAACTTTTATTTGATTAATCTGTGTGATTTCACAATTAATGAAAAAAAATAATATATAGTATAATCGAGGCTCGTTCTAGAGTGAAAGATACTCTCAGTATCACCCTGCTGAAACACCACCAGATCTGAATAGCCAGGTACTTCCCCACCTTCCTCTCCCCCATCTCCTTCCCCTCCGCACCACCTTCAGCCTCAGAACATACCCGATTAGGGATGCCGTAGACTCACTGACTCCAGACGAGATCAGTTAAGACTTTTGTGGGGTATTTAAATAAAAATATTAATAATTACATGTTCGTAATAAGCATAATTTAAATATTTTTATTGTAAATTATGGCAAGCCACAAAATTTACAATAAAAATAAATAAGTGGTCAAAAAGAAATTTATATATTTTTATTGTAAATTTTGTGGCTTGCCATAATTTACAATAAAAAATATATAAATGTCTTTTTGACCACTTAAAGTGGTAAAATAATAATTATCCATCTTTATCAATGAGTTTATAGGATGGTATATACATTAAGTAGGTAAACGTTATTTTTAAATTTGATCGAGTCTTCCATAACTTTCTTGAAGTTTTCTTTTAGAAAATGTAGGTCACATCCAAAAGTACAATAAATCTGAAGGCTTCATTCGGTACTCTTCCCATTGACTTCAGATAGAGCCGTGGTTCTCGCAAGGGATGATTTGTTGTCTACCCCTAAGCCGGGGTATTCCAATTTTACCAGTCTCCCATATGGCGGTATGATTTATAAATAATGTTTGTTTGCAGCGAGCGAGGAAATTGCCGAATCGGCGGAAACGATATTGAAGATTTCAAATCGAACAGCGTAAAAACCAGCCCCAACAAAAATGTAGCAGTGGTGACTGCAAAATGAAAAGGAGAATAGTTAGCAGCCTTTCCGATATGTCTTTGTTGTGGTGCATTCTCGTACAAAGCGCAATGGTTCATTCTTATTTATATACTAGATAACGGTGAAAAATAAAGAATCATAAAAAATTTATGATCCACTTTAAAAATGGCATGAAATAAAAAATCACACACAATAAATAAATTTGCCCGTACATCTTCTTTTTTTGCTTAAAAAATAACAAGATTTATTTATGAGTAATTTGTTGTCTGCCTATCACATACTGTTTTACAATAATGTGATTTACAAATAATTATATAATAATATTTCAAACACTCACCTAATAAAGCTTATGCTGATGCGCGAGCGTCCTCCGCGTGCAAAGTCGTATCTCCTCCAAGCATAAGCTTTCTAATTAAATATTTTTATTAGAAAAACTCTCTTTTTAACTTTTGAAGGTTATTCCTATCAATGTAATATATCATTGAAGAAGAAGACAACAATAATAATCTAATTTTTTTAAATATGAAAACAAACAAGACACAGAAAAATAAAAGTTGACCGTTATCTTTTATTATTTTTCTGTGTCTTGTTTATTTTCATATTTAAAAATTTTTTTGATTATTATTGTTATATTCTTCTTCATTGATATTTCTAATTAAAGTTTGTTTATCGGAAGTGACCTGCCAGGTAAGTATGTTCTCTGTGTCTATTTGTAAATAATAGTTCTAGGTAGAGCCTAAGAAGTCATAATAAAATGTACAGCGCCCTTGAGGTGATTTCTCACAAAAACGGCGCTCTACAAATTATCCAATTATTATTATTATTATGCTAAGGACTTCATTACAATTATGAGAAACGTATTATTTCAATTTCCTATACTTTAAATTTCCATTGTGGATTTCCAACCCAAAACTGTATTTTAAATGCTAATAAAGAAGACAACATATTCTTAAGAAAAGACATGGCAATTTACAAGATACCATATTACATAAGTTATAACCACTCGAACGCTTTTTGCCACAATATGGCACTATTTCCAAAACCACGGGATGCTTTGCTGCCAAAATATGGCAAATATTATCTGGATTCTTTAAAAAATTTTATTGTTAACCATTTTATATAAATCCTACGAATATGTGATAATAGACAAAAGGTAGGTGAATTCATTGGCTATATAGAACTATAATCAGTTTGTATGTCTGTTTTCAATTTGGGAGGGGGGAATGGGTAACGCCCCGGGAACCATTTATTGGATAACCAACACCTCCGCCATAGGTCACCCCAAGTGGTTCGCTACGTTTGGTGACTTAGCAGGGGTGACCGGGTTCATGGGGAAAGGTTTGTCTAGGTCTTGGCTAGATCTAGACAAACTGAACCTCAGATTCCTATTCAATCCTCATACCCTTTTCCTTCCCAGAACTTCATCTCCTTTCTATCCTTAAAATACCCGCCACACAGCATCCCCAAAGATGACATAGGCCCTGAGGGAAATTATTTTCCTCAGGGCCTCCTGTGTGGACCTAATGTAAAAAAAAAAATGTTTCCATATTTAAATTCGGTGGTACGATTTTTTTAATGTGGGCAGAAAAATTTCCTTTAACAATCCGAATAAAAAGTTTTAAATTGCTCTGTCACTCCAGTGGATAAACAAAATAGCAAAGTTGTTCATAATTCATTAGAAATGATATGCAAAACATAATGTAGGTACCGAAGAACAAGTAAGAAGTTAAATGATGGTACTACAGAATTTTAATTAAAGATTGTTTGTACTTCTAGGTGTAATTTATTGAATAATTTTATTCCCTTATACATGTAGTGATGTCGTGCTGTTGTAGAGTGGTACAGTTATTCCAAAAATAGAGCTGTTTCTTATGCTTATAATATTTAATCGTGGAATATTATTTGTACCAAAGAAATCTTTATGTAACTGAAGTACATATATTGTCATGATTTTTGTAAGTGGGGAAATCTTGGTTTTTATTTATCATTGGGTATACATATGACTTGTAAAATATATATTTTTATTAGTATTTTTTTACTTGGTTCAAGTGGAATTAGGGATTATTTATATATTGCACCAATACGCAATATCTTCAGTGTTATTCATATCAACTCTAATTGCGTTGCCACTTGGTTTTGAAAATAAAACCACTATTTAAAATTTTAACAACACGAATTTCCAAATACCCCATAAAATTTTTCCGGAAGGAGATAAACCCGAAGTTTTCCGGTAAACTTATTATTGGTTTTCTAGATTCGGGGATTAAAATATTTTAGCGCCACTCCGTGTGTGGAATCAGAAAACAGCCATTACTCTAAAAGCGGGAACGAACGGTGAAAGAGCTGATGAAGATATACCCCGTTATGCAGTATAAATACGGTGGGAGTAGTGAAAAACTTGATTTATTCCCACGATGAAAGTATGGTTATACCGGACTTAAGGCCGGCTTAAGTAGGTACCTACAACCTAAATATAAGAACTATTATTAGCTGTGAACCTAATTAGAAAGATTGATGCTGTTTATCAAGACAGTTAATTTGTATGCCAATATTAAAGCTGGAAGCGTTGTAATTTATAATCTATAATATAACAAGTTAATGTTTGTTTGTTTGTTCTTACCTTATGCGAAGCCATACCGTTTATCCAATTTGTACACAATAATTTAATATTAAATTATTGAAGATGATAATATTAATTAAAAAAACGAGTGTGCTTTAGACCACATGATTGAAGTAAAACTTCTAGAGAGAAAGAAAGTGTGCGCGCGCACTGCTCTCTCTT
Organism: Limnephilus auricula; assembly: GCA_951813805.1. NCBI lineage: Eukaryota > Metazoa > Arthropoda > Insecta > Trichoptera > Limnephilidae > Limnephilus > Limnephilus auricula. The sequence goes on along the minus strand of OX638408.1, from coordinate 11,604,966 downwards.
ACTCCTAGAGTATTTTTAAAATTGTTCAACAACGAAATGAAAATACGAATAATCTTCATGCACTGGCTATGAGAGGAAGAGTGAAAGAAAATGTGCGCGCGCACTGCTCTCTCTTGCTCCTACAGTGTGATACAGCCCATTAGCTTTGCCTGATTACACTTTTCGGAACGCTCTGGTCACGCTTTCGCCAGCTTACCCCCCCCAAGTCAAGCGTGCATAAAGAAGTTTTACTTCAATAAAAACAAAACATAAAACAGAAAAATAAAACAGATTTTTTGATCCAGGCTGTGATACATTTTATGTGAATAATTATTGTACATATTTATATTTGTAGGTATGAGACGTTACAGTAGTGGGCGTGCAGTTATAAAGTGGTACTTCAGGTTTGTTTTCCCTAGTCAGTTGTATGTGTTATCAGTATAATTAGTGTTTTATTTGTGGAGGCCCTGGTTTTAATAGCTGTTTGAGGTTGAGGCACACCTATTAGAGATTAGAACGATACATGAAGTTGCTCGATAGCTTAGACCAGGTTATTATTTTTTATCATAATACCGTGCAAAAATTACAGTATAAACCAAAACATATATATGTAACTATCTTCGGAATATGATTCTACATAATGGTAGAAATCCATTGTTTTTGTTTGGTCAAAAATATTATTTGATAACAACTTTCATTAGATTGAACACAATATTCCAAATAATACAAAATATTTGTTTATTATAATTTTGAGTGTAACAATAACTTTGTGGTTATCCATTATAAGTAAATGCAACATTATTATTTTATATGTTTGCCCTGAGGAAGAAACAAGTTGGCGTAAATAATAAGTGGTTCTAATACAAATTCTAACAAAGAAACATTGTTTCATTAATTAAATGATAACAAAATCCTTTGTATATACCACTTACTTAATCAAAATTATCAGACTAACATGTTAATATTATCCTCATGAAGAAAACTTTGGTTTCGAAACATTTAGGTAGTTGTGATTAAATATGTGATTTGTTTTAATTTAATTAAAAATTACATTACAAAGTGAATTTGCGAAGATTGAAGAAGTAAATATTATTTAATCAAATTAAAACAAATCACTTCGTATACACCACTTACATAATCATAATTTTCTACATGTTTCGAAACCAAAATAACTTGGATCGTGAGGATCATATATTATATGAACATGAATAAAATAATATTTTTTCATTTATATATTATTACTAGCTGTCCCGGCAACGCGTTGCTGTGGCTAACGAAATACAACGCCAGATACTAAATGGTTACCTAACCTATATAACCAAGTGTAGTGTCAATAAATTAACTCACACCGCCATCTGTTAGAAACTTATGGATCTTACATATAATATAATATAACTTAAAAGATTTAATCCGCAATAATAAATATTGAGGCAAATAATCGAGATAAAAACTATCACATCTTTTAAGTTGGATCAAATTACACACAGTAAGTTAAATTTCGTCAAAATCGGTTAAGTAGTTTCGGAGTTTACCTTGGACGAACATTATGACACGAGATTTTTATATATAGAGATTAAATACCGCACAAGAGTCCCAACTGATAACAACAACAGCTGTCCGGAGCCAGTGGAAGTATTGTATAGAAAGCATCCCCAATTGGTGCATTTTGTGATGTTTGTGATCTGATCACCAAACACGGCAAAAAAGCCATCTCAAGCAACTTTTCTAAATGGTGGACTTTCATTCAACGTGGGGATTATTTAAAGTATCCACCACTGTGTTTGGTATTTTACTGTTTATCGATTCGATTCAATGAATTCAATTCAAGTCCACACATAACTCAGAAAGTTAATTAATTTTAGACTGAATTCCGAATCCTCTACGCTTTTACAGTGTTTGTATGCATGACACGGGACATACGCCTCGTAAACTCGACTCTTGAAGTGATAAAATGGGAACGCCGACAGAACACCAGATTCTCACCGGGTATACCGATTATAAACTGGAGGTGCTACATTTGCCAGACACATGTTGCAACTTTGTTTTGGTTCCTAAGTATGCTTTTGGAACTACGAGGAATGCTTAATGAAAAATTTACTTTTATTTTTTATTCATTTATTAATTGTCAACGCCCTGATGGACTTTTACAATGTTAGTTTATGATACAGTGTTATATAACACAACGTTTAAAAAAACGATAACTGAAAGAAATGAACGTAATATAAAAGATAGGTACAACGGTAAATTTAAGTGAAAATAATATATTATAAGAAAAATAGAAGAAAAAAAAATAAACAGAAACCACTGCAACGCTGTCCGAAACGTCGGCTAATGAAGGAGGTAGCACAACACGGCATAACACCTTAAAAACAAACAACGAAAATGCTTTTGGCTGTGAAAATCTAAAAACGTATCAAACAGAAACCAGTTTTTAAACGGCATATGGCATGAAAATAATAATATGGCCTGGGTTAATTTGAAAATTTTACAAGTTAATAATATATGACTATACGACAAAATTCAAGAAAAAAAGAGAGGAACAGTTTTCTTACATTGTACCTAGATACATTGAAAGAAAACAAAAATATATGCAAAAGCGCCTTAATTAAAAAAATATGCTACGTAAAAATATCATTCAGGTATCTTTTTAATGGTCAATGTACATTAATACGTCGATTTTTTTTCTGTTTTCTATGTAAAGCATTTTAAGCGTATTTATTATAAGAATGTATTGTTTATGTGTTGAATAGATATGTGTAACTTGATGTTCATAAATCGTAAAGATTTGTATTGCACACTTTCAATATTTTATATATGAATTTGATTGTGTGGGGACCACACTATAGAATTGTATTCTAACAAGCTGCGTACTAGCAACAAATATGTGATTTTTACAACTCCCAAAGATTCAAAATCTTTGATGATTCTGATTATAAATCTCAGTGTCTTTATGGCATTGTTAGTTATTTATTGTATGTGATGTGTCAATCTCTAAGATCCCAAATTTCGTTGACTTTTTCTAAGATTTTGTTTTCTACTGTGTATTTGAATGATAATGGAGTCTTCATTCGACAAAATTTTAGTGTCTCTTACATTTATCGATATTGAGGAAGAAGTTGTTAGCGATACACCATTTGTGTAGTTGGTCAATATTTGAATGTAAGATTAGAAACCGATTTTATTCGATATTTATTTGCATAACTTGATGTCATTGGCAAAAAGCAAAACGTCTACATTGTTGAAACAACTAATGATACCATTTATAAATATAAATAAAATAATGCAGCCGAGATGTCTTCCTTGCGGTAGACCACTAGTTGCGTGTAATAACTTGGATTTAAAATGTTTAATTTTCACAAATAAGATTCTATTAGACAGGTAACTTGAGAACTAATCCTACAGCGTGCCTCTCAGTTCCAATGCGTACAGTTTACTAATATGAGATACTTTGTTGAAAGCTTTTGAAAAGTCTGAATAGATAATGTCAACTTGTTTTTTGTTGGTAAAAGATTTTGTAATATACATAGTTATGGTAAAATAATAGGTTTGTAGCAGTTGACCTTCCAGTAACAAATCCTTGTTGGTTTTTATCTATTATTTTTAGTATTGATAGATAAATTAAATCGAGAACAAGAGAATGCTGATTGTATGCATATATGACGGTATTTTTTTATGTCTGTTTCATCACCTTTTTTTTAAATCGGGGTAATATGAGCCTAACGTAGTGAAAATCAACTAATTACAATTTTTTTTTTTTTTAAACCGTTTGGATAAATGGTCCTTGATAGTGACTTTCATGTCATCTTCGTCACTAAATCGTTCATTGAATAACTTGATGTCATAGGCAAAAAGCAGAACTTCTACATCGTAGAAACAACTAAGTTTGAAAATAAATAAAAATCAAACGGGAACAAATTTCGGCAGGATACATATCCACCCCTGTATCCATCATTCATTCCTGTATCCATCAAAGTACGCTCGCAAGTTGGGCTGAATGAAAGGGGTTGCGGGTTCTGATGCAACGTCACATGACGCTTCAACCTCCCCGATCCCCATTCTTTTCCACTTAATATTTTCCCGCAGCTGTGCAATAAGTTTAGTATAGAAGAATCCAGTTGTCTTAGTCCCTTTCGGTGTGTAGTCTCTTGGTCCCAAAAGATTGAAGTAATGCAATTTGTTTTTACATTATCTAAACATCCGTTTGATAGATTCTCCCGTGTTAACAAACGGGTTGCAATCTTTAGAGTACGGGCGTCGGGTGGGAATGCTATCCTGGTTCAACCGGTATTTCATTGGAACTAGCGTCATTGATCCCCTTGGCACTGGTGCATAGTCGGGAAACAAGCCAAACGCACGCCCAACATATGTACTCGGTTGGCATTTGACACATGAGAACTGTTCGTTTCTACGACTCGTTCCCGAGTTCAACAGCTCGGCTGTGGAACGATTTGCCGGTCACTGTGTTTCCTCCCTCCTACAACATGGGTCTCTTCAAGATCCATGTTCACTCCTTCCTCACCTCACAGCATTTTAATAGATGATATAGGTGCTGAGGAAAATAATTCTCTTGTGTGGAGTTAATGTAAAAAAAAAACACACACACACACAACAAAAATTCCCTCAGAGCCTGCCATCTTTGAGGATGCTGTGTGGAGGGTCTTCTTAAGTAAAGAAAAGAGAGGAAGTCCTGGGAAAGAAAAATGTTTGTGTGGGTAGGAATCTGGGGGTTAGTGTGTTCAGGAGTGTCGAACGTGTGAATCCATTCCTCCCTTTGCGGTGTGAGGCGATGCTGCAAGAGAGTTCGGCTAGAGATATCAAAACATATCCCTCAACCAGTCTCTCCCAATGCTTCCAGTAACTCAGTGGGTGGGCAAAAGCATCTGCCGTCAAGACCTAGACAAAGCTTACCCCTTGAACCTGAGCTTTAAATTTCCCAGGAGCTATTTTTCGATTTCTCTCACCGCAGTTATCCAAACAGCATTACCATTTCATTCACCCAACGCGCGCACACTTTGATCATGTATAAATAGTTATGTTCACTTTATTGACTACCTTCTGCATACAAATTCTTCGGTCTGCGAGCACGATTTCTTTTATTCCTCCTTTAGTTTTCCTCAAGTACTGCTGATATTGTGGGCCCGGGTGGTCAATATTTTCAATTTACTCTATTCCTTGTTCATTCCACCTAATCCATATTTTAACTATTGCGTAAGATGAAGAATACGCATAATCGACACTGTTTAAATGGCCATTAATATCCTTTGCACTATCCTTTTCTTCACGAGATATTTTATTACTGAGCAGTAGGACTAATTTAGGTATTTCGACAGGACCACTTGCCACTTTGCACGTCAATAATTTGTCCGGTTTGAAAATGTTGTGTCAGTGGAGGATATTACGTTGAAAAATATTTTGTAAAAATAAATTTTACTTCCTTCTCTCGGCTCATTTCGAACACTTCCACAACTATACCGCTGTAAGTTAAAAAAATGTTATTTTGAATTGAGTGGTTACTACGTTCGAATAAACCCAGAAAAAAAACACACCTCAAATCTACATGAATAAATAAACAAAATGAAGTGTTTTTGATTTTCTGTTTGTACGAATTTTTAGTTAAACCGTGCAAGCAAATAATGGACTCTTAGAAAAGGGAGGTTCGTCTTTGCAGCAAATAAAAATAATAAACTTGTTTGTATGTCTGTGTCTCTGTGTAATTCGGGTTCAATGAACTCTAGAACTGCGATTTTATTTATTTATTTATTTTGTATTCAATTACATTTCACAAATTACAGTTTAACATATATATATATATTTAATTCAATGGTAAGTACATCTATAATATCAGATTAGATGGAGCCTTATGTAGAATATATTTATTGCGGTCTTAAAATCACTTTTGTTTAAATTGAAAATGTCTATCTAAGAAAAAATGCTGTTTAACAGAGTAGTCATTCTTCCCAAAGGCACGATCATTGATAGGTTGGTCCTGCATCTTGGAAAAAATAAATAGTCTGTGCTGTCGAGCTGTGATGAAGTCATCGGGGACACAAAGCGAAACTCGTTCCAGAATATCAGGATTACAAATTTAACTATTTAGCAGCTTCTTATGTGCCATTAACATCATTGCAATTTTATCTCCCAACATCTTGACGATCTATTTCCAGTATTCCAGCGAGAAAATCAGAGGGATACAACAGAGGGTAGTATCCGAACTTTCGCATTTAGAGGTATCGCATATACTTTTATTTTTCACCTTTTCTACATCATTTGAGTAAAAGGTTCCTAGGTATCTTCACTCTTCAGGTCCCCATATTATTGATTCACTCTCAAAAATGCTGCGAACCAAAGTAAAATAAAGCATTCTTATGACTGCCGTATTCGTGAAAGATTTTGAATTACAGATAAAAAAAAAACCTAGCATTCGCTAGCGGAGTTGCACACCGAATCGATATGAGTTCAAAAAGTCAGGTGCATGTCAAAAGTGATTCTTAAATCCTTAGTTGTCGAAATATGTTTTAGAGAAATATCAGACATTTTACGCTTTGCCCTTGTAATGCACATAATTGTACACTTACTATTGTTAAAATGAAGTTTATTTCGATGACTCCATTCTCTATATCATCTATATCGATTTCTCGACGAATGGAGTCTTATTTCGTCGTTACTGGTGTATATTTTAATATCGTCCGCAAATAACACAAATTTTACAAATCTTATAAACATTCCTACGTCATTAATAAATAATGAAAACAATAGTGGTCCTAAATTAGACCCTTGAGGGACCCAGATTATTCAGAAGGCGATAAGGTAGGTACCAAAATTATTTTGTTTTATTAATAATTATCGTATTGAATGGAAACAACTATTTTTTGGTAAAATTTTTGACAGTTGTCGTAATTTTTCAAGTTTACTAAAGGTGTTCATTCGAAAGCTAATGTTATGATCTTCTTTTCGCTGCCCTAGTGCTTGTATGTTCAATAGACCATTTGCAAATTTTACAGGGGACGTTTGTTTTTGTTTTTTACAGCAAAATTCTAAATAATTCTCGACTTTAGTCATTTCGTTATATACATGTCTATTGAATACGGTATAAAACGAAATGACTAATGTCGAGAATTATTTAGAATTTGCCTGTAAAAAAACAAAAACAAACGTCCCCTGTAAAATTTGCAAATGGTCTATTGAACATACAAGCACTAGGGCAGCGTTTTGTGTAAATGTAAATTCCATGTCAAAATCTAGAGCAAATATATTTTTTTATAATTATTCATTCGGCATCAGATAACCTACATTAAATTATGATATCCTTTGTTTTTTAATTGGTCCGCACTGGTATAAAATAATTAATATAGCATTTTGGAAAATAATACCTATGTGGTAAAAGATTAAAATGAAACATTTTTTTTGGTATAACTGCGTGCTTATGAATCAACATAAAACTTCTAAAAAAAAAAATTAATACCCTAAATAAACATTTGTATTTTATAAAATAATTATAACTAATGATTACAGTGAAACAAAAAGGTAAGAAACACAAATATTTTTTTAAAGTCAGCTTTTAGCTAAGCAGGATTTTCTTCACCATGAGTCTTTTGGCATATATTTTGTCTTTTACCTCCATCAAATTCGAGCATTCTTCTGTTTCTTGGTAAAATTCAAAGTCGGCAGTTATTTTCATGTTGTCAGACCATTTAATCTATGGACGACCTCTATTTTTCCTTTTAACTTTTTCAACCAAGGACGCTATCCGACAATATTCTTTTTATTTCGTATGGTAGGGGGGTCAGAGGGGGACATCTAGGTTTGCGAGCCAGTCCAGGGCCTCAGGCGTCGCCCTGTGGACCTCATCAATCCCACAGGGGAATGAATGATCAGGTGGTAGGTGGTCTGCATCCCACCGCATTCACACATCGCTGACTTTTTAAGGCCCAGCGTATGGACACAGCGACTATTGGAGCACCTTATCCTATTGATGGCGGACCAGAGTTTACGAGGCAATGAGAACCCAGACTGTTTCTCAGTGGGGTCATCTACGAGATGGGTATCCCCACGTTGGCCGATTTCTGGGAGTCTTCTGGGATAAGAAGTATTTAGAGGAGCTACTCTCCTTCATTCCAGAACTTTCTAGACTTCAAGTGGCATTCCGCCATTCAAGTGGCATCATGCAAAGGTATGTGCGCTTTTTTGCAGCGACTTTTGTATTCCCTCAGTGTTGCAATCTCTCGCCCAATATTTGGTGGTGCAGGTTACATATGAAGCAACTGTATGGAGCCAAGGAATTGAAGTAGATTTTAAAGTCCCGCTGATGGTTTGCATTACTGCGCTTTTAGCCCCTACTGGAACGCAGTATTCAGCTATTGAGAGAATCAGGACAATGGATGCTGTTCTGAGCGTGTTTGCGTTGCATCTTCAGCTTGTACGAGCTAGCTTATTGACTAAGTAATACCACTTTTGGATTAGATAAATTTTAGATAAGTTGATGTAAGATAATATTTTAAACTAAAAACTAAACGAAATTATTAAACAAATTAAACTTCTAGATCCCAATAAAAATGTCGGTCCCGACAACATTCCACCATTACTCTTACAGCAGTGTGTCGTCGTTCTTGCTTATCCCCTGTACACACTCTTTAATCATTCTTTGTCGAAAGGTATATTTCCTGATCTATGGAAACATAGTTATATAACACCCATCTTCAAGAAAGGGGATAAAAACGAGGTAACTAATTATAGACCGATATGCATACTTTCAACAATTCCAAAACTCTTTGAGAGACTGATTCTGGATAAAATAATTAACTCATTTAAAGATAGTATATGTACTGAACAACATGGTTTCATAACCGGCAAATCAACACTAACTAACCATATTCTATATCAAAATTTCATTTCCGATGCAATGGCGAAGAAGCTTCAAGTTGACTCAATTTACACTGACTTCAGCAAAGCGTTCGACAAGGTTTGTCACGCTATTCTTGTAGAAAAACTGTCTAAAGCTGGAGTTTGTGGAAACATGTTGCATTGGTTTATAAGCTATCTTTCAAACAGAAAACTTAGTGTTAAACTTAATGGGGAATCATTGTATGATTTTTTTGCATCCAGTGGTGTTCCGCAAGGTTCCCACATTGGACCTGTATTATTTATCTTTTTTGTGAACGACCTTTGTAATATTTTTAAAGACATCGACGTACTTATGTTCGCAGATGACTTAAAACTTTTTAAAGTAATTCGAAGCCTGAACGACTGTTATATTCTCTCGGCAAACTTGTTAAAATTAGTTGAGTGGTGTAGCGATAACAAGCTATACCTTAATGTCAACAAATGCATAAGTATGAGATTTTTTAAAATAAAAAATCCGATTTATTTCAATTACACAATGAATAACATCATTCTCGAATCTGTTTCCGAAATTAATGACTTAGGTATTACTTTCGACACCAAACTTAGCTTCATACCACACATTGAAAATATTGCAAAGAAGGGATTAAAAATGTTAGGTTTTGTACTAAGAGTGGCTAAAGATTTTACCAACATTAAAACTTCTGTACACATCACTAGTAAGGAGCCAGGTTGAATATAATTCAACTATATGGTCTCCCCACTATAACGTGCATTCACAAACAATAGAAAGAGTACAAAAAAAATTCCTAAGCTTTTTAAATTATAAACTAAAAATACCGAAAGAACAAAAAAACTACCCTTTTCTACTACGATTATCTAATCTATTAAACTTGAGTGACAGGAGAATTGTTTTTGATCTAATATTTCTATTTAAAATCTTGCATAATATAATTGATAGCCCTGAATTCTTATCGCTCATAAATCTTAATGTGCCAGCCAGAAATACAAGGTCAGTACTACCATTTTATTGTAGTAATACTGCGACCAGGGCCCAATTCAATATACCACTACAGAGAATTCAAAACTTGGGAAATATGTATTCGCACGTAGATGTATGGAATGTGTCGCTGATACAATACAAACATGAAATTATTAAATCATTCATGTCAGAATGTGAAATCAGACGTATTTAATATTAGTTACTGTTATTTAAAAGATTCCATAATATTTTGATGTAGCATATTCTTATAATGTAGTAGCTGTTGCACATATTTTTGTATTATTTCTATTTTTCTATAATGTAAAAACTTGTTACTTTCTTTTGTTTTTCTGTATTGTAAACTTTTTCTTGTATTACACATCTGTAAATTTCTAATATTAACTTACACTATATATTATTATTTTTATGCCATCTGCAATTTAAAAACCGGTTTCAGTTTAATTTATTTTTACTTTTTCTCTTTTATTGTAATATAATATATCTTACTTACTTTTATACCTACCATTTTTATAATGTTAATTGCTATAAGTTTATATTTCTTATTTAAACATACATATATATCACTGTATAATATACTTATTATGTAAAAGCCCATCAGGGCGTTGAAAATTAATAATAAATAAAAAATAAAATAAATAATAGTACATGCACAAAAAACGTATTAATAGGTATATTTTTATTCATATTAAATAAAATAAGATATTTGAAGTTTAAAACCAATTTAAATGACATACTTGTTTATGACATAACGATCTCGTAAATACTCTATGTATCACAACACACCGCATTTGGAGGACAAACCGACTGGATTGACGCAGTTTATTTACAGAATGTTCAAATTATTAATAATTTACCACAAAACACACATATTACTTTTCCATTCATCATAACTGTGCAACTATACTATAAAATACAGTATGCAATTTTTTAATTGCTTGCAAATTAAATTTGTAAGAATCTTTTTGAAACTAAAGTTTATTTTTTACCTTTAACTAATATTTCATATTTGGTAATAAAATAAATTTGTGAAAACGTGTAGAATTTGGATAGAAATTACGTTATAAAAAGATCGGCAGTACATGGCTTCACTACAGTTTGAAAATGCCATCGAAAGGCGAAACAGCTGTCACGTCAAATAATAATTACTCAGCCGCACTTTTTTACAAATTTAAATTTAAAAACAATATCTAATAGATACTAAAATAAATTAAAACAATTATATAAATTATTAAAAGACTCATTTTAATACACTCTTTACAAGTTCCAAAGTATTACTTAAAACAACTACCCCCATAATATTATTGCAAACAATTAAATAATTAATAATAGATTAATTTAAACCAGCAAATTCACATCAGCAATGTATTTACAGCACTAATAAAAAACACGTAAATACCAAAAGTTATCCTAGTGAATTTTTAGAGAAAGTTTCTAAAAATCTAATATGGGTACCTACCCATGTATGTAGATGCATTTTTACAATTAGGCATATTCTAGATTTTAATTATAAAAGCTTATATATTTCTTTCATACATACTTAAGTTACAGATATACAGGAAAAATCTTGAATACAAAACGTAGAATACATAAACGGCATTATTATATAAAATATCATAAAAATAATGTTTTTGATCAATTTTATTAAAATTGTGGTACAGAGACAATTAGTTTTCATTTCATTAAAATGGTATCACAAGTCATTTAACAATTATTATTTAATAACTTTTGTTATAATAAGGTAAGTACCTATTTACGTATATAAAGAAAAAACATATATTATAACATTATATATACAGATATATTACATTCATTCCTTTGAACGTCGGTTTAGGTGATAATATATTAAAAAGCATTAAAAAAAAATTTACAGATGGCGATATTTTAATTATTTTAGGAAAAAAAACAGTTTTTCGAATATGAATAAATGGTTGTGACCATAAATACTAAAAATCTTTCTAGAAAAGGCTTTCATTGCATTTGAAAGCCTTTCTTGAAAGTTTTGTGTTTATAAACAAAACCATTCATTTATATTCTTATTGTGTATGTACGGGCGCAAACAATTAATTCATCTTAAGATGATAGACTTCGCTTTTCGGCCCATACAAAAAGGACGCTCGGGAAAAAACACTTTTCTACATCGAAAATTGCACAAAATGAATATACTGCCTTCTAAAGGGTGAAAACTATGTCGGTATGTTTTCGAATTTTCGATGCGTTTCATATTAACGTAAACATTCACTGCCAAACATGTACGATTTATCAAAAAATATTATTTAAGGAAAAAGTGCTGCTAACTCAACTCTCATAAAGAATTATAAAATTATAAAAAGCTACCGACGTAGCTTCTTCTTTCTAAAATATATATATTTTTTAAAATTTCAATTTCGTGAAAGTTTTGGTGTAGAAAAGTGTATTCTCCATAAACCCCTTTTCGAGCGATTTCTGTAGGTAAATTTGAGCGTTGTCTCATTCGCACATTTCGCATTCGCATGTATTGTAAGTGCGCGTGAGCTTATTGTGAGCGGGACAGAATGACAGACGCGGGTGTTCCGCGTGTGGTTCAAAGTCTAGCCTCTTAAGAAAACAGTTTTTTACCCAAACTAACGCCATCTACGAAAGAGCAGATCATGCATTCTTGTAATTATGACCTTATGTACACAGGAAAACATATTTAAAATTTTGTATTGGGATGTTGATTACAAAATCGATTTTTGTCCAAAAACCTGAAAAAAGTTTTTTTCCGGTTTTTTTATTTTCAAAAATCAATAACTTTGGAAAAAATATGTTCGTCACTTAAATTGGCTGCATAAAAATTCCAATAATTTAGCTGTTTTCAAGTTTTTTAGCCACGCATATCGTTTAGGTGCAATGGCTAGTTAAAGTGTTTGGCTTACCAGTCCACTTACTTAGTCCAGTCAATATAGCACAAAAAAGGAAATTTATTCCAAAGGTCGGGTAGTTGTGAATTTTTGATGTATCGTTTAGGTTGCCACGGTGATGTTAAAACCAAGTTTTCGATCTCAGCGAATCTCCGCGCCCGGCGTTAGGCGCTCCGCCCACTGAGGCAACTGAAAACCAACTAAAACCGGCTGTTTTCTCTGTCTTGATTGGTCAAAAAGCTTGTTTAACCATACATGAAAAACAATCAGCTGACAGCTCGCAACCTCGCAACGGCCGCCCAGGGTAATCAGCCGTGACAGTCGCAAGATGGTCGCAAGTCACCGCTTGCGTTACCATTGACAACGGGGTTTTGCGTGATTGTGAAGTGTGCGGGCCATCACATTGTCATACAAAGGCAGTTGGCAGTTGAGAGTTTTCAGTTGCCTGAGTGGGCGGAGGCGCATACTCGACAAAAACATCAAAATTAGAACACTTGTTTTAGTTTTTGGCTTTATTTAAAACAAAAATTATATTTGGCAAAAACGAGTTTTTAGTTTTACAATCACTGAGGTAACCCAAACGATATAAAAAAAGAGTTCGAAACTACCCGATCTTTTGCAAGAAGTTGTCATTTTTGTGCTATTTGACTGGACTAAAATGGAAAGCCAAACCTTCATCAAAATTCAACTAGCAATTGCGTTTAAACGATAGGCCTAGCGAAACAACTTGCGAGTACCTAAACTATAGGAAATTTTATGCAAACATTCATTTTGGATACGATCATATTTTTCCCAAAGTTGATTGTTTTTGAGCTATTTATAATTCAAAAAAAAAACGAAAAAACTTTTTTTTCATAATTTTGGCTAAAACCCAATTTACTTGAATTCTTAATTAACATCCTAAAATACATAAATGACGAAAAAATTATAACTACAACAGAATTTTTTCAACAATTCTCGTAAAATATAGTTCCCTCACTTCGGGTTGCTTTGTGTAAAAAATGCATTTAATTGTGTTGAACCTATTTGACAGTTATTAAAAAGGTTAAAACTTATACAGCATAACGTACAAAAAAGACAACGAATAAAGAAAAACATCGAAAGCAAAAAAGAGAATTCTTCGATATATCTTTCGAGAAGTGTGTGAAAACTTCAAATATGAGTTATGACAGTTCACAATAATACGTTGCCTGTTAAAATAAATTTAAGAGGCGGGTTCATTGGATAACTAATACCTCTGCCATAAGTCACCCCAAGTAGTTCGCCATGTTTGGTGACTTAGTAGGGGTAAAAAGGTTCATGGAGAGAGAAATGTTTTTCCTTGCTTAGTTTGCTCACCATCTGCGTCAGGAGAAGGTGAATGAGGGACAACCTTTTACCTCTCAAGTCGACCCGAATCACAGTGAAGGAATCAAACGATACTCCTGGACATACTGACCGCACATCATCCTTAAATAAAACAAAAGTCCAGAGAGAAATTAGTTTCTTGTCTTCCTCCACTGTGGAGTTAATTTAAATAAAAAACATTTTTATCACCCATCTCTAATTTGACTAATTTCAAGCATTTTATATAAATACTACAATGTATTATTAGGCCATTTAAGTTGGTTGGTAGGATAAGTTAGCTATTAAGTTATTTAAATCGAATTACATTGCTAAGTATTATGAATATTCTTGAATCCCCGTCACATTAATATTTTAATGGTTGATCAAAAAATGTGACGGGGATTCAAACATTTTAACATTTTAAAATATAAATGCCCCCTTAAGCTCATTAATTTAAAACCTAAATATTTAATTTTCTTTGTTTTATGGTTTTGAGGTTTTTTGTTAAGCTTCCAACAACAATGATCGATCGTCCTTACTTCAAAATAAAAGTTTCTTGATAGAAGATGAAGATTTCGCTTATTAGGCAGATTTTTGGAAATATTTTTTTTTATAATGATTTAAGGGTAAAATATTTTCATTCTAGAAACGAGAGGAGAGCGACAAACAGGACAACTTGTCATCTTCAAACTACAATCCATGCAAGTTAACACGTGACCACAAGGCATCATTATAACATTGGCCTCAGCACCATAACATATTTTGCACACCACTTCAAATTCCTTTGTCCATTTCAACAATTCTGTATTTTCCAATGTATCTAATGGATTATATTTATGCTTTAACTCAGGTTTTGTGATCTCGTTCTGATTTTCTATCGATGCATTCTCTACTGCAGGATTTTCGATGTGAGAGATGGATGCTACTGGATGTGGTAGGATGGCACTGCTATGTTTCTTCATTGCTATGACAAATGGACAGCGACTAAACCAAAGCTCATGCTCTTGCATGGGATCATCGTTGTCTTCCCAATCTTTAAGACCACCTCCGCAGTAGAAGCAAATGGCATGGTCTCCGGTTCCTGAGTAGTAAAATCCTGCTTCAACCATTCTAGTAGGGGTCTGAGGCATACGCTTAGGCCAGTCCCTAAAAGACGCGAGACGTGCTTCCTTTGACATATAGTAGGGGTTATGGGGACGATTTTCAGCATCTAGAGGGCATATTTCATCATCATCGCTAGTTGGCACATTACCCACAGGCTTTCCTAGAATGAATGGACAGTCTTTGGACCACTTTGCGTGCTCAGACCTCAAATCATCTACCTTTCCGCCGATTACCCACCAACCACCGCCGATTTCTTCATCGTCGTCTTGTTCACCAAACATCCACCAATCGCCATGCTCCACCTTACAGAAGTTGCAACGCAAAATATCACCTTCTCCAAAGTAATAGAACCCGTCTCGAGCGACTGGCTTTGGATCTAAATACTTCGCTGCGGGCCAGTTTTTTAGGGTTTCCAATCGACGATCTTCACGCCGCAAGTCAGCACCAGATGAGCAAGTTTCTCTACATACTTTAGCTGTGTCAGATTCGTCCGGCTTTTTGGGTTCATTGGATTCATTGTTGGTGTCATCTGAAAATATTCAGAAAAAAAAGTTGATTTATTCATGATTAATTAAAGCCTTCATCGTGTAATTTTTGTTTTATACGTGGAATTGATACGTAGCAACAAATAAATACATAATGACTAATATATTCCATAAACTCTTTCAATGCTAAAGCTGATAATAAAGTTATCAAGATAATCCAAATTAATTTATCACATTCGATATCTTATCATATTTTGAACTAAAATTTCTTGTATAATGTCTCTATAGCTTTGTAAAACTTATTATTTTAAAATATATTTTTTCAACTTGTTCTATTATTAATTTTTAGTATCTGGTTGCTATGGTGGTATTTTTAATCAAGCAATTAATAAAACAGCTTTAAACATTTATAAATTTATCGGCGTTAGGTACTTTTAGATCTTTTCATCCAACAATGCAAATACAGCAATTTTTGTCTTATTAGAATGTACTTATTGAATCCATTTCTCGTAAAATTTGTTTAATACCAATAAAAAAGGTTGTTTGCAGGTGAAAAAATGTAATAAGCAGTAATTGTTGATTGAAACACTAAGTATATATTGAATCATTTGGCGGGTAGGAGGTAACAAGCCGTAGTTTAATGGTAGAGCACTTGACCGGCAATCAAAAGGGTGCGAGTTCGAGTCCCGTCGGCGATATGTATCTTTTCTCGGAAGATTCTTTCAATATTGATGAGTGTTTCAGGCTAATAATTATTGCTTATAATAATTGTTACCCTTTGTTGTATGCATAAAAAATCTTGTCTTAAACATTAGTTTATCAATTTAAAAAATAATAATTAAGAATTTTTGTACTGTTTTCCCGAATCATTCGAAAGAATATCAAGTAAACTATATCTTGCACCCTATATTATTTTGTTTATATTACCTGTTAAGCCTTTTCCAGTAGAAAAGGCGATAAGTTGTTTTCCATGATCAGGCAATTTGACTAAAGCCATATTTCCTGGATTACTGCAAGGTAAGTAATGGTTGCGTAAGGTTTTGGTTGCTTCGACCTACGAAAGACATTATCAAAATTAAACTTTTTTTATATTTTTATTTTTATTTTTAATTTTTTAATTTAATGAGTTAAAACTCAAATTATAATAGTTTAATTAATGAAGATAATATTAGCGAAAGTCAATTGAAATTCCGAAACAGAAAAATCAGAAAAAGATACGGATACATCTAAGACTCGAACCCAGGACCTCTGGCAATGCGTTAAGAAAATTAAAATAATGTTGGCGGTTCTCAGTCTAAGTATGATACAGAATGAAAAAATGACCGAATCGGATAGGGATACGTTGGCGCAGTAGATAGCGCCTTGGCCCGGATGGATTGCCAGAGGTCATGGGTTTGAGTACCAGATTTATCCGTTTCTTTTTCTGATTTTTCTGTTTCGGATTTTCGATTGACTTTCCCTAATTAATTAACTTTTTTATATTTTGAAATTTCATGGTTCCTTTGTGATGAACAGCTTAATTCAGAAAAGGTAACTTCGTGTGTACACCGCTTTTTAAATCATAAAAAAGTGACGTCCGTGCCTTCAAAAAATTGTTTTTATTACCAGTAAATGTTTTTGGCTTTTTATTTCCCGCTTGTTGCGGGTGAAATGGTCAAAGGATCCTATGTTTCCTATGCACCATCTACACCGCATCCCCAAAGATGATATAGAGGACATAACCAGAGGAAAATGGTTTCCCTCAAATATATGAGTAAGTTAGTTAGTTAAGATATTAGTTTATTAACCCAATGGAAAATTGTAAATTTTTCTTCTAAAACAGTATTTTATTATGCCCACGGTTAAACGTAATTTCATTATTTTTATAATACTGAAATCATTTTTTTATAATACTAAAATCCCTTTTTTTGTATTCACGAAACTTAAATGTGCAAAAAAAATTCTCTACGTGAAAATCGTATATTATTACTCTATATTTTTATTACTTACTCGTATAATAGCATGCTGCTTTTTTCAGACAACACTTAAATTTGGATTTAAGGCCAAAATACTTGACCAAACTGAATTTTTGTTTTAATCATAATAATAGCAAATCTAGCTAAAATTTGTGTAACTTTTTTTAGTTGAGTTTTAATTTATACAATAAAGGCCAATAAATAATAAAATCACGATTTTAGAGGCAACGTGGACTTTTTTTGTACATTTACGGAGAACGTAAAAAAAAAATTATATTTGAATAGTTATCATTAACTCACAAATAATTGCCAAATTTTTCCTCTAAAATCATGAAAAATCGATTACTTTAATAGTAATGGCGAAGGTAGCATATATCTGTACTAGACATACGCTTTTGATTTTAAAAATAATTATTCATGCACGTCAAGTATTTTGGCCTCAAAACCAAATTTAAGTTTTATACGAAAAAGGGGGCAGAGCCGTTCCCCTTAAATGTTTTAATGAGGTTTTTTGCCCTCCTGATTGCTTTTCATTACTATTATTTAATTCAATAACTTTTTTTTAAATTATTATTATAATTTTTTTAAAAGAAGCAAACACAATGTTACTTGACATTGCAAATAAATGAAAAGAAAATACTTAGTTTTAAACCACTTTATTGTTTAATTTTTTATTATTTTTTTCTGATACACTATTGTGACACACCTTTATCATAATTTATTACGAAACACTAAGTACGGGAAAATTATACATCATGATTTAATTGGAAACCCTTATCACACTTTTATCATTACTTAGTAGAAAACACTTCAAAATCACAGAAACCAATTGATTAGTATTCACCATTAGAGAGGTCTCAAAACTTCTAGAAAAAAAATTTGTAACAGTAGGTATAAAAATATTGTAATAGCTATTAAAAACAACCTACTTTTCTACTGGAAGAAGCACAGTCAATTTAAAACATTTAAATAGGAAAGTTTCGACTAACCGCCCGTGTTTCTAAATTACACGCGGAAAAGTGTTTGTCAATTGATTGAAACTAGGTATTTATAGTATCTCCAATCTTTACGATTTCTGTGACACAAGTGATAAGATATCAGTCCTTTTAAATCAAATTCTAGACGTATTGATCTTTTTTACAAAAAAAACATAAATTGATTTAAAAAAATTGTTATTTTATCTGGTAAACGCATTTTAAAATTTTGATAAACTAAGTTTATTTTTAATATACTAAGGTTAAACCGTTGGTCTTTGACAGATTTGTTCAATTTTCCAACGACATATTGTATTATACAACACAAATTTTAAATCATATAATCATACAACAAAATAAATCAATACATAATATACTAAACACATTTTACAGAATTTAAATTTTAGTTAAATTAAAATGATTAAAAAAATAAATACGAGAACGTGTTTTGTGACAAAAATGCCTCACTTATTCTATTTATTTAAGATCTCACAGACTAAAATATTAAAGATTTTTTTTACACACTTATTTTGTTTAGACATTTTTGAAAAATCATAAATAATATGATTAAAAAATACTTACAAGAAGTACACGATATTTAATAATTTATCATCGTGCGTTTTGAACATTTTTATCGCTTACTTGAATGTAGGTATATTATATAGTACGTTTTGAATGAAATAAATCCATCTTTCTCATCGGAACCTCTCTGTACAATTGCAAGCATTTTTAAACTTTTATTCTCAGCCGCTGATCAATGGCTCTTAAGCATGTTTTAAAAAAAATATATATTTTAACGATACTTTTTGTCGATTAATTAAAATGTAATTTTTTAAATTCAAAATATTGTATGTTTGTACACAGAACCATTTTTAATTTTGAGTGAAATATGTCCGTAGAGACTCAATTGTCTTATAATGGAAAGAAGAATTTAATATCTTCTAAAGCATTGAATAAAAAACCAACACTATTATAATTCTACAAAGTGCGAAGCATTAAATTTTTTCACAATTGCCAGTTTTAATTTTGGTCTGAAAGGGTTAGGTATTTTTTGTTTAACTCTCGTGCTTGTCACAATTGTCGCAAATGGTTGATGAAGAGAGATGAAGAAGTATGATTGTAGGTTTCTGATGTTAGGCGAAGGAGAGCGATTCAAGAAATATTTATTTGTAAAATTTTGCACGTATTGTTACAAAGTTTTTATTTTATTTTTTATAGTCACAAGAGTCCCAACTGCTCCCGTCTGGAGTATGGCATCCCCAATTTGGGTATCACAATAATATTAAAGTGTTATAATAATTTACGATATGTAAGCAAGGTTCAATATTTAGAAAAAATTTAGTTCATTATGTTCAGAATAGAACAAGCAATGGAGGCATAATGATAAACAGGCATTTATTGACCAAATACTAAAAATAAGTGTCCACCACAGTGACCCTTGGACCACAGAACAATTTAACAAAAAATCAATATTATACATTGCAATTAAAACACAAAACGGGCATTTTGATTGCGAGGGAGTACTTTTCACTATTGTATACGAAAAAAAACAACTTGCTTCTAAGGAAGGTCTAAAAATTTTTTTCTGTTTTCACACAAATCCGTTCGAATTTGCACACTTTTTCAAGCCATTGTTGCAAATTTCAAATACTTTTCCAACAAGATGATAGTTTTAAGGAGAGGTAAAAAGTGGATAAATGATATCCCCGTAGGAACTAAATATATTCATATTTCAAAACAAAGCAAACCGCATCATTTAGTTTTTTATTGTTACAGTGTGGTGAATTTTTATGAATCTTGATTTTTTTGCAAAATAATGGAGAGTAATACGGGTAAGGCTTCAGCGTATTATTTATTATTTTATTATATTTCAATAATACAACAAATAAAACTAATATTATTGAGAGGTCGAGTAAATTTTTTTTTAACTTTAATAAAAATTGTGTACGTATACTTCGTCAAAAAAGAGTAGAAAACATAGGAGGGTGCCACTATTCTTCATATGGCAATACTAAAATTATAACACATGGTAGAAATATAAAGCTGTGTAAGCTACAATTTTATAAATAAAAAAACACAACACATTAAAGTGGGAAAAATATTGTTTCATTGCAATATAGATGCCCATTGATTTCAAAATTAGAATTGCATTTATGTATATTATCCTTTTGCAATTTTGTGTTAACGCAATGTTGAATAACGATATTGTAGTAAAAAAAAGCAGTTTAGATTTTTCTCACATTTATTTAATAATAGTTGAAGTACCCAGCGTTGCCTGGGCTCTACATTATTTACCTAAAAAATGTACCTTATGATGAATAGCATTGATGTCAAAACTATCTATAGCTTACGGAGTGCGACCCTTTTTTATTTTGCCTGGAGTTTCGAATTTACTCCCAATTGTTTCGCTCTCCTTGACAATCTGCTTCATGGTACTTTCTGAATTAACTGCAAAATTAAATACAACTGCGATAATAATAATAATAACAAAGCATTTGTATAGCGCAGTTTTGTGATGTTTCACTTCAAGTGCGCTTAACTATAACAAAATTATAAAATAATCCTACAGTGCTTACAAAGTATTGAAAAGTAATTTACAAATAAAGAATATACAGTATACGAGTATACAAGGCAATAACAAGGGGTCAAAATTAACAATAAGAGTGCTGTTATAACGTAGGACAATATTAGTAAAAAGTAACGCTATTATAGCACAGGACAAAACAAAAACATTAAAACTAAAATATAGTATAAAACAGGCGCAAAAATAAGAATCATTCTGAGTGGACATTAAAAACATTTAAAAAACATAAAAATACAGTAAGGAGGAAACCGAAACCAAACAATTTCCAGAGACTTAAAACATGTCATTACAATACATTGAAAAGAGATTAAGGTTAAGACGAATGGTATGAACTTTTAAATAATTTTGTTTTTAAAGCCCGTTTAAATTCAGTCAAATTCTGAATATTGGTAACAGCTGAGGGAAGTTTATTCCAAATGAGCGGGCCAAATACACGAAAAGAGCGATCATAGTAAACGGCTCGATTTGACCTAGAAAGTTCGATACGATTAGTAACATCTAGATCTGCTGACCTCAGAGTAAGCTGTCTATCGCTTAAGTTTTGTCGGACACATAGTTCCGATATGTAGGCTGGCGCCATTCCTTGAAATGCTTTGTAGGTCATTAAGCAGATCTTGAACTCTATTCTTTCAGGGCATCGAAGCCAATGAAGGCGATCCCTTAGAAGCGGGGTTATATGACAATACTTAGATTCACCAAAAATCATTCTCGCCGCAGCATTGAAGACGGACTGGATTCTATTGAATTGTTTCTTAGGCAGGCCAGCATACGCACTATTACAATAATCCATTCGTGAGACAACGAACGAGTTTATGAGTGCCTTTGCTCCATCAGAGGGAAGGCATCTCCTGATTGATTTTATCTGCCTTAGATGAAAAAAGCCAGAACTTACAGCTTTTGAAATTTGCGATTCAAGAGAAAGACTATTGTCTATAGTGAAACCAAGAAATTTTATTTCTGTAGAAGGGATTATATCTGTATCCTGAATACGAATTGGGTTGGCGTCGATGAGGGCTTGCCTTCCAGGAGACGCTATCCAAATAAATTCCGTCTTTGTCGGATTTAGTTTGAGTTTATTAACAGACATCCAACTTGAGACTGTGTTAATGAAACTAACCACCTCGTTTTTAAGGGCGTCTTTTTCATCTGGGGAACAAAACTTGAAAATCAAACGATCATCTGCGTAGCCTTGTGATTCAAAGCCAGCCGAGTGAATGAGTTGTTCGAGACGATTCGTATATAGAATGAAGAGAATGGGACCCAGGACAGAACCCTGGGGAACTCCAAATTCAATGGGAATTTCAGGAGATATGCATTTATTGAAAATTACTGAAGCTACTCGTCCAGACAGGTATGATTTCATCCATTGGAGTACATCACCTCGAACGCCAAATTCGGTTTCAAGCACATTTAATAAAATACTATGATCTACCGTGTCGAAAGCCGCACTCATGTCAAGAACAGATACCAACCCCAACTTACCTGCTTCCATCCCGATGATAAAGTCAGAAATTACCCGCAAAAGAACAGTTTCCGTTGAATGAAACTGTCGATAAGCGGATTGATTTTTCGCAAATAAACCAGCGGAGTTCAAGTACCCCACCAATTGTTTGGCAACGATTTTCTCAAGCAGTTTTGACAAAAATGGTAGATTGGATATTGGCCTGTAATTATCCGCATTCTCAGTATCAAGATTTTGTTTTTTTAGAATCGGAGTTATAATTGATTTTTTAAGTGTTCCCGGTACAAGTGAATTTACTAGTGACTTCTGGATAATTGCGGTAATTACAGGCGCTATATCCGGAAGACATTGTTTTAATAGCCAGGTAGGTATGGGGTCTTGAGAACATTGCTTATTAGGACAAGATTTCACAGTACGCGTGACATCTTCTTCCGTTACAGCTGCAAAAGAAGTGAAGTCACCAGAGAGCGGACTAGGTGCTGCGATAGAAGGCGATCCCTCCACATTGAGGGCACGAATTTTTTCAACCTTACTTCTAAAGTGTGTTGCGAGGCTGTTCGCTTCAAGAGAGGAATCAACCTTGACATTGTTCTCCCCAGACAGAGTCTTTATATTTTGCCAAAGTTTTCGAGGGTCCTTTTCTGATTCATATTACTGTTAGCGATAGCTAACAATATTGTATATCTGACTAAATAAAATAAAATCATACTTAAAACATATATCCGTGTTTTAAAATATTTATACAATGCGCATTTTGTCTATTTTTTTTTGTCTAAAAAGAAAGACAAACATTCCCGGGTTACGAATAACCCAACAACATTTGAAAATCTCCTACTACCACCACACTAAGCGGAAGATGTTGCTTGTGTTGTAGTGGAGGACTTAGCTAGCCGAGGAATCGAACACGGAACGCCTGGGTGAGACCCAAACGCGATGCCCACTGAACCACTGACCGGTAAAATAAAATTGTTGTTATTAAAATAAAACTGAAAATATTTATATTTAAAAAAAAACTTCTTTAAAATGTTACTTATAGTATCCTACATAAACAGTGACATTGCCATTTTACTGTCATTTTGACAGTTAAATTGGTGTTGCCAGCATACAATTTTTTTAGTTCCGATTTATATATTTTCTACTCTTATTTTACGAAGTATAAGATCAGAATCGTCCAGAAACGAACATCTTAACTGAGATATTTTATTTCCTTTCCAAGTCGTCAGATCACCTTATTTGCTTCATTATTCCAATCAAAGGTGCCATTCAACGATAAATAATACATTTTAGAAATGTGAATACCGCACAAGAGTCCCAACTGCTTCCCATCTGGAGCCAGAGAGACCATGGAATAAATTGGGGTAAGTTACGAGGCTGAAGGTAGTTGGAGGGCTAAAAAATCACGGCTAAAGTCATTTAAAGCTACCATTCAATTCTGATTCAAGTCTCACAACAGGGCGATATTGAGAGTATTTTCCACTCTGGAACGTGCTGCAAATATACTGCACATATTTTTTTTTATTAAATTATTGTGAAATAACACAAAAATTAATTTTAAAACAAAATATTTGAGATAGACTGTCATAATATAGTACCATATTACAAATACGAACCAAATTCATTTTTAGGAAATAATTTCTTAAAAATATACTATAATATAACTATACTAACAGACAGACCAATTAGTCACAATAGACCCGATATAGTTTTACATGACAAAATTTAAAAAAAATAACTTATATCATTGGTGTAGCTATTCCAAATTCCTGTAATATTGAAAAATCTCTTTCTGAAAAAATAAGAAAGTATACCTACAGATTTTGGAAATGAAATTAAAAGATTTTGGCATTCTCAGACTATAAAAAATATTACCGTTTGTTATTTCGGCTACTGGCATTATACCTAGATCTCTCATTAAAAATTTAGGCATATTAGATTTGTCAAAGAATTTGAATATAAAAATGCAAAAATCAGTCATTTTAAATACATGTAGGATTACGAAAAATATTTTAAATATTTATATTGAGGAATCAGTAGGATTTAGCCCTCAAATTACGAGTTCCACCGAGCCGAACCCTCTGATATGTAAAATATCTGAAGTCGATGAATTATTTTCCCATTAATATTCTGGTAGGTTAACATATTGTTCTTGTATTGTTTTGTATTAATTATACTTATATAATACACTTGCATAGGATTTAATAGATGATCATTTTTATGGAAAAATGTGTGAAAGGGTTTAGTTTTTCCTATGGGGAAAACTAAACCCGGACCTAAAAGTCTCGTGCGTTAAAAAGAAACTACTACACGATAAAAAATTTCGTGTAACGTAATATTTTAAAACAAAGTAGGTTAGGGGGTAAAAAAATAATTATTGTATTATTTAAAATATATTATTTTAATTTTTTTTGTGCTTAGTTTATTTTATTTTTTATTTTTGTATATATACTTTATGTATTTATACATAATATAATTCTGCCGTTCGTCATCAATAAACAATGCTCTAAATATAAACATAATAAATTTTGTTACGTAAATGTCATTTTTGAAAATCACAGTCCGGTACATTGTTCTCTTAGAATCATCCTGGTATAAAAAATCACGACTCCACTGAGTATCTCATCACGACGTTCTTTCGTATGTCACAGTTTTTTTTTTATTTGTAAAATTTATTTATAACATTATATTTAGCTAAGACCTTCGTTGAATATGAGAAATATTTTTAAATAAATCTGTTCGCCAATAAGAAAAGATGTTAATCGATCTAACTAATTTTTGAAATCTAAGGATATGCTTCTTCATCTTACTTGTCATAGTATATGGTAAGACAAAATCAAATTGTTATTCCATCCGTATGCAATTCTGACGGCGTAAATCCATCCGCACATGGAATACTGTGTAATTTCGTCCTGACATTATTGCATGTATATGTATATATTCATTTTGAAAAACAATAATCAAAATAAAAATTACAAAGAAGAATTTTAAAAACTAGATATAGGCCCATAATAAAATCTTATTAGTAGGTACCTACGAGTTATTCATAATATATAGCACAAATATTGACATCAACCTAACCAGATGTACGTAGACTATAATATTATAATAATAATAAAATAAAAATATCAATGTAACATTTGTACTTAAAAAGAAGCGCACACTGTGATAATTAATAAAGATTTTATCTAAAAAGGTGGTAGTTTGAAATTACAGAAAAAATTTGTGACCTAATTTCAAAATATTACAATTTTTAAATCAACGGTTGAAACGAGCTACTCAAGTTAAACATATCGCCGAAAAGAATGGTTAAAGACTTTATCACTTTAAAATGTGTATAAAAAATGCAACGCCTTTGTATAAAAATGCATTTTGTATATTATTTTTAAGATATTAGAATACGGCAATAACGGGAATAAGACTAGATTGAAAGTTACTGGAATTCAAATATCCATGTGACATATTTAATGCACAAAACCAACAATAAAAAAGAGGAAGGTTATCTAAACAATAAAGATAATTCATCAAAAAACGTTTTCGGGTACAGAGTGGATGAATAAATTCCTTTTTTTTAATTTAAAAATGCAAATATACTCTCGAAACCCCTTCACAATAGCTCAACTATTAATTGGAAACAATTTTAATTTCTAGCATTTAATAAGTACGTAAGTAATTATTAATATATTTTTAAATCGATTTAAATTAAGATTAGTAAATTATATGACATATATTATGTAAGCATTATCAATATTATTGAACCCCCGTCACATTTTTTTGATGTTTTATCAAATGTGACGGGGATTCAAACATTTCAACATTTTAAAACACAAATGTCCTCTTAAGCACACAATATTATACACTAAACACATTTTGATTGTTTTTGGTTATGAGTTTTTTTTTCAACTTTTCGATAAAAATGTGGATCGATTGTCTTTACTTCAAAATAAAAGATTCCTTTAAGATAATGAAGATTTGGTATATTTTGAGATTTGGTATAAGTTTCGTTTTGCACAGTGATACCAATTTAAGGGTAGAAGATTTTCATTCTAGAAATGAGAGGAGAGCGACAAGCAGGACAACTCGTCATCTTCAAACTGCAATCCATGCAAGTTAACACGTGACCACAAGGAATCATTATTACATTGGCCTCAGCACCATAACATATTTTACACACTACTTCAAATTCCTTTGTTTTTTTCAACAATTCTGTATTATCCAATATATTTAATGGACTATACTTTTGATCTGCTTCAGGTTTTGTGATCTGGTTCTGATTTTCTATCGATGCATTCACTACTGCAGGATTTTCGCTGTGAGAGGTGGATGCTACTGGAGGTGGTAGGATCGCACTGCTATGTTTCTTCATTGCTATGACAAATGGACAGCGACTAAACAAAAGCTCATGCTCTTGCATGGGATCATCGTTGTCTTCCCAATCCTTAAGACCACCTCCGCAGTAGAAGCAAATGGCATGGTCTCCGGTTCCTGAGTAGTACAATCCAGCTTCAACCATTCTAGTAGGGGTCTGAGGCATACGCTTAGGCCAGTCCCTAAAAGACGCGAGGCGAGCTTCCTTTGACATATAGTAGGGGTTATGGGGACGATTTTCGGCGTCTAGAGGGCATATTTCATCATCATCGCTATTTGGCACATTACCCACAGGCTTTCCTAAAATGAATGGACAGTCTTTGGACCACTTTGCGTGCTCAGACCTCAAATCATCTACCTTTCCGCCGATTACCCACCAACCACCGCCGATTTCTTCATCGTCGTCTTGTTCACCAAACATCCACCAATCGCCATGCTCCACCTTACAGAAGTTGCAACGCAAAATATCACCTTCTCCAAAGTAATAGAACCCGTCTCGAGCGACTGGCTTTGGATCTAAGTACTTAGCTGCAGGCCAGTTTTTCAGGGTTTCCAATCGGTGATCTTCACGTCGCAAGTCAGCTGAAGAAGTTTTTGTACTTAATTTAGCTGCATTTGGTTCGTCCGGCTTTTTTGCTTCATTAGATCCATCATTAGTGTCATCTGAAATTAAGTAGATAAAAAATCAATTATCAATTTATTTGCACTTTGTCACGATCCAAAGACCACATCATCAAATTTCATGCGTAATTTTCGAAGTGGAAGTGGAGTTTCTGTGGAAGTTCTATCAAAGCTATATTATTATTGGCTAGTTGTTTAACATAATTAAATTGATGCAAACCTTCAAAATTTATTTTTAAAGTGATTAATTGTTTAAATTTTGCGATACAATAAAAATACTTTAATCACACGGCAAATGAATAGCTAATCCAAACATATTTTTAAATTACCACATTACAGGATTTGCAATGCTTATAGATACTGAGGCATATTGATAAGGCTTTTTTTATATACTTATGTACCCAATCCAATGTGACTTACTATAGAATTATATTTAGGTACCTATTAAAAAAGAAAATTTGGATAAAAACCCAAGCTTTGTGTAATCGACATCACTTTTTAATCTTTTTTTGTGATAACAATAATTTATCATACTTTTGATTGCAATATGACACGTAAGATCTTATTTACGGGGAATGTCGTTTAAATGCACGAACATAAGTGTACGATAACGGTAGGTAATTAAATATTATCATAAATTAATATTTTTATCTACTGCTTTATTCGTTTATAATATTATATGGTCTGGTGGTTGTTAATTCCAAATACATCTGTGATAAACCTCATTTATATGAAAAACTTACCCATTTCTCCTTTGACAGGTGAATAAACAATGGTCCTAACATTGGAAGGCTGTTCAAAAAAACCCATTTTTCCACTTGAAGTAGCTGAATGTGTGCTTAAGTTTTAGTTGCTTCAACCTGCAAAAAAAAAACAAAATGGTGGGATTTAACTACATAGAAGTTTACTATGATTTTTTTTTCTCGTCTTGATGTTGGGAAGTACAATGTAGGTATAAGAATTTGAATATTGATTTTTTTTGTCCTGAAGATGTCATGGTGTTGACGAAACTAGTAGGTAGGAAAATTAATATATAAATTTCAAAAGTTTTAAAAAATCAGTCAGTATTAAGTTTTTTAAATCGTATAGTTTAATAAATTATCGTCACCCTCATTATCTTATGTCAAGCTAACCCGGTTGAAAAAGAAAATGTTTTAAACGAAGTGTTTGTTTCATATAATGTCAAACACATGTCAAAAAAATATTTTTTTTATTAGTGTATTCTTCAACTTTTCGATAAAATGTAGGTGATCGATCGTCTTAAATTCAAAATAAAATATTCCTAAAAAAATTTTTAATTTATTTAATCTATATTTATATTGTTATTTTACACCAGTCATTATTTTTTGTTGCCTTCATTTTAATTATAGACAAAACTTCACAAAAACTTTTCAGCCACACTGTTCACACATTTCGTTTATAATAATCACTTTTTGATCACGAAAGTCACAATTCAACAATTTCCTATGTGCCTGCACTCGTAACGTATCGAAAGATAACGTAAAATGACAAAATAGATATATGACTAAATAAGGAATTAAAATACACGTACTGTTTCACAGATGAAGAAGTTAATTGTAATGGAAGTCGTAGCGTATCGACATTGCTCGCGTTTCAATAACACAAACACTGTCACTTCGTCACTTGTCCTGGATCTGTGTTGAAAGTAAAAATAAAACTGAAATAATTGATATATATATACAAACATGTTTCTTATCACAAATTATCTGCAATATGAGATAAGATACCATGCCGATTAAAAAAATTTGAAACCTTACCATGTTAGTAGTATGTTCTATAATTCAACAGATTCAATATGCTAGGTTTATAATTTAGTTTAAAAAAAGTGACATCACTTTGAAAGGACAACCATTTAATGTATGTGTTAATATGAAGGGAAGCCCTTAAGTATGTTCACTTGATCTAGTTCAGTGAAACCACGTGCATGGTCTCAGTAAAGGCCTCCGTGGTCGAGGGGTAAGAATCTCGATTCTCAATCCGAAGGTCGTGGGTTCGAACCCGGCATCTGGAAATAAATTAAAAAATAATATTTCTATTTTTATTTTTAACCATTTAACTTAATGAGTTAACCTCAAGTTATAATATTTTAATTAATGAAGATAATATTAGCGAAAGTTAATGGAAAATCCGAAACTGAAAAAGATACCGGATACGTCTGACACTCGAACCCAGGACCTCTGGCAATCCGAGCCAACGCGCTATCCACTGCGCCAACGTATCCCTATCAGATTCGGTCATTTTTAACTGTATCATACTTGATTGACTTTCGCTAATATTATCTTCATTAATTAAAATACTATAATTTGAGGTTTAACTCATTACGTTAAAAAGTTAAATATAAAAATAAAAATATTTTATCCAAGACTTGCAGAAAAAGTCAATAAATGTCGCATATTAATAAAAAGTGATAAAAATTATCCTGACACTATCTAGATGGCATTTAGTTCGAGTTGAATCTTGCAATCATACATAAAGATAGCAGCCAATAAAAATATGCGTTAAGAAAATGAAAATAATGTAGGTGGTTCTCAGTCAAAGTATGATACAGTTAAAAATGACCGAATGGGATAGGGATACGTTGGCGCAGTGGATAGCGCGTTGGCCTGGAGTGTCAGAGGTCCTGGGTTCGAGTCCCAGATGTATCCGTATCTTTTTCTGATTTTTCTGTTTCGGATTTTCGATTGACTTTCGCTAATATTATCTTCATTAATTAAAAATTATAAAAAATAATATGTAGTATTATTGCGGCACGTCCCAGCGTGGAAGATACTCTCAGTAAGTGGTGGCGTAAGACCACCATCCAGATTTGAAACATTGCATAAAAAGGTTTTAGCCGTGTTTGGCGACCAGATCTGAATAGCCAGGTACTTCCCCGCCTTCCTCTTCCCGATCTCCTTCACCTCCCTACTGTCTTCAGCCTCACAACATACCCCAATTGGGGATGCCATAGTCTGACTGGCTCCAGATGGGATCAGTCGGGACTCTTGTGCAGTGTTTTAAATT
The DNA here is from genome assembly GCA_951813805.1 of Limnephilus auricula. Taxonomy (NCBI): domain Eukaryota; kingdom Metazoa; phylum Arthropoda; class Insecta; order Trichoptera; family Limnephilidae; genus Limnephilus; species Limnephilus auricula. The sequence goes on along the minus strand of OX638408.1, from coordinate 11,574,370 downwards.
TAAAAAATGTAATTATTACATAAGCATCTGTCAAGCAGATACACATTTTGAATAAAGTATTAATAATTTACTAGCAGTGAAAAACCTGCGCCCTGCGGGCGGCTTTTCGTTATGCTTCGCCCAGTTTAAGTGTTGGTGACTACTTATAAGGCATCATTCTTTTGCAAAACTAACTATTGTTAATATTAAACTACAGAATACTTATATTTAATAGCTAGATATATCATAGTAGACATTCTTACATTAAGACCGTGAATAATGAGAGGAACATAAATCTTCTTATTATTGAATGAAAGCAAAAAATGTTTCTTCTTCTTCATACTTTTTTCCTTAAATATAGTATTATAGATGGCGCCACTTCCGTTTGCAAATCGCATGTGAGCGAGTGATAAGTGTACATATTACGGTAGCAGCTCCGTGGAAAAAGGCTCGTTCACGGATGGGTCAGAACGGTTTCCGTATAGTGTGGCGTCGGTGATTTACTCGGAGTCAGGTTCCTTAATTTGAACCGTACGGGCATTACCGTAATAATATTCTTCGATAAAATATGTTCGTTTCTGCTTTATCCCTTGTCTGATATGACGAGTAGTTCCATTAAATTCCAATTTTGAATTAAAAGATTATTGAATTTGAATGGTGTTATGCGTTTTACAGAAATATCTTACCAACTTACCCATGCACCAAGCACCAAATTTGTTATACTTAATAATAATTGTGTAAAGGTTAAGTTGAAGTTTTGGAGCTAAATCAGGAATTGTTGTGTTATGAAATAACTTAAGAAAGTTAGTTACCTTTAAATTAAGTACTTTAATAATTATGAAATTAATTGTCTATGGCCTTTTGTGGGACTGGCAACACATGGACTTTTGAAAGGACAGGAACAATGTTTGAGGTTCGACTTCCGTCTGGGATCCCGAGTGGGGGGGACACGGGTTTCCAAGACGGTGGTGGCAGTTGTTCTGATCGACATGTTGGATTGATTTTAAAGAGGAGTTTTAATTTTTATTTCTTGACCAAAGGGTCACGGAGATGTGTTTCGAGTGATCGATTTAATGATCAAATAATCCGGAGTTTTTGGATTAAATGTGCGGGTTGCCGACTTTAACAAGCCTCGAGTGTTGGTTATCCACGCGGTGGGAGGAAACATCCATCTTTATCCTCGCCATCCATCACCATCACTCATCGGGCAGGTAGCCCTTTGGAAGCCTTGGGCCGCTTACCGTGCCGAGACTACTCCTTTGCTGCTGAATGCCAGGCCGGGAAGCCTTGGGCCGCTTACCGTGCCGAGACTACTCCTTTGCTGCTGAATGCCAGGCCGGGAAGCCTTGGGCCGCTTACCATGCCGAGACTACTCCTTTGCTGCTGAATGCCAGGCCGGGAAGCCTTGGGCCACTTACCGTGCCGAGACTACTCCTTTGCTGCTGAATGCCAGGCCGGAAGCCTTGGGCCGCTTACCGTGCCGAGACTACTTCACAGTCTCCTACCATCCACCAACTCATCTTCGGTTTGCGTCATCTTACGGATCTTAGTTAGTTATAGTTAGACGTATGTGTATCAGGTCTGCGGGTGAGTTGTTCCAATTTACTTATGTTCTTATTTTTCTGAAATATATATTTTAAATGTGGCTCGACCACTGGCATAAGATTTCTCTCTTTTATTTATTACTAACCCCCTACACAAACAGAAAGAGGTTATAACCATTGCCTACGCCCTGACAAGAGTGTCTTGCTCTACTGATGTCCAGCTGGCCGGATCGGCATTTTCCTTCGTCAGGAAATTGGCGCGCCTTAGGCAAAGCTGATCCCGGACCACCAGGGCTTACACTTAACTACCCATACTTAAACTACTCATTTTGGCTTCCCCTGGCCAAACCCGCAACTTAACAGTTGTCACGAGATTTAGGTTTCCACAAGTCTAGCAGAAATTACTTGGTAAATTTTAATTTATTTGAAGGATGAAAGATAGCCAACCACAAAATAGGTACTTACTCGTTACAAACCTGCAGGACAACGTACTTGAAACAAGTGGTGGGTCAGAGTTAGTTAGTTAGTTAGTTCAAAGAGAATCGACCGTTTGAATGAAATGTAGCTATTGTAGACGTAGTCACAAATGTTCAAAATAGCAGTGCTTATAATACGATAAAAATACGCTTTCACAGCACAAGTGCTAACCAGAACTAAATTATAAATATAATTTAAAAATAACATCAGCTTTTGGGCAAAGGTACTATATGCACCTATCCATTAAGATCTATAATTTGCTTTCGCCTGCAATAAAGATTACGGATAATGCAAATGATTTTAAAAATAAATCAAAACCTGGCAAAGAAAACAAAGAAGAAGAAAAATACAACATTTTGAAAAAAAAATCTTACAGGAGCTGATAATAAACAGAGTTTTAACGAAACCCGGTACGCCTCAGCACAGGAACCCATCATAAGGAGAACTAAGAATAAACATTATGAATTGACCTTTTACCGTAATAATTATTTTTATTACGTAAAAAAATAAGCATTGAAAATAAATCAATTAAAAAAGTAACGACCTTTTACGACTTAAAAACCGGTTAAAGGTAGCCGGTTCTATTTGATTAATATCGGTCCAAAATTGGACCACATCTTCCTACCATTGGTAAAACATTTATTTTAATTATTGGAAACGTTTTTACGGCCAGCAATAATTCTATCAAATAGATGATAAAATAGACTTTATGTCTATGGCCTTATAGGTTGTCATTGAATTCTTCTAAAATTAATTTTGGCGGTTTGGAAAGCTTCAGTTCTACAATTGAATTTTTAAATAATTTTCACACCACACCTTTGATTTACACATATAAAAATGGTTTTCTAGTATATATTTGCATCTGTGATTATCAAACAGACCATAGAGAACATAAAAACGTAGAACAATATTTAATATAGATAAAAATATCCACTGGCAGCAATTTTAATCTTCAAGAGCACAAATTTCGCGCATTTATGAAGTTAATTTTTTTTAAATATTTTTTTTATCAATTTTAAAAATATAGGATAATTAATAATATAATTGAATTCTTTTACTGTATATATTATACATTTTTTACACAAATGTGGAGTAATGATTTTTTCAATGTGAGCGGGAAATTTTCAAAATTAATTTTCGAAAGTTTTTTTTTTTTTTTATAGAGAATATCTCACAAGAGTCCCAACTGCTCCCGTCTGGAGCCAGTGAGACTATGGCATCCCCAATTGGGGTATGTTGTGAGGCTGAAGGAAAGTGGGGAAGGGAAGGAGATGGGGAAGAGGAAGGTAGGAAAGTACCTGGCTATTCAGATCTAGTCACTAAACACGGCTAAAGCCATTATTAAGCAACGTCTCAATTCTGAATGGTGGTCTTACACCAGGGCGATACTGACAGTATCTTCCACTCTGGAACGTGCCGCAAATGTAGTATATATTATTTTTATTAATTAATTGTGAAATAACACAAATTAATCAAATAAAATTTATTTGCGCACGCCGGGTTCGAACCCGCAACCTTCCGATTGGGAGTCAAGTGTTGTTACCACTCGACCACGGACGGTCGTCGAAAGTGCGAGCACTCAAGGCGATTTTTCATAATCCTCTGTGTCATTCCAGTGGTTCGAAAAAATTAAAAACCTTGTTGGCTGTTTTTTGTTGTTTGTGTATATGTTTTTACAAATACACGTGACTTTATCCAGTAATTCTCTTTAAAAAAGTAGGGTGAGGGTGATCATTTTTCTATACTGTGACATTTTACATTTACAAAAATATGTTATAAAATATCTCTGGAAAACTACTTCACTGGTTTTCTTATCAAAATTTCGGTCAGTGACAGACTTCCACTTTCTTCTTCAAATAGTGAAGAAATTTTCAAATGGAATGTGACAGTGAAATCTCTGGAAATCGAATTGCACAAATATTCAATGAATATTGTAAGAACGCTCATAATCAGTTCAAAGAAACTTACAATGCGATTGACGCCAACAGATTAAAAAACTGGAAGAAATATTATTGTAATGATTTCCGAGTATTAGCTATAAATTTAATAATAGGTATGTAAGATTACGTACGATAAATGGATGATTGCAAGATTTGAACACCTGGTGTGCTAGCACGGTCGGTCGACCGATTGTCGGCAACTTCTCATCGTTCCCTAGGACAACTGCAGATCTCAAACGTACAAACGACAGTTGATATCGAATATATTAAGGACACTTAGTCATTGTGAACTGTCACCTATTCGTTTGCAATCTGCAGTTGTCGTAGGGAACGATGAGAAGTTACCGATAGTTATCCTACCGATCGTTATAGAGCAAGCGTGCTAGGGCCTCTGGGGGTGCTAGCATAGTCGATCGATATGAAGTTACCGACCGATTGTCAGTAACTTCTCATCGTTCCCTAGGACAACTGCAGATTGTAAACGAATAGGTGACACAATGACTGAATGTCCTTAATATATTCGATATCAACTGTCGTGTGTACGTTAACGATCTGCAGTTGTCCTAGGGAACGATGAGACGTTACCGACAATCGGTCGGTAACTTCATATCGATCGACCATGCTAGCACACCTGCACTTACTTAAATCGATAAACAAACAATTTCACAAATGTAATCAAACATTCCAATCTTTGTGAAGAATGATTTAGACATGAGACAAAATAGGTCCCTTCCTTCTTGTAGTATAATATTTTAAGAGACAATTATTTTAATTGTTTTTTGTTTGTGATTTTTCACGGGTGCCCGCTAATAATATACAGTATTTTCGGTTGTCCGTGCGTTACTGTTTCTCGTGAAATCTGCTGTAATTAACTCACAATTACTTTTTATTTGTGATGTATTCACAATTAGAATCAGCTGTGTAAAGAATTCAGACAAGTGATAATCTAATAAATAATAAACTGTAATATAATATTTAGTTCATTCTAAAATTGTTGGAAGTGGTTTTCAAAAATCAAGCATTCAGTGTCATATTTTGTGTAACTTCCTGTAGTATGTAAGTATGTAGGTATATTGAGTTATGTTTTTCAAACAATTATTTTTTTACCACATTACCACATTATGGCACTATTTCTATAACCACGGATTGCTTTGTTGCCAAAATGTGATAATTTTTTTTAACAAAGAGACTATTTAAGAAGTACGTTGTACTGCATTACACATCTGCCCTGATGATGGACACTGTAACATTTTCCGAAACGTTGGCTAAAGAAGGAGATAGCGTAACACGGCATAACACCCCAAAAATAAATAACAAAAATACTTTTGGCCGTGAAAATCTAAAATCATATCAGTACATTGTACATTCAAAATATAATAAAATAAATATTCTCTAAAGTCTTTAAAATGTTTTACGGTTAAAGATTTAATAATATTTTTTTTTATAAATCTTAAAAATATTTGATAATAGCCAAGTGAATTCATTGGCTGCATAGAACTATAATCAGTGTGTATGCCTCCATATTCAAATTCGGAGTTATGATTTTTTTAATGTGGGAGGAAAAATTTCCTTTAGCAATCCGAGAAAAAAGATTTAAATTGCTCTGTCGCTCAAGTGGTTGATTAAATCAATGAATTTTTGTTTACAATTTTGAATATCAATGACGTAAGTATTATTTTAGATCCCACCTTAGTTCATGATAATTAAGAAAATGACTTACATTCCCTGGTTACAAGTAACCAAGTTTGAGTTCCTCCTACGTTCGTCATTATAAGCAGAAAATGTTGCTTGTGCAATGATGGAGCAATTAACAAAGGGTTGAACACCGCTGGTTGAGAAACCAGCTCATTTGTTCACTCGGCTAACAAACCAGTCATCATAAATACGTTGTTTCATCAATTAAGTACTTCTAAATAATAATTATTACATAAACTTACTTCTCACAACGGGAACAACTTAGCTTGAGTTTAGTGTGTTAATATTTCTACAGCTCATAAATAAATTAAATTTTTCTGAGTCGGTCAAAATAAATACTTAAGAGGGTATTTATTACCAGAGTTAATCGGAAATTAGTACTTTTTAAAGTCAAGCTTACATCAGTCTTCAATAAACGACGTTCTCGTTTAACAAACCAGTATAGTATTTATTTACAATCAGTGGGTAGTACTGAGGATTATATTGAAGACTGAATCCCAATCCAGTTCCTGAACGCTACATAAACTCATCCACCTGCTCCAAGTATTCATCGTTCACAACTATATTGCACACTGTTTTTGTACTCTGTCTTTCAAACACCACCAATTTAGACTTACTTACATTCATCATTAACTTATTCGTCATACATACATCGTTCATCCTAGACACTAGCGACTGTAGATCTTCCATACTCTTAGAAATCCGCATCAGCACCGTATCTGATGATGCTGTGCTGATATTAGAGATATAAAACAGAAAATAAATAAATAAAGTACTTAATTATTTTGTAAGTGAATTAATTATTTTTATTGTCATGTGGCAAAAAATGGTATTAAAATCACAATGATTCCAATCTTTTTCGTCAAGTACCCACTCCAATGATTAATTTATGAGATTTTTCTTCTTTTTGTCCTCTTCTATTGAATTTTTATTGTCACCAGAACTACACTCAAACGAGTTAAGTAGTTTTTTAAGCTACGGGGTTAAGTTGCTTCTCGACTAAGCCTTTCACAATTCTTCCAGAAGAGTTTGCATATTTTAAATACAATATTTTAAATGACAAATGGTACAAAAATTACAGGTACAAATTTTTTACCATTTTGCAGGTACTATAAAATTTGTCCTAATAATAGGTTGTGGTTGAGTGGGCATTGCATTTGGGTCCCACCCAGGCGTTCCGTGTTCGATTCCTCGGCTGGCTAAGTCCTCCATCACAACACTAGCAAGTGTGGTGGTAGTAGGAGATTTTCAGGGAATGTTTGCCTTTCTTTTTAATAAAAAAAAATATATTTATTCCTAGGCATTTTTTCACCTAGCCCAAATGCCCCAAAACTATCTCCTCAGAACCACGCATCTTGGTTTATGCATCAAAGTCCATAAAAAAATATTGTTTTCTAATTATAAGGTAAATTTCGATCATCGAAAATTTTGTTGGTACCTTTTTACCAAACAGATAAAATAGTCGTTTAAAATATTGCGGTTGGTATTTCCAACTTGGGTAGGTAAATAATATATTATTTTAATTAATATATTTATTTATTTTACGCCCCGATGACTTTTAATTACTAAAAAAAATCGTTAAATAATCTTTGCCCTACAGGATGGATTTGATTTAAAAATGCCGGTGTTTCCCCATGATGTTTATAAATATATAAATTCAAGCCTGCGCTTACGAAGGTACTATAAAAATTTACGTAAGTTTACCACCATTTGCAATATAATGTGGTATTATGCAATCAATAAACAGATGATCTAAATAAATATAATATTTATAAAATATTCGTCAGTATAAAATTATTATATAATAAATTATTACACAACTCTTATCAATTACGAAATTATTTTCGTCTTATTCAAAGATAAGCAATGATCATATAATACCGATTTTTAGAAAAAATCATTGTGCAATTTAAAAAAAAATATTTGATACAAATTCTATTTTTCATTTTAATGTTAATACGCGATAGAGTCCCAACTGCTCCCAACCTCCTGGAGTCAGTGAGACTATGTTGTGAGGCCGAAAGTAGTGGAGAAGGAAGGAGATGGGTTTCGAAGGAGATCATTTCAATTATAAATGGTGATCTTACACTAAGGCGAAACTGAGAGTGTCTTCAACTATGGAACGTGTCGCAAATATGCCTAATGGTAGATAGTTACTTGCAAAGTATGAACTTATCGTAATAAAAATATTTTAAAGTTTTGTACAGCGCCGTTTTAAGTGAAAAATTACCCCAAGGGCTTAAGGAAAATATATTTTTCAATCATCTAACTTAATACTATTATTTGTGGTTGTTATAAATGATAATCTACAGTTCATCTATTATAACAAGTCATAACTTATGACTTATGACCAACGGATTGCTTCCATCAGTCAATCTATTATAACTTGTAGATTTCGGCTAACTAATTGCATCCACCAGTCTATTATAACAACTTATAACTTACGGCTATCCACCACTTTATGAAACAAATAATACAAAACTACATATTATGTTGGTATAATTATACAATGTATTATCATCATAGTCGGCATAGTCCAGCGGTAGAGCGTTTGACTGCTATTCCGAAGGTCGCGGGTTCGAACCCGGCGTTCGCAAATAAATTTTATTTAATTGATTTGTGTTATTTCACAATTAATTATTTTTAAATAATATATAGTATATTTGCGGCACGTTCCAGAGTGGAATAACTCTTAGTATCGCCCTGGTGTAAGACCACCATTCAGAATTGAAACGTTGCTTGAAATGGCTTTAGCCGTGTTTAGTGACTAGATCTGAATAGCCAGGTTATTCCCCACCTTCCGCTTCCTCGTCTCTTTCCCTTCCTCACTTACCTTCAGCCTCATAACATACCCCAATTGGGGATGCCATAGTCTCACTGGCTCCAGACGGGAGCAGTTGGGACTCTTGTGAGGTATTAACTATATAAAATAAAAAAATTAAAATCAATTCATTGAAAGCAAATTTACAAAATCTACAAAAAAGGTTAGGTTAGTTTAGGTTGGGTTAGTTTAGGTTAGGTTACGTTAGGTTAGGTTATGTTGAATTTTCGTTAGTTGAACTCGTTTTCGATGAACTCGTTTTCGATGAACTCGTTTCCAATGAACTCACCGTGAACCGATCAAATAACGTGTTTCTGCATGAAAATGCACACATATATATATATATATATAATTTATTACAGGGTGTCCAGGCAGGTAATAAACAGGATATCCGGGGGTAAAGTGCATTAACTTCGGGTGGTGATTCTACATGATGGTAGGAGTAAAAAGATTAACAATTTTTTTTTTAATTCCAACTATGTTTTCCCATACAATAATACGTAACTAGTAAAAATCCTTAGTGTAAGGTGCAAACTTACCCGATAAATTTGCTGTGAGTTTTTTTTTATTTTTTTTTTTTATTTATTTCAATTTATTTCACCTCTTACACACAACAATTTTACATTTTAATCATTGTTTAACAATAGAATAACTAAATAAAAACAAAAATATAATAAAAAGGTATAACAAAAAGGTGAAAACATCATTTTTTTTTGGTTTCTACACCAATTAAGAGAACTGGCTCTTGAGCTTGGTGTAGGTGTTATGTAAGAATATACAATTTTTAGTCCATAATTAATATAATATCTTAGGGACTAGATTAAAGAAGACATTATACAATATTTGATGGTTTGAATTACAGGAGTAAGGTTACATGGTTTTATTGCATACAGTTTTTTAAGAATAGTTTGATCTTTTTCTGGAATGCTAAATCTCTTATTTTTTTTACTTCTTCGGGAAGGCTATTGAAGTAAGTTATCCCTTTGTATACATAATTATTTTGCATTTGTTGAGTAGAAAATAATGGAATTTGGATATTATATTTACGTCTTAACGATGAGTTAACTTTATTATTTTTTAATGTCTTATCTTTGAATATTTGTAATATTGAGTCTTTTTTATAGAGATCTTTAATTTTTGGAACTTCGAAAATTTTGAACAATGTTGCAGAAGGGAATGTAGGTTGTTTTTTTAAAATGACTTTAATAATTAGTTTTTGAACCACATTTACAGGGGTTAGCTGGGAGGATTATACCTAATAGTGCTGGGCGCACACGCCGTACAAATTTTATCTTTTTATCAAAAAAGTACCCATAAAAATTGGAATTCGAAAAAAAATTATTTATCTTTTTTACTTATACCATCATGTAGAATCACCTGCTGAAGTTAATGCACTTTACCCCCGGACACCCTGTATAGTATACAGGCAGATGATATACTGGACCATACTTAGCTGATATTCACTTTAGATTAACATTAATTATTTATTAGAGAATTGTGGATGCACTTTTAAATAAGTACATAAGAAGGTATAAATAATACCATTTTGGTTGTTTACAAACAAAGAGGTACGAGCAATCATACAATGAAATTTGAAATTGACGTCACCCTCATTATTGCACTTTCATTGTTAAGTAGGTTAGGTATGCTGATTATCTCCTTGAATAATTCCCAGTGACCTACTCTACTAATGCAGGTGTACTTCAATAAAATCACAAAAAAACTTGTATAGGTGTCTATCAAATACCTAAATAAACAAAAGGAAATGGCAACTAAAATGTCTTGTCATTGTCTGCATCTTTGAATGCTAATACACTGGATTAAATATTATGATATTTAATGTGAGATTTGATAAGTATTCACAGATTATTGCATTTTTGCATTGATAAATTAAATTCTTTGAAAAACATCATTAAACAATATAATTTCCTTTGTGTGTGGATAGGCAACTAGGTAAGAGCTTGAATTTTCATAATTGCAATAAATTGATGGATGCATTAAGATAATACAGTGATTTATTTTTGTATTTTTATAATAAAAACTCTCTTTTAAACTTTTGAAGGTTATTGCCATCAATGTAATGCATCATTGAAGAAGAAGATAACAAAAAAGATAACGGTCGCAACTGGGACTCGAACCCAGAACCTTACCAATAATAAAGGTAGCTGCCAATAATATGGAAAAAAACCTTAGTCGAAGATAATACTGTTAATTCTAAAATTTCAAATATGAAGTTGACAATTACGACAGTCTCATAATAGATCGCAGTAGCCCAATTGGTAGAGGTGTATGTCCCGTTAAGACCGTAAGGTTCTGGGTTCACGTCCCAGTTGCGACCGTTATCTTTTATTATTTTTCTGTGTCTTGTTCATTTTCATGTTTAAAAAAATTAAATTATTATTTTTATCTTCTTCTTCAATGATTTATTTTTGAGTTATTAAGCCGTGTTGCGCTATCGCCTTATTTAGTCAATATTTCGGACCGTATTACAGTGTCTATCATTAGGGCAGGTGTGTAATAAATAATGGTAAGTAGATTATACATCTACCCTGATTATGGACACTGTAATGCTGTCCGAATCTTTCGATAAAGAAGAGGTAGCGCAATACGGCATAATAACCCAAAAAATTATCAAGATGATACCTTTGGCTGCAAAAATCTCAAATCAGAGGAGTTGAGATAAATTTAAAAATAATCTTTTAAATTTAGACAAGCGCCAAAGTATCTACCTTAAGACATTGTACTATTTTAGCAGAAAACTATTTTTATTCTATATTTGAAATTAACGTGAAAATTTAGGTACGGTACCTGATGTCGCGTTTACATCTCATTTATTCTACGATATATTTCAGAAAATCTATGAAATAAGAGGAAATCAGTATGGAAAGGTGCTCTACGCCATTAGAACGCGTAGAAATAGAAACAGAAAGTTGAAAAACTTCAACTTTTGTTCTATTCTATAGAATCGACCATAGAATAGAGCAAGTATGAACGAAACAGAACAGAGTATGTGTTTTTGTTTCATAAAGTAACGTTTTGTTTAATAAAATATCCTAGTATAGATCAGGTGAGATCCCAAATTTGATCACCAAGAAATGATTTTTTGATTGCCTACTTTGGGTTGGGACGTTTGAAACCTCAACTCTTTTTACTTACGATGAAATCAGCGAGCGTCGCCTTTTTAATTGTAAGACATTTAACGGTCCGATTTTTTGTACGTTTAAGCTTTTGATCAATTAGTGAAAACCTATCAAGTTTAAGAGCATTTTTTACATTACCCTAACATTAGCGAGGCCCTGAGGAAAAAAGTTTCCCCAAGAGCGTACGTCATATTTAAGGATGTTGTATTGAGGGTATTTTTAGGCAAAGAAAAGAAGAGGATGTTCTGGGAAGAAAAAAACGTATTATGGGTGGGTACGTATCTAGAGGTCAATGTGTGAAGGAGTGACGGACGTATGAATCCATCCCTTACACTGCGGAACAAGGCGATGATGGGTCGAGAGAGCCCGGCTGGAGTGGATCTCCTTCAACCAGCCTCTCCCAATCCAGCCTAGCTAATCCGGCACCACTGCTAACTCAAAAAACGTAGTGAATTACTTGGGGAACTATGGAAAGGGTTGGTTATCCAATAAAAGGTTCCCGGGGTAGCGGTATCCATACTATTGTGCAATAAAGTTCGTTGCTGGTTCCAGACTGCAGCCTACAACACCCGACACATAATCTTTCTCTTTTTGTCAAAACAACAGACAATTATTACCTTTGCATTCAAATCAATATTTAATAATTATTGATGATTTTTTAAAATAATTAAACAATTAAAAACAACAATTAAAGTGTATGTGACTCAACTCAACAACATCGACAAATCATCTAGAAAGTTTTGAATAATAGAATGTAACATAAACATAAATATTTACGTACCACGTTTGTACAATGTTTATTTGTTTACGTTATCATTGATATTGCGATTCCAAAATTATCCAAACATACTACGCAGAAGCATTATAGAAACGGCTAAGGGTGGAATTAAGTGGGGGGGGGGGCACGTGCCCTGTGGAGGCATTATATTTATATAGGTTAATTTTTGTGTAAATGTCTTTATTAAACATTTAATTTTTTTTATTTCTAGATAATATTACAGTGTTCACATAAAATTATTAATATTTATACATAATAGTATAATTTTTGAACTTTTTATTATGTTTTGTGTAAGGTAGGTTTGAGAAGGTGAAAGGTGGTTGGGTAATGTTGTATGTTTCGTGAACACCTCACTAGGAGAACCTGTACTGAGGTGTTTACGTGGTTATGTTTAAGTGTGACAAGTATTTATGTGTTGCAGTAAAAAATTTCTTCTTTATTTTTTTGTTTTTAATTAGTGATTATTTTAAACTGATTATTTATTATAAAAATAGATATATAGGTACATATATGTATATATATTTTAAGTGTGTGTGTAGTTGGTATATAATGTCGAAAAATGTGTTTAGGTTTTTACACTTTTTTATAGTTTGGTTTTATTTGGTTTCGAGTTATTATGTTTTGAATGAAGTGAAAATCTTGATTTTTGATTCAGGCTGAGATATGTTTTTTGTGAATGTTTGTAGACGTATTTGCAGTTATTAGTTGCTTCAGAGAAATGGGCATACAATTAAAATGTTTAATTGCGTAATATTGAAAGTGTCTTTATCCATGTGTCCAAAAAAATCGCTAATTGTAATCGTCTTGTACCATCGTTATGCTACATAATAAAAACGTACGCTTGGAGGAAAGGAGCCAGATTAGGTGAATTTGTGAGAACTTTGCTATGTTTAATTGTTAATAAACAAATTTCCGGAAAGTTTAACAATCAACCCCGTAAGATATTTTACGTCAAGTATTGAATATTTTCTATTTTGTGGTTAAAAATAGCAACACTGATATGTATTTTCATTGGTTAAGAGTTTTGAGCGAGGGAATTGAACCAGTCAGTGTTTTTAGCGTTGAAGTAGTCTTACATGGCAGATGGAAACTCCCGTGCGTTTGAAATTAAATCGTTACAATTTGACTGATATTCTAAAAGTATGTTTTAAAATAGAATAAAAAATATAAATAAATCAATTCGGCGGTTTCCTAAGTCCCTTGTCCTGGCTGCGATGCAACAATGCGATGGGTAACTTAAATTTACTTATTTTTAAGACATTTAGTTTATTAAATGTAAAATCATTAACAGATACTATAATACATACCAATAAAAAATTACTTCTAAATCATTCCCCAAAGAGATTGAAGCTTTTCCTGGGGGTAAAGTCATTTGCTGCAACATAAACTCCTAAGGGGACATTTTTATAGCAAAAGTATTTATCCAGTATATCGGAACTATTGTCGGACAAGACTTAAGTGATCGACAGATTACTCTATGGTCAACCGATCTAGATGTCACTAATCGTTTAATCGAACTTTCTAGGCCAAATCGAGCCGTTAGCTATGACAATTTGGAATAAACTTCCCCCATCTCTTACTAATATACAGAATTTGGTTATATTTAAAAAAAAAAAATATTTAAAAAATCATGACATTCATGAATCTTAACTTTTTTTCAATATAACGTCATTAGCCATATTCTCAAGTTTCTGGTAATATGTTGATTTCAGTTTCCTCCTTATCGTATGTAATGGATGTATTTTTAAGTGTAATTTTCACTCAGAATCTTTCTTATTTCTAAACGTAAAATGCCACTTGTTATTCTTTCCATGTTTAAAAATATTTAATATAATATTTTACTTTTAATGTTTGTGTTTTGTAAGTGCACCGTTATTTTCAATGCATTCTTATTATTGTAACAGCATTATTATTTTTTTAAATAAAACATAACTTTGTATACACCACTTTTTTTAAATACTTTATGCCGACCGGGTTTCGCTAGCACCCAGCGCCGGATCTGCCATACGTTCAAAAACGTGCAAAAAACCTGGCGTCAACTCCGAAGGGGCGCTGTGATAAAAGAATTATTGTTTTAAAATTTAATTAAAATATTTACCGAATCGTTTAAAAATTACTCGTAATACGGAATTATTAGTATGCGCTGGCAACACTCACTTCCCGTATGCGTGAACCTAATGCGCGCGCATCGATGGTTAACATTTAACGAAATACGGATTTGACTTACGTCAAGGAATTTTTTTCCAAATACGATATATTTCATACGAACGTAAGACCTATTTTTCCTTCTTGTCTCTTACGACCATTGTATCGTTCTAAATTCAACAAACATTGTGATTGGTTCATTGATCGCTGCTCGCGAAGGATACCCTTCGTCAATGCTTCGTTACAATTTATGCCTTCGTTGTTCGTTTCGCGCGCGATTTGGCACCATACAGCGCTGTCAAGTCAAGGTAAGAATTTTAGGTTATAATTCGATTTATATTCATGCATTTAAAGATAAAAAGGAATCCAATTAAACAAACTGATCGGAATATTATTATTTCTGAACTTAAACTGCCTCCAGTTTTATATTATATTTTGTTATGATGTTCTTATTTTGTCCAGTGTCATAGGTATTGCCTGGTCACTTGGAAAAGTTACTCTTGATTCTTGTTGGCGGGATATTAATTTATTTTGAACGTATTACATAAAATTATTATTTTTTTTATAGATATGTATATCTATATATGTATATAAATTTTTTATCTAATTTTTAAAAAATTGTTGGGGGGGGCGCCATCGGTACTTCCTGCACAGGGCGCCAGATTTCGTAGAACCGGCGCTGCTAGCACCGTAGCTTCTTCAGGGCAGTATAATCTCTACTAGATTACAGTAGAGGTTATACTGCCAAAAGTGGTGTATACAAAGTTATTGTTTTATTTTAAATTATAATGTCACATCACAAAGTAACTGCTTCATACGAACAAGCATTATTATAGTTAATTTTTATTCTCTTCGCTTTGCTTTTTAAATAATGTATTCTATGTTTCAAATTATTTAATAAATATTTTGTTAGGTTAGGTTAGGTTAGGAGCACTGTAGGATTATTATTAAGTTAATTATAGATAAGCGATCATGAAGTCAAAAAAGACAAAACTGTGCCATACGAATAAAAACGCAAAACTCCCTAATTGGTCAGTCAAAGCCTCCTTACAATGTATCTATATGTACAATTTTTATCAAATATATAAAATATTATATAAAAGGAAATGTTTCATTTTTTAATATCTCTGCATTTTGTGTACATATCCTTTCATTTCTCAACACCTGTAAGCCACGGTTTTTCAAGCTGATCATCAAGAAACTGAAAACATGACAAATAACTTCCCGACCTGGTAACGGGAGAATAGTAAGTATTTATTCGTCAGTATCTAATAATTTTTATTATCCATTTGAAAACTTTTTGCCACATTATGGCACTATTTTCAAAGCCTCGGATTGCTTTGCTGCCACAATGTGGCAAATATTCTCTAGATTCTTTAAAATGTTTTAAACCCTACGAATATGTGATAAAAGTAAAAAACAGATGAATTCACTGGATATTTGGTCTCCATATTCAAATTCGGAGGTATGATTTTTTTTATGTGGACGGAAAAATTTCCTTTAGCAATTCGAGAAATATATTTTAAATTGCTCTGTCGCTCCAGTGGTTGACACGTTTCTAGACTCTATGTATTCGTAACAGTATTCGAATCTGGTGGCTTCGACTCAATAAGTTAAAAATTATAGCACATTCAGGAAATCTAAAATGTTCCTTTATCTGGTTTTCACCAGTTCAAAAGGGAATGGCTGCTTATTCATCTAAATAGTTTCAAAAACAATTTTTTATGTCAGTTGTATATGCATAAGATGTAGTAGACACACATTTTCGTCTGTAATTAAATACTGGAATTTTTAAAACCTTAAAAAAATACCCTGCCTGCAACCTGTTGCCAAACAGCATGACGAAATATTGTTCACATGATTACATGGAAAAATTTCGTAATGAGTCATAAAAAATAAAACAACATGATTCCTTTTTAAACTGTTGTTATCGTTGATTTCCGGTTAAAGAAATTCATAGGAGGAAATCCGTGTTTACCATTTTTTATCTGAAGAACATATCTATCAGATAAAAAAATTACTACGTAGTAAAATAATCTGCTAGTCAATATGTTGTTACTGATACCTTAATCATAAATATTTTTGGATTATTATTTTGTAAATATTTACCTTTAACGAATAAAATTTTCTTCTATTTAAGTGTCATTTTCATAATTGGAAATGATTGTTTAAATAATGATTCAAACAAGCGATAAAGAAAGTCCACGTCTACGTAATAATAACATAATATTTTAACAGAAAAATGTTTTGTCTCTTTAAAAATTGGAATTATAATATCCCGTAATTTTGCATTGGTCTGCGTTAGTCACACATTCGAATTTAGATTGTCTGTCTTGTGCGTAATTCTTAATCACGAGAATCTCAAATATACTTTGATTCTAAGCGACTCCACCCACTGAGTCAATTGAAAACTCTCAACTGCCAACTGTCTTTGTATGACAATGTGATGGCCCGCACACTACACAATCATTCAAAAACCCGTTATCAATGGTAACGTAATCAATGACTCGCGACTTGCACTGCTGATTGCCGTGGCCGGCCGGTGCTAGTTGCCAGCTGTCAGCTGATTGTTCTTCGTCTATGGTTAAACAAGCTTTTTGACCAATCAAGACAGAGAAAACAGCCGGTTTTAGTTGGTTTCTATGTCTTGATTGCAGCCGGTTTTAGTTGGTTTCTATGTCTTGATTGGTCAAAAAAAATGTTTAACAATAGACGAATAACAATCCGCTGACAGCTCGCAACTAGCAACGGCCGCCCAGGGCAATGAGCAGTGACAGTCGCAAGTCACCGCTTGCGTTACCATTGACAACGGGGTTTTGTGTGATTGTGTAGTGTGCGGGCCATCACATTGTCATACAAAGACAGTTGGCAGTTGAGAGTTTTCAGTTGCCTCAGTGGGCGGAGGCGCTTAATCACGAACATCTCAAATATACTTTGATTCTAAAAGGATCATTTTCAAAATTGGAACTAAGTATTATTTGTTTGAAGAATAATTCAGGTAAACCATAAATTAGGTACCTACCTCCCCACAGTATAGTATATTTTAACAAATAATGTTTTTTAATGGTCTTTTTCTAGAATTGCAATGCTTCGTAATTTTTATCTGTCTAGTTCTAGTTCTAATTCTAGTTCCTAACAAAACTTGGGACTAAACTTGGCGGCGGATGCGTCTGCCCACCAACTGCGTGGCAGACCGGATGGGAAGAGACTGGTTGTGGGAGACCTTTTGATCTCTCCAGCTGGACCGTCTCGA
The DNA here is from genome assembly GCA_951813805.1 of Limnephilus auricula. Lineage (NCBI taxonomy): Eukaryota > Metazoa > Arthropoda > Insecta > Trichoptera > Limnephilidae > Limnephilus > Limnephilus auricula. Next base: position 11,556,598 of record OX638408.1, on the reverse strand, counting down.
CCCATCGCCTTGCACCGCAATGGGAGGGATGGCTTCACACGCCCATCACTATAGGATACATCGATCCCCAGATTCCGACCCACCCCTCAAACCTTTTCCCTTCCCAGGACTTCATCTCCCTCCTTTCCCTTAAAAGACCATCTACACAACATCCTCAAAAATGACATAGGCCCAGATGAAATTTTTTTCTCTCAGGGCCTCCTGTGTGGAACCAATGAAAATTTTTTCATATTTATTTTTCATTTTATTTGAGTTCATAAAATCAATTAAGTAAATACTTATAATATAATATTACAACACTACGCTTAGGTGTGAATTATATATTTTATACAACTAAACAAGTTTGCACAGAAATAAAATAACAATCAAATAAAATCGAGCACTTTTATGAAACCTTTACCTACCACAAGTGTTTTAATTTGTAAACATGTTTTTTTATCTACAAAAAAATATTATTGACAATTTTATTACACATAAGACCTAGACAGATTACAAATCGATATTAATCTTCTCGAAGATCGATATTTGAACACACAATTAAAATGTGTATATATTTGTAAATAATAACAGTTATTAAGAAAAATATATTTACGTGTTTTCATCTCTAACTAATGTTTAATTATTTATTTGTAATTTAAAAAATCATAATAACATGATTAATAATCATAATCAAATAATATTCATGGATACAGGTTTTTTCCAGGGAGTAAATTATCAGTACATACTTTGATTTCTGCGTCATCGAGGTAATTAATATCTTAATTTAATACGGGGGTTTCTCACCATCCTCCCAATAACTTATTCATACTACAACGAATATTATTAAAAATATAATACTCGCAGTGGTTAGAAAACTCGGCTAACTTATCCAATATATAGCCACTATTTATAGGTTCGAGTACCGAATTATAAACCGTGAATCGTAAATCGAAAATATTAGTTACAAGCTTCTGCCCGCGACTTCGTCTGCGTACGATTAGTACTTCGAGTAATCTATTTTCTTTTCCTATGTCCCATTTCCTATGTACCAAAATTATTAACTATTTATTTAAAATATCTTTATTTTGATTCGATTCAAAGTATTAGGCAAGTACTTCAAATTAATTCACTAATTTAAATATTTCCTAAAACAGAAATTTGATTTAAGAATCATTCATTGTTTTGCAAAATGTCATTCTCAAATTTTGATATTTTCTACTAAACAATAATTATTATTTTCAATATATTGAAAATAAATAGCCAGCTTTATAAATTATAGCCAATATGTTATTCTGATGTATGAGCTATATTATTGTAAAGTTTCATTAAAATCCATTCAGTAAATTTTGCTTGAAAGAGTAACAAACCCACATACATCCATACAAACTTTCGCGTTTATAATATTAGTAAGTAGTAAGATTAGTGTGGATGTAGTGCGAGGATGGTGAGAAACCCCCACAGTGTGGCGAAAGCTAATATTTATTTGGTACATTTAATAATACATTTTATATGAAGCTTTATGCGAAATTCTAACTGAAAAGGTGATTCTGCAAGTTGGTTCTACGGTTCGCTTCTTCTAATATCAAGTAGAGATTTTTGTAAATCAAATGATGTAGGTAGAATGTAGTAAATTAAAATTCATGGCAAAGCTTCTTTCCAAGCTTTTGGGTTTGTTTCTCGGCTAGGCGAGTAACCGGGGATACAAAATATTTTTTGAACTCTGCCAATAGATGACTCTGTGCTTCACGCAAATTAGTAATTTTATTTTATTTCGTAGGTACCTACTGAACGTTTACTTAGTCTACGTTGACTTAAAGGGTAGACAGATACTGACTATTAAATTAAAAACCTAGATTTATGGCTGTGCAGGAGTGAGGCATGGAACTGGCAGAGGAATGATGGAAGTAGATTGGATGCTTTGGAAATGCGATCCCTGAGGCGTATCGTCAATCAAAAAATTATTACACGGTTGAAGAATGCGAAGCAAAGAAGCGACAAGGACGATTAAATAGTTCAGATATATATATTTTTTACATTAGTTCAACACCTGCAAATAATTGATCAAATTATACCTTTCAGGGCCTACATCATCCTTGGGGATGCGAGCCTGTATGGATGTTGTGTGGAGGGGTTTTTTTTTTTTTGGGAAAAGACTGAGGAAGTTCTGTGAAGGAAACAGGTATGAAGGTTGGGTAGGAATCTGGGGTCGAAATGTCGCATGAATCCATCCCTCCCTCTGCAGGGCAAGCTGATGTTCCGAGAGAGTCTTGCTGGAGAGGTTATCTACGTTAAACAGTCTTACGATCCAGCCTGCCACGCAGTTGGTGGGCAGACGCAACCGCCGCAAACACCCGGAAAAACCTCACCTCGTGAACCCAAGCCCCCCTAATATCACCAAAATAGATATGACCAAACATAGCGAACCTCTTGGGGTGACATACGTGAGGGGTGTTTGTTATCTAATAAATGGTTCCCGGTGCGGCGGTACCCACATCCGCCTTTCAAATTGCTACTAAATTGGAGCGAATAAATGGAGAAATGCGAATATGATAAAATGATGAGTAGCACGACCAAGTAAATCATATAGTTCTTGACTCTGGTCAAGATGCCGAGAGTTTGAATGAAATGAGAGTAGGCGTTTACGAGACGATGTATGAATATAAATAAACAAAAAAAGGGTGCTAAGACAGAATTATTTGGTCCATCATCTGCCTAATTTCGTGATGGTTTTGTTTTGAACTTACTAGCTAAGGGGGTAAAAAAAATTGGTAAAATATATCTCCTATGTGAATTTAATATAATATAATATTTTATGAAAATTTTTCTTCAAAATAATAACATTCAAATACTAATAATGTCGCATGTTGTAATTTGCTCCAAGAATCTTCTATTATATTTTTTTACGTGAATAGTTCTCCCGTCTGGAGCCAGTGAGACTATGCCATCCCCTATTGGGGAATATTGCGTGGTTGATGGAGATGGAGAAAAGGAAGGTGGGGAAGTACCTGGCTTTTCAGATCTGGTCACCAAACACCACTAAAGCCATTTCAAGCAACGTTTCAATTCTGAATATTGGTCTGGAACTTGCGGCAAATGTACTACAAATTATTTTTAATCAATTAATTTTGAAACAACACAAATTAACCAAATAAACATCCGCGACCCTCGGATTGGGAACCGGGAGCCTTGCCTCTCGACTACGCCGGCCGTCAGATATCCGTCTGTTGAAAGAATGACGTCACAACTTCAAGAAAAATTCCCACGCCACGACGCGATACGAGATTAATATATTGGATAAAATGGGTCCATTGATTGTTAAGATATAATTTATAATATTCTACAAATCAAAAATACGTGACTCACTTCCGTGATGTAATACCGCATTAGAATTTCTACAGACTGCGCCTGTCGGGAACCAGTGAAACTATGTTATCTTCCAATTATCTAAAAAAATGACGTGTTTGCTGAAACAAATGATGAAAGTAAAGTATTCTGTGCAATAAATAAAAAGGACGGGTTGTTTCACAGAACTTTAACGATTCATCAAATTTCAAAGTTACTAATCATGTTCAAAATTCTGTTTCAGTTATGTTACTATCCAAGTACCGCGAAGCCACCGGCCGTGGTGAAATAAAAACAGTTCTTGAAGATAACGTTCACGTAGTTGAATTTCACCTTTGAAATTTGATGATTTGTTAAAATTGTGCGAATCTTTTGTTTTCATCTTTATATTTTCACTAGCTGGGATACCCGGCTTCGCTGGGGAAGTTGATATGAGATTGTGTGTTAGCTCTCTATCCCCATTCATTCAAAAAAAGGCTTCAAATTTTCCACAATGATCTGGCATGTTCCCGAACGTTCCCCAACGTTCCAGACTATTCCCGTATCCCATGTTCCGGGATGGTCTGTAATATTTTGGAATACTCTCGATTACTCTCGGATGTTCTGGACTGTTCTAGAAGTTTCTAGAGGGCGAAACTTAGCCCTTCAAAATATCTTTAAAAGCACACCCTTCAGGTAAAAACGGGAACCATCTTTATGGGCAGAATGAGAAAACTCATCTATATATTTTTTAGACTTAGAAATACTGTATCATTAAAGATACTAAAAGATATCTATTTTGCACTTTCACATGCTGTACTAAACTATAGAATCGTGGCTTGGGGGGATGCATTTAAATCTACGCTACTTCCACCTGAGACAATTCAAAAAAATCATGTAAAAAAAGCCTTATTACTATCCAACAACAAATGTTTTCCAAGATTTCCCGGCTCCCCCACTTTCAAAAATTTATGACATAATTGCACTACTTCAATTACACAAAGAATTCTTTGATAAAAATAATATCCCACAATTAAATATTAGCAAAAGAATTATTTCTGTTGGAGAGCTAAGTGTACTTCTAGTTCGAACCTCAACAGCACAGTATCACTATATTATTGAACAAATTACCTCTAGATATAAGAACGGAGAAAAAAACTTTGTGAATTACAAAAAACAAATAACTAAAATTCTCTAATACCTCCTAATAACTTTTCTATTGGTTTGATATTATAGTTTGCTTATTATTTCCTTTGTATCATTTATAACTTGCCTTTTTATTACTTTTATTGTATATTCTCGACTTGTATCATTTATAACTCGCCTCTGTTTTTTATTACTTTCGATGTATTTTCTTATAAAATTACTAACAGTTTTTATAATAATATTTATAATTTAAATAGTTGTAAAAATAAAAATTTGTCCTCTCCTAAACAAAAACAAATGTTATGTTATATTAGGTTGTAAATATTGTAACACTAAACATGTTGAAATAAATAAATACATACAAAAAATAGATAGGGGATAGAGGGCTATCACACCATATAACTAACTCCCTTGATCGTACCTGGACTCGTTTCTGAGTTTTAGCGGCATGCACATTGTACACATACTTTTATGATCTTACTAATATTATAAATGCGAAAGTTTGTATGGATGTATGTATGTTTATTACTCTTTAACGCAAAATTTACTCAATGGATTTTAATGAAACTTTACAATAATCTAGCTCATACATCAGAATAAATATAGGATATAATTTATAAAGCTAGCTATTTATTTTCAATATTTTGAAAATAACATTTATTGTTTAATAGAAAATATCAAAATTTGAGAATGACATTTTGCAAAACAATGATTGTTAAATCAAAATTCTATTTTGGAAAATATTAAAATTAGTGAATTTATTTGAAGTACTCACCAAATAATGAATGCAATCCAATCATGCATTATTTACATTTCAAATAAATAGGTTAAGAATTTTGGTATAAACGTAGATGAGACCTAGTAAAAGAAAATAGATTACTCGAAGTTCTAATCGTACGCAGACGAAGTCGCGGGCAGAAGCAAGTATAATAATATATTGATGATTACAATATTTGGATCCTGAGTCAATGAACTTTCAGCGTGGCCACTTGTGTGACTCACTAAGCGAGTGTTATTACCTAAAATTATTATCTAATCGCTTTAGCGGAAAAGGGTGATCCCTTGTACCGATATAATATTACAAATAATAGTACGATATAATTTACCAAATCCGGCATAACCATTGTCAGCATTTTTCTAGTGATTTTTTAAACACTTTTTTTTTTACCTTTAAATCTTAGGAGGAGGGAGAACCACCTCTACTTTTGATAAAAAAAAATAAAAAGTAAAAATAAATAAAAAACAATAGAATCCCGTCAAATAAACTAACATAATTATCATTTTAATATATATTTCTATCCATTTATTCCATTTCCAATTCATTTTACAATAATATCATTTTAATATATGTATGTAATATCATGTATATTTCTATCAATTTATTCCATTTCCAATTCATTTTACTGTAATATCGTTTTAATATATGTATGTAATATATGTTTAATAACCTTTCCTGTGATTTGTAAGATCAAACTCTTTAGAGAATTAATTCACACTTCCAATCAACTGCCTTTTATTGTATTGAACCTACAATGTAATTAACCTTCATATTCAAATAACCATGTTTGTATACAATTTATGTAACTCTACGTCTGTCTCGACACAGGTTTACCCTAGTGAGACAGGCATTGAAAAAAAATAACATGTAATTATAATATATGTATAGATTAAATAATAAAAATAAAAACAATATTAAGATGAAACAAATTAAAAAAATCATAATAAAATATCATGTTTTCGTGGGTTTTTAGCGGTCGCCATAATTATATAATTTTAAGTGTGATATCATTTTCTTGCGTGGGTCGCGTGTCAAAAATATTTTTGAAGTTGTTGGAGAGTCTTCTCCCTCATCGTTTTAAAAAGTTACTTATATTTTATCAGTACTCTTTAATTTAAAATAAAGTAATATAAATTTAACCTAATGACAGAATTTTTTTTTTACTTTTTTAAATCTTTTATTTATGTGGTGCTTTTTTTTAAACAATTTTTTTTCCTGCAATTCAAAGAATAATTATATAAATATTGTTGTCAAGAAAGCATTTAAAATCATTTATTTAGGTAAAGTTATTTTTTTTCTTATTCAGATTCCCAATAAAACAACTTGCGACAAACATACCTTTCTACATGTTTTTTTATCCACTAAAACATGGTGAAACGTGTTTTTTCCCCTGACACGATTTACTTTTGAGACATGAAATCGCTAATTCCACAGATTCACTGATTCCAATATACTCAATATACGAATGATTCCGGACCCTTAGCCATAGTCACTTTTGTGAATCTCTGGAGGACGATTGTTGAGGCAAATTTTATTTCGAGAGCATTTTGCTTATCTCAGCATAAACGACCTAAAAGGAAATCCCTTAATCGACGAAAAATTTTAATGTTTTTGAGCTTACCTTTCAAAAGTATTTTTAATTAGTTGGGATCATTTTTTGCACCGAGTGGACAACATAAAGATAATGTTATTACAGTACGTTCTTCGTATTCACTTTCTCATAAATTGAAAGTGTTTCTTAATTTGTATCACAGAAATTCAAATTTAACATTGTCATCAAAAGCCCATTCAACGCGATTTGGTTTTTTTTGCCGTTTGAAAGGTCTCCGTTAATCGCGTATACTAGGTGCATTTCAACTTTCTATCAAATTGTAATAAGCTGACAAGCATAACAATATGACAATTCTGTTGTTATATTGCCGATCACAATTTGTTCAAAAGCTGAAACGCACCTAGAATCAGCGTTCAACGAGGACCTTTCGAGTCTCTAAATACAAAATAGCGCTGATTGGCCAATATTTGAAAACATTTATTTTTAAATAATAAATAATAATAACCCAAGGTTATATCTGCCATTTGTGTGAAACTCAGATATTGATTTCACAAGTTTGAATTCCGAATAAAATAGTGGCCAGTTGTTTCTCAGTAATCCAATTCAATTCAAATGCAATTAGGACCAGTTGTTTCGGAAAATTTCACGTTTGAATTTAGTTCAAATCGACTTTCACCGAAAAATTGGGTTGTTTCAACCTCCGTCAGAAGAAATTTCATCGAAAATTCCATAGGACCAGTTGTTTCGGAATTCCCTTCAAATTTGAATTTCCTTCAAATTTGAATTTCCTTCAAATCGTCATTCACCGAAAAATTGGGTTGTTTCAACTTCCGTCAGCAGTAAATAGCAACAAATAACGTTCGATAAATTTGAAAATATTATTCAAGTGTTCCCCGCCGAATCACAATTTTGACGTCTGCGCATGCGCCTCCCATTATTTCGCTAACCGTCGGGACTCGGCTGATCACATTCACATCACATTTCTATAGTATTTTCACTGCTGACGGAAGTTGAAACAACCCAATTTTTCGGTGAATGACGATTTGAAGGAAATTCAAATTTGAAGGAAATTCAAATTTGAAGGGAATTCCGAAACAACTGGTCCTATGGAATTTTCGATGAAATTTCTTCTGACGGAGGTTGAAACAACCCAATTTTTCGGTGAAAGTCGATTTGAACTAAATTCAAACGTGAAATTTTCCGAAACAACTGGTCCTAATTGCATTTGAATTGAATTGGATTACTGAGAAACAACTGGCCACTATTTTATTCGGAATTCAAACTTGTGAAATCAATATCTGAGTTTCACACAAATGGCAGATATAACCTTGGGTTATTATTATTTATTATTTAAAAATAAAATAATACAAACAAGTTCTGCTGCGTAATTATTATTACGCGTGATAGCTGTTTCGCATTCTGAAGTAGTGTTGAGTACCTCATACAAGATGCACTACAAATATCCCATACAAAGGCGTAAAATGTCCCGTCACCTCACAAAATGTGTTTGTACCAACTCTTTTTCTTTGTACCACTTCAAATATGAGGTGGTGAGGTAGTTGGTGTAGTATTACTACATTGCATGGGACATATTTGAGGTCCAACTCTTTTTCTTTGTACCACTTCAAATATGAGGTCGTGAGGTAGTTGGTGTAGTATTACTACATTGCATGGGACGTATTTGAGGTCCAACTCATTTTTGTATTACTACAAATGTATGAGGTGATGAGGTAGTTGGTGTATGGGACTTATTTGAGGTCCAGCTCTTTTTTGTATTACTACAAATGTATAAGGTGATGAGGTAGTTGGTGTATGGGACTTATTTGAGGTCCAACTCTTTTTTGTATTACTACAAATGTATGAGGTGATGAGGTAGTTGGTGTAGTAGCACTACATCGTACGGGACGTATTTTAGGTCCAACTCTTTTTCTTTGTATTACTACAAGGTGGTGAGGTAGTTGGTATACTAGCACTATATCGTTGGAGGCGTATTTGTATTAGACCAATTTCACAAACAATACCTCAAACATTACCATAAACATTGGGCAGAGCCACAACGTTTGTTGTTTTCCATGGGCCACGGAAAGTAAAAACATTGGGGCCCCGACTTAACTATCCACAAAGCGTGTAAACATTTTCGTTGGAGGAGACGCCGCTTTAAGCTCTATCTTGTTATGTTCAGTTTCATTCTGAACAGACAATCTCTAGACGTGTGATCTCTTGAACTAATTTTAAATATATCTGAATACGCTCTTAACACACGCCTTATGGTTTATATCTTCATAGTTTTCAATATGAATTTTTAGGGGATTTTTTTAAGGGAGGATACTAGAAACTCATCCATGTTTCGATTTATAAAGTTTGTGATGGCTTCAACACTACGATCGAAAGAAAAAAAAAGCATCTTCTTTATCGGAAGAGCTCATACAAATTTTTCCCACCTAAACGAAATTTCAAATCGACTACACTAGCGACCGCTATTGAAAAGGACAGAAAAATCACAATCTGAGAAGGGCTGAGGTAAATAAAGGTGATGACATAATGAAGGGCTCGAAGTTTTCAAATCGATACCACGTTTAAAATTTATCAATATTGAATGTAAGCCGACACTTCAGACCGTCCATAAATTTAAAATCCTAGAGCGTGTCGAAGAGAGTTTGTTTAGTAACAAAAAAAACTTACATGGTTTTGAGGAATAAATGGGGTAATTAAGCCCAAATTACCACTACAGAATACAGACGGAGTATTGATAAAACCAATTAAAATTAACGACGTACACAATCTATGCATTAGTGCTATAGACCGAGATTTTTCGAAAGGTAAACAAAACACTCAGATTAAAAGTAAATAAGATTTTACTTTTGAGTACACAAAAAAAATGAAGTCAAACAGGTACGTACTAGACCATAGAGCTATTTGGAACGCATTAAGAAAATGAATTCTGAATTAATAAGGTGATATTAGTTATTACCAGACAAAGTTTTACGAATATTATATCTGATCATGAAAAGGGACGAAAGATAAAAAAAATAGTTGTAAACATCTACGGACGCGGAAAATGAATTATTTGCACGAAACTGCAAGGAATGTGGTGAATCAAGTAAATGACAGAAACAATTTCATGTCACCATGAGAATTAAGCCGAAATACTACTGAATTCAATTTTACCTGCCGCAAATTTTAAACAAAAATAAATGGGAGAGTGCGAGAGTGATAATTATTTCAGATGTAAAGTCACAATTAGCCGAGATAATTTACCGATTATTAAGGAAAGACCGATTGCAGAATTCTAGAAAAAGTTTAAAGCAAAATTGCATCAAAAGGGTGAGTTACACTTATCGGCGGCCAGACAAAGAAATAATTAAAACGGACATATTTAATTTTGGAGAGAGAGAGTCATGAAAAATAACATATCAATGAAAGTTGAAATAGTCTGAACTCTCAATTATAAAACGCCCTAACGAAAGACGAGATGTACGTCCTGAGTCCACGCCTGGCACCTTTTTTGGACAAGATATTCGAAGGGCTGGATACCATGTGGCGGTAGGCAGTAAGAGTCGAGGGTCGAGGATCGAAGGAAGACGAGGCTATAGAGTGCTAGCAGTGATAAGATCGTTCGTATTTAACAAAACAATTGATCAAATATTATAAAAACGAGTGATAAGACATAATCCACCGAAGAATTAAAAAAGTCGTGATAAACAGTGACAAGTGTTTGTTAATGTTGGGAGAAAATATCCATCGTAATATTAAAGAATTTTTAAGGTTGTGACTTCGTGAGAAGCAATAGTTCGTGTACATAAATTAATTATTCGGCTTGTTAAAATACTCTATTGAAAATTAGCTTCAGTGAACGACAGTGTGCCGCGAGTGGATTAATTAAATAATAAAATTAATTTGAATTATCAAAACCAAAATAGTAATCAAAGTGAATGAAATACTTAGCTTCAGTGAGTTTATAATAACATAACTTTGTGTTTTAAAAATAGAAGGGAGTGCATCGCGTGAATTTTGATTTGAAATATAAAATTAGTCTAGTCAATAATAACGTACAAATATCATTTTCAAACTTGTACACACAAAATAATAATATCAAAACAACATCAAAATAAATAACCTACATACAAATGTCACCTTCGATCTTCCGCGAAAATAATAATGATGCCAACATACCTACGCGCTTGTAGTTGCTTCAATATATCATATAATCAAGATAATACAAATATTCAAAATAATATCAACAAATACCTACGTATAAATGTCGTCTTCGATAATATTGTTAACAAATAATAATTAATAACCTACGTATTTTCTTAAACTCAAATAAAAGTGTGACATAGAGTCATAGGTGTTACTACTTCTGGGGACTAAATTACCGATTCATAGTGACAGGAAGGTTTTTTACTTTTAATATTTTCCCCACATGTACGTAATCAGGCTTCGTTCAGGTGAGTGAAAAAAACATTTTAATTAATTACAGGTCGTACATGGTCCCGATACCTGAGAGGATCTGCCCATCTACAAAACCAATGATAAAAGAAGTTATGTTCCAGGATATAATTGTGTTTTAAATATTATTCTCGATGTGTAATTACGAGATTTGTCCCAAATTAAAGTTATTATCAATGTGGGTTCAACGAGCTTATATTTTTTTTGCGTGCTAGAAAGGACGAGACGGATGTGTACAAAAAAAAAGGATCCCGGCCATAAATCGTAGCCCGTACAGTCATCCAAATTAGAAGGGTTTTTTCTGAGGTATGCCGAGCCAAAGTGGAGTGACGGGAGCATCCATACCATAATGGATATTAGTTCAAAAATGAACTTTGGAGAATTGAATTTAAACATTATAATTGTTTACTAACAACAATATTATCATGTCAAATTTCTTTCAGGCTTCCTTACAAAATATGAAATCAACATTATTTCGGTAATGTTTTCTCAATCAGACCCTTCCAAAATCCCGCTTGACCTGCGAAATATAGACTTCACGATTGGGGAATGCAATAGCGTTCACTGAAATTATATCCCCACAAGATATGAGACAAAGAGGGCTTTTTTCTTACGCTATCATGCGATAGGGGATGTCAACGTAAACTTAGCATTCACGCGGGGTACTGAAAGTTAATCCCTTTCGCGGGGTCATGCAGAGTGAAAAGGCATGAAAGACAGAATAAAAAGAAAATGCCACTTGGAATGGTAGGGTATGATTCGCTGACGGAGGCGTTTCGACCGAAGGTATCCCAAGTTTTGCGAAGTTATGTGGAGGGGACGTCGGCGTGGTATTCCGTGAGAATAAGTCTGTAGCACTATTGCATACTACCAGTAGTGTCGACCTGAAAGCAAACATAGTTTTTACAAGGTAGAAGTTATGTCAGCTCTTGGAGGCGAGGAACGCAAGCCAATGATTATCCTCGTAGGAGACGAAAGGATCATCTCAAACGGCTCCGTACGCACTCAACGCGAGTAGAATCATGATAAGGGAAGAAATGGACATACCCCTTCTAGAATCAGTCGAGTTAAAATCAAATCTGGAGGATAGGAAGTCGGAATAATACTGGAAGTGACATGAGGACTCTGCGCGCTTTCATCTGGCGTGAAGGGACCCTTTCGTAGCAATGAAGTTCATGCAAGAGAACAAAATCAGGACTTAAGGACCATCCTAGCAAACGTAATGATTGAGTCTTTGTCCGGAATGTTGGTCACCAGTATCTATTTGGTTAGAGGAGGAGCCGACTTATTCAGGAAACAACATTTCCCAGATCCTCCTATCACCCCTCCTCACCTTCCTCTTCCCCAGTACATGTAGTGTATACTAATAACAATAATAACTTTACCATTTAGGTGCAGTACGACGACATTGAGAGCTTCGCAAGGAATCCTGGTATGTATGTCATAATTCACACTGTCCATGTCATGTTAATATAATACAATGTAAACCCATAGACAGGAAAAAATCGGGTAAGAAAACTACGTCTTTGAATTTTATAAACCGGGTGACAATTCACTGTAGGATTAGCGTCAATGACACTCCGTTCAAGTTGAGAAAAGGCGGGTAATACGAGTATAGGTTTGAAAATAAAATAAAACAATCTAAAAAACGGGGTCAGTTTATCAAACGAGATTCTTTCACACTTTACTCCAAAAGAATCTGAGGTTACCACACACTACATTATTTCCTCTACATGTGTATGTGTATTAATTTACACATGCAAATGTAATTACCGAATCAAAAAATCACACAACGGGGTAAATAGGAATAATGTGCAATAAAATCTTAAATCTTATTTACTGTGAGAAAATCGCAGGGGTTTAAGGAAAAGTTAGGTGTAGCTAGATGCAAGGGTATATTGATCGAAGGCCAAAAGATAAGGGTAGCGTAGCCAGTAGATCCCGACAGCTAATGTTAAAGGGAAAGAATAGAAAAACCAAGGATAGACGACTACGGATCAGTACAACGGGTGCCGGGTAGCCCCACAGGTACATTACAGGAGGTCCCGAGACCCATAGAAGTTAGTAAGGCCAGGGCTAGGTTCACCACAACTGGTGCCGGGTAGCCCAGGAGGGTGGATCGTCACAAATTAGTATCCGCGGCGGGTAGGGTGTCGAGACGTATCACCACAACTGTTGCCGTGACCAAAGGAGAAAGTTTTACAAGTGGAAGATTTTCGAAATTAATAATAAATTGGAAATAATAAGCTTTTCGAAATTAAAAATAAATTGAAAAAACAAATAATAATTTTAACTAAAATTGAATAACCGAACCTTAAATGAATAAAATTAATTGCTTAATAAATTGGAAAAAATAAATAACTTGAACTAAAATTGAAAAACCGAACCTAAAATGAATAGAGGAATTTGTCCCGCGTGTTCCGAGCGTACTTTAAACATTTCGGTCGTGGAGATAAATAAACGTCGAATACGGGTCGACTCAATGCACAAAAAATGAGCTAACGATAAGATTTATGACTCTTGCGTTTAGGGTAGGTGAACAGATGTTTAGAAAGAAAATAAATTTATCAAATAGTCACTCAGAATAATAATAATGATAAAATTAATACATAAAAAATAAAAATAAAATAAAAACATAACTAATTAACCATCGCGCCGTTTCCTCGCAGGGGTGGGCAGAGACGACAGATCTTGGCACACACTCTTTGCCTCATTCACATTCACACATATTCTAATACACACATATTCCGACAAAATAAAAATAGATAAACAAAAAAAAATCAATCAAAACCATAATAATAAATAAGCTAAACTGATTTGGGCGATTTGTATAGCGTCGGGTTTTGCAAAAAAATCAATACGGTACGAATTAAAAATACATATCTGAAATCTGACTTTTAACTACAGTCTAGACACAACATTATAAACGAATTAGTCAAATAAAAATAAATGAGTAGAGACATTGTGCTATCCAACTTCCGATAAGATTGAAGAATAAAAATAAAAATGAAGGAGAACTTTTTAGAGATCATTGTACGCGATAAATCTTATACATTTAAACATTGCTAAATGTTAAAAAACGTAAATAATAAAAATATAAAACTAGGAAAAAATTAATTAGTAATTAAAGACAATTAAATCTAAAATCATACATGAAGTAATTACGCGTAAAATGTATTGCGTTCTCAAGTACACCTACAAATAAAAAATAGAGCATCCGGGGTAACCATCCATCATTGACGTTCAGTCTTGTTTAGAAACAGGTACCTAGTCAAGTAGATAAATGAACCCAACAAAAAAAACATAGGAGGGACAGGGCCGAATTGGATACAAATAAAAATAAGAAAAAAACAAAAAAATAAATAAATAAAAAAAAACCGACATACAAGAGAAGAGGGAGTAAAATCTTAGGGGGGGGGAATAAAATCTTAGGGGGGGGAATATAATCTTAGGGGGGGGGGAATACAATCTTAGGGGGGGAGTAGGACAGCAAGGGAGAGAGAAAGATTTGTACAAGTAGGAACGTACGAATAGTTCGCCGACGGAAAATGGAACTAGTTTCAACAAATAACACATGAAGTAAATGGGACGGAACCCTGCAAGATTTAATAGCAAGGATCAGGGGTACAGAACATTAGTAGAAAATTGAAGGAATTAAATGACCTATGGTGAGTTCTAATCCCATCGACTAACACTAGGAGGCGTGTTTACCGCTGGATTTAAAACTCTAGGGGGGCTGTGATGGCTTCAACACTACGATCGAAAGAAAAAAAAAGCATCTTCTTTATCGGAAGAGCTCATACAAATTTTTCCCACCTAAACGAAATTTCAAATCGACTACACTAGCGACCGCTATTGAAAAGGACAGAAAAATCACAATCTGAGAAGGGCTGAGGTAAATAAAGGTGATGACATAATGAAGGGCTCGAAGTTTTCAAATCGATACCACGTTTAAAATTTATCAATATTGAATGTAAGCCGACACTTCAGACCGTCCATAAATTTAAAATCCTAGAGCGTGTCGAAGAGAGTTTGTTTAGTAACAAAAAAAACTTACATGGTTTTGAGGAATAAATGGGGTAATTAAGCCCAAATTACCACTACAGAATACAGACGGAGTATTGATAAAACCAATTAAAATTAACGACGTACACAATCTATGCATTAGTGCTATAGACCGAGATTTTTCGAAAGGTAAACAAAACACTCAGATTAAAAGTAAATAAGATTTTACTTTTGAGTACACAAAAAAAATGAAGTCAAACAGGTACGTACTAGACCATAGAGCTATTTGGAACGCATTAAGAAAATGAATTCTGAATTAATAAGGTGATATTAGTTATTACCAGACAAAGTTTTACGAATATTATATCTGATCATGAAAAGGGACGAAAGATAAAAAAAATAGTTGTAAACATCTACGGACGCGGAAAATGAATTATTTGCACGAAACTGCAAGGAATGTGGTGAATCAAGTAAATGACAGAAACAATTTCATGTCACCATGAGAATTAAGCCGAAATACTACTGAATTCAATTTTACCTGCCGCAAATTTTAAACAAAAATAAATGGGAGAGTGCGAGAGTGATAATTATTTCAGATGTAAAGTCACAATTAGCCGAGATAATTTACCGATTATTAAGGAAAGACCGATTGCAGAATTCTAGAAAAAGTTTAAAGCAAAATTGCATCAAAAGGGTGAGTTACACTTATCGGCGGCCAGACAAAGAAATAATTAAAACGGACATATTTAATTTTGGAGAGAGAGAGTCATGAAAAATAACATATCAATGAAAGTTGAAATAGTCTGAACTCTCAATTATAAAACGCCCTAACGAAAGACGAGATGTACGTCCTGAGTCCACGCCTGGCACCTTTTTTGGACAAGATATTCGAAGGGCTGGATACCATGTGGCGGTAGGCAGTAAGAGTCGAGGGTCGAGGATCGAAGGAAGACGAGGCTATAGAGTGCTAGCAGTGATAAGATCGTTCGTATTTAACAAAACAATTGATCAAATATTATAAAAACGAGTGATAAGACATAATCCACCGAAGAATTAAAAAAGTCGTGATAAACAGTGACAAGTGTTTGTTAATGTTGGGAGAAAATATCCATCGTAATATTAAAGAATTTTTAAGGTTGTGACTTCGTGAGAAGCAATAGTTCGTGTACATAAATTAATTATTCGGCTTGTTAAAATACTCTATTGAAAATTAGCTTCAGTGAACGACAGTGTGCCGCGAGTGGATTAATTAAATAATAAAATTAATTTGAATTATCAAAACCAAAATAGTAATCAAAGTGAATGAAATACTTAGCTTCAGTGAGTTTATAATAACATAACTTTGTGTTTTAAAAATAGAAGGGAGTGCATCGCGTGAATTTTGATTTGAAATATAAAATTAGTCTAGTCAATAATAACGTACAAATATCATTTTCAAACTTGTACACACAAAATAATAATATCAAAACAACATCAAAATAAATAACCTACATACAAATGTCACCTTCGATCTTCCGCGAAAATAATAATGATGCCAACATACCTACGCGCTTGTAGTTGCTTCAATATATCATATAATCAAGATAATACAAATATTCAAAATAATATCAACAAATACCTACGTATAAATGTCGTCTTCGATAATATTGTTAACAAATAATAATTAATAACCTACGTATTTTCTTAAACTCAAATAAAAGTGTGACATAGAGTCATAGGTGTTACTACTTCTGGGGACTAAATTACCGATTCATAGTGACAGGAAGGTTTTTTACTTTTAATATTTTCCCCACATGTACGTAATCAGGCTTCGTTCAGGTGAGTGAAAAAAACATTTTAATTAATTACAGGTCGTACATGGTCCCGATACCTGAGAGGATCTGCCCATCTACAAAACCAATGATAAAAGAAGTTATGTTCCAGGATATAATTGTGTTTTAAATATTATTCTCGATGTGTAATTACGAGATTTGTCCCAAATTAAAGTTATTATCAATGTGGGTTCAACGAGCTTATATTTTTTTTGCGTGCTAGAAAGGACGAGACGGATGTGTACAAAAAAAAAGGATCCCGGCCATAAATCGTAGCCCGTACAGTCATCCAAATTAGAAGGGTTTTTTCTGAGGTATGCCGAGCCAAAGTGGAGTGACGGGAGCATCCATACCATAATGGATATTAGTTCAAAAATGAACTTTGGAGAATTGAATTTAAACATTATAATTGTTTACTAACAACAATATTATCATGTCAAATTTCTTTCAGGCTTCCTTACAAAATATGAAATCAACATTATTTCGGTAATGTTTTCTCAATCAGACCCTTCCAAAATCCCGCTTGACCTGCGAAATATAGACTTCACGATTGGGGAATGCAATAGCGTTCACTGAAATTATATCCCCACAAGATATGAGACAAAGAGGGCTTTTTTCTTACGCTATCATGCGATAGGGGATGTCAACGTAAACTTAGCATTCACGCGGGGTACTGAAAGTTAATCCCTTTCGCGGGGTCATGCAGAGTGAAAAGGCATGAAAGACAGAATAAAAAGAAAATGCCACTTGGAATGGTAGGGTATGATTCGCTGACGGAGGCGTTTCGACCGAAGGTATCCCAAGTTTTGCGAAGTTATGTGGAGGGGACGTCGGCGTGGTATTCCGTGAGAATAAGTCTGTAGCACTATTGCATACTACCAGTAGTGTCGACCTGAAAGCAAACATAGTTTTTACAAGGTAGAAGTTATGTCAGCTCTTGGAGGCGAGGAACGCAAGCCAATGATTATCCTCGTAGGAGACGAAAGGATCATCTCAAACGGCTCCGTACGCACTCAACGCGAGTAGAATCATGATAAGGGAAGAAATGGACATACCCCTTCTAGAATCAGTCGAGTTAAAATCAAATCTGGAGGATAGGAAGTCGGAATAATACTGGAAGTGACATGAGGACTCTGCGCGCTTTCATCTGGCGTGAAGGGACCCTTTCGTAGCAATGAAGTTCATGCAAGAGAACAAAATCAGGACTTAAGGACCATCCTAGCAAACGTAATGATTGAGTCTTTGTCCGGAATGTTGGTCACCAGTATCTATTTGGTTAGAGGAGGAGCCGACTTATTCAGGAAACAACATTTCCCAGATCCTCCTATCACCCCTCCTCACCTTCCTCTTCCCCAGTACATGTAGTGTATACTAATAACAATAATAACTTGACCATTTAGGTGCAGTACGACGACATTGAGAGCTTCGCAAGGAATCCTGGTATGTATGTCATAATTCACACTGTCCATGTCATGTTAATATAATACAATGTAAACCCATAGACAGGAAAAAATCGGGTAAGAAAACTACGTCTTTGAATTTTATAAACCGGGTGACAATTCACTGTAGGATTAGCGTCAATGACACTCCGTTCAAGTTGAGAAAAGGCGGGTAATACGAGTATAGGTTTGAAAATAAAATAAAACAATCTAAAAAACGGGGTCAGTTTATCAAACGAGATTCTTTCACACTTTACTCCAAAAGAATCTGAGGTTACCACACACTACATTATTTCCTCTACATGTGTATGTGTATTAATTTACACATGCAAATGTAATTACCGAATCAAAAAATCACACAACGGGGTAAATAGGAATAATGTGCAATAAAATCTTAAATCTTATTTACTGTGAGAAAATCGCAGGGGTTTAAGGAAAAGTTAGGTGTAGCTAGATGCAAGGGTATATTGATCGAAGGCCAAAAGATAAGGGTAGCGTAGCCAGTAGATCCCGACAGCTAATGTTAAAGGGAAAGAATAGAAAAACCAAGGATAGACGACTACGGATCAGTACAACGGGTGCCGGGTAGCCCCACAGGTACATTACAGGAGGTCCCGAGACCCATAGAAGTTAGTAAGGCCAGGGCTAGGTTCACCACAACTGGTGCCGGGTAGCCCAGGAGGGTGGATCGTCACAAATTAGTATCCGCGGCGGGTAGGGTGTCGAGACGTATCACCACAAGTTATGCAAGTCTTTTGTCTTCCTTGTGGTAAAAAAATATTTTAAAAACAACTCCTTATTTGTGCACCATTTGCATCCACGTCATAAAAAAAATTGTTATCATTTCATCAGCTTTAATATTCAACAGCTTTGCTGCTAAAATCATTATTTATTTATTTTATTTTCAGGAAATCAACAGTTTTTAATGTGGTTTATTTATACATGTGTAATTTACCTAATTGAGAAACCAATTATAGATTTCCTCATTATACCACAGAATTATGTATCTAAAAATTTAAACAACTAAAAAATAATTACATTATTTTAACAAGAGGGAGATCAACAGTTTACAATGTGGTTCATTTATACATGTGTAATTTACCTAACTGAGAAACCAATTATAGATTTCCTCAATATACCACAGAATTAGGTATGTATCTAAAAATGTATACAACTAAAAAAAATTACATTATTTTAACAAGAGGAAGATTAATATAACAGGAAATAGTACATAATATATGTCATTACTTATTAGTAGTCATTACATAATATATCATAACATTTTAAGCAGTTTGGTACACTTTTAATACATTTTTACATTATGTCACCCGGAACATTTTCAATGAACTTACTGAATGATTATCTTAATGTACATAATATTTTAGTATTCTGTACAAACTCTGCACACTAAAGTGAACTCACAAAGTCGAAAGAAAGGTCTCAAAGAATCCTCTCTTCCTTTGAGCATCTGACCTTTGATCAGATATCCAGCCAAGTGCAAAAACCTCTTGAAATATATCCCCGGTAATAGACTGAACTAGAATGAATAATCTTTCTAGTATAGAGTAGGATAAACTAGTGAGGTACTTCGTGGTTCGAGAGGTTAAGGACCGCGAAATCAAGAGTCGCGAATTTTAGAATTGTGTATAATTAATTTGTGTTATTAAAATAATATTTAATAAAAACAAGTACAGTATATTTTCTGAAACTATTCTCAGTATCGCCCTTGTGAAAGGCTGCGATTGGTGAACAGATCTATATAGCCAAATTTCTCCTCCCCGTGTTCTTCCACTTCCTACTATCTTCAGCCACACGACATACACCAATTGGGGATGTCGTAGTTCCGCTGGCTACGTACGGTTGGAATCAATAAAACATATTTCTTGCTTTATTCATATTCACGCATCGTTTTATTTTGACAAGATACGACACCATTTGACAAGACCGGACTCAAGTATCTGACGACCGTCCGTGGTCGAGTGGTAAGACACTTGACTCCCATTCGGAAGGTCGCGGGTTCGAACCCGGCGAGCGCAAATAAATTTTATTTGATTAATTTGTGTTATTTCACAATTAATTAATAAAAATAATATATGTTATACTTGCGGCACGTTCCAGAGTGGAAGATACTCTCAGTATCGCCCCGGTGTAAGACCACCATTCAGAATTGAAACGTTGCTTTATAATGGCTTTAGCCGTATTTAGTGACTAGATCTGAATAGCCATGTATTTTCCCACCTTCCTCTTCCCCATCTCCTTACCTTCAGCCTCACAACATACTCCAATTGGGGATGCCATAGTCTCACTGGCTCCAGAAGGGAGCAGTTGGGACTCTTGTGAGGTTTCTCTATAAAAAAAAGGCGTCCTCGACTTCTCCTACCACTATTAACTTTAGCGCCATGTATTCTCCTGGATCTTCTTTCTCCATTGTAATAAGTCTAAACCATCTAAGCATCTCATACTTAATATTGTTTACATCAGCCTTACATACTCTCCATACCTCCAAATTACTTTTAAAACCCAGTCATACATAATCCAATAGAATTTTAGTCAGTAAGCCTAGACAAAAAAACTATTATGTGTGTGTTTACCCAAAGCCTCCTAGTTTGGTTTACCTCACAAAAGGTAAACCAGGTAGCAAGGAGCTAGTTGGTATGTGTCTGACGGAGGCAGAAAAAGCGATAAAGATAAGAATGTGAATATGTAGAAAATAATTCGGAAGTAGAAACCAAAACAAGAATTCCATTCTGAATAGTAGTCAACCAGGGAAGTCTTGAGAATATTAACACACTCATCTGAACTCACTCATTAAAACATATTAGCTCGGTTACTGTGTTGGTTTGAATTACGTATTTTATATTTAATTATATATTTTGTAGCGTAGATGGCACTAGTGTTATTAGCTCCAAAAGTTTAAAGAGTCATCCAATAGATGTCTCTATTATA
The DNA here is from genome assembly GCA_951813805.1 of Limnephilus auricula. Lineage (NCBI taxonomy): Eukaryota > Metazoa > Arthropoda > Insecta > Trichoptera > Limnephilidae > Limnephilus > Limnephilus auricula. The sequence continues at coordinate 11,535,172 of OX638408.1, read as the reverse complement.
TAGGTTCTCCCCTCCAGTTTAGATGCTAGTTGAGCTAGCACTTAATTTTTGAGAGCATAAGAGAACGGAACTGTCCTGCGTAGTCGTCCCTAAACAAAGTCTAAATAAAATAGTGTTTTTTTATGAGATAACAGTTTTTTGTAACAAGAACTATTCACAACAGTAATATTATGTAATTCAAAATGTATTTGCGGCAAGTTTCAGAATGGTGGGTACTCTCAGTACTGTCCTGATGAAAGCCGCATTCAGAATTGAAACGTTGCTTTAAATGGCTTTGACTAATAAACTGAAATTCCGCGATCCCCACAAGTACTTAGTAAGTGAGCCCAAATTTCTACTCGATTCGAGAACACTACCACAGTAAGATCCATCTAATTCAATTATATCGTTGCCAACTGGTCCATCATGTTAATATCCCGAACCGAAGGAAATAGGACGCAGGAATTCTGAAGACATAAGTAGAATAAATATATAAAAATTATAGGCACCATGTGAAGTTTTTGTTAAAAAAAATCCTCTTGCACTTCTGTTTAACTTTAAAATAATGTGTATTTTCCCAATCCCACTCCCCTGAAGAAGGTATACTATCTTCTTCTGTAATGTACATGCAAGACAAGCATTTATGCGTGCTGATAATCGGCATTTATTACAATTTTGTTTTATCAATTTCATACAATATGATCATAAACCATCGACAATTGTAACTAAGGGAGTTATATATGTCATGGAGCGGTTGTAACTTTTGCTAAACTACGACCAAACTGCACGGAATATCGAAGAGATGGTTTCAAAAGTCGTGTGGTGTTTAAAACAAATGCGATGCGCTGTGCGCAGATGCTATTTGCGGAATTGTGGGTAAACGAAGTGTTGCGAACTCCTGAGTGTACTTAGAGTATCTGCTTCACTCACTAGGCATAAGGACCTATTTCAATATCATCATTCGCAAACCAATTATACAGCAATGTCTTAGCAAACAAATATTGAAATGATATCGACATTTTTAATTTAACAATTTCTATGTTTAGAACACACTTCAACAATTTTTCATCTCAAAATAATATTCATTGTTAATTTTATTTTTCTTTTAAATAAGATCTACTTATTAACCACAAATGTAAGAAATTGAAAAAAATGTTAATATAATATACCTAACGTAAAAGCCCCGTGGGCATATAAAAGAGTTTAAAAAAGTCTGTATAAAATAATGTTGCTTGAGCAATGAGCGATGATGAAATACAGTAGATGGATACAGACAGCTTGTCCACCGACCGGAATATATAACTTTTGAAAATATTATGTTTTTTGTTCATTACTTTATTGAAATGTTTTGAAAGTATTAGGATCAATGAAACTAAATTCTCTTTGAAACTCGTCAGTTTGAACAGTATCATAATTAAACCATAATTAAATCATTTTCTATGCAAACAAAAAGTAAAATGAATCGCTGTAAATTATTTACCAAAATATTAGATAATTTATAATAAATATTCAGTTTCCAAAACGCAATCAAATTGAAGCTGGTCTCAGTATTAAATTAAGCCATAAAATAAATTAATTTCTTTTCAGAAATACCAAAACCAAATATCCCCAAAATCCCGGAATATATAACTTTGGAAAATATTATATTATGTGGTCATTACTTTATTTAAATGTTTTGAAAGTATTAGCATCAATGAAACTAAATTCTCTTTGAAACAAATATTCAAATGATATCGACATTTTTAATGTAAAAATTTCTATGTTCAACAATTTTTCATCTCAAAATAATTTCTTTGTTAATTGTTAACCATAAATGTAAGAAATTAAAAATAAATGTTAGTATTATATACCTAAAGTAAAAGCCCCGTGGAAATATTAAAGAGTAAAAAAAATCTGTATAAAATAATATTGCTTGTGCAATGAGCAATGATGGAATACAGTGGATGGATACAGCCTGCTACTGACTGGAATACCTTTTGAAAATATTATGTTTGGTGTTCATTACTGTATTTAAATGTTTTGAAAGTATTAGCATCAATAAAACCAAATTCTCATTGAAACTCGTCCGTTTGAACAGTATCATAATTATACCATAATAAAATCATTTTCTATGCAAACCACAACGTAAAATGAATCGCTGTAAATTATTTACCAAAATAATAGATAATTTATAATAAATATTCAGTTTCCGAAACGGAATCAAATTGAAGCTGGTCTCAGTATTAAATTAAGCCATAAAATAAATTAATTTCTGTTCAGAAATACCAAAACCAAATATCCCCAAAATCCCGGAATATATAACTTTTGAAAATATTATATTATGTGTTCATTACTTTATTTAAATGTTTTGAAAGTATTAGCATCAATGAAACTAAATTCTCTTTGAAACTCGTCAGTTTGAACAGTATCATAATTATATCATAATTAAATCATTTTCTATGCAAACAACAACGTAAAATGAATCGCTGTAAATTATTTACCAAAATAATTGATAATTTATAATAAATATTCAATTTCCAAAACGCAATCAAATTGAAGCCGGTCTCAGTATTAAATTAAGCCATAAAATAAATTAATTTCTGTTCAGAAATACCAAAACCAAATATCCCCAAAATGTGAGTTGCAGCTAAAAAATTATACATTATTATCAATAATGAATCTTGAATCATCCGATAATTCAAAATTAACTTTTAAGATTACCTGTAACGTCCGACCCGTCACGCGTTGCTGTGACTAATAAAATACAACGCTATCTACTGGGCCGTTACCTAACCCAGATAACCAAGTATTGTATCAATAAATTAACTCACACCGCCATCTGTTAGAAACTTACGAAACTTACAACTAATTTCAATTAATTGTCTCACAAAAAAACATTCAATACACAATAATAAACATTGAGGTCAATAATCGATAAAAAAAAGTATCCTACGTCTTAAGTTGGACCAAATTACACACAATTGGCTAAATTTCATCAAAATAGGTTAAGTGGTTTGGAGTTTGCCTTGAACGAACATTTTGATGCGAGATTTTTATATTTAAACATAAAATGTGTGTTTTCCGAAAATATCTTTTTACGTTAACGTTTTTTTGTTTTCTTGAAAATTAATACACACGGGACTTTTACCTGCATAAAATATGCTTTCAATCAAACCGGCATATGGGCAAAAAATGAAACTTTAAAGTAGTACTGGCATATTAGCATATTTCTCTTAATTTAAGCAATTTTCGATTAATTTGCAAGTACTACATCAATAAGTAGTAGTTGAGTGGTGGAGTAGTAGTTGCAAGAGAAATAAGCAGATATGCCAGTATGACTTTAAAATCAATTTTTGCACATATGTCGGTTTGATTTCACAGCGACGATATGCTCATCTTTTTTCATAAGAATATCAAGTAGATGATGTATTTTTTTATAAGAAAAACTGTCTTTTTAACTTTTGAAGTTTATTCCCATCAATGTCCCAGTTGCGACCATTATGTTTTATTATTTTTCTGTGTCTTGTTCATTTTCATATTTTAATTTAGATTATTATTGTTGTCTTCTTCGTCAATAGTTTTTTTCCACTAAATTAAAAAAAGGTAAAAACTCTCGTTAGTTATTGTATGTATTTTATTAATTTGTGTTATTTCACAAATAATTTTTAAAAAATAATATACGGGCGGGAATGGGTACTGCCGCCCCAGGATACAATTATTGGATAAACAATACCTCTGCCATAGGTCACCCCAAGTGGTTCGCTACGTTTGATGACTTAGCAGGGGTGTTCGGGTTCATGGGTGAGGTTTGTCTAGGTCTTGGCGGCGGTTGATCTAAATACACTAAACCCCAGATTCCTACCCTAGCCTCATACCTTTTTCCTTCCCAGAACTTCCTCTCCTTAAAAATACCCTCCACACAGCATCCCCAAAGAGGACATCGGCTCTCCTGTGTGGAGCTAATGTAAAAAAAAAGTATCGGGTAACTTCGAGTACGATCGAGTAAGTATGAATTAGTTCGAGTAAATATGAGTATATTTGAATAAGTTCGAGAACGTTCGAGTGAGTTCGAGTATTTTTAAGAAAGTTTGACTGAATTTGAGTAAGTTCAAGGAAGTTCGAAAAAACTTAGAGTAAATTATTTTATACAAGATTCTGGCCGCGACTTCGTCTGCGCAGGATTAGTACTTCTATTAGCCTATTTTCTTTTCTTAGATCCCATCTATGTTTATACCAAAATTCTTAACCTATTTATTTAAAATATCTATAATTCTCGATTCGATTCAAAGTATTAGGCGAGTACTTCAAATAAATTGAAATTTGATTGTTTTGCAAAACGTCATTCTCAAATTTTGACATTTTTACTAAACAATAATTATTATTTATAATTTATTGAAAAAAGCTAGCTTTATAAAGCCTATATGTTATTCTGACGTATGAGCTTTATTATTGTAAAGTTTCATTAAAATCCATTCAGCAGCTTTTGCGTGAAAGAGTAACAAACACACATACATCCATACAAACTTTCTCGTTTATAATATTATTAAGATCTACATCTTATATTCCTTATCTTTTCTCATTGCTATAACCCCCAAAGTTACTGAACTTTACACATTGAGTATTAAAAATAATAAATTAAGAATTGGATTGAATAGTACAAATATTTGACAAACATTTGGAACGCAGTCAAAGTTTTAACCGAACCAGATGCAACTATGAATATTCATGGAACCCATCTTTCCAGTGGTGTCCACTTCATGGAAACACTACGTCAAACTTCTTCCGACTGATTTGTCGGACATCTCCAACTCGAACGGACGGACGGACAGAAATTATTCACATAGTGTAATGCTCAAATAACGATGCAACAGAATTTCTATTGCATCATTATTTGATCATTCATAACAACACGTTGGCAGATTTCCAGTGCAAAACAAATTTACTTAGAAATTTAGTAGCTATCCACCCGAACGCTTTTTGCCACAATATGGCACTATTTCAAAATGTGGCAATTTTTTTTTTTTTCTAAACGACTATATAATATATTGTATATTCAAAATATAACTAAAAAAAAATATTCTCTGAATTCTTTAAAATGTTTTAAAGTTAACAATTTAATAATATTTTTTTTATAAATCCTACGAATATGTAATAATAAACAAAAGAAGTACGAATATGTGATAAAAAAACAAAAGATAGGTGAATTCATTGACTGTGTAGAACTATAATCAGTTTTTATGTCTCCATATTCAATTTCGGAGGTATGATCTTTTTTAATGTGGGCGGGAAAAAAAAGATGTTAAATTGCTCTGTCACTCCAGTAGTTATAAAATGTAATTGTCCATATATGTAAAATCGGATATATTATTTTATAGAGAGACACTATCTGGGTAACAAAGAAGTTCATGAAACAATTGTTAGCAATTAAAAAGTTAGCTACCGATAATATGAAAACATTTTTTTAAAATAAAAAACATTTTTATATGAAAACAACCTTAAACCCATCGACATAATTTAATAATAAACACAGTGTTATACTTGATGACATTATTTGGAGTAAAAAATTAAATTGATTTTTTGGTCTCCGGTGACATACTTATTGCTTTATTTTTTTTATATTTTGTACACACTTATACATGCATTTACACACATAAAACAAAAATTATTATATATTTTCTATTTACGGTTTTTTTATACATATATATTTTTAATAATTTTGCCGTTTTTATTAAATAATTTCATATTTTCAGCACTTTAATCCATATGTTTTTTACACTCGACTTCACAAAGTAACTATATTGCGTTGGCCACCGCGAAACAGGCAGAGGCCTTGTATGGAGATTTAATGTATCATATAATATATATGTAGGTATTAATTAACTATCATTTATTTTATATATAAATCATATATAAACGAATAATTACAAAAAAGTTTAAAAAAAACAGTTAAATTCGGAGGGAGGGGTTGGACCAATAATATCATGTGGAAGAATTTTTTTATAATATTGTAATTAATGAAGATGATATTAGCGAAATTCAATCGAAAATCCGAAACAGAAAAGTCAGAAAAAGATACGGATACATCTAATAATCGAAACCAGGACCTCTAGCAATCCGGGCCAAAGCGCTATCCACTGCGCCAAATTATCCCTATCCGATTCGGTCTTTTTTAACTGTACTTAACTTAGACTGAGAACTACCAACATTTATTTTCATTCTCTTAACGCATATTTTAATTGGCTGCTATCTTTATGTATGATTGCAATATTCAACTCGAACTAAATGCCATCTAGATAGTGTCAGGATAAATTTTATCACTTTTTATTAATATGCGACGTCTATAGATATATTTATTTTAACTTTTTAACTTGATGAGTTAAATCTCAAATCATAATATTTTAATTAATGGAAAATCAGAAAAAGATACGGATACATCTGGTACTCAAACCCAGGACCTCTGGAAATCCGGGCCAACGCGCTATCCACTGCGCCAACGTATCCCTATCCGATTCGGTCATTTTTAACTGTACTTAACTTCGACTGTGAACCACTAACATTATTTTCATTTTCTTAACGCATATTTTTATTGGCTTCTATTTTTAAGTACGATTGCAAGATTCAAACTAAATGCCATCTAGATAGTTTCAGGATTGGCCCGGATTGCCAGAGATCCTGGGTTCGAGTCCCAGATGTATCCGTATCTTTTAATGATTTTTCTGTTTCGGATTTTCGATTGACTTTCGCTAATATCATCTACATTAATTAAAATATAATAATTTGAGATTTAACTCATTAAGATAAAAAGTTAAAAATAAAAAAAATAAATATTTTTTTAATGTTTGATTTTGAAAAAATTATTAGAAAAAAATAACTCAAAAAACATTTTACTAACATTTTACTGACATTTTATTAACATTAACAGGGATGATGCACAAGGTAGGAATTTCAAAAAAAAGACGTTAACTTTTTTGATTGTATCTGGAATCAATTTCCGGACACTTGTATTATCTATTAGATTTAAAACGAGCACAAAAACATAGAATTCATGGAAATGTGTCAAGTGTACATACTTTATACGTCAAATTGATAATACACATTACATCATTCTTTGTTAGCGACTTAAAATTTAGATTTGTTGACGTATCTACTTCAAATATCACAAAAGAATTAGCGTAACAATAGAATCGATTTCATTATTTTATCGTTATCTCAATTAAAAGGTTTTTAGATAAGGCAGCCATCGACTTGTATGGCGGGTAATTCCAACCATGCAATTGCATTTATTTATTTCATGGTATGTAGTGATTACGTGGACATGTAAAGTGAATGTACTTAGAAATGAGTGCCGTGAGCTGAAAATGGGAAGAAAGTGTATGATAATATTTTATTACATATTTAATACATAGGTGTATGTGGGGTGTGAGTGTGTTCGTAGGTGTGAAAAGCAGTGGCGGCTCGTGACTTTTGGTGAGCTAGAGTGCTAATATTAACAAAAATGGCATTATTGATGTCGTTGTAGCCGAAAAATATTTTTTATTTTTTTTTCGAAAAATTATTTTTTGTATGAAGATTTTCAGGAAATCGGTGCGGCGCACGGCAAAACTGAAATTTCCTGAAAATCTTCATACAAAAAATAAATTTTCGAAAAGAAAATAAAAAATATTTTTCGGCTACAACGACATCAATAATGCCATTTTTGTTAATATTAGCACTCTAGCTCACCAAAAGTCACGAGCCGCCACTGGTCACTGAAAAGTGGTGATCTTTTAAAGCAGTGTTTTTCAACCTGTGGGTCGCAACCCTCTGGGGGGTCGCAAAGCCTCTATAGGGGGGTCGCAGGGGGTCCAAAGTAAAATAAAAATAAAAAAAAACAATAAAGCTCAAAAATATTTTTAATAGAAAATATTATTTAAAGGACATTTTGAAGTTAACATGAAATTTATATTATTAAATTTCTATGAGTCATAAATCCCGTTAGTCACATTCACATTAATCTGAAGTTTGCACCTGTTTTTCGTCAACCAACTTCTGCCATCGCGGATCTGTTTTTGCTACATTTAGAATTAAGTTATTTTCTAAATTGAGGCGATTCCTTTGCTTGTTTACTTGAGCCATTGACGAAAACGTCAACTCGCACCAATACTTCAAAGCTTCTATGGTCAATTCTGGGTATTCTAATTTTCTTTTTATCCAATTTAACAGACTTCAATTGGCAGATTTTTTTTTAGGTTGGTTTCCAAGCTTGCCTCGTCTATAGCTCCACCTTTGCCCAGTGTTAAGATAAGGGTTCCGGGGCGAAAAAAAATTGGGAAACGCTGCCATAGAGTACCGAACTATATATCTCAATAATATCAAAAAGTCATCAAAAAGTGAAGAGGTAAGATAAGAAAGGCAAGTTGATAGTTCTACACGACACAAATACTAAAATTAATAATTGATCTAAAAGCGCATAGGTACCTATTTGGCCCTGCTTGCTCCAACCCTTTAAGAAAACTGAGGTAATTTTTCGTATATGCAATCTAAAGTTTCAGAAACAATTACTGAAGCGAATTTCCAAGTCCTGAATTATTTCTGGTGTTTCTGTGTAATTAACCTTTCAGTCTTTGAATTAATTCTTTCTTGCAAGTCCTAACGACAGGGTGAAATTTCATCGAATTTCTATTATAATAAATGTGCTAAGCATTTCTTATTTCTGAAGTTTTCAAAAAAATGAATAGATACCAGAACTAGATAAAATTTTAGATCAAGATATTTACATTAGAAATAAAGATTGACATTTCTAAATAATCACAATTTAATATCAAACATGAATAATAATGAAACAAATAAACGAAATATTTTTACTCGAAATATGCATATTTTTTAAGGAATTCGGTATTTAAAACACATTCCTTTTATGTAGGAAATTAGTAAGAAAACTGTCACTTCACTTTAAAAAGTATACAATTAAAAAATCCCGCCAATTTCGATTTTATTCATGAAGTAGTAATTCATGAGTATAGTTGAGACCAACTGAGAAGAACAATTATTTTTCTTTCCAACGGCAAAAAAAATCACATATCTACGAAATACAAAAAAAAATTACGTGTAATGTATGGACACACCGGTCAGATATGTACTTCAAAGGCTCTATGGAATACGATGTTTATGGCCAGTATTATGTCCTTCCTACGCTAGAAGGGTTAACTGATATTTCAAATTATAAGTCGACTTAAACAAGTTTCAAAATACGATTAAAGATTTACCGATACCGATGCGAAAGGAAATTGTTAAAGTTGCATAAAATTTCAGGCGCTTTTCGATATCAACGAAAAATTACACGAACGGAAGCGGATCTTACTGAAGTATTTTTGCGAATGATATAGAAATATTATTCTAAAGTTTTAACTGTCTGGAAACATTGGTACTCGTAGAACTACCGTCTCTATCGGTACAGCTTAAATATTAATTGTAAGTTCTTGATAATTATACGGTCTCATCTGCATCTAGCACTCAGGCCACTATAAGCCCATTGTGCCACCTTCTGTGTCTTTCCTAATTCCCTTGACAATAGCATCAAGTTTACTTGGACTCTCATCAGGTATTCGGTCATGTTTCCTGGTTTCGTGACGTGTTTTCAAAAGCCCCCTTTTCTTCAATAGGTACATCAGCAACCTGGGTGAATTTGTGTTTCTTTATCCTGTTAGTGGCCCTAATTTTTGTAAATTATGGAATAAGAATGAAAAAAGAAAATGCAAGCGATCGGCTAGTAGTTGAATGGATTGTGTTAAAGTATCTCAGGGGGGGACGATTTACTCTCAGCTAATACCATTTTGAGGCAAAATCTCAATTGAACATTGAACCACAAAAAGCAAGCCTCAAAAAACTCAAACTGAGATGAAAGCACTTTTTGTCTAAGATTTAGTATCATATCTACACAGCACTTAGGATATTTTTACTTACTTCAAAAAGTTTACATTTTCTTTTCTTGTAACTATAAAGTGGATTAACGTGTAGATTTTTACAGATAAGTATTGTTTATTTCAGGTCTGGCTGATTTCTGTGGAATTAGTATTAGTGAATGGAAGTACTACAATCAGCTGTCTTATCTTACTATTGAGAAGTACTTCGAGTAATCTATTTTCTTTTCCTAGGTCCCATCTACGTTTATACCAAAAATTTTAACCTATTTATTTAATATATCTTTAATTCTGGATTCGATTCAAAGTATTAGGCGAGTACTTCAAATAAATTCACTAATTTAAATATTTTCCAAAATAGAATTTTGATTTTACAATCATTGTTTCGCAAAATGTCATTCTCAAATTTTGACGTTTTCTATTAAACAATAATTATTATTTTCAATATATTGAAAATTAATAGCTAGCTTTACAAATTATAGCCTATATGTTATTCTGTTGTGTGAGCTATATTATTGTAAAGTTTCATTAAAATCCATTCAGTAAATTTTGCGTGAAAGAGTAACAAACACACATACATCCATACAAACTTTCGCGTTTATAATATAAGTAAGATTTTCTCCCAAATTGTGGACTTGCTGCTTTCAGCATCTGTAATATTGAATAGTGAATTTACAAGTACTGTATGTAAGTTTATGATAGCACTCACGATCACATTGTTTAAAAATTATTCTAGTTATTCGTTGACCAAGAAATAATTTATAATGAGAGGTAGAGACCCGAATAGCTGTACAGATCAAAAGCAATAATAACAGAACGCCAAACTTTGTAAATCACATTCTCGATGTTGTTTTTTGTAGTTTATTTTTTCGCACCGGCTAAACAAATTAAACTCAATCAAACAATAAACTCAATCCCGCCATTTTGATCGAAATGATCACAAAAAATAACGAGGTAAAAGTTTGGCCTACAGTAATCCAGTTAGCCAGGACTTTTCAAGAGCTTAGAGTTGCCTGAATGGTAGAGTTCAGTAAAATACTTTAGATGTTAAATGAAAAAAGTTTCACAGCTTAATTATCGAACGCAGAAATTTGGAATAATTCTTAGTATTTTTTTTGCAAAGTCTATTGATTATAATCGTAATCATGAAAATTGTTTTAAACTCATAGTTGTTATAATAGCGTTATGACCGATGATATACGGCGATGCTTCCAGTCCACAATGGAGTGATGATACCAACCCTGATGAACGGCAGTTATGAATTGAAATGATATTCGAAGGATTAAAGAAACTGAATGCTGTAAAAATAATCCCTAAGATGAAATAAAGAAGGGACTTTGTTAAGTAATTTTTTCTTATCTATTCTAAAATACGATCATTTTATTCGTAAAAAACAGATAAAAACGAGACTGAAGTTCTGACGAACAAATTAACAGGGTTTCAATGTTAATTGGTGGGAATATGTAAGAATAATTTGTTGGTATACGTAATTTCGTACGTATACCGACAAATTATTCTTATATTTTCCCGCCAATAAACATTGAAACACTGTTAATTTGCTCGTAAGAACTTCAGTCACGTTTTTAACCGTTTTACAAATAAAATGATCGAATTTTAGAATAATATCTTTTTCCGTGCAGGAGCTGTTTTGCAATATTCAAATAAAAAAAAAGATTAACAACACACGAATTCATATTTATTTGTTTACATCATCACAGTTTCTCGATAATCAAACGAAAAAAAATTGCTAACGAACTTGTCTAGAATTCTCGAACTCTTCATAATATTTTGAAGACAATTCCTTGCACTTTAAAGTTATTTTCGGCACATCGGCATCGTCTTGGTTTCCTATTTTATTTCTACTTTCCAGCGCATAATGAGACCCCTCGGGACCTCGTTATTGCGAGCGGGAGTAACAAACGGAAGAAGAAAAAAATATTAGAAAACAAGACAAGTGGTGCCACCTAGGGGACGAAACTAGAAGCGGAGGTGGCAATATCTCGTGTTGTTATAACCGTAATCACGTATATCGAAGGGGAATGGAGCTTCCCTCTTCATGAGGCGAGTTCGATAGTGAGGTTGATTTTTATTGTTTATTTTAGTCTGAAAAATATTATACTACATTGCTAGGAACAGTAAATTTGCCTGTTATTTTTTTTTAATCGTGTCAATTGGGATGAATCTCTCATTCACTAATACAGAATTTTAAACACCATAATACTCAACCTTTCGTCAGATTTAAAAGCGTAGTGTAGAAGATAAAAAAATTAAAAGGTAAAAATGTCTAGTTTAATAATTTGAAATAAATATTATCATGTTAATTTAAGTACCTTTATGATTGTAATAAATAAATTAATAAAAAAAAAACTGACTGAAAAACTTGAGACAGTGGTTTGGCCAGTCTACTGTAGAGCTGTTCCGGGCCGCAGAAAACAAAGTCCGCTTAGCCAACATGATAGCCAACGTCCGTTGAACGGACAGGGCACGAGAAGAAGAAGAATAAAAAATAAAAATATATACGTACATAACAGACCGGTCAGTGGTTGAGTGGGCATAGCGTTTGGGTCCCACCCTGGCGTTCCGTGTTCGATTCCTCGGCTGGCTAAGTCCTCCATCACAACACAAGCAACATCTTCCGCTTAGTGTGGTGGTAGTAGGAGATTTTAAAATATTGTTGGGTTATTCGTAACCCGGGAATGTTTGTCTTTATTTAAAAAAAAAAAAAAAAAACATAGTTCTGTGAAGAGTAGACCTCTCGCCCAAAAAAGGAGATATATTTCTAATTTTATCTCATTGAGAGTGAATGTCAGAGGTAATTTTTGATTGATCAATTAAAAAATTACTTCTGAAATCTAATATTTGTAAGTACTTAAATAGTTACTTGTTTATTTATAAACAATTTATTTTGTATAACATTTTTGAAAATTCAGATATATTTGTATATATAATTTGTCTAAAGAATCGTCACTTCTCCTTGATAATTATTTTTTCAAACGTTCTTCTGGCAGGTAAGTAGGTACCATAATAAAAATTCGAAGAAGAAAGTCAAACCAATTTACACACAGATGAAATGCCAAATGGTCGAGTTAAAATCGGACTCCTCTACACTCTCACAATTATTAAAAATAATAATTATTTTACGGATCATCGCCCTCATACTGCGACTTTAATAAATGTTTAAAAAACATAGGTACTCGTATGTACCATTATTTTTTTTAAATTTAAGTGCATATATATATTTTTTAAATTTATTTTAGTAAAAAAATAAAAGTAAAATTTAATTTGCGGTCGGAAACTTTGGTTTCAGAAATGAGTACACTTCAATTATTTTGTGATAACTCTTAGAATAATATAAATTGTGTTTTTTTTCTTCTTTCTAACACCGATTACAACGTAGTTATCAATATGATAGTAATAAATATATATCTACTAGCTGACCCCCCCCACGCGTTGCTGTGGCTAACGAAACACAACGCCATATACTGGATTCGCGACTTCGTCTGCGCAGGATTAGTATTTCGAGTAGTCTCTTTTTTTAACAGGTCTGATATATGTTTATACAAAAAATTATAAAAATTTCGGTTTATTCGTGAAGGATTAAAAGACTGGCAGAGTTAATTTGAGAGAACCTTGTTCTATGTGTAACTTATGTAAATTGAAAAGTGAGAATTTTTGATGATAATTTCTATAATTCACGTAAAAAGATACAGATGTATCCGTATCTTTTTCTGATTTTTCTGTTTCAGATTTTCGATTGACTTTCGCTAATATTATCTTCATTATTTAAAATATTATAATTTAAGGTTTAACTCTTTAAGTTAATAAGTTAAAAATAAAAAATAAAAAAAAATTATTTACATATTAACACCACAAAAGGATTATTAATGAATGAAGGCAATAATAATCTTCAGTACATTTTAACCCTAGTAGTATATTGTTATTATGGTTGATAAGGAAAATTAGTATGAAATGTCAAAAATCTTACAAAAATTAATATTTTTAATATATGGAAAATAGCTAGCTTTATAAATTATAGCCTATATGTTATTCTGGTGTATGAGCTATATTATTGCAAAGTTTCATTAAAATCCATTTAGTAGTTTTTGCATTAAAGAGTAACAAACATACATACATCCATTCAAACTTTCACCTTTATAATATTAGTAAGATAAGATAAGATGTATGTAACTACCTGTAAATTTATATAATTAATGTATGTATCAAAAAAATTTTCAATAAAAAACAAAAAAAATACCCAAAGATTTGCATAAATTGTTCCCAAAAGCGAACCTGAGGGATTAATGTAACTATTCCAGTGATTTTACTTTACACGGGTTTTACCTTTGAAATTAAATAACTGCACCACAATCGCTGCCTTCTAACAGAGGTAAATAAAAACTTCATTCGGAATGCTTTCAGTCGTTCAATGTTTGAAACAGTGGCCGCAATGGGCGCAACCACCTCTTACAAAAATTGTACAATATTAATAATTTCGACGTAATTTTCCGGTACGAAGCGAAATGCATTCTGTTGTGAAAATTTCAGCGAAGCTCACTGGAAGAGATCTGATGGCCAGAGGGAGGAAGCTAAAAGCTGAAAGCCGCAGGACGTTGTGGATTATATTTTATATTATAGAGAAATGGTAAGGATTTGCTTTGCTGTGGTGGAATGCGCTTTAACCAACGTCAGCATTTTATTTTTGCGTTCCTCTGGAAGACCTCTTTGATGTGGTGGATAAATCGTATTTAATGTATTATAATTACAGCAAAATACGTGGTTGCGGGTCTTTAAAATAAGAGGATTCCATAATGTACAATGCTTAGACGTAGAAAAGTAAAAACAATCACTCGCAATTATAGCATTTACTGCTACTAGCCAGATAAAACATGTATCTTTTTTATAACTGTGTAGGAACATTGACACCGTAGAAAGGATCGAAAGAAGAAAGCTAAAATACCTGGAAAGCTAGGTTAAGGAACCAGGAGATTTTGCCAAACACATAAGTTCTCTCTCCATTTTAAGGAGTCAAGGAGGCGACTAGCTATTTATATGATATAGTAAACGCGAACTTTTTGATTGTTTTAAAAATGTTAGAAAACTGTTTGCGAGTTGAGATGCAAAATAGATTTGCGAAGAGATTTATCCGAGTAATAGACACTCTCAATATTGTACTGATAAAATACCACAATTATTCTGATTCAAAATGCAACTTTTAAAATAACTCGTATTTGATTACCAGATTTGAAATGTCTGGTAATTCCAAGCCATCCATTTTCTCGTCGCTTTTTTGTACCTATTTTAAACAGCCTCACAACACACCATGTCTGGGGATGTCATAGGACCACTGGATCCTGTTAGTTGAGACTCTATGATTCGAGACTTCGCATGAGAATATGAAAAAAAACTCAGACTAAGATGTTTTGGCGTAGGTTCCTTGATGGTAATCTTTAATTTCCATGTTATAAGATCCTCTTTGCAAGAAAGTTTTTGTAAATTTTAGATGTCAAGAGGTTTAGCATTTAATCTTGTTTTCTATTTGATTCTGTGAGAATTTATATTTGTCTTCTGGCACTACAAAGTAACCAGACGCCACTGGTTTCCCTTAAACTTTGGGAGGCTTAAAACTCAAACACGAAGACAAATAAATTTCTCAGTAAAAATTTTGACAAAGTAGAATTTCCACGCAGAAAGCCCTATCCCGTGTTTTACTGAAAACTGAAAGAAGACAGGAAACTTTCTCTTGTTCTGGCAGTTTTAAACTGGAATTATTCTCCTTTCGGGATAAAAACTCCCCAAAAACAGGGTTGCCAAAAGTCCTAAGAATTGTGTTGTTTTTACATCTCTTCATAAAATAACCCAAAAGTTATAACTCGTATTATGCGATTTAAATGTATTGTTGCCCCTTTCTTTTATTTATTAATATTCAAATCTATCTTGCGTTATATTCACGGGTATTTTAATGCCTTTTTTCGTTAATTAATCGAACTTTTAAAAGATGTAAAAAATATAGCGATCGTCTTGCGTTCATTAAACAGACTTTATTTAAAATTTTCAAGGACACCGATATAATTATTTGTTTTTCAAGCTAATAAATGTTTGAAGGCTCGTAGTAGATAGCTAGAATAAGGGTGAAACGTCAGAGTTTTTCATAACATGAAAATTTTATATGAGTAACATTAAAAGGATTCACTAAAGAATACAGACATCAAAACTACGTTATCTAAAAAATGAGGGATTGGTGTTGCCCAAGTAGTAGATTCAATTAAAGGATCCATGACAGTTGATCCCCCGACAAATGCCCCTTTGCCGGGGGCATACTTAATTACAAACTGGAGTCGGTTTATGGAATAAACGGTAAGGTAGTAAACGGTGTTTTTTGGATGTACTGCCAAATAACAAAAGAATAAAACATTTTTTCATTCACATGCATCAAGGATAAAACCACGTGTCTATATTCAGTATCTACATGTAAATAAATTACATTAATATCGGTATCAACTCTATGTTAAATGTATTTTTTAAGTAGATTTTATTTTTGAAATTGGCAAATAATACACATAAAATTACAATTTTATAGTAAGAATTAATTCGGTCGGTCAATTTTCGAGGATCAGCTGTCGGGGCTCAACTGTCCAGTCACCCAATTAAATTGAAACCCGGTAGTGGAGAAATTTAAAAAATAGATTTTACTAAATTGTTGCTGTCACTGTTGCTCTTACTCCACCGGATATTGAGCGAAAGGGACAATGCACCTCGGGCTACTAATATCTAACTAAAATTGAGGTTTTGTATTCCCCACCTTTCTCCTCCAAAAGTGAACTGATTTTCAATTTTTTTTACCAACTACATAAGAAAAAACTATTCTATGTCTGTACGTTTTGCTTTTTTAAAAAAACATTGTTTAGTTTGTATACTGAACGTCTTTTGACGGCGTTTAAACCAGTCAATTTTATTGATTTTTGGAAGGTCATAACCTTCTGTAAAAAAGTAACTTATCAAAAAAAAACAAAAAGTACCAATACGCTAGTAGTTGATA